>JAKSZU010000010.1:82871312-83471312 GCA_026018925.1 Tupaia tana
TGCTTTGTCACCACGGTTATTCCTCAATTGCTGTCCATCTTTCTCTTAGGACAGCAGGCAATTCCCTTTACTACTTGTCTCACACAAGCCTTTTCTTTTTTATTTCTTGGGTCGACAATTTTCTTCCTCATGGCGGTGATGTCCTTGGATCGATACCTGGCCATCTGCAAGCCCCTCCACTACGCCACCATCATGAGCCTGAGGACCTGCTTCCTCCTGGTGGCTGCCTGCGTTGCCATGGGCCTCACCCTCATCACTGCGCTGGTGACGAAGGTCTCCCAGTTATCTTTCTGTGGCCCCAACGTCATCCCTCACTTCTTCTGTGATCTCGGCCCCCTGATCCAGCTCTCCTGTTCTGACACCGGCTCTGTCGAGCTGTTGGCCTTTGGCCTCGCTTTCTTTATCCTTTTCACATCCCTCATTATAACCGTCACTGCCTATGGCAACATCGCGGTCACAGTCGTGCGTCTCCCGTCGGCCAAGGAGCGGCAGAAAGCTTTCTCCACCTGCTCGTCCCACCTCACCGTCCTCTCTCTGATGTACGGCAGCTGTGTCTTCATCTACGTGAAACCAAAGAAAACCAACAGGCTGGACTCCAACCGAGAGGCCTCTCTTGTGAACACAGTGGTCACCCCACTGCTGAACCCCGTCATCTACACTCTGCGGAACAAGCAGGTGCGCCAGGCTCTGAGAGATGCGGTGAGCAGAGTGAAATTGCAGAAATGGAATTACTGATATTGGACGTTAAATGTATCTTCAATTCAATTTCCTCTGTGGACTCTCCTCGACAGTCTCTGCACACAGTGAACCAACCTATGCCAGTTGGATCTAGACAGGTACGACCTCATCTTCGCTTCAATGCCTTTCACTATTTGAAAACTCAGATTAGTTTTCTATATGGTGCTGAAAAACATCGCGCATGATTTTCTACTGTTTGGTCTTAAATAATTCAATTGAAACAATATTTACCGAGAGTTTAATGTACATAAATCAAACAATGCAGTCTTTAAGCTAAGAATAAAAATGTTGCCAATAAATTTGATAGTTGTTCATGACACATTCTTATGCTTTAATATTATGATACTGATATAAATATAGACAGAAGCCTTTCTTACTCAAAGCATAGTTAAAATTCCAGAAACAAATTGTTTCTTTGTTGTATAAAGTCCTGACGCCTATGAAAAGTAGTGGTAATTCATGAGTAGTTTCTGTTTATGTAAACGAATCAGCAGTAATCTTACTTAGTTCTCTCTTTGGGGCTGTTGGTTTTAGAGATATAAGTAACTTAGTGTAACTTCTGATGGTTTAAGATAGGCACTTCAACATCTTCCAGCTATATCAAATGTTTTTAATAAAATTTATCCTTAATCCTTTCTTTTCTTACAATTTTTTAAGAATTATTTTATTTAACTTTTTTTAGTTGTATTTGACCAGAGAGAAAGAGAGAGAGAGAGAGAGAGAGAGAGAGAGTGAGAAAGCAAGCTGCAAGGTCTGGGACTTGAACCTCAGTTGGCCATGTGGAAGTCCAGCAACCTTAACCGCCATGCCACCTGCCAACCCTCCTTAACCCTTTCTTGAAACAAAGTAAAGGAAAAACTTTCATTTTAAAGAATTGCATATTTAATTGTATTTATTATTATTATTATGATTCAATTTTACCAGAGAAAGCCAAATAGAGAGTGCGAAAAGCAAGTCACCAGGTGTAGGATTTGAATCTCAGTCAGCCATGTGGGAGTCCAGCACCTTAACCACCACACCACCTGCCATCCCCAGAAAAACTTTCTAAGTTGTGCATCTTTCTCTGTAGATGATATTGCCTAGCCCTGGACCCCATAAATTACTGAGAGGTGATCCCAGTACTAAATTTTCTCCTCGGTATAAGAGAGATTTTCTCTTAATGTGAAGAGTCATAGCTATCACGGTTTTCTGGGTTAATCCAAATTCTAGTTGATGTTTTATGCTGCAAAAAACTAACGGAACTCATAGTTAGGAAAGTTTAAATGGAAAATGAATGCATTAATAATAAAAAGTAAATTATCATGCTGAATAAAACAAGTCAGGCACTGCAAGACACATACCGTATGTCCTCATTAGCAGAAGCTAAAAGATTTGATTGCAATGGAAGTAGTGAAACAGTGGAAAGGAGAGGGAGGCACAGGAAAGCTGTGGTTAACAGATACGAGAGAGCAAGCAGACACTAAGGAGGTCTAGCACAGTAGAGTACTTACCGTGAATGACAATGCAATACACCTTCAAAGCGGAAGGGAGGATTTCAAACGTTCACAACACAAAGCAATGTTAAATGTTTGAGATAGTGGATACATTTATTGCCTTGATTTGATTAGTACACATTGTGTGTCCATATTGAAAAACCCCATCATATCCCATAAATATAAACGTTATATATCAATTTGAAATAATAATTTAGAAAATGAAATGAAACAAATTGAGTGGGTTATTGTGTTTACACGTTCACTGAATAAATGACTTCTACCTAAAGGAAATTACGTCTAAAGAAGCATAGGTTCCTATCACCTCTGATTCTACGCAGTGTCCATCCACAGATGCATGCAGAAAGAAAATGTGAGATTCACACACATGGGATGCTATTCAGCCATAAAAAGATAAAACCTTGTCATTTGAGCTAACACTGATGAGCCTGAAGGAAATCATGCTAAGTGAAATAAGTTGGGCTCTGCGGGACTGCTTGTTCCTACTCATTTATGGAAGTTGAATGATTTGCTAGCATAGAAGCAGGAAGTGGAAGATGGGTACTAGAAGTCTAGAAGGGGGAAGGGGCAGGGGCGGGGAAGGGAGAACTTGGTGAACAGATACAAATTACAGTTAGATCAAAGAAATAAGTTATGGAGCATTATAATACAGTAGAGTAGCAATAGTTAATAATAATTTAATGTACATTTTATAGTAGATAGAAGAGAGGATTTTTAATATTTATAACACAAAGTAATAAATATTTCAGATGATGATATGCTCATTGCACTGATTTGACCATTATACACTGTATTCATAGATTTAAAAAATCACACTACCCTTGGGGCCAGCAGGTGGCATGGTGGTTAAAGGTGCTGGACTCCCACATGGCCAACCATGGTCGAAGTCCCAGACCTGGCGGTTTGCTTTCTCACTTTTCTCTCTTCATCTCTCTCTGTCTCTCTGTCTCTCTGTCTCTGTCTCTCTCTCTCTCTCTCTCTCTCACACACACACACACACACAATCTGTCACTCTAAAATAAGCAAATAAAAAAATAAAGTTAAATAAAATGATTATTTAAAAAAATCACACTACCCCATAAGAATGTATGTCAATTAAAAATAATTTTAAAAACAACTAAAACTACCATGTGATCCTGGTGACATGGTGGTGGCTAAAGTGGCTGATTCCCATTTGACTAACTTGACTTCATGATTTGAGTCCCAGAAACAGCAGCTTGCAAAACACTCCAGGCACGTGTGCATGCAGGCCCAAAATCCCAAGAGGAGAATGGAGGAGAAGGATTTACAGTGTGGTCATTCACCCTGGGGAGGAGGGGTTCTCACTTTCCCTCTCTCTCTCTCTGTCTCTCTCCAGTGAGCTCATGTGCCCTCTGGCAAATATATAAAATATAATAAGTAAGTAAATACATAAACTTTTAAAAAGAAAAATAATTATTTTTAATTTAAAAAAATAAAAAATAAGGGCCAACAGGTAACATAGTGGTTAAGGCACTGGGCTTCCATATGGCCAACTGTGGTTCCAGTTCCAGATCTGGCAGCTTAAAAATCATGCTGGGCACATGTGTGTGCATGCCCAAAATCCCAGGGAAAAAATGGAGGAGAAGGGATCGTGGCATGGCCATCCCCCCAGAGGTTGATTTCTCACTTATTTACTATCTCTCTTTCTACCTCTCTGTGGTGAGTGTACATGCTCTACAGCAAAAAACTAGAAGACCCAGACAAGTAAAATTAGAAAATAAAAAGGAATTATTATAGGAGATATCATAGAAATACAAAAAAAAAAATCATTAGGGAATACTATGAGCAACTACATACCAACAAGCTCAGAAACCTAGAAGAGATGGAGAAATTTCTGGGCACATATAATATATCTAGATAGAATCAGAATGAAATAGAAAGTCTGACTAGACCGATAACAAGTAATGGTATTTGATCAGTAATACTAATAAATGGTCTCCCAGGTCAGCTCCATAACCTGGCAGTTAAGGCAGCCATTCTGATGGCTGATCCCATGGTTTGGGTCTCAGAATAGGAAGCTAGTAAAGCAGGTTGAATGCATGTGCATGCATGTCCCAAATCCCAACAAGAGGGAGAAATGGAGGTGAAGGGATTACAATGTTTCCCATGGGGGTGCTTTCTTCCTCTTCCTCTATTTCTATCTCTCTGTCTCTGGAGAACACACACATCTCTGGCAAAAAAAAGAAAAAAAAAGAAAAAAAGTCTCCCAAAAGTTAGAAGGTAGCAGGGTGGTTAAGGTGCTGGATCCCACATGGTCAACTCTGTGATTCGAGTCCTGACACACCAGCCTGAAAAACATGACCAGGCACATGTGCGTGTGTACCTAAAATACCAAGCAGAGAGTAGAGGTGAAGGGATTGTGGCATGGCCACCCGTCAGGGGGTGATTTCTCACTTTCTCTCTCTTTCTATCCCTGTTTGTCTCTCTCCCGTGAGTGTACATGCCCTATGACAAAAATCTTAAAAAAAAAAAAAAAAAAAAAAGTCTCCCAACAACAAAAAGTACAGTTCCACATGGCTTCATGGCTGAATTATACACATCTCTTAAAGAAGAATTAACATCAATTAACATCAATTCTCATCTAGCTATTTCAAGAGGTCTAAATGGAGGGAACCTTCCTAAACCCATTTTATAAAACCACCATCACCTTGACACCAAAAGCAGACAAGGACACAATAAAAAAGGAAACTATAGGGACAAGCAGTTGGTATAATGGCTATGTCGCTGGACTCCCATGTAGTTGACAGCGGTTCGAGTCCTGGACCCGGTGGCTTAAACTCACACTGGGTGCATGTGGTGCGTGCCCAAGATCCTGAGAGGAGAATGGATGAGAAGAGATTGTGGTGTGGCCATCCCCCCGGGGGGGGGTGATTTCTTGCTTTCAGTCTCTCTATCTTTATGGCAAGCACATGCACCCTATAACAAAAACCTCTGCAAAAAAAAAAAAAAAAAAAAAAAAAAGGAAACTATAGACCAATATCCCTGATGACTATACATGCAAAACTCCACCACAAAATACTATCAGAAAAAAGGAAACTATAGACCAATATCCCTGATGACTATACATGCAAAACTCCACCACAAAATACTATCAGATGAAATCCAACAATACATTAAAAATATTTTATCTCATAACCAGGTAGGATTTATCACAGACATCCAAGTACAGTTCAACATACACAAAACAATAAACATAGTATATGGCATTAACAGAAGGAAAGACAAAAGCCATATTTTGTGGCTAGAGGGTGGATAGAAGGGGCAAAGGGAAGAAACATTTAACAGACAAAAGAATGTAAGTTCTCTGTTGAAAAAAAAAAAAGAACTGGTCATATTAATTGATGCAGAAAAGGCATTTGATAAAATATAATATCCCTTCATGATTAAGACTCAACATAATAGGCATGAAGGCACATTTCAGAACATAATAAAAGCAACTTGTGACAAAACCACAGAATGGGGAAAGTTGAAAGCTTACTTTCTACTGGAACAAGACAGAGAAGTCTACCTTATCCCCTCCTATTCAACATAGTACTGGAAGTTGGAGCAAATGCAATTAGAAAAGAGAATGAAATAAAATGCCTCCATTTTAACGGTGATAGCTAGGGATCCAGTTTCATCTTTCTGCAGGTAGATATCCAGTTCTTCCAAAGTCATTTACTAAAAAGACTTTTTTTTTTTCCCTCCACTGCATTGTCTTGTACCTTATGTCAAAGATCAGTTGGCTATATGATTTGGGGTTTATTTTTGGATACTCAAAATGAATCAAAGATTTAAATGTAAAGCCTTAAACTATAGAACTACTGGTAGAAAATGTACGGAAAACACTTGAAGACACTGGAGTAAGTAAAGATTTCTTAAACAAGACCCCCAAAGTACAGGCATTAATTCCAAAAATAAACAAGTAAGATTACATTAAGCTAAAAGGCTTCCATACAGCAAAGAAAACAATAATTACAGTGAAGAGAAAACACTCAGAATGGGAAAAAAATATTTGCAAATTATGCCTCAGACAAGAGATTGATAACCAGAATATATAGGGAACTCAAGTAGCTTACCCATAAAAAAATGAAACATCCGATTTAAAAATAGACAAATGAGCTGAATAGACAACTCTCCAAGGAAGACATATGAACGGCCGAAAGACATATGAAAAAATGTTTAAAATCTCTTATAAGAGAAATGCAAACTAAAATTACAATGAGATACCATTTAACACCGGTCAGGATGACTAAGATGAAAAAAAAATAAAGAACAAGTGCTGGCCAGGGATCAGCAGTTAGCGTAATGGCTATGTCGCTGGACTCCCACGTAGTCGACCACGGTTCACATCCTGGACCCGGTGGCTTAAAACTCACACTGGGCACGTGTGTGTGCGTGCCCAAGATCCCGAGAGGAGAATGGAGGAGAAGGGATTGCGGCGTGGTCATCCCCCCTGGGGGGTGATTTCTCGCTATCTGTCTCTCTGTCTCTCTCTCTGTCTGTCTGGCGAGCGCACAAGCTCTATAGTGAAAACCCCTCAAAAAAAAAAAATAAATAAAAAATAAAAAAAGAACAAGTGCTGGCAAGGCTGTGGTGAAAGGAAACCCTCTTACTCTATTGGTGGGAATGTAAATTAGTACAACCAGAAGGAAATATTAAATATAAGAGTGAAGATCAACAATTTTTTTAAATTTGAAAATAAAATAGATTCAAATAAGAACGGAATAAGTTAAATTGTCTTATGGTTCCTGGAATCACAGAACAGTGTGATCAAAACAAAGAATAACTATGCCCATTGACCTACCATGCCACAAAGACTCCAGCTCAAGGATTTTTTTTTTCACAAAGTTTAGTCTCCAATCCATAAGTTCCTATCAAAACCTTGAGTAACTAAATTAAAGTTATAACATGAATTCTTCCACAAAAACATTTTATCACGCCCTCTGCTGGGTTCCAAATGTGCTCGGACTGGAGCACAATTATTATATTATATCCTGTCTCCTATATCACACTAGGTGCCAAAAATGTCATTTCACATTGGTACTAAAATGGACACTAGAGGTGATGGCCTCCAAACCCATCTTTCCACAAATAAGAAGACCTGTCCATTGACAGTTGCAGTTAAATTTCTCTTCACTCTAGTCAGATTTCCTCAACTTCTTTAAATTTTCTGTAGCAGCAACACAACTTTAAGCTATTGAATTCTTTGTCGCAGAACTCATGATTCTCCCCCATATAACGCCTTCATTTTCAGGTCTTCTGGTATTGATATCAACTTGGCAACCAATAAAGACTTTCTATTTCAATTAGGGACATCTATATGTCTTCTTCATCGTGGAAACTGGAATTGTGAAGATTTATATTCTTCTTTTGTACAGTATATTCAACATTAGAAACCATTGTATTGAGTCATTGAAACAAATTTATTGATACTATGATAGTTATCTATGTGTCCTTCAAAATTCAATATGATGGGGGCCAGCAGTTAGCGTAATGGCTATGTTGCTGGACTCCCATGTAGTCGACCGTGGTTCAAGTCCCGGACCTGGCAGCTTAAACTCACGCTGGGTGCGTGTGCGTGCGTGCCCAAGATCCCAAGAGAAGAATGGAGGAGAAGGGATTGCGGCATGGTCATCCCCCCTGGGGGGTGATTTCTCGCTTTCTATCTCTCTGTCTCTCTCTGTCTTTCTGGCGAGTACACGCGCCCTATAGCAAAAACCTCTCCAAAAAAAAATTCAATATGATGAACATGTTTTATATATATATATATATACATATATATATATATATATCCTTAAATAAATTAGATATTCTTAATACTTAGAAATCTTATTCTCCATCTTCTTCCACTTACCAAAAGTAGATACTTGAAGCCAACTTTGCAATTCCACATGCATCACATCCATGCATATGAGGCTCTTTATTACAACTTTTGTTCATTTAAAACTAGTGAAAAGAAGATTCATGATAATATCTTTTATCTCAACATAAAGAATATTAAAACTATTAGACTGACTTATTAGACAAATTAGCCTTTATTCTGAAATAAACTAGCATAACCTAAAAAGATACACTTGCAAACATACAGAATATTACAGAAATACAAAGGACATTGGATTAGATGACAGAAGGGCATTTTTTCTGTGTGAGTTTGTGATTCTATTTCTGCAGTTTCACCCTGGCCAGAGCATCCCTCAGAGCCCGGTGGACCTGTTTATTCCTCAGAGTGTAAATGACAGGGTTGAGCAGTGGGGTGACCACCGTGTTCACAAGAGCAGCTTCTCGGTTGGAGTCCAGCCTGTTCGTTTGCTTTGGTTTCACGTAGATGAAGACACAGCTGCCGTACATCAGAGAGAGGACGATGAGGTGGGACAAGCAAGTGGAGAAAGCTTTCTGCCGCTCCTTGGCCGACGGGAGACGCACAACTGTGACTGCAATGTTGCCGTAGGCAATGACGGTTATAATGAGGGACAGTATAATGACAAATAAAGCAACAAAGAAGAAATACATTTCAACAGACATAGTGGCAGAACAGGAGAGGTGAAGTAAGCAGCCAAGATCACAGAAGAAATGAGAAATGACATTGGAGCCACAGAAGGACAATTGGGAAACCTTGAGGATCAGACCAGTGATGAAGATGAAGGACAAAATATAGCAGAAGCAAATCAGAAGGAAACAGACCCTTGGGTTCATGATGGTGGGGTAGTGCAGAGGCTTGCAGATAGCCAGGTATCGATCCAAAGACATCACCGCCATAAGAAAGAAAATTGTTGAACCAAGAAATAAAAAAGAAAAGGCTTGTGTGAGACAAGCAGTAAAGGGAATTGTCTGCTGTCCAAAAAGAAAGATGAACAGCAATTTAGGAATAACCGTGGTGATGAAACCACATTCACAGAAGGAGAAACTGCTGAGTAAGATATACATAGGTGTCTGGAGGCGGTGGTCAGCCCAGGTGACAGTGATGATGAGCATGTTTCCTGTAACGGAGGCCAGGTATGCCAGCAGGTGCACCAGGAACAGGACATTCCCCAGGTGCTGGACTGCAGGAAACCCCTCCAGGATGAACTCCTGGACTGTTGTCTCATTCCTCATTTCTGTCTGTTGTCTCCGTTTCTCTCTGTCATCAGCTCTCTTTTTGATCTGTTAGGCAGAAAAATACTAATGCTAGAAAATAATCTAATTGATGGCTATATATTTTTTAAGCACTGTTTGCAGCTACTATTCTCAAGGAAAAAGCATTTTTAATTTTTAAAGCTTTTTATTATAAGTGATTTTAAGCATTCTCATTGTTAAAGTGTAAACAAAAATTTAAAGGTATTTTCATTTTGTCTTCGAGAATAATTTTATGTGCAACTTAACTTTTCTGAAAAATAATATCTTTAAATAAAACTCAAAATGTAAACAATGCAAGATAATTACTACTTTTTACTTGCAGACAACGTTTATAACCCATGAAGTTAACAACCTCATTACTTAACAGCAGATGAAGGGTATCATCCCACAGACAGTATTTTTTATGGAGTTACATTGAGGTAACATGTAGTCAGTGAAGCCCTCTTATACAACAGTTTTAACCCTCTAAAAACGGAAAGTATGAAAGCCATTTTCCTATTACCTTGTTCCAATCTCATTATTTTCCTAAAGTCCGTTTAGCCCAAGTTCTTGACCCATGGACCATAGAGTGAGCAGGAAAGTTAGTATACTAGATATTTTCTCAGCACTACACAGACCATGAGCTTTAGAGAAACCATGGTTAAAGATGGGAAGAACACGGTTACACAATTTGGTTGTTCAGACTCAATGAATAAATACTTAATAGGTGAGTCATTATCCCTCTCAAACTTTCACCTAGCACAATAGAAATGTATTCTTTTGCTTTTAGTCATAAATGATTCTTCAACATTTCTTTTTCTGGAAATTACTGTTACATTGTAAGATTCCAGTGAGGGATCACACCCCGGTGCTCACTGCAATTGGTTTTGTTGTGGTTTGTTTGTTTTTAGTGCCGATGCCACGCCAAACACCAGATGAATTGGTAACTGATCTTTGGAAAGGGAGTCTTGGCATCTGTTGAAAATTAATACTCCAATAAATAAATCACTGTAATTAAATGATCTTTGACTTAATTATTTTCAGCCAAACCTATTCCTTTAACTATGCATGGTCCACAATACTAGGTTAAACCTAAGTCTCTGATTTAAATATTTGACCTATTAAATTACAAAACATTCTCATGTCAAGTGCTCACCAAGAAGTAGCTCACAAGAAACAGCTCTTTTGATTACATGTCTCTTTTTTCTTTCCAAAAACCAGGATCTTTCTCCCAGGTTTTTAAAATGGAGTTGGGAAAGACACTCTTAATGTACCTATCTTTGACCTACAAAAAAGTAAATGGGAGACCAGCAGTTAGAGTAATGGCTATTTCGCTGAACTCCCATGTAGTCAACCGCGGTTCAGGTCCCGGACCCGGGGGCTTAAAACTCATGCCAGGCGCGTGTGCGTGCGTGCCCAAGATCCTGAGAGGAGAATGGAGGAGAAGGGATTGCGGCGTGGCCATCCCCCCGGGGGGTGATTTCTCACTTTCTGTCTCTCTCTCTCTCTCTCTCTCTCTCTGTCTTTCTGGCGAGTGCACGTGCCCTATAGCAAAAACCTCTCCAAAAAAAAAAAAAAAACAAATGGGGAGGCCGGCAGGTAATGTGGTGGTTAAGGCACTGGAACTCTACATAGCTGACCATGGTTCAAGTCCTAGACCCTGCGGTTTGCTTTCTCACTTTCCCTTTCTCGCTCTGTCTCTCTCTGGTCTAATTTTAAAATAAATACATAAAATAATAATGATAAGCAAAATAATTCTTTTTTTTAAGTCAATGGATTTTTTTATGTCTTAAATCAATATTAAAGTAAGACTAACTTTTCTCAAGAATGACAGAGCTTTCCAAACCCTACAGGATTAACAGTCATAGGTTTTTCTTACAGAAATTTGACAGATAAATCCTAGGCTGTTGGACAATGCAAAAAGCCCCATTCTGTATTCGCATTTCCTGGTGTAACTACTTAAAATTCCTGGGCATGTGCATATTCACTCTATGGAACACGAGGAAACAGTCCATCATGAGCAGCAGAATTGACGGTTGTGTGTTCATCCCCACAGAGACTAAGGACAAAGAAACAACAAGTCAAATCTCCTTGCTCATGGACCCTGTTTGTCACTTTTCTGTCAGTCCCTTTCTGATAGGTGAGGACCATCGCAGACATAAAGAATGCATTCAAATGCCCTCACAACATACCCTGGGCTGTTTGTAACACCACAGCGAGCACAGGCAGGGTCCAAAAGACAATCTATGGATCATTTGGACTTCTTTAGACTGGGACGTTGAAAGGAAGCAGGAACTAAAATGACAACAGATTCCCAGGGGTCATTTAACTGTTCATTGCTGGAGATGGGAAATTATAGTGGAAATATATCGTCTTTACCGTTTCAATGCGGGAGGTAACATGCCACTGTCATCTCAACAGTCCACGACATCATCGTAAAGGTTTTGAGAGAAAACTTTGGCATGACTGCCCCAGAGTTACAAAATTTGTAAAATTTCAAATTACATGTCAAGATAGACACCACTTAAACATAACAGAAATACTTACGTTGTTTTGCTTTTTTTTTTTTTTTTTTTGCTTTTTAAGTTGGTGTTTTATTTTCGTATAATTTATATGCCATAAGATACACCAATCTTTGGGGGGTTTTTTGTTCGTTTTGTTTGTTTGTTTGTTTGTTCATTTTTTTTTTCCTTATGGGGCACATGTACTCTCCAGAGAGAGACAGAGACAGAAACAGAGAAAGAGGGAAAGTGAGAAATCACACCCTAGAAGGAATGGCTACACCACAATCTTTTTCCTCCATTCTCTTCTCGGGATTTTGGGCACACACAACCCGCACCTGGCATGATTTTCAAGCCACTGGGTCCAAACTCAACCCACACAGTCAACCGTGTAGAATCTAGCACTTTAACTTCCACATCATTTGCTGGTCCTACACAATTCTTAATTGTACAGAGCAGTAATCTTTCTATATAAGCCATATAACCACTTACTCAAATTAAACTACATGGGGGGGGGTGGAATTAAATTACAGTACGAGCTTATTTGGGGGCAAACGATTTTGATATTCATGCAGTCTTCAGGAGGAGCATGGTTCATGAACTTTTAGAAGACTCATAAAATGAAAAATAGAAAAATCTACAATCGGATTTGGAGGTTTCAACAGCATTCTTTCAGTATTTATAGAGAAAAAGATTAAAGAATCAGGTAATTTGTAGATTTCTACAACATCTTCAGCTAAACATACTTAACTGATAGTTACAGATTACTATATTTAGCGTCTGCATAATGCACATGAGCAGAGGAAATTCACCAGGGTAAATTTTTTTTAAAGAATTATATTTTATGCAGATTTATTTATTTATCTTAACTTGACCAGAGACAGAGAAAATGAGAAAGCAAGCTTCCAGGTCCAGGACTTGAACCATAGTCAGCCATGTGGGAGTCCAGCAACCCCAACCACCAAGTCGCCTGCCAGCCCTCCAGCATAGGTCTTATACTGGATTGTAAAACGTGTCTTGAAATATCTCAAAAGACTGAAAATAGAGACCAGCAGATGGTGCGGTGGTTAAGGTGCTGGACTTTCACAATGGCCAACCGGTTCAAGTCCCGATCTGGTAGCTTGTTTTCCCCCTTTCTCTCTCTCTCTCTCGATCTCTCTCTCTGATTAGTGCACATACCCTAGAACAAATTAGAAATTAATAATAATGATAAATTAAATAATTCTTTTTTAAAAATGACTAACCATATACAGAGTATATTCTCCAACCACAATTAAATTAGTGAGAAAACATAATAATTTATCTAGAAAATTTCCTGGTATTTAGATATAAATATCACTTTCTAAATAACTCTTAGAAAAATATCACTAAAGAAATTCAAAATATTTTGGACAAAATTAAATAAAAACACAGAATATTAATTTTGAAATACTGCAAAAAGCCATCCTTAGAGGGAAATATATAGCATGAATACTCATATTAGAATAAATAAAGATATAAAAGGATTCAGGTGTCCAATTTTTAAAGGGAGAAATCGAAAAAGTAATTAAACTCTAGGTATGTACATGAATTTACGTATACATATATTTATATCTGGATCAATTAAATATAAAGCAAACGAAATAGAAACTTAAAAATGAAAGTTTAGGGGCTGCTAGGTGGCATGGTAGTCAAGATGCTGGACTTGTACATGGCCAACCATGGTTCGAGTCTCAGGCCTGATGACTTGCTTTCTTATTTTCTCTCTCCCTCTGTCTCTCTCTAGTCAAATAAAAAATAATAATAACAAATAAAATTGAGTAAATAATTCTTTCAAAAAACAAAAAAGTTTATTCTTTAAAAAGACTAATAAAATTGTTAAATGCTTAGAAAGACCGATCAAGGAAAAAAGAAAACTTTCTGAAGGCTTTTCACAATTCTTATTTTTCTTTCATGTATTTTTGGCTCTAACATTATGAGCATATGCATATATAATTTTTATGTTTTCTTGATTTTTTTCTCATCCTTGTAAATTAAACTCTTTATCTCTAAAAATACGCTATTGTGTTGGACATTGTTACAATCGTATGCTTTCTTTTGCTTGGTTTTGCATTCCATTTATTTCAACATACTCTATCTATATATTTAAATGATATTCTTATAATAATCTTTTTAACCCAATATGGTAATGTCTTCCTTTTAATTCAAGTTCTCAGTCCCTTTTCATTTAATGTCATTATTGTAAATTCAGATATTTTAAGAATTATTCATTTAATTTTATTTATTTGTTTATTTTTAATTTGACCAGAGAGACAGAGAAAGCAGATGCCAGGTCCAGGACTCAAACCATGGTCGGCCTGTGAGAGTCCAGCGTCTTAAGCACCATGCCACTTGCCAGCCTTAGTCAGGTTTAATTCTATCATCTTGATGTTTGTTTCTATTTGTCCCCTGCTATAGGGTCCTTTGTTTCTCTTTTGCTTTCTTTTGAACCAATCAAGCATTTTTTTTTAATATTCCATTCTAATAAGCTATTTTCTTTTAAATAGTTTTAATGAGATATTGATATACACTAAGCTAGACATATTTAAAATATACAATTTGATAAGGAATTACTACTATAAATACTATAAAAAATACACCAACCCCAAAATTTCCTAGTGTTCTTTGGTGGTGATTTCATTGTATCTCCTTTCTTAGCTGTAACTCTGGATCTTATTTTAGTGCCTGCTTTGGCATTTATAGTATATATCTTTTTTTTTTTTAAGTTTATCTTTTACTAAAAAAGCATTACACAAGCCATTAGCCTATTTTAAGAAAGAAAAAAAATTAAGACCTTTGTTTTAAAGCAACTTAAGCTATATGATTTTTTTAAATCATACTAGAACTTTCTCGCTGTCTTCTTTCTGAAGCTTTTGGATGCATTCTTCAATTCACATACTAAAACACCTGTGAAAGCAGTCTTCACAAAGCACCATTAAGTGAATGCTGTGCAAACACAGCCAGAATTGCTGGGCATAGTATACATCTCTAATTTATCACCGTCTCTCTTCAACTGATACTGGAACTCCTTGCATTTAAGGACCTTATCATAGTATAAGGCCATTTCTGCTCTCCGGCCTTTATGCTAATATTGGCAGACATTTTTCTCATAAAAATGTTATAAGCCTCACAGTACACTGTTACCACTTTTGTTGAAATAGTCAATTCTCTTTCAAGCATATCTAAATAATTTTAAAAATTATTTTCTCTACCTACCTATGTAGTTATCGTTTCTGCTGTTCTTTAGTAATTTGCATAGTAATCACCATATTTCCATCTGATATCATTTTCCTTCTCTCTGAAGAACTTCCTTCATTAATTATTATTCAGCAAGTCTTCTGGTGATTAATCTTTTATCTTTTATATGTCTTCATTTTTCCCAGTATAATTCAGTTCTTTAATTGTGTCTATATTAGATTATAAGTATATTTACAAAATGTCCTTGGCACTAAATGTGAAACTAAGGAAAATTATTTTCAAGATCTCCTACAAATCATCACTTTACATTAGCTGAGCTGAACTAAGCATGAAGACTTCAAATTGCATTTTTATATTATTCAAAATAATAACGCAGAAGAGCTTGCAGTGGAAATACCAATGAGGAAAATATTGCATCAGTAAACATACAATGGCCTAGTTGACTGAAAATATTAGCACTTTTTAAAAAGTTACCAATTACTTTTGGGAAATAAAGTTGCTTGTGAGCTAATTAGAAAAAAAATGTTTAATTATACTAGGGAGTATTTCCAAGACTATCTTGAAGTCTGACTCTCATTCTTAGAAGTATTGGCATTAGTTTCTATAGTTTGAATGTGATCTTTAAAAAATTATATGTTGAGATTTGGTTTCTGGCGTGATGGTATTAAGACGTAAAGCCTATGGGAGGTGCTTAGGATTAGATAAGGTCATGAGGGTGAGACCCCTATGATTGAATCCCAGTAGCTCTATTAGAAAGAGACAGACACATGGACACATGCAAGATCTTATGTGATGCCTTCATTGCCTAGGGACTCTGTAGAGGGTCCCCAGCACCAAGGAGACCCTCACCAGACACAGTCCCTTGACCTTGAACCTCCAAAAATGTGAGCTAAATAAATTCTTTATAAATAAGTTCTTTATAAATACCTGATCTGTGGTATTTGGTATTTGGTCATTAAGCAACGGAGAATAGACTAAGCATTGGTTTATGTTACTTCTATTTCTTTAATATTTTTTTTATTGACAAATATCTTATATATTTATGGTGTACAATATGATGCTTTGATATATGTATTCTTCACCAATGGATAAATCAAACTAATTATACTCATTACTTCATATATTACAGTCACCATGTCCTCCTATCTAATTGAATAAAAGTTTGTGTCTTTTGACTAACATTCCCCAATCATCCAGGTCCCTAACTTCAGTAACAACCATTCTACACTCTGCTTATAAGAATTTAGGTATGGGCGGTGAGCAGGTGGCATATTGGTTCAAGTCCCAGACCCAGTGGCTAGAAATGCACGTCAGGTATATGTGCATGCATATCCAAAATCCTGATGGAAGAACAGAGAAGAAGGGATTGTGGCATGTCCATCCCCTCGGGTGATTTCTTGTTTTCTGTCTGTCTGTCTCTCTGGTGAGCACACATGCCCTATAGCAGAAAAAAAATGTGTATGCATTTATTTTTTGAAAGATATTTTTCACTAAGTGTAGAATTCTAGTTTGGTGGGTTTTGAAGAACATTGTTCTCATTTATTTCCAAAGAAAAATCTATGCTATCATTAACATTCCTCTTTCTGAAACATGCCTCTCTTCCTCTGGCTGCTTTATCACCAATTCTGAGCAACTGGATTATAATGTGCCTTGGTGTAATTTTCTTCTAGTGCTTGAGTTTTGCTGATTCTCTTCTCATCAAGTCTGAAAAAGTTTTGGCCATTCTACTGGAAATCCAATTCTGTGCATGTTCGATTACTGAAGTGTATCCCACAGTTCACTGATGCCCTCTTCCATTTTAGACAGGTAATTTTTTAATATAGTTTATTTGACGCGGTTTTTGTAATGGCGCCTTCAGGCTCACTAGTCTTTTCTTCTTAAAATTTGTTCTTACATTTTATTCTGAAATGTCTAATTATTCTGTCCAATAAAGTTCTCACTGAAGACATTGTAGTTTCACTCAAAGATCAATGTGGGCCTTTTTCATCTGTTACATCCCCCTACATCATTTTTTGAACACATGTAATACTGTTACAGTAATTTTTATATTGCCTTTTCTGCTAATTCTAACATCTACTGTCATTTGTGGATTGGTTTTAACTGACTGATTTTTCTCTTCATTACAAATTATGTTTTCCTGCTTTTTTCCTCAGATGGTAATCTTTGATTGGATACTAGACTGTTCATTTTACCTGCTGGCTGCTGGATATTTTTTTAGTTTTAATGAATATACGTCAGCCTTGTTCTTTTGATGCAATTCTTTCTATTCTTTTTTTTTTTCTTTTTTTTTTTTTTTTTGTTTGTTTGTTTGTTTAGGTTTTTGCCATGGAATTCACGCGCTTGCCGAAAAGTGAGAAGGAAAGTGAGAAATCAACCCCTAGGGGGATGGCCATGCAGCAGTCCCTTCTCCATTCTCTTCCTGGGACTTTGGGCACACACGGACACATACCCAGCATGATTTTCAAGGCAACAGGCAACTCAAAACTCCAGTTGATCATGTGGGAGTCCAGTTCCTTACCACCACGCCACCTGCTGGCCTCTAGACGCAGTCGTTACTTGAGCATAGATACTTTCTGGACTTTCTTCTTTTAGTCCTCCAGTGAATCTGATGTGCAGCTCGGATTTTAGTTATTGTTAGCCTCTACTATGGCAAGCCCTTTCTAAGTGCTTTACTTGAGTGGAACCACTAAGAGTTTTTCTTTCTGGCCAGTGGAAATGGGCACTGTTTCCAGACCTTTGTTTCAGTTTCTATTGCTGCATAACAAATCATCCCTAAAATACAGTTGCTCAAATCAACTATTTGTCCTTACATCACATAGTTCTGTGGATTGCTTAGCCTCAGCTGGGTCCAAATGATCTCTGCTCTCAGGCGATGCATGCTGCATCTCAGATGAGAATTCAGCTGGTGCTACTGCTATTTTGTTTGTTATTTTATGCTTTTTTGTAAAACTTTTGTTCCTTTCTTTCTCTCTTGCCTTCTTCCTTTATGATTGGGTAATTTCCTGTAGTAGTATGCTCGAATTCTTTTTCTAAATTAATTAACACATAATAGTTGTATTGGGTGGTTGAGAAAGTCATGACACATTTTTGCATAGAAAAATAAATCATAACTTTCCTGATAGCATAATACATACTTATAAGGTAAAGTTGATTATTTTTGATACACAAATGTAATGTGTAATGATCAAATTCAGGTAATTAGCAATCCATTACCTCAAATGTTTATCACCACTTTGTACTAGGAACTTTCAGATTTTCTCCTCTATCCTGACATGTACATTATATTAATATAATGTACAACTGTAGTTCATCCTGCAATACTATGGGAGCCTAGCATTATTCCTCCTACCTGTAATTTTGCATCCAATAATCAGTATCTCCTATCTCTGCATTTCTCCTACCCTTCCTAGCTGCGGTAACTGCTGCTCTACTCTCTACCTCTATGAGAGCAAAATTTTTAGCATCCACAAATAAGCAAAGATAAGTATTATTTGTCAAATTTCTTTATATTATCTAATTGTCTAATTTTATACTTTGTTGAGTAAAAGTGGTAAAAGTGGACATTTATGTCTTATTGCAGTTTTTAGCAAAAAACTTTCATCTTTGTCCATTAGTATAATTTTTAACTGTGGGATTGTTATATATGGCCTTCATTGTGTTAAGATTTGTTCCTTCTGTACCTATTTTGTAGAAATTTTCTCATAAATATTGAATTTTTTATTAATTTTTTATTTTTAATTAATTAATTAATTTTATATTCATTCACTGAGCATCATCACAGCATACAAAATGTGATTTCCCGTTCAGAATATACTGCATGGTGGCTTAATCATACATGTTATCATTAATAATTTTCCATTTCTAGTTTCATATATGTATATATATGTATATACATATTTTCCCCCTATTTCTCACCCTCTGCCATTTCTCACCCTCCGCCATTTCTTACCCTCCTCCCACACTATCTGGTGTCTACAGTGCTTTCCATTCCTTTTTCTCCCACATTTTATTGATTCACAAAATTTCTTAAATAATCTAACTACTTTCAATACAAGTTCAGCTGATATATACATTATCTGTGATTACATGTCTGACTTTAGGCATGAAACCCTTAGTAGAATGAATATACTATAAGGTGGCACCTAGCTGATGCTATATAGCTTACTATGGTCATTAAATAGGTATTTTTTAGTATATTTTTTAATTTCAAGAAAAGCAGTTTTAGCTTTAATAAATCAAAATCAAAGAAATACCAAGGAAACTTTGCTTAAAACTTAAAGCCAGAAAACAGGCTAGGATTCTGTTCAAGTAGTAGGTACATGAACCTATTGGCAGCTCAAACTAAGACAAAAATCCATAAAACCAGAAAACAAAACCTAGAAGAAAATCAGCAATGATTTAGTCAAAAGTCATAAGATTCTGTTTCACCAGTTCAGTCTCATGTACTTAACCTAGCTTCTGTTGTGGTTTGATCTTCCCGATTAAATTCTGGGATATAATATAATATTCAACTCCAGACTTGTCCCTAAAATTAAGTGGGCTATTTTCTTAGTTTTTGAACCCTTATTTCTGTGTGTCTGTATTTAATTTTCCTGGTATAGCATTCCCTTCAGAACTTCTTGGAAATCTGGTCTGGTGTTGGTAAATTCTTTCAGGTTTTGTTTATCTGAGAATGTTTTTATCTTTTCTTCCCATATAAAGGATAATCTTGCTGGATACAGTATTCTTTGTTGAAATTGTTTTTCTCTTAATACTTTGAATATATTTTCCCATTATTTCCTCTCTCACATTGTTTCCGATGAGAGGTCTGCTGTTAGCCTGATGGGATATCCTTTGTAGGTAACATGCTGTTTCTCTCTTGCCAATCTTATTATCTTGTCTTTGCCTGTGGTTTTGGTCAATCTGGCTATAATGTGTCTTGAGAAGATCTTCTTTGCTTGATTCTATTTGGGGTCCTTTGTATTTCTTGGGACTGGATCTTTGAATGCCTCTCTAGGTTTGGAAAGTTTTCTTGCAGAATTTCATAGAATAGATTATCAATGCCCTTATGAGTCTCTTTGCCTTCTGGGATACCAATTATCCAGATTTGATTTGGACGTTTGATGGTATCTAATATTTCTCATATATTATCCTCATTTTTTTGGCAATATTCTCAGTCTTCTTGGTAGATTTTTCTAGGCCAGCAATTCTATCTTCTCCATCTGAGATTTTTCTTCATGAGCTAGTCTGCTTTTCATACTTTCAAGGGAGATTTTGACTTCTTGTATTATAGCCTTCATTTCTAACAGGTCCATTTGATTCTTTTTTTATAGTCTGTATTTCCTCTTTTAAATCTTGCAAGAATTTTCTCACCTCCTGGAACTCGTCAGCTCCTTTCTCCTGCCTCTTCTGCAGTTCATTGTCTCTCTTCTCTTTCATCTCTGTTAGCTTTGTCATTATGAATATTCTAAATTCTTTATCTGATACTTCCATGAGTTCCATTGTACTGTCTGAGGATGAAGAAGAGTTATTCTTTTCCCTTGGAGGGGAGGTATTCTCTGATTTCCCATATTTCTTGTGATCCTGTGGTGAATTCTAGTCATCTGATGGATTGTGCATTTCTTCCTAATTATTTTAGTTCAATCTGAGTGTTCAGAGGCGTGCAGGAGTAGGTAATTTGCAATCTCTCTTCTGTTCTGTGTTCACTCTTTGTGCATTAGATTCAGTGTAAATAGAGCAATATTCTGACCCTAATCGTATTCAGATATTTGGGTTCTATTAACTTGAACCTGTCTAGACACTTAGTGCATAGAGGCTACTAGAAATGAATCTGGAGGGAGAAGTCTCAGCAGAAAAATCTTCATTTTTAGTTAAGGAAAGCAATATTTCACAGCTCAAGTTCAGTATCTATCTCAGGATGAGCCGGGATTGTGCCTTTCCCATTAGAAATGAATCTGGAGGGAGAAGTCTCTGAAGAAAATCTTCATTTTTAGTCAAGAAAAGCAGTATTTCACAGCTCAGTTTCGTATCCATCTCAGGATGGGCCTGGGGTTGTGCCTTTCTAGAAATGAATCTGGAGGGAGAAGTATCAGCAGAAAATCTTCATTTTTAGTCAAGGAAAGCAATATTTCACAGCTCAAGTTCGGTATCCATCTCCCCTTTTTTCTTTATTTTTATTCCTTGGCTGTTCGGCCTTTATGCACTGAATGTCTAGACAGGTCCAAGTGAGCAGTATCCAAACATCTGAATATGACTAGGGACAGAATCTTCCTCAATTCCCACTGAGTCTGATGCACAAACAGAACGGAAGAGAGATTGCAGATCACCTCCTTCTGAATGCCTCTGAACGCTCAGATTGAATTTCAAGAATTAGGAAGAAATGCACAATCCATCAGATAACCAGAAATCCATCTCAGGATAGGCCTAGCTTGGCTGGTGCCTTTCCCACTAGAAATGAGTCTGGAGGGGGAAGTCTTAGCAGAAAAATCTTCATTTTTGGTCAAGGAAACCAATATTTCACAGCTGAAGTACAGTATTCATCTCAGGATAGGCCTGGCTTGGCTAAATGAAGTGAGGAAAGGAACCAATTAACACAATAAAGGAGAGGCTTGAGACCCCAGAGAACAGTTTACCTTAAAAAATAGAGACCAGCAGTTGGCATAATGGCTATGTCACTGGACTCCCATGTAGTCGACCTCAGTTCGAATCCCGGACCCAGTGGTGTAAACTCATTCTGGGCACATGTGTGTGTGTGTGCCCAAGATCCCAAGAGGAAAATGGAAGAGAGGGGACTGTGTCGTGGCCACCGCCCCAGGGGGTGATTTCTTGCTTTCTGTCTCTGTTCCTGTCTTCCTAGTGAGCGCATGTGCCCTATAGCAAAAACCTCTCTCAAATAAAGTTAAAAGTAACAGGGAGACACAGTAAGACAGAGAGAGACAGACAGAAATGGACAGAAAGAGACACTGAGCTATCCCTACCCACTAGAAATGAGTCTGGAGGGGGAGGTCTCAGTAGAAAATCTTCATTTTTGGTCAAGGAAACCAATATTTCACAGCTGAAATATGGTATCCATTTCAGGATAAGCCTGGCTTGGCTGGTGTTTTTCCTAAATGAAGTGAGGAAAACCCTTTTTTTTTTTTTTTTGTCCTTGATTCTAGTGATGAAATGTATCACATTAATTGATTTGCATACTTAATAGTTTTTTTTTTTTTCATTCCTGAAATAAATCTCAATTGTGGCACATAATCTTTTAAATCTGCATTTGGATTTTGTTGATAGCTTTTTGTTTTTGTTTCTACTACTTTTTTTTTTTTTTTTTGTTTTGTTTTGTTTTGCTATAGGACATTTGGGTTTACCAGAGAGAGAGAAAGAGAGGGAAAGTGATTCTCTGAGAAGATTCCTCATGGAAACTGGGAACTAGATATTTCAGGGCACAGGAGAAATGAAGATTTTCTACTCATAATTCAGCCTCCAGCAAGCAAAGCTAGTGTGGCAGGAGAGTTGAGCCATTCTCTGAGAAGATTCCTCATGGAAACTGGGAACTAGATATTTCAGGGCACAGGAGAAATGAAGATTTTCTACTCATAATTCAGCCTCCAGCAAGCAAAGCTAGTGTGGTAGGGAGCCCCTCTGGCCTTCTATCTCTGTCTCTGTGTCTCTGAGGTCTCTGTCTCTCTCTGCTCCTGTCTCCTCATTTTTTTTTTTTGGTAATTTTTCCTTTTTACGATTTTTTTAAAGGTAGAGTTTCTCTCTGGCTCTCAGCTCCATCTTTTGTTTTGTTAATAATCCCTTCTGCTCCTTTCTCCCAGGCAGGAGAGTTGAGCCATTCTCTGAGAAGATTCCTCATGGAAACTGGGAACTAGATATAAGCGCGCCGCGCGGTTTTCTATTTTGTGATTTTTTTCTTTAAAAAAAAAAAGAAAAGCAATTATAATTTTTTATTTTTTTGTCTTTTTTCTCTCTTTTTGTTGTTGTTTCTCTCTCTCTTTTTCATTTTCCTTTTTCTTGTCTCTCCATCCAATATCTACTGAATCTGCTGCACCAGCGATCACAACAGAACGGCAATCAGATTCTAGAACACCTCTGTCTGCTTGCTCCTGAACATTGAGGCTTAACTTCAAGAATTTGAAAGAAACACGCCATTCATCAGATGACAAGAAATCACCGTCAGATCACGAGAAATATGGGAAAATGAGAAAATACCTCTCCTCCAATGGAAAAGAGTAACTCTCCTTCATCCACAAGCAGTTCGGTGAAAGTCATGGAAATGTCTGATAAGGAATTTAGAACATTCGTAATGTCGAAGCTAACAGAGATGGAAGAAAAGAGAGATAATGAACTGCTAAAGAGAAAGGAGAAAGAAGTTGCCGAGTTCCAGGAGATGAGGAAATTCTTGCAAGATCTAAAAGAGGAATTACACACTTTACAAAAGACTCAAACGGAACTGCTAGAGATGAAGTCTATAATACAAGAAGTCAAAATCTCCCTTGAAAGTATTAAAAGCAGACTAGATCATTCAGAAAATAGAATCTCAGATGTAGAATAGAAAATGGCTGGCTTAGAAAAGTCCACCACGAAGACTGAGAAAATGGCTCAAAAATTTGAGAATGATATGCGAGAAGTACTGGATACCATCAAACGTCCAAATATCCGGATAATTGGCATTCCAGAAGGTGAAGAGACCCATAAGGGCATTGATAATCTATTCCATGAAATCCTGCAAGAAAACTTTCCAAACCTAGAGAGGCATTCGAAGATCCAGTCCCAGGAAATACAAAGGACCCCAAATAGAATCAACCCAAGGAGATCTTCTCCAAGACACATTATAGCCAGGTTGACCAAAACCGCAGACAAAGACAAGATACTAAGATTGGCAAGAGAGAAACATCAAGTTACCTACAAAGGACATCCCATCAGGCTAACAGCAGATCTCTCATCAGAAACAATGCGAGCGAGGAGAGAATGGGAAAATATATTCAAAGTGTTACGAGAGAAGCAATTTCAGCCAAGGATACTGTACCCGGCAAGATTATCTTTCAGGTGGGAAGAAAAGACAAGAACATTCTCAGATAAACAAAACCTGAAAGAATTTACCAGCACCAGACCAGATCTCCAAGAAGTTCTCAAGGGTGTGCTGTGTCAAGAAAATTAAACACAGACACATGGAAATAAGAGTCAAAAAACTATGAAAGTGGCCAACTTAATCAGAGGGACAAGTCTGGAGTTGAATACTATATCCCAGAATTTAATCAGGAAAATTGAACCAGAACAGAAGATAAAAGTACATGAGACTGATAGGTTCATGCACCTTCCATTTGAACAGAATCCTAACTTGTTTCCTGGCTTTAAGCAAAGTTCCTTGGCATTTCTTTGAGTTAAGTTAAAACTGGTTTTCTTAGTAGTAATGAGTGAACTCACCATTGAAAGTAGTTAGATTATGTAGGAAATTGTGTGATCAATGCAACGTGGGTGGGAAGGGAATGAAGGACAATTGTAGACACCGGAGGTGGTGTGAGAGGAGGGTGGGAAGGGACAGAGGGTCAGAAAGAGGGGTGGAAGTAATTCTAGGAACTAGTAATGAAAAATTTTTGTAATGTGCATGATTGTATCACTATGCAGTGTGTACTGGATGGGAGATTGTATTTTGTATGCTGTGATGAAGCTTAGGGAAGGAATGTAAATTGAGTTACAAAAAAAAAAGTTTCAGAAAAAAAATATATATCTATTCAATGACTGCAGTAGGATATGTAGCCACAGCTAGGTACTACTTTATAGGATGCGTAAAGTAAGACTTGTGTTCATGGAAATGTGGGTATCACCTGTGTTTGCTATGAGGGTATTTGGATTGATTAGGGTCTTTGGCGTTACAATAAAATGTGAGGATAAAACAGTATAGAAAGCAAACATAGTTACCAGAGACTGTGGGAGGAGAGTGGGAGATGGCAGAGGGTAAGAGATAGAGAATCTAGGATGGGGGGAAGAAAGCAAAACATACAGAAGACAAGAAATGGAAGATCATTTGCTGACAATAACATGTTCGTTGATGTGCTTGATTGAGACAATATATAGTGTAATTTGGATGGAAAATCTCATTTTGTATGCTGTAATGATGTTCAGAGAATGAATGCAAATAAATACATTGAAAAAAAAAAAAAAGAAAGAAAGAGAGGGAAAGTGAGAAATCATTCCCTAGGAGGGGTGGCCTCACTGAAATTCCTTTTCTTCTGGTCTTTCCTCTTGACATTGTGGGCACACATGCACATGAGCCCAGCATGATTTTAATCCACTGGGTCCCAGACTTGAACTGCACAGAGGACCATGTGGAATCCAGCACTTTAATTTCCATGTCACTTGCTGGCCCTAGTTTCATAGTTTTTTTTATTGTTGAAGATTTTTGTGTCTAAATTGATCAGATATATTAGTTTGCAGCTGCTTTTATTATTTTTTTTTTAATTTGCTTACAGGTTCTTGCACTCATTGGAGAGAGAGGAAGGAAGAATGAGAAAGCATCCTCCACAGGGGACAGTCACCCCACAACCCCTCCTCCTCCATTTCTCCTTTCAGGATTTTGGGCACATACACACATGTGCCTGGCATGTTTTTTAGGCTGCCAGGTCCACACCTTGAACTGTGCGGTTGGGCATGTGAGATCCATTCCCTCTAACTACTATGCCACCAGCTGGCCCACAGTTTTATTTTTTGTGTTGTCATGTCCCTGTCTGGTTTTGGTATCAGGATAAACTACCCTCAGGGAATGAATTTCAAATTATCTCCCCTTCTCATTTTTGAAATACTCTCAAAAATATTGGCAATGTCCGAGATACTTTTGCTTGTCGCAGCTGGGGCAGTCATACTGGCGTTGAGGTTGGGAGAGGCCAAGGAAGCTGCTGACTGCTCTCCACTGCACAGGCAACTCCCACGACAATGTCCAGCCCCATGTGTCTACAGTGTTGAGGCCGACACACCTGGTACAGGTGCATCCAAGAGAAACATAAAAAGCCATTATCAAATACGACTAGCCCGTAACTACTTTAATGTCCAAAGTCAAAGAACAGGAAGACTTCTGTGAAGCAGCCGCCACACACAAAAAGCTGTATGCACCACATACCCACACCCTCTGTCAGCCAGACCTGCCATTGAACAGTTGCTGGTGATGGCAAACCAATGTGGTGTGTTCAACTGAAGTAGGTCTGCTTCAATCGAGCAGGCCAAAAGGGTGACTGACGACTTGTGGTTGGGGAGTCATTTGAAAAAATAATATGCTTTTTGATACCGCTGAGAACAGTATCAGACAAAAGCAAAGAAATGGGTGAAATAGCAATTGATCACTACCTCTCCAAGGCCCCTAAAGATGTGAGAATATGAAGTCCTGGTCAGTGTGCAGATTGCCTGTGGGGTCATGAGCTCATCCATGTTAAGTCATGGGACTAATTTTAAGAGATAACTTTATGAGGAAGCAAGAGCTGCCTCTCCCTGTCAGCTAAAGGAGGCAGATTGGCTCCAGTTCCTACAAAAGGATCCACAGGAAGAACGAAGTCTAGTTGTTAGGTCAGCTGGCGGGGAGGGGGGGGGGGGGGGGGGTGGGGGTGGGGGGTGGGGGGGGGTGGGAGGGGGAGGGATGCATTTGCTCCAGAGAAGGGAGACACCAAGTGTCTGAGCAGGAGGGATGCTTTACCTGCGCCAACACTAAGAGAGAGGGACCTGCTGCTCACAAGCCTACTCCAAGACATGGAAGCGTAACTGAATCAGGAAGAGGACCAGTCTGAAGACCAAGTGAACCTGTTTGAGTTTAAGGAACAGGGAAAAAGTGTGCCTGAAAGAAGGTGGTTTGGGAAAGCTGGAAGAGAATTCAGAACTAAGGAGAGGCAGACAACCCACCTCTGTCAGGGAGCTTCCCCACTGGGCCTTTCCCAGGGTAGCAATGGTGTCTTGCGTCGGCCTAAGACTCCAGAGACTAACAGGATCAACTTTTTGCATTAGAAACCACTGGAATGGTTTCTCGGTTACTGCTCCTGTTTTCTTCTCCTCCCCGGGTCATTTTCAGAGAGCCAAATCCATGCCTGTCTTCAGCCCCTACCTGTGTGGTGTCACACTTAGCTCCACTTGTCCTTCCCAGCCAGTGAGTACAGGCACTATTCTGACCCACGTCAGGGACCACGACATTCAGGTGTCCTCCACTGCTCTGTCCTCAGTGATCACTCACTGAAACCTCCAGCACTTAGTAGCATGTTCTTCAGTTCTTTCATTCAATCTGGGCACATCTCTGGCTTGATTCATTATCCTCATTACACTGAAGGAAACTAGGGCTCAAACGGGTTGAATGCTGATAAAAGCACCTGGACTTGAGCCCAGATCTTTCTTTTCCCAGTTCAGGGACCTTTCCACACTCAGCTCCTCCCTGAGCACCTACACCACCGTTTTACCACCCCTGAGCTAACACTCTTCGAGTGCTTCCCCCTCATAGGCATTGCCCCAGGGGTGTCACCATCCTACTAGTGTCTGTTTAACTGGACTACAAGCTTTATAAGGATATAAATCAAGTCTCATTTCTGTTTTGTTAAATTAGTAGTGATCTCTTAACTCTCAATACTTGACGAACTAGTTTTTATTTTTTTTAATCCATTGTAAAATGTAGAAAATGTAAAATTATAAGAAACTAAGATGATAACAAAATACTCTTCGTGGCATGTTGAGAATCTATGAACAGTCACGTTGAATCATTGGTAGTTGTTTTCAAAACCTCCTTTATTGGAAAGTCTCCAAGACCACTGAGAACTTCAACATGCTATGTGGGGAGTCTAGTAGGAGAAAATAGGCCTGAGGTGTAACAATCTACATGCCAAAATCCCAGTTAGCCACAACTCACATTCCTGAATTTCACACATGAAATCAATAATAATAGGAATACTGGATGAAGAAAACTGGATAACTCATTCCTTACACACTAAATATCAAATCTATACTTGGCTCCCACTTATAATTGCAAACAATATGTGTTTTTAAAATTCAATCCCAAAGAGAGAGCTGAACATTTCTATCTTGCTTCCATCATCTTTAATGTATCATAATAATGGGATGGATTTTCCAGTACAGTTTCCTAACAGCACAGACCCCAAGCTCAAAATCTGTCTTCGTCATCCACAGAGAATCTGTCCGCCCAGTTGTATTCTGAAACAATGGAAGGATGCATTTCTTCTTACAGTGTGTCCCTTATTAGGGCTGAATCAGAGCAGTCATGCCCACTGCAGACCAATGAGGTAGGTCAGATGCTCACCGTGAAAAGAAAGGCGAGGTGAAGAGCCTTAGACTTCTCCTGGGTACCCACATCACACACTAGGTTATAAAGGTGGGATTTCTATGTTCAACACAAAGTTGGAGTCCTGATAATACATTTCACCTGAAGTATTAGTGAAAAGAAAGGGGACACGCAGAAACAACAGCTTGAATTACAACCAGAAATTATTTTTTAAATCAAATGGTTCCAGAGGGATAGAAGTTTTCTCTGCAGGCAGTGGTCATCTTAAAGCAACTGCTCAGTCTGACAGTTGTCCAAGGGCAGTCTAAGGATCCTGCTTGTCTTTTCAGGTCACACACCTACATTCTAGGTGTAAATTTTAGGGTTTATACCAAACATTGTCATATAAAAGAAAGAAAAGGGGAAGCATTTTCATATGGCTATAAGTCCAAAACCCACAGATCATTTCTCTCCTCCTAGAGTGCTTTGTTTTCCTGTCAACTCGGCACTGAAGTCACCTTGGAGTCACACCACGAGACCCCAGGTCTCGGACACTTGTGGGCTCACACTCAACCTTAATCCACTCATCAGCCAGTCTCAGAGCACCAGAATCCTGAGAAAATGTTCTGCTGGGGTGGAAGAGACAGTGTGACCCACCTTCCAGTTCAGAAACACTCATCAGACCCCTCACAGAAAGGCCAATCCCCACTAACACTGCAGTTTCCAAGGAGGAAAGTTTCAGAAAATACAAATTAATTTCTGAAGACAGGGAACAGCTTCCTGAGGGCTGCTTTGACCTCTTTGTTTCTCAATGTATAAATGAGGGGGTTGAGCGTGGGGCTGAGCATGGTGTACAGCACGCCCGCCAGCTTGCTCTTCTCTGCACTGTAGCTGGACACGGGGCTGATGTAGGCATAGAAGACGGCCGTGTAGTACATGCACACCACGATGAGGTGGGACGAGCAGGTGGAGAAGGCCTTCTTCTTCCCCTCGGTGGTCCGCATCTTCAGGATGCTGGAGATGATGAAGCCGTACGACACGATGGTCATCAGGAAGTTGAGGATGCCATAGAAGGCATCGGCCAGCACAATCATCACGCTGTTCACGTAGGTGGAGCTACAGGAGAGAAGCAGTAGAGGAGGGACCTCACAGAAGAAATGGGTAATGACATTGGGGCCACAGAAATGGAGGCGCAGCATCAGCCCCGTGTGGATGGCCGTGTTGAAGGCACAGAGCACCCACACGCCGGCAGCCAGCATGCTGCAAAACGTCTTGCTCATCATGGTGCTGTAATGCAGCGGGTGGCAGATGGCTGCGTACCGGTCATAAGCCATGACCGTGAGGAGAAGCAGCTCTGAGGACGCAGACCATGTGAGGAAATAGAGCTGGGCCATGCAGCCCCCATAAGAGATGGAGCTCTCCCCTGACAGCAGACCAGCCAGGGCCTTGGGCATGATGGAAGAGGTGCAGATAACGTCCATGGTCGCCAAGTTAAACAGGAAAAAGTACATGGGGGTGTGGAGCCCAGGGTTGAAGGTGATGGCCAAGATGATGAGGACATTACCTGTGAGGGCCACAGAGTAGAGGGAGAGGAAACAGCTGAATAAGAGCACCCGGTATTCTGGGTGCTCCGAAAAGCCCTGAAGGATGAACTCTGTTACCAGTGACTGGTTGCTCATGGTCCACAGGCGGAGAGGGGTTTCTGGGACTATCAGATAAATCTCCACCCACTGCTTCATGTGGTTTCAGGACTGCAGAGAGAAATGAGAGGTGGTCTATGGAAGGATGCCACAGGTTGAGCACCCCTGCTCTGAAAATCGACAGTCCATAATGCTCCAAAATAATTAAACTTTGTGAGCACCCACATGACACCAGAAGCAGAAAATGTCACACCTGATGTCATGTGACAAGTCATAGTCAAAAACTGCAATACAAAAGTATGACATAAATTACCTTCGGGCTATGTGTGCAAGGTATACAAGAACCATAAATAAATGTCATGTTCCGACCTGGGTCTCATTCCCAAGTGATTCCCGTTTGGGGGTTTTTGTACGTGTGTTTGTTTTTGCTGTACGATGTGTGTACTCGCCAGTGAGAGAGAGGGAAAGTGAGAAGTCTCCCCTCGGGGAAATGGTCATGCCACAATCCCTTCTCCTCCATTCTCTTTGCAGGATTTTGGGCACACGTGCACACGCCCTGGCATGATTTTTTTTTAAGGTTGTTGCTCTATGGCACGTGCACTCACCAGAGAGAGACAGAGAGGCGATGCAAGAAATGGCCTCCCAGAGAGATGGCCCCACCACAATCCCTTCTCCTCCATTCTTCTCCCGGGATTTCAGACACGCATGCACACATGCCCAGCTTGATTTTCAGCTGCTGGGTCTGAGATTCAAACTGCAGTCAGCCATGTGTAAAGCCAGTGCCTTAATCACCACCCCACCTGCGGGCCCCCAAGATATTTCATTATCTACATGCAAATATTCCAAAATCCTGAAAACACTTCTGGTCCCAAGCATTTTGTATAAAGCACACTCCACCTGTACCACGTTTTGTTCATACCTCTCTTATGGCATGATTATTATACAGATGCACTAGCACATACAATTAAGATAAATGCACCAAGTTACAGCAGGCAAAGGTCGTGAACATTCAGTTCATAAAAGGTAAATACGAATGCCCCTTTAAACTCATGAAGTATCATTCAATCTTAGCCAGATAAGTGTGAATTATATTAATGGTGCACTCCTTCCCATCCATAATTTGACAATTAGAAAAAGCATGGTGTTGACTAGTATTGGAGTGGCTACAAAGACACGGGCCTTTTAAAATACATATTCCATTTGAGCCAGAAATTCCCCTTCTGGGAATTATCCTAAGGAAACAATTTAAACATTTTTAGTCTGAGAGCAGTGCTACTTACAATAGTGAAAATTTAAAAGCAACCTACATTCTCAAAGGTGACTGTATTATGATATGTTGATATAATATACTGCTGTGTAGTTATAAAAATGATGCTCTGGAGACCAGCAGATGGGGGAATGGTTACATTGCTGGATTCCCATGTAGTTGATTGCGGTTGAGTCCCAGACCCACTGGCTTAAAACTCACATGAGGTGCGTGTGCATGCTGCCCAAAATCCTGAGAGGAGATTGGAGGAGAAGGGATTGTGGTGTGGCCATCACCCCCCGCGGGGGTCGGGGTAGTGATTCCTCACTTTCTGTCTTTCTGTCTCTCTCTGTATCTCCAGAGAGTGCACACGCCCTATAGCAAAAATTTCTCTCTCAAAAAAAAAAAAAAAAATTGATACTTTGATGTATTTTACTGAAGTTTGGAAAAACAGAATGCAGGCTAGCCATGGTGGCAGGGCAATAATGCAGTACTCGGCATGCCAACGCTGCAGGGAAGGTCCCAGGTTCGCCTCGCGTTCTCCCCGTGCACGCCAGGTGTTCATGCACATACCTGTGAACCTGACTGAAGCTGAATACCCTGTTGAGGTGCACCCCCCAAATAAATAAATAAATAATAAAATGAGAAACATGTAAAAGTAACATGACAACAGGATCCCATTTTTCTGATAAAGGCATGTTTGCATGTGTATCTGTAGGAAAACTAATTGGTGAGTGATAAAACCAGAGTTTGAGTGGTAGGAATGGGTTATGATTGATTTTCATTTCCTTGTTTTTGCTGATATGTATTTCCTGGTTTTTCTATAGAATGATCTTTCCTAAAGGCAGATGTAAATGTGTAGTTCTGACAGTTCTTCGTGGCGCCCCATGGCTGACAGAGTAAATGCTTCCAGCTAGACCTCCAGAACCCACCTCCAGCCTCTCTTCCCACTCACCTTAACCCCCAAGCACTAGGCCTGGCCGATGCACTCCTTGGCTTTGCTCTTGGAAGTCCCTTAGCCAGGAGTGTCCTCTTTCTCAGGACCAGGTTGATCACCAGTGCCCTCCTCTCCCGTGGGGCCCCTCAGGACTCCACACTGACTTCTGTCCTAGGACCTATGGCACGGCACTGCTCGATCAGGTTACCCAACTCCCCCCTAAAGTCGACACGTAAGTACGCCCTTATCCCCGGACAGTACTCGTCGGCAGTGAGTTCTGTGCCTGGCACGCAGAGGTGGACAACCAAATGTGTTTACTAACGTAATAGTAAAGGGTTAAAGAACGGTCTACTGAATATCAGAGTGATTTCTACCCTCAGAACACTGCACTGTGTGGTTTAAGATAAAATCAGCATAGAACCATATTTGCTTTTTCCATCTTTTCAACTCCTTATTCATCAAGAGTGAAGAGACCAGCTCTGCAGCCTCGTAGTTAAGGGAGCCAGATCCCCCGTTACAATCATGCGGGTTAGAATCCCAGTCTTGGCAGCTTGAAAACATGCTGAGAACAAGTGCTCCAAATCCCAGCAGGATGGAGACGTGGAAGAAGAGGGCTTGCCGCATTCCCATTGGGGATGCTTTCTCCCTTTCTCTCCTTCTCTCTGTCTGTCTCTCTCAGGGGAGCAGACGTGGTCTCCAACAATTAAAAAACAAAAACAAAAACAAAAAAAAAAACCGAAGCCTTAGAGTTAAAAAAGATGTTAGTTTAAAATTAAGAATTCTATTGTTCGTTAAACTTCAAGAAATGTATTTATTACTAAATCATTAAAAGATTTACACAAAACACCAAATATCACCTACGATCTGAGTCATATCACCATTTTGTAAGGTAAGGCTCTTTGAGTAGCAGAGCATGAAATTCCAGTGACTCAGAGAAGTAAGGTATGTGTTCGAAGCTGACAGGAAAGACGGTGTTTCACTTGTGACACTTACAAGCAGCAAGACATCTCAATATCTTGGTGTGTATAATAAATACATATTGTGGGACCGGCAGGTGGCATAGTGGTTAAAGGTGCTGGACTCCCACATGGCTGACTGCGGTTCAAGTCCCAGACCTGGTGGCTTTCTCTCTCTCTCTCTCTCTCTCTCTCTCTCTCTCTCTCTCTCTCTCTCTGTTCTTATCTGGTCAAATTAAAATAAATAAATACATAAAGTTAAAATAATTATTTTTGAAAAATAAATACATATTGCTTCAGCTGATTTTATTCTTGTATAGATCAAAAGGATTAAATAATCATTTTTACGCAGCTTGAGTTGAGGAACTAGAGAAATATCTATAACTTCATTTGTTTCTTACCAGCCCAGTGAATGGTTCCAGTTTAACTTCAAGAACCACTATGAGGCCAAAAAGATGAGGTAGGCTGAAAAGGAAGAGAACTGGGTTTGCCGCAAGAATGTCCCAGTGCAGGGTTTGTGCACTCCCCACTGATGTCCTCCCTAAGATTTTTAACTACCTGACTCCCAGCCATCATGGTCCAGTCCATAGTACATATTGTGAACAAATCCGAGTCAGAATGCTGGGCTGCCCTTAGGAGGAGACAAACATGTCCTTCACGTGGGAACCAGCAGTTAGCGTAATGGCTATGTCGCTGGACTCCCACGTAGTCGACCGTAGTTCACGTCCCGGACCCGGTGGCTTAAAACTCATGCCAGGCGCATGTGCGTGCGTGCCCAAGATCCCGAGAGGAGAATGGAGGAGAAGGGATTGTGGCGTGGCCATCCCCCCTGGGGGGGTGATTTCTCGCTTTCTATCTCTCTGTCACTCTCTGTCTGTCTGGCGAGCGCACGTGCCCTATAGCAAAAACCTCTCCAAAAAAAAAGAAAAAAACATGTCCTTCACCAAACCCTCCCCAACAGTGGTGTGCCAGCTCTATGACGTATCATTCCCATAGCTGGAGCACCAGAGAACATATTATGATGGAAACCCTAAACCCAGTCTTTCTCCTAACTAAGCTCCAGAGTGAGGGGGGTAAAAAAATCTCTGCAATATAAACGTAGGTTTTGAACAGGTGTTAAGTACAACATACACATCACCATCAGGAGAGAATTACCCCTCAGATAATTACCCACTCACTGTAAATTCCAGGGCAGGTGGACAGTCTTCTTATCAAATTGGTCAATAGGGAGATCAAATAATCAGGGCACCAAGACTCTTTCCATGAGAATGACCATGAAATCTTCATTGAACCTCAGCCAGTTGTCTCTTCTAAAATTAGCAAAGAACTTTCTCCCCTGAGGCTAGAGCTTCCAAGAACATTGGCTTTAATTTTCATCAAAGATTGCAACATTATTGCCAAGGATATGAAAGAAAAAAACAAGATTTCATGTAACAATTGCCAAGTTTAAATACAAATTATGTTAAGCCAATACACTGACTCCCCACACAAAAGACAATGGTTATTAAACAATGGTTATTTTTTTACACTTGCCAAAATTAGACTTCAGGCTTTCAAGAAAATAAAAATGCATCTTGGATGATTTTCATTTCTTTAAAGAAACAGTAGATTGAATTTTACATGGAATATAATTCACTTTTAGCCAAATGATCTTGATTTTAATTTATTATCCATAATTTCACATCTGGAGAATTATTATTGTTTTAAGGTATTTAATTAACAATAGAGAATTTGATGACTTCCATTATTTTTATCTCTAAAGAATTCAAAGATTTTCACAAATACCATATGAGGAATCTTAGAATTTATGGCAATTGCATATTATAAAAAAGCTATGTATGAATTTCTAATTTTTTACACAAGACTAAACTTGTTCTTTAATTCCATTTTCCATGAACTTTTTGAAATACCCTTGTGTAATTAATCAAACGTCCTTCTACGAAGTGTGAAGATAGCTATTCCTATTGTAAACATTCTTCAAAAATAAGAAACTATTGGGTCATCAGAAAAGTCCTGACACATTTTACATAGAAAAACATAAAAAAATACATCATGATTACTCCAACAGTCCCATAAAAATTAAAATATGCCTCTCATATGCTCAGGCTTCAATCTGAAAAAATTTTTGAAGATGACCCTCTTTACTTTAGTTACCAGAAAATCACAAATGGGTCAAGTGATTACCTACTCACACAGAGTGCTGGTGGCATCGCTGTGTCTAGCCCCAAGGCTTTGGGACTTCAGTCCAGAATTCTGTTCTGTGTGGTCTGTTGGTTGCCTCCTTAAATACAACCTCATCAAATGTCAAATAAAAGCCTAGAAAAAGAAAAATCATTGAAGAATGAATATGATCATTTTTATGGCTGAAGACAGTCTTGACATTTCATTTGTTCTATTATTTCATTTACTGATCAAATAGCAATAGTAGAAATATCCTAATGTTACTGACTCTAGCTCAGCTAAACAAAAGCTATCCAGTATTTTATGCAATTAATGATCCAAATTAAACAGACTTAAAGTTATGAGCAAAATTTTTCTGTCTTTTTTTTTTTTTTTAATGTCACCCCAATGGAACAAACCATCCTCAGAACACTCTTTATAATTACCTTTAAAAAAGTATTTTGCCTTTGTGGACCTAATAGATTTTATGTATGGCCTTCCCCTTCTGTCACCTATAATCGTGGTTGGAAACACGGTGACACTGAGGCAGTGGGCAATCTGTAACAAAATCAATCTGGACAGGACCAATTTTCCCATATTTAAGCTAATCTTGCAAGAATTCATGACACATCTTTAGTAAAATGTGTCACTACCTATGGGAGACACTTGGGAAAGATTCTCAAGCTATTAGTCTAAGTGGACCCTGAAGGAGCAATTAAAGTAAGTGTCTCTTTGCTGGGGACTTGGCTGTCACTGTGGTTTATTCAAAGACCAGTTCAGACTTCTGATCCAAATGTGTAGGGAGTGGCAGGACACACCCTCTGTCCCAGCATGTGGGGTGGGACAGACCTGGGCTCGGGTTCTCAGATATGTGTTCCCACGTATGGGTTTGAGAGAGTGTCAGGCAGGCAAGTAGCATTTCTGGACTGCCCTTCATGAAGACTAGAGGCAGGGAGCAAGTGTCCCCATGGTCCTCTGCACACACCATGCCTTCTAATAGAGGTGGCCCTCAGCACCCCTCATTCACACCTTGGCTCCCTTAACTCCTTGCTCTGTGCCTCCCCCCAGTCCCATATTTCCTCTCCCTATCCAAATTCACCCTGATCTAACTCTATCTCCAAATTCACCCTGATCTAACTCTATCTCCTAATTCACCCTGATCTAACTCTGTCTCCTAATTCACCCTGATCTAACTCTGTCTCCTAATTCACCCTGATCTAACTCTATCTCCAAATTCACCCTGATCTAACTCTATCTCCTAATTCACCCTGATCTAACTCTATCTCCAAATTCACCCTGATCTAACTCTATCTCCAAATTCACCCTGATCTAACTCTATCTCCTCTGCCCAGCCTCCCTTGACTCTCTGGGGGGAAATGATCCCTCTGTCTGCTGAGCCTCTGTCACGTTCAGGGGCTCCCCACAAGACTCTGGTAGCAATGACATAGTCTTGACAGACCTGAGGTCAAATCCTATTCCTGAAAGCTACTGGTTGTGTGGCTGAGCAATTCTCTTAACCTCTTCAGGACTTACTAATGAAAAGACTTGCCTCATTATCACCGTACATAGTAACTGGGAAGAGTCTGTCAATATTTTATGTTCTCGTCCTCTAATTTGGCACTTATAAGGTTTTTTTCATCTGTGTTTTTTAGCAAGCAGAAAACTGGCTGTACATCTGTCTGTTACCTACCATTATGGGAAAGTTCCCAAATGTAACAGGCACTTAACACATACATCATTTTAGGGACCAATTAGTTTGGTTAGAGAGTTAAGTAAGTTTGTTACTAGAAGTCTATTCAAACAGTTCTAATTTTACTAAACAATGTGATATACTTGAAACAAACACTAAACTAAACCATTCACTAATGGCTTTGAGACCTGACTCTCTTACTTAAATAGCTGTGTGAATTTGTGTAAGTCTCATAATCTCTCTGAATTCCCATTTTTTCAGTCTGTAGAAAGGGAATATTAATACCTATCTATAGGATTTTTCTTTGGACTAAATAAGATGATGTGTATGGAACCATTTTAGAAACTATCCTGATAACTAATGTTTCTTACTTTTTATGGATGGATCATCAATAGAAATAATTACTTAGAAAAACTCCCCCTTAACAGTAGTAAGCCTAAGCAGGTTACTTCTTTTCAACAAAATGAAAGACACATGAACAGGGAATTTCTTTCCTATGAAAATGATAAGTTACCATTCAAGAAAAAAATACATTTTAGTTAAGTTAAAGGCTAAACTGCTATAATATAGATACTCAAATATACGTGGCTTAATTTTTTTCTTTTCCATTCAACAATCTGAACATGTGTAAAAGTGGTGGGGTAGTTTCCAGACTGATGGGGTCGTCTAACTCCAAAAAGTCATTAAAGGATCCAGGTTCCTCCCAAATGAATAAATTTTGATTTTTTTAAAGAGATTTTTGCTATAGGGCGCATGCACTTCCCAGAGAGACAGAAAACAAGAAATCACCCTCCTAGGAGGGATGACCACACCACAGTCCTTCTCCTCCATTCTCCTCCTGAGATCCTGGGCTTGCACACACATGCCCAGCGCAGGTTTGAAGCCACCAGGTCCAGGACTCGAACAGTAGTCAGCCATGTAGGAGTCCAACAACATAACTGCTACACCATCTACTGGTCCCAAATTTTTATTTCTTATGCTGTTTTCCTCTTTGCCATGATGAATTTGCCACACTCAGCCTTTCCATATCAGCTTGTAGAGAGGAAAGAGATTAAAAGCTCAAGAAAAGCAATTTATTTTAATGAAGTGGGACAGACATTGCACACAAAGTTCTACTCACATAACATTGGCAAAATTTAGTTACATCACTTCAGCCAGTTGCAAGGGAAACTAAAAAATACAGTCAAGCAGGAAAGACTTCATGTACAAAAAAAAAGAGAAATTTTATTTTTTGAAAAATTAGTAACTGCCACAAATATGCAAGAAACTAGAGATAAAGAATTTAGAATAAAAGATTAGAGGCAAGGTGAATTTTTTATTACTTCCAAGAACAGAGTCAAGAAAGAAAAGAAACTGATTATAGGAAAGAGGGGGGCAGTGAAGAAAAGGTAAAAGACATCAGGAAATTATCGACATTTAAAGCTAAAAGAGAAAATCAAAGAAATGAATCCAAGGGCTCTGATATCCTTATGCAGTGTCCAGAAAGAGTCCCAAAGTAGTGAGAGTCTGAAAAGTTATGCAGAAGCCCAACAGTTGCCATTTGATGAGAGGAACGCCAAAGCAGAGGCATGGAATCCTGAGTAAAAGAGAGTGGGATCTGTGCTGTGAGACTCAGCAGATGGGGGAAGCTTAAAAACGGGGGGAAACTTAGGAATCTAAAGAATGTCATGAAGAGTCCTCCCTGGGATCTATCACTGCCCATATGGAATATGGTATAATAAAATTTTTAAAGGCCTATACTCTAACTCGGATAGGACAAACTATGGAAACAATCCTTTTATTACTTTTTGGATGGTTTCTTATCACCTAACCATATCCTTGAGCACATTTCATACCTTCAAGTCCTTCTTTTTCTACTTTTGCCTCACACTCAACTGTTGTCTCCTACATTCCTGAGAAGAGAAACACCATTCTATTTGAGTTCCTCAACTTCTTTTCTTCCCACCTCAATATTTCTGCATCTTTATCCTCAGTCTTCATTGAATACCATCCTCTGTGCAGGTTCTGTGAGAAATCATCAAAGGTTCACTTTTTTTCCTAAAGTAGACTGTTGGAGCAATGTTATTTTTTTCTAGGTGTTCTGTTATGATTACCATAGAATCTGTTTTCTATGGTAATCATCACAGAATTCTATACCAAGCATAATTTGTATATCAGTCATACAAAAAAGTAGGAAAATATGTTTGAGGAAAGTGAATCAAAACCATCTTATAAGTGACTTCAAAAAATTGAATTAGTAAGTGCGTGGTGGTTAAAGGCGTTAGACTCCCACATGGCCGACCAAAGTCTCGGACCTGGTGGCTTGCTTTCTCACTTCCTCTCTCTCTCTGTCTCTCTCTGATCAAACTGAAAAAAAAATAATAATGATATAATAATAAATAAAGTTAAATAAAATAGTTCTTTATTGAATTAGTAGGCAAGGGCATAAAAGAGTCATTTATTCCATATTTTTCAGAAGTTAGAGAAAAGTTTCAGTATACTAAGTAGAGACAAGAAAGATATAAAGAGACAAATTAAATTTCCAGAGATGCAAATTACAGTGTCTGAAATTACTAATACGCTATATAAGATTAACAACAGATTAGATATGGCAGAGGAAAAATTAGTGACTGAAAAATAAAAGCAATACAACTGCCTACAGAAAACACAGATGGAAAAAATAACTTTAAAATGATGCATTAGTGAGCTATAAGACAACTTTGTTTTTTCAACAGAGACTTTATTTAGTTCATTCAGAATATACTGGCAAAATAAATTTCAGCTGGAGATTTACAGTTACAAACATCAAGGTATAAAGTTGAATGTACCAAAAATACAGGTGATATTTAAATGCAAACTACAATTTTACGGAAGATTGTAAACATTTTTCACACTAATCAGTCTTTTCTTTAGGCAAAGTGTTGTTTTAATGACAAACAAATTAACACATGCACACTAGTGTGAACTATTTTCAGACAATACAAAAAAAGTTATGATTTGTTTTTCTCTTGTAAACATAAGTTTACCATTTATAGTCTTCAAAAATTATTTGCACTTGAACTTTAATAATTTGATAAAGCATTTATGAAACAATCTTCAGACTAATTCAATAGACAAATTACACTTTTAAGCAGACATGACTGTCCTGAATTTTTTTCTCACACCCACCATCTACCACCCATTCTCTACCAACCACTTTGCCCCCCTTATTGTCACAAGCCTCCACACCCATCCTCTCCACCATCACATCCTCAAATCTCTCAACCTCAGCCAGAAAATGCAGGCATTAGGTACAAATTGAGCAGGGATATAGAATGTATATCTTTCAAAGTCTGACTCACTTCACTCAACATTATGTTTTTTATATTCATCCATTTTAAGTTAAATGAAAGGATCGCATTGTTTCTTATAGCTGTGTAATATTTCACGATATATATGCCCCATATATATGTGCCACAGTCTTTCAATCCAATCATCAGTTTTTGGATTCTTAGTTTAGTTCCATGTTTTAGCAATTATAAATAATGCTGCAATAAATACAGATGTGCAGATGTCTTTTCAATAGAGTGTTTTCTTATCCTTGGGTAGATACCAAGAAGTGGAGTGCTGGGTCATATGGAAATTCTATTTGAAAGTTTTTAAGAAATCTCCATATTGTTTACCACAGAGGTCGGACTCATTTACATTTCCACCAACAGTGTAAGAGAGTTCCCTTTTCATTAGAGACTCACCAACATTTGTCATTTTCTTTATTTATTTTTCTTTTTCTATTTATTTTTCTTCGTCTTTCTTCCTTTCTTTTCTTTCTTCTTTCTTTCCTTCTTTCTTTCTCTGTCTTTCTTTCTTTCTTTCTTTCTTTCTTTCTTTCTTTCTTTCTTTTTTTTTTCTTTCTTTCTTTCTTTTTTTGATCCTAGCCATTCTAACCAGGGTTAAACAATATCTTATTGCAGTTTTAATTCACATTTCCCTTATGGCAAGAGACTGAACATTTTTTCTTATGGTTCCTGGTCATGAGTTTGTGAGTCTTCCTTAGAGCGTTGGCTATTCAATTCACTTGCCTGTTTTTTAATTGGATTGTACATTTTTGTGTGGGTGAGCTCCTTGAGTTCCCTATATATTCTAGATATCAATACCTTATCTGAGGAATAATTTGCAAATATTTTCTCCCATTCTGAGGACTTTCTTTTCATTCTAGTTATAGTTTGCTGTGAGGAAGATTTTTAACTCCCATTTGTATATTTTAGGGATCATTGCCTGTGCTTTAGGGATCTTATTTAAGAAATCTTTGCCTACTCCAGTATCTTCAAAAGTTTCCCCCACATTTTCTACCAGTAGTTTCATGGTTAGAGAATTTATATTTAAATCTCTTATGGATTTTGAGTTAATTCTAGTTAATGGTGAGAGATAGGGGTCCAGTTTCAATTTTTTGCTTATGGCTATCCAATTTTTCCAACAATTTTGCTAGACTTTTCTCCACTGCATTGTGGAGATCCTTTATCAAGGGTCAGTTGACTGTATGGTTTAGGGTTTATTTCTGGATTTTCTTTTCTGTTCCATTGATCTATGTATCTATTTTTGTGCCAGTACCATGCTATTTTAATGATCGCTGCTTTGTAATATACTTTAAAGCTGGGCAGTGAGATGCCTCCTAGTTTACTTTTTTGATAGAATATTCCCTTAGCAATACAATGTCTTTTTGTTTTCAGAAAAATTTTATAATTTTTTTCTGTTTCTGTGAAGAATGTCTCAGGTAATTGGATCAGAATTGTATTGAATATATAAATTTATTTGGGTAAGGTTGACATTTTGATTATATTGATTCTTCCAATCCAAGAAGCATGGGATACCCTTCCATTTTTTTTATAAGTATAGAAACTATACCCAGTATCTTCTCTGAACACAATGGAATTAAAATTAAATCAACCACGGAAAGAGTCTTTGAAAACATACAAAAATATAGAAACTAAGTAATCTACTCTTGAATGACTTTCAAACTATTGAGGAAATTAAGACCAAAATAAGAATCATTGTAACTAATAATAGTGAACACACTACTCTCCATAACTTTTGGGACACAGTAAAAGCAGTCATAAGTGGCAAGTTTACAATCATTAGTTCTCACAAGAAAAAAGTAGAAAAGTGGCAAATAATAGCATCACATCTTAAGGAACTGGAAAAACAACAACAAAAAAGAACATGCAAATAGTAAAGATTAGGAGCTGAAATAATGAAACAGAGAATAAAAGAATGATCCAGAAAGTCAATTAGATGAAAAGCTGTCCCCACCCCAACCCCCAGAGGACAGACAAAATCAATAGGCCATTGGTGAGACTAATCAAGAAAAATAGAGAAAGGAACCAAATAGAAAAAAGTCAGTACTGAAGCTGGCAATATTATGACTGATACATTTGAAATACAAAAAAATATGAGAGGGACCAGCAGTTAGCATAATGGCTATGTTGCTCACTGGACTCTCACGTAGTCGACCACGGTTCGCGTCCCGGACCCGGTGGCTTTAACCCACGCCGGGCGCGTGTGTGTACACGCCCAAGATCCCGAGAGGAGAATGAAGGAGAAGGGATTGTAGCGTGGCCATCCCCTCTAGGGGGTGATTTCTCGCTTTGTATCTCTCTGTCTCTGTCGGTCTGGCGAGCGCACACACCCTATAGCAAAAACCTCTCCAAAAAAAGAAAAAAAAATTATGAGAGAATACTATGAGCAACTATATGCAAAAAAAAAAAAAAAAAAAAAAAAAAAAAAAAAAAACAGATGAGGTGGACAAATTTCTGGACAAATACAATTCTACAAAACTTTCAAAGAAGAGCTAACCCAACTTCTTCTCAAACTATTCCTAAAGATTCAAAACAAAGGAATCCTCCAGAATTCATTTTATAAAGTCTCTATTATCTTCATACCCAAACCAGATGACATAACAACAAAAAAAAAAAAGAAAAGAAAAGAAAGAAAGAAAGAAAACTAAAGACCAATATCCCTGATGAATACTGATACAAAAATTTTCAGTAAGATATCAGCAACCTGGGACCAGCAGCTGGCGTAATGGCTATGTCGCTGGACTCCCATGTAGTCAATCGTGGCTCAAGTCCCAGACCCAGCAGCTTAAACTCATGCTGGGTGTGTGTGCGTGTGTGCCCAAAATCCTGAGAGAAGAATGGAAGAGAAGGGATTGTGGTGTGGCCATCCCCTCTGGGGGATGATTTCTCGCTTTCTGTCTCTCTGTCTCTCTCTGTCTCTCTGGTGAGCGCACACACCCTATAGCAAAAACCTCTCAAATAAAGAAAAAGATATTAGCAACCCAAATTAAATAGCATATCAAGAAGATTATACAGCATGGTCAGGTGGGCTTTATCCTGGGGATGCACGATGGTTCAGCATATGTCAAACAAAAAATGTAAGACACTACATTAACAGAAAGAAGGATAAAAACCATATGATCATAACTATAGATGAAGAAAAAGCATTTGATAAAATACGACATCCCTTTATGATCAAGACTCTCAGCAAAGTTGGGTAGAAGGCACATTTCTTAATATAATAAAAACCATATATGACAGACCTACTGTGAACATCATACTGAATGGGAAAAAGCTAAAAAGCCTTCCTATTAAAAACTGGAACAGGACAAGGTTGTCCACTCTGTCCACTCCTTTTTAACATAGTGCTGAAAGTCCTAGCCAATGAAATCAGACAAGAGAGTAAAATAAAAAGTGTTCAGATAAAAAAAAGAAGTTAAACTGTTTATATTTGCAAGTGATATGATTATGTACCCAGAAAATCCAAAGGAATCCATGAAAAAACTCCCAGAAGTGACATATGAATTAAATTGCAAGATACAAGTCAATATACAAAAATCTATAGCATTTTTATGCATCAGTAATGAACAGATTGAGACAGAATTGAAAAAGCAATCTCACTTACAATAGATATTAAACAAATATGATATATAAGAATAAATTTAACCAAAGAAGTGAAAGACCTTTAGAAGAAAAACTGAAAAAAATGAGTATGAGATAAAAATGTAAGACAACTTCAAATAGCCTAATATATGTGTAATTAGTGGGGAGGGACTAGAGAAGATATGTAAATTAATAATGCCTACATTATTTTCAAATTTAATGTAAAATGAAGACTATAGACATAATACATTCAATGTATTATGAAGCACATAAACATTAAAAAATTTATGCCAAGACACATGCTTAAAGCCAATAATAAAGGGGCCGGCAGGTGGCATAGTGGTTAAGGCACTGGATCCCACATGAATAATGCCACACAGTTCAAGTCCCAAATCTGGTGGCTTGAAAAACATACCAGATGTGTGTCATGTATGCCAAAAATTCCAAGAGGAGAACAGAGAAAAGGGGATTGTGTTGTACCCATCCTCCCAGGGGATTATTTCTCACTTTCCCTCTCTTTCTGTCTCTGTCTCTCTCCTTCTGGTGAGTGCATGCACTCTATGGCAAAAAAAAAAAAATCTAAAAATAAATAGGTAACTAAAAACCAGTGACAAAAACAGCCAGAGGAAAAAAGACACATCATAAAGTACAGAGAAACAAAGATAATAGTTAAGGAAGACTTGCAATAGAATCAAAGCATGCAAAAATAGAGAGGAAAAAAACATTTTTAAAGTACTGAAAGAAAATATGTTCTATGTAGAATTTTCTTTTTACCCAGTAAAAATATCTTCAAAATAAAGATAATATTTTTCTATAAATGTAACAGTTAAAGAAACTCCTTGCCATAAAATATGCACAAGAAATATTAAAGGACCATTCTAGCAAAGGGCCTTGCTAGAAGGCTGGCTGCCTTCAGCCAAAGGGGTTAATGGCTGGGACCTGTGGCTCATCCCCTCCCCAATTCATCTTTGAATTCTCAGGACTTTGGTGTTTCATATAGCTCATGGCCTGCATTATGCACCTTGCTATCTCTTCTTTGTTGCTGAGTTGAAGCTCAACAGCTCATTTTCAGGCATACCTGTTTTCTAGAAACAGGGACGACTTTGGGTCACCCAGAACCAGTGACAACCGTGCAGGGTGCTGGTGAGCAACAGGGAGGCAGAGCAAAAGAGAGATTACTAGTTTCCTATTCCTGCACACCTTTGAACTCTCGGAGATACCTTGAAATTTTAAGAAGGAATGTATAGATCACCAGATGACTAGGAACCATCGCAGAGGCAAAAGAAATATGAGCAATGAACAAGATATCTCTCCACCAAGGGAAAACATCAATTCCTCATCACCCACAGACAACACAATGGAACTCATGGAAATGTCAGATAAACAATTAGAATGTTTGTAGTGACCAAACTAAATGAGATACAAGAGAAAATAAACAATGCGCTCCAGGAGATGAAGGAGTATTTTCATGATTCGAAAGAAGAAATAGACACCATTAAAAAAGAGTCAAATGGAATTTTTAGAGATGAAGAATGTGATACAGGAAATTAAAACCTCTTGTGAAAGTATTAAATGTACATTAGATCATGGAAAGATCGAATCTCAAATGTAGAAGACAAAATCTCTGACTTAGAAAAAATTATCAAAAACATTGAGGGACCAGCAGTTAGCATAATGGCTATGTCGCTGAACTCCCATGTAGTTGACCGCGGTTCGAGTCCCAGACCCAATGGCTTAAACTCATGCCAGGCACGTGTACGTGCATGTCCAAGATCCCAAGAGGAGAATGGAGGAGAAGGGATTGAGGCATGGCCATCCCCCTTGAAGGATGATTTCTCACTTTCTATCTCTCTGTCTTTCTCTGTCTTTCTGGTGAGCGCATGTGCCCTATAGCAAAAAACTCTCAAAAAGAAAAAAAGAAAAAGAAAAAAAAATTGAGAAAACAATCAAGAAAAATGAGGATAGTATATAAGAAATACTAGAAACCATCAAGTGTCCAAACATCTGGATAATTGATATCCCAAAAGAGGAAGAAAATAATAAGGGTATTGATAATTTATTCCATGAAATCCTAGAAGAAAAATTTCCAAACCTAGAGAGGCATTCAAATATCCAGACCCAAGAAATACATAAGACCCCAAATAGAATCAACCCAAGAAGATTCTCTCCAAGACACATCATAACCAGATTGGCCAAAACCACAAAGACAAGATACTAAAATTGGCAAGAGGGAAATGTTGAATTACTTACAAAGGTCACCCCATCAGGCTAACATTGGACCTCTTGTCAGAAACAATGCAGCCAAGAAAAGAATGGGGATATATAAAGTGTTAAGTGAAAAACAAGTTCAACCAAGAATACTATACCCGACAAGATTATCCTTCATATGGGAAAAAAGATAAAAATATTCAGATAAACAAAAACTGAAAGAATTTACCAACTCCAGATAAGCTCTTCAAAAGGTTCTGAAGGGAGTGCTATACCAGGAAAACTAAAAAGTCAGATGGACGGATGTAAAAGAACAAAAAAAAAAAACCAAGAAAATTGCTAACTTAATGATAGGAACATGTCTGGAAATATTGATAATAACATTGAATGTTAATGGATTAAATGCTCCAATCAAGAGACAGAGACTGGCTCAATGGGTAAAAAATAAAATTAAATTAAATAAATAAATAAATATATATATAAATCAGAAACCCTCTATCTATTGCCTACAAGAAATGTGCCTTATGGATAAAGACATACATATACTAAAAGTGAAGGGCTGGAAAAAGATATTCCATGCAAATGGAAATCAAAACAGGGCTGGAGTTGCAATACTGATTTCAGACAAAATAGGCTTCAAGACAAAGACTAAGAAGAGACAAAGAAGGGCATTATATAGTAGTAAATGGGTTAATTCATCAAGAAGACACAACACTTATAAATTATATCTATGCACCTAAATACGTGAATAAAAGACCGCTGGAGCCAAAAGGAGAGCTAGGTAGCAACACTATAATTGTTGGGGAACTCATCATCCCATTATCTCCTTTAGACAGATCTTCTAGATAAAAACTAAGCAGAGAGATATAGGACCTAAACGATGCTATAAACCAAATGGGCTTGACACCTATAGAACTTTCCACACTAAGATCACAAAAAACAGATTTTTCTCACCCTGGCATGGAACCTTTTCAAAGATTGACCATATGATAGGACAAGAATCAAGCCTTTACAGATTTGAAGCCATAGAAACTATATCCAGCATCTTCTCTGACCAGGATGGAATTAAACTCAAGATTAATTTCAAGAAAAACCCTCAAAACTACACAAATACATGGAAACTAAACAACCTACCGCAGTATATAGATGTAAATACCAGATATAGTGTGTGTGAAAGAGGAGGGTCTGAGAAAGGATATTTGGGGGAGGGACAGGGAGGCAAAGCATTAATGGCACAAAGAGGTGTGGTATTATCTGTTGAAGATATTTCGTAGTTTTATCAACAGTACTAGGGAGAAATGTTCGCCTGTTGAAATATCCATTTTGTAAGACAAATAATAATGTAATTGAATGTATGAAAGAAAATGAAATGAAAATAAATAATTTTTTAATGTATTAAAAAATTATAAAAATGTAAAAAAAAAACCTACTTCTGAATGACTTAACTACTGAAGAAATTAAGTCTGAAACCAAAAATTTATGGAAATAAATGATAATGAGTACACAAGTTTCCATAATCTATGAGACATTGCAAAACAATCATAAGAGGGAAATTCACAGCAATTACTGCACACAAGAAAAAGATGGAAAGGTGTGAAACAGACAATCTAACATCTCACCTCAGGGAACTGGAAAACAATAACATCCAAAAAATGCCGGGTGAAAAGAAATAATAAAGATTCGAGCAGAAATAAATGAAATAGAAGGGACCAGCAGTTGGCATAATGGCCATGTCACTGGACTCCCATGTAGTCAACCACCGTTCGAGTCCTGGACCCGGTGGCTTAAACTCATTATCTAGACTGATAAAGAAGAAGAAAGAAAGTAACCAGATAAATCAAATACATAATGAAACAAGCAACATTACCACAGACACAATAGAAATGCAAAACATTATTAGAGGATACTACGACCAACAAACAAGAGAACATGCAGGAGAGAGACAAATTCCTGGATGCATATTATCTACCAAGATTGAATCAGGAGGAAATAGAAAACCTTAACAGACCCATAGCAAGCCATGAGATTGAATCAGTAATAAATAACCTCCTGACAAAGAAAAGTCCAGGTCCTGATGGCTTCACTTCTGAATTTTAAGAGAAATGTTAAAGGAAATCTTCAGTAAGAATGAAAACTATACCATTCAGAAGTCTGCATTTATTCAAAGGAATGAAAAAATTGACATGGTTGAGAGACCAGCAGATGGAGTAATGGTTATATCTCTGGAATCCCACATGGCTGACCACGGTTTGAGTCCCAGACCCAGACTTGAAACTCATGTTGGGCGTGTGTGCATGCATGCCCAAAACCGTAAGAGGAGAATGGAGGAAAAGCAATTGCAGCATGGTCATCCCCCCTGGGGGGTGATTTATTGCTTTTTTTCTCTCTGTCTCTCTCTGTCTCTCCAGCAAGTGCACATGCCCTATAGCAACAAAGAAAGAAAGAAGAAGGAAAGAAGAAAGAAAGAAAGAAGAAAGAAAGAAAGAAAGAAAGAAAGAAAGAAAGAAAGAAAGAAAGAAAGAAAAGAAAAGAAAAGAAAAGAAAAGAAAAGAAAAGAAAAGAAAAGAAAGAAAAGAAAAGAAAAGAAAAGAAAAGAAAAGAAAAGAAAAGAAAAGAAAAGAAAAGAAAAGAAAAGAAAAGAATAAAGGAAGGAAGAAAGAAAGAAGGAAAGAAGGAAGGAAGGAAGGGAGGAAGGGAGAGAGGAGAGGAAGGAAGGAAGGAAGGAAGGAAGGAAGGAAGGAAGGAAGGAAGGAAGGAAGGAAGGAAGAGGAGAAGAAGAAGGAGGAGGAGGAGGAAGAGGAAAGAAAGAAAGAAAGAAAGAAAGAAAGAAAGAAAGAAAGAAAGAAAGAAAGAAAGAAAGAAAGAAAGAGAGAAATCGACATAGTAGACCAACACTGATTCTTGTCCATGGCCCATGAAGAATTAGAGATGTGGATGTAGGTAAGTAAGTGAAAGTTTATTAGAAGGATAGAAGGAAGGAAAACCTCTCGTGGTGTGAAAGTGGAGCTCTTGTACTAGAAGCCCCAGAAAAGCTGAGACAGGGGTTTTTATCTTGGTCAGCAGGGGCTTTGTTCCAGCTTGTTTTAGGAAGGGACTTGTGCAATTTTTTTCCCATGCTAAATGGGTCTGCTTATTTCTCTCATAATTTTGGAGAGATTACAAAGATCACGAGACTCTCATTGTCTAAAAGCTTTGACCCATAAAGACCATTACCTTCTTTCTGGAACGTGGTGGGACCTGGAAAAAATCTTCATGCTACGTTTGCTTTAGGCCATGTTGCCTAGATGAATAACTGAGTCAGTGCTATAAGCCAGGTTTTTTTGTGGTTTTGTTTTTGTTTTTGTTTTTGAGTGAAGGAGTCAATGGCTCCTTGAATCTTGACTCTAATTGCTCTTTTGTGTGTCCTATGGGGAGGTTTACAATGTTGCTTATGTCCAGAGGGGCAAGCAACAGGGAAGAGAGGAATTTAGGTTTACCAAAAGCTACATCTAGCTGGCTGGTCTCAAATTATCTTTCTTTTTCAGTATTCTATCATGGCTCCCCTAATGCCCTACCTAACTGCCCAGCTAGTTTCTGTCTCAAAATAAATGAGAAATAGTAACTTTAGTGATAAATGTAATACTTTATTCCTTATTATTTAAATATCTTTAAAAAGTAATGAGCTACTTAAAGAAAAATAGTAGTGATGTACTATAAGACTTATAGCCAAATCCAGAAGGAAAATGAATGGTAACAATATCACAAAGTTCACCTGGGAAGAAATGAAATTATACTGTTGTAAGGCTCTTATCCTAAATATGAAGTGGTTTAATATTACTTTTGTTGACAGAAATAACCAACTCTGTACAAATAATTAATGGGGTTTATTTCTAAACATGAATATGAGTGAGTAGCCTGGAGAAAGGCAAGCATGCCTTTTTAAGGGTGCTCAGAAATGAGGGTTCCTTTTATTTGGTTTTGAGAAGGAGAAACACATTTGGAATTTACTGAAGAGTATTTCCATTGGACTGGCCCCAAAAGGTGAAACATCTGAAAGGGGAAGGATGGCTTGTGGGTTACAGGTAGGTTTTACAATGTGTAAGTTGGTGATTGGAAAGGGAAGGTCTGCTGAGATCAGCAAAATAATGTACTTTAACAGAGATAAGGAAGTTTAATACACATCACAAAGATACTATGCCACAGACAGGATATAGGAAGAGTCTTATTATCAATGGGCCAAAAAGGTTTGTTAATGTTTGTGGGCATGACTCCCTCCAGGCCCTCTGAAAAGAATTATGGAAACAGAAAAAAATCAGTTAGACTTCTGTCCTCACTTGAGTTAGTCTGTGATAAGTTAAGATGAATACCATAAATCCTGAAACAGCCACTAAAAAAAAAAAAAAAAAAAAAAAAAAAAACGGAAATCTAATGGAATCATAGAAAAATCACTGTAGTAATGCAAAAGAAGCCCCCCATAAAAGGAGAATAACACACACACACACACACACACACACACACACACACAGAGAGAGATTGAGATGAGATGATGAGATGAGATAAAGAGAAAACAAATAACAAGATAATAAATTTAGATATAATCAAAGTTAAAGTCTGAGGCACCCCCATTAATGACTGTTAGGGTGAAAGATAATTGGGAGCAGATTTGTAAATCTAGTGAAGATACAGCCTGGACTTTGGCTAGCTAGTTCACAAGAGAGAACCAAGGAATGTGAACTGGGAGACACTTTCTTGGGGACAGAGCAAATATCAAACACTAGCCTCAGAAGAATTTTTTTCCCCAAGGAACCACAGTTTAATTGAATCATCCATAGAAGCATTTATGCCCCCATAGCACTGTTGAAAACATACAGCAACAAGCCAATAATTAGTCTAGCCTACCAACTGAGTGTAATGAGGGTAAGAGTAGAAGGGAGACCTACCAATATCACTCTCAGTACAAGATGCATGCTAGTATATCTAGAGCTGCACTTTTATCAGTCTTAACACTTTGGGTGGAAAATAGACTTGACTAAAGTGACCAACCAGACACTAAGCAAATACACAAGCAAACAACAGCAAGCCCTGGTGTGAAAGACTGAATCAAGCAGGGACCTCCTACAAAGAGATGAGCTCTATTTCCCCCATGTTGAATAAGAATTTCCCAGGGCCAGCAGATGGTATAGTAGTTATGTCACTGGACTCCCACATGGCCGACCACAATTTGAGTCCCGGACCTGGTGGATTGAAAATCACACCAAGTGCATGTGCATGTATGCCCAAGACCCCAGGAGGAGATGGAGGAGAAGGGATTGAGGTATGGCCATCCCCCCTGAGGGATTTCTCACTTTTCCTCTCACTGCCTCTGTCCCTATTTAGGAGCACATGTACCCTATGGCAAAAACCTCTAAAAGTTAATAAATAAATAATAATTTCCCAAACTGAACATTAATAAGGGCTTAATTCAAAATAAAATGTCTTTTCTAAGGGGCTTGGGCTACAAGGTCCACCTATTTACATTGTAGTGGCTCAAAATAAGGGATAAGATTTTAAGACTTTGGTTTTAACATTAGCCATGAATTAGGGCCATAAGTCTCCTAAAATTCCCACTTAAAGGAAAGGTAAGGGTTTTTTTTTTTTTTTTAGAATTATTTTAATTTTATTCATTATTATTGTTATTTTAATTTCAACAGAGAGAGAGAGAGAGAGAGAGAGAGAGAGAGAGAGAGAGAGAAAGTAAGAAGGCAAGCCACCAGATCCTGGATTCAAACCATGATCAGTTATGTGGGAATACAGCCATGATCAGCCATGTGGGAGTCCAACATCTTAACCACCATACCACCTGCCAGATCCAATGATAAGGTTTTAACTTATTGCTTAAATACTGTTGCAGGATGGAAAACTGCTGGTTGTGAGAACAAAGGCCCCAGGCTAAATAGCTCCAGAAACCTGAACAAAAATTTGATTATCTAAGACCTCACTAATGAAGAATGCCCATAAGGTGATTGCACCCTCTTGAACCAATCATTGAACTGATCATATGCCTGAGACCCCTACCCCTAATTTTGCCCTTAAAAACACATGTGTAGTGATTTCTCACTTACCTTCTTACTGTCTCTTTTAGTCTCTCTCCAGTGAGCACATGCTCAGTACCCTATGGTACTGACCAAAAAAAAAAAAAATATATATATATATATATATATATATATATATATATATATATATATAGGGAACACCTCAGGGAGACCAGGTCTTTTCAGCATGAGCTGCCCACTCACCCTGCTTTGCATTTTGCAATAAAGCTTTACTTTCCTTCATTATGAGACAAGAATTAGACTCAATTAGTGGGTAAATAGGGCAGGGACCCCCAAGGAAGAGTCACTAAGAAAGGAAATGTACACACACATATTAAGATAAAGCCAGCTTATAAAATGGAATCACTCTGGTCAAGCCTTTGAGAAGGGCCATTTAGTGCTCTGAAAACCAAGTATTAGCTCTGACTGCTTGCTCACACAGAGAGTTCTTACAACCAGAGCTACTTCATAGCTTGCTTGATCAGTAATAGCCTATCAGGGAAGGCAACCAGACGCTCGTTGATAAGTCTTCCTCCCACCGTCTCACCTGGCTCTTTGCACCAGGAAGGTTGTTATCTTCCTTCCGTTAATCACATATATACACACAGAAATTCTCCACTGGGATGGGCACTAAGTCAACATCTGGGCAGTGCATCCAGATATGAACCCTAATTCCTTCAAAGACCACCCTGGGCTGGTGTGATGAAATAGTTAAATTCCTCGCCTAAAAAGAGACATGCAAGCACAGGGAAAGGCCCAAGAAACCTGACAAAGAGGCCAGGTACTATGACAAATTTCCCCCTGCTAAATATTCATGACCAACCCCCAAGATAAAGGCAGCACCTAACCTCATGTCCAATGCTGTTGTCTCTGGCAGTAGCCCCACCACGTGCTTTTCAGGCATGGGAGTATATTTCCTTCCTATTAGAAATATTTATTTTTCTATCAAAACTTCTCTTTTCAGGACCAGCAGTTAGCGTAATGGCTATGTCGCTGGACTCCCACGTAGTCGACTGCGGTTCACGTCCCGGACCCGGTGGCTTAAACTCACGCCGGGCGCGTGTGCGTGCGTGCCCAAGATCCCGGGAGGAGAATGGAGGAGAAGGGATTGTGGCGTGGCCATCCCCCCTGGGGGGTGATTTCCTGCTTTCTGTCTCTATGTCTCTCTCTGTCTGTCTGGCGAGCGCACATGCCCTATAGCAAAAACCTCTCAAAAAAAAATACTTCTCTTTTCCTACTTTACATATGTTTTTTCTTTTTAAAATTTATTTATATATGTTTATTATTCATACATTAAATCACTATACATCATTTAGATTATGAAGAGACTTTACTCAGCATAATATACACCTCAGTCCAGCCCAGGTTTCCTAGAGATCTGGACCTACGGGACCCAAGATTTTATACCCAGCAGTTCAGCTCCCCTATCCTAGCAGCACTCGCTACAGGCAACTCACTCCCTGCAAGCTCCTTTTGAGTAGTGCTAAGCTTGTCAACAAGCTGGCATTTCTCCTCAGTATGATAGCCAGTGTTTCTGCAAGCTACTTCTCTCTTCTCTTAGAAACTCAGCTTCTCAGAAGCTGAACAAGCCTAAATAAAAATGAGAAGCCAAACAAAGCCCCCTGATATAAATAAAAAGCCCTCACCTGAGTTTTCCATTGGCATTCCACTTCCTGCACTCACTCCCTACCTGGGAGCTCTGATGTTTCTTCCCTCTCTGAACAAGCTTTCCACGCTACTATTCCTTCTCTGTGTTCACATGTCTTCATTCTTCATGAGTGTGAGACAAATAATCGGGTCCACTGTTGTCCCTGCATGGCGTGTTGGGTCATCATAATTTTCCTATATCAATTACACCATGTGCCTATGGTTTGGTTTGTAGTGCTCGGGTGAACAAACCCATTTGAGTCATTAACAAGACCAATACCCAGAATTAATACATTACATTATCTAAAATGTTCAGTTTTTAACAAAAATAATTACAAATTATGCAAAGAGGACATTATATTACATACACCACAAAAAAGACAACATAAACTACCTGTGAGGGTGACCAGTTGCTCGATTTAACAGAAAGATTCAAAGTAGCCATTTAAAATATATTCATGAAGTTAAAGGAAAATAAAATTAACTAAGTAAAAATAAGATACAGTAACGTTTCACCAAGTAAAAAATTCCTTTTTTTTTTTTAATTTTGAAGAGGTTTTGCCTAAGGACGTGCGCACTTGCCTGAGAGAGACAGAGACAGTGAAAGGAAAGTGAGAAATCACCCCACACAGGGGGTTTGACGATGCCACAGTCTCTTCTCATCCATTCTCCTGGGATCCTGGGCATGCATGCATATGTGCCCAGTGTGAGTTTCAAGCCACTGGGTCTGGGACTTGAACCACTGTCAACCATGTGAGATCCAGTGACATAACCACTATGCCATCTGCTGTCCCCAAGTATATAAAACTTCTTAGCACAGAATGCTTAAATTATCAGTTCCCTTTCTTCCCACCCATACCTCACGACAAATCCTTGTTGTGGGGATAATGCATGTGAAAGTGAACAGAAATGACAGGCCCTCACAGGGCTCCACCTCTGGGAAGAGACGCGGGCACTAAGCAAGGAAAGACAGTGTAAGTGCAACGAAGAAAGTTCGCACAGCGTGAAAGGAGGGACCCGAACTCAGGTTTGGATAAATTATTTCTCGGACGCTTATTCAGTCAGGGCTCGGCAAAATAACCTGCTGTGATGATCTGATCTTTATGAACAATGTCAGATGGGTTTCAGCCTGAGTACGAGCATTGTTCTCCCCTTGGAAAAAATGGAATCAAGGTCACGCTAACCGCAGATATAACAAGTCTCTTTGAGTCTTGTGCTTCATGGGTTCAAAGATGTCTTTGTATATAGTCGGGAAGTTCCAGTGGGGAGAACATTCGTTAACTTTGTCTTCCTAAGTAAAATAAGGAGTTGAACTGTGCCACAGATGATAAACCTACCTGGGTCTTGGCAGATTTCAACTTGGCTCTCCTAAGTTATGGTACCCTGCCCACGTCTTATGATACAGCCTGGAGGAGAAGGAGGGGCGCGTGTGCGTGCGTGCCCAAAAAAGAATGGAGGAGAAGGGATTGCCAAGTGAACGCGCCCTAAAAAACCTCTGGTCTTATTCTGAAGGGCGCAAGAGGCAGGAGGATTGGGAGACATGCCTCCCAAAATGACTGCACTCTGATCTCAGACCAAAGAAGCTACAACAGGCATCTCGTTGTTGTCCTTCCAGCAGAATCCTCACAAAATTACAGGGCCATATTAAGACATATCCCTCTTCCTGTGCTTGTTCCTGGGGTAGGACATGGGCAGCTAAGTAAGCTATGGGCTGGGAGGAGCTGCGGGCATGCATCCCGGGGGGAATCTGCCAGGACTGTGAGTGTCCTCTATCCTCATGCAGGGTTGGAGAGATAGGCAGGGCTGGGGAGACATAAATCTCCACTAAAGAGCTCTTCTTTTCAGTGTTCCACAGTAGATAGGGCTTAATCCATGTAACTATGCACATGAGCCAGGAGAATCTTAAATAGGCTACAAATATTCGGAGTTGGCCAAAGAAGGTGTAGTCTCACACATCACCTGCCAGAGGAAAGTGACCACAAGACAGATCAGTTCCTAGTCACTTCCCTGGCTACCCAGAGGACCAGGGGTTTGTTGTTTTGCTGGTGGGGCACACTTGTCCCTGCAGTTATGAGAACAGTAGCTCTAAGGCTTCCTGTGGACATGCCGCAAGTTCCACCCCATGAGTCAGGGGATCAGGCAACCAGCTGGGGGAAGTTAGGTCACTCTTTTAAGCTTAGGCTTATGTTGCCTGTCTGCTTTGACAACCACAAAAACCATCGCTTCCTAGCAAGTTACAGGCTCTCTGGCAACTCAATCTGCTGGAATCTATTCACCACATCATTGTGCATGACATTGAAGATATACTGATATAGATTAAGAACCTGAAGAAGAGGAGGGAAATGAAAATAACAGAACCTCAGAAAAGTATGTCAACATACATAATAAATGGAAGTACCAAAGCAAACGAGAAAAAAGTACAGAATAAAAAATACTGAGGAGTAGTAACAAATATCCACCTCAGGCTTAATGAAAAACATTATTCTATGTATAAAAAACTCATTGAACTTTAAGTAGGTTAAATTCCAAATTATTCACACCCATTCATAGCATGGACAAAATACTGAACGAAAAAAAGAAAATATTGAAACAAAAGAAAATCCATTTATCACACATAAAGAGACTTAGAGACTTCATTACAATTAATAACTGACTTCTCATTTAAAAAAAAAAAAAAAGACTGGGGAAGGAATGAAATTTCAAAATACAAAAAGAAAACATTGTCTACATTAACCTTTTACCTGGGCCAGTCTCATAGCCTAGTTGGTTAAGGAAGCCAGATCCCACATGGCTGATTGTAGTTCAAATCCTGGCCCCAGAGGCTTGAAAAACACGCGAAGCATGCATGTGTGTATGTTCCAAATTCTGAGCAGATTAGTGGAGGAGAATGTATTGTGCCATGACCACATTCCATGAGGAGTACTTTCTCCCTCTCCTCTATCTCTGCCTCTCTGCTTCTCTCTGGACAGCACATGCAACCTCTGGCAATTAAAAAAAAATCTTCTAACTATTCAACATAAAATTGAAAGTGCTAACCAGAAAATTAAATAAGAAAATGAGACAAAAGTCATCCAAACTGGAAGAGAATTAAAATTATCTCTGTTTATAGAGAAAGTGATCTTTTATGTAGAAAACCCTGAAGATTATACATACACACATATACACTGTTAAAACTAATAAATGAATACAGAAGTTGCAAAATTAAAAATCAACACATAAAAATCAGTTACATTTTTATTCATTAAAAATTAACAATCCAAAAATAATATTTTAAAAATTGTTCAATTCATAATAACGTCAAAAAGAATAAAGTACTGAGAGATAAACAACTAAGAAGGTGAAAGGCTTGTGCACTAAAAACTGCAAAATACTGATGAAAGAAATTGAAGAAGACACAAATAAATGGAAAGACATCCTTTGTTCATTAATTGGAAGACTTCATATTTTTAAAATGTCAACATTGCCCAAAGCAGTCTAAAGATTCAATACACTCTCCATCAAAATCCCAATGACATTTCTGCAGAAATAGAAAAAAATCTATTCTTTCATTTATATGGAATTTCATGGGACTTAAAATAGCCACAGCAATGTTAAAAATAACAATGAAGACTTGGGACCAGCAGTTGGCATAATGGCTATGTCGCTGGACTCCCATGTAGTCAACTGCAGTTCGAGTTCTGGACCCAGTGGCTTAAACTCACACCAGGCTTGTATGTGTGCGCTTGCCAAAGGTCCTGAGAGGAGAATGGAAGAGAAGGGATTATGGCATGGCCATCTCACGTTGGGGGTGATTTCTTGCTTTCTGTCTCTCTCTGTCTTTCCAGCAAACACACGCACCCTATAGCAAAATCTCTCATAAAAAAAAAAAAAAAAAAATGACTCAGTTTGTCATTTCAAAACTTACTAAAAAGCTAGTATATCAAAATAGTGTGCTACTGGCATAAGATAAATATATAAACCAATGGAATCGAATAGAGAAAACAAAGAATTCAACACTGGACTACATGATAAAGTTATTTTTGACAAGGGTGCCAAGACTGTGCAACAAATGGTATTGAAAAAACTGGATAACCAGGCCAGCAGGTAGCATGGTGGTTAAGGAACTGGACGCCCACTATGGCTCAAGTCCTGGACTTGATGGCTTGCTTTTTCTTTTTCTTTCTTTTCTTTTCTTTTCTTTTTTTTTTTTTTTTTTTTTTTTTTTTTTTTTTTTTTTGAGAGGTTTTTGCTATAGGGTGCGTGCACTCACCAGAAAGACAGAGAGAAACAGAGAGACAGAAAGCAAGAAATCACCCCCTAGGGGGGATGGCCGCACCACAATCCCTTCTCCTCCATTCTTCTCTCGGGATCTTGAGCACACACGCACACGCCGTGACTTCAAGCCACCAGGTCCAGGACTCAGATCATGGTTGACTACATCAGAGTCCAGCGACATAGCCATTAAGCCAAGTGCTAGTCCCAATGGTCTGTTTTTTCAAAAGCACTAATCACCTTGGGACCAGCAGTTAGCGTAATGGCTATGTCGCTGGACTCCCACATAGTCGACCGCGGTTCGAGTCCCGGACCCGGCGGCTTAAACTCACGCCAGGCGCGTGTGCGTGCGTGCCCAAGATCCCGAGAGGAGAATGGAGGAGAAGGGATTGCAGCGTGGCCATCCCCCCTGGGGGGTGATTTCTCGCTTTCTGTCTCTCTGTCTCTCTCTGTCTGTCTGGCGAGCGCACGCCCCTATAGCAAAAACCTCTCCAAAAAAAGAAAAAAAAAAAAAAAAAAAAAAGCACTAATCACCTGAATACACTTCTCTCCACAGAACATACAATGGTCCATTAGCATGTGAAAAGATGTTTAATTAACATCATTAGCCACTAGGGAAATGCAGATCAAAAACCACAGTGCAATACTACTCCACAGTTTACATGAAATGTTGACAAAAATACAGAGAAATTGAAACCCTCATACATCACAGATGGAAATATAGACTGTTTGGAAAACAAGCCAGCAGTTCCTCAAAATGCTAAAGTGTTAACATATGATCCAACAATTATACTCTTAATCTCACTAGGAGAAATGAAAACATTTATTTACACAAAAACTTGTACGTGTATTTCACAGCATTGATATTCATGATACTCCAACAGCAGAAACAACTCAAATTTCTATCATCTGCTGAGTGGATGAATCCAATGTGGTATAAGCAGAAAATGGAATATTATTCAACCATAAAAAGGAAGGAAGTTCTGATACATGTAGTCGATCACGGTTCGAGTCCCGGACCCGGTGCCTTAAACTCACGCAGGGCGTGTGTGCATGTGTGCCCAAGATCTCTAAGAGGAGAAGGGAGAAGGGACTGAGGTGTGGCCATTCCCCCTGGGGGGGGGGTGATTTCTCACTTTCTCTCTCTCTCTGTCTTTCTGGTACACGCACTCCATAGCAAAAACCTCTCAAAAAAAAAAAAATTATTCTCGGATTTGAAAGACAATGTCACAGCTGTCCTCTGTCATCTTCCAACGTTTCCTGGAGTACATGTCCTTCCTGGCTGGTGTGGGGACCAGAGCACACCCCACTCTAAAGCTGTCATCATCACATCTCCGCTGCTCGCAGAACCTTTCGCGTCCAACAAGTGATTCGCAGAAAAGCCTTTGGTACCTGTGTTTTGATGAATGAAGCTGGTCCCACTGAAATCCGCCCTCTCTCACACAGAGGCCCCATGACAGGTGTCGCCTGCTCCAAGTAGAGGGCCTGCCAGGCAAAGAAGGCAGACTTGGCAACAGGTGGCGCTCCAGCTCCCAAAGTGGGGAGCCTGTCTTTGGCCCTCCCTCCTCTTCGCTCATCCCCAAACGAAGGGCACAAAACAGGTGGCTTCAGTGTCCCTGTCTCGGAGGAAGGCGCTGAATTTTAAATTTAGTTTGGCTCATTAAACGCCAAGGGTGTTCCACAGTCCGACCGGTGCTGCAGACTGGCTGTGGGGCGCTGGTTGTGCGGGTTGGATGAGGCCGGGCCAGAGGACGGACCACAGGGAAGCTCTCCTCTAGCGCTCAAAGCCGCCCTCGGTCTCTGCCAGCCTGGCCCGCCACGATTTAGAAAGCGCGCGGCACAGGCACGCAGCCGGTCCCCAACAGCCTTGCTGGGGGCCCGCGTCCTCTTCCCTGGGACTTGGGCCATTGCTCCCTTCCTTCAACCACCTCCAGGCGAGCCTGACCTCCTTCCCCCACACGCCCCCTCCGACGCTCGAGCCCCTGCACTTCCAGATTTGGGCCTTCTCGCCCTGCCCACCCCCTCCCTGGCCTGAGCCCCGCCTGCAAGAAGCCGGGGCTGAGGGAAGTCTGCGCGCCAGAAACCGCCCCTACAATCAACTCAGGTGCGGCCTCCTCCAGGAAGCTTTCCCGACTCCCCCGGTGGGTTCCTCCTCCTGCGGGAGCGCCCAGTGCGCCCCTGCCACCAGGTACCGCAGCGCTGAGACGGAGGCGCGGTCCCCTACTCACTGGGAACTTGGGGACAGCAGGGATTGTGGCCGGTTCTCTAGGGGGCGAGCCCAGCGCCCTTCGCGGGCACTGGGGACGCTGAGACGGGCAGGAGACGCGACGGGTGCAAAAGACCCCTAGGAAACCGCATGGGTGCTGGTTTCGGCAGCTGGGGGTGCGCTGGCAGCCAGGACGCCCCCGCGCGGAGGCGGCGAGACTTGGGGTGGGTGACGGGCCCCAGAGGCCGGCGCCGCGGGAGGGCAGGGAGGGGCCGCGGTACAGGGGCGGGGCGGGGCGAGGCGGGCGGAAGCGGCCGCAGCCCTCCTGCCAGGTGCCGCCGCGCCGCCCGCAGCTCGCAGGCTCCGGCGCTCGCCGAGTGCTCCCGGGGCGCTGCCCGCCATGCCCTCCTACACGGTCACCGTGGCCACCGGCAGCCAGTGGTTCGCCGGCACCGACGACTACATCTACCTGAGCCTCGTGGGCTCGGCGGGCTGCAGCGAGAAGCACCTGCTGGACAAGCCCTTCTACAACGACTTCGAGCGCGGCGCGGTGAGGGCGCGAGGGGCGCGCGGGGCCGGGCGGACGCCGGGGCTGCAGGGACCGCCCGACCAGGCTGGGGCGCATCCAAGACCCGACCCGGACCGCAGAGTCCGGACTGCGGATGCCGAAGTCCCGGTCCAGGCGGCCGAGACCGGGCGGGGGCTCCTGGGACCCAGGCAGGGCGTTTGGAGCTGGGGATGCTGCGCGCCCTGGCTCTCCAGCGGCGACGGCCCAGCGGCGGCGGCGGGAACCGGGTGGGAGGCTGCGGGCTCGCAGCGTGTGGTCTGCAGGGCGCTCCCTGTCCCTTGGGAAGAGAAGGCGCGAAGTGGCCCCTCCATCTCACGGAAGGGGGCCGAGGCTCCCCCAGGCCGTGGCACAGCCTCCCTTCTTTCTTCTCCACTTTCCGGGGCGCCTTCTGAGCGTCTCCAGAGGTCGGGAAGTGGGGTGCTCAGAACCCTGAGGCTGCTTGTCCTGCAGTGAGGGGCACCTCGGGGCAGCCACGAGCTAAGGGGAGAAAGGTCAGGGCATCCTGAGGCCTGAGTTCCTTCTGGGCTCAACCACTAGCTCGTTCTGTTCGCCTCTCCGGGCCTCAGTTTCCCCGGCTGTAACGTGGAAGGCTGGCTTCAGTCTGGCCACCTGGTGGCTCCGAGTGACACTGGCAGATGTCTTCACGCCTGGTCAGCTTCCACTGTCAGGACAGGCCCCAGAGGTTTAAAGGGGAGGAACAAGAGCACCCAGAGAGGAGAGACCTCCCAGAACTAGGATGTCTACCAGGGAACACGCCGCCTGGGGTCTGAGGCCCCCCTGGAGGAAGAAAGGGGAACCGCCTGGGGTCTGAGGCCTCCCTGGAGGAAGAAGGGGGAGAAAAGCTTCCCTCCAGCCCTCGGCCCAGGAGACTGGAGCCTGGGAACCGGAGAGAGAGACAGCCAGTGTTCATGGCCCTGCAGTCTGAGGGGCAGGTGCGTGTGCCGGGGGACAGGTGGCCTCAGCCAGAGGCCAGCTCCTGAGGCTGACGTCTGAGGTCTCGTGAGCACAGGCAGCCCATGCTGTCACGGAGCTTGCACTGGAGTGCCCAGGGCAGCAGGAGGAAGAGCTCCCCGGTGCACACACCACGCAGCGCCCAGGGAAGGGCATGGCACCACCATCCCAGCTCCTGACCTGAACCAGAAAGACAGACTCAGCAAGATGCCTTCTCTCCATTAGGCCAAATCATATGCAATTGGCTTGTTTGACACTTTTCAACAAACACAACTGGCAAGTTTGAATGTTTGAAATGACTATTTCTTTTATTTTTATAGGTTTTTACCATAGGGTGCCTGTGCTTGCCAGAGAGAAAGAGAGAGACAGTGAAAGAGAAAGTGGAAAATCACCTCCTGCGAGGATGGCCACGCAGCAATCCCTTCTCCTCCATTCTCCTCGGGATCCTGGGCACTCACACACATGCGCCCAGCGTGAACTTTAAGACACCGAGTCTGGGACTTGAACCACAGTGAGTCATGTGGGAGTCCAGGGACATAACTGCTATGCCATCTGTTGGCCCTGCTGTTTACATTTTTTAGTAATTTACTTAGGGGCCAGCTGGTGATGTAGTGGTTAAGGCACTGGGCTCCCTCTTGGCTGACTGCAGTTTGAGTCCCAGACCCAATGGCTTGAAGCTCACGCTGGACATGTGTGCATGTGTGCCCAATACCCTGAAGGAGAATGGAGGAGAAGGACTGCGGCATGACCACAGGGGTTAATTTCTTGCTTTCTGTCTCTCTGGCGAGCACAAGATGTGCTCTATAGCAAAAATCTCTTTTAAAAAAGCATTTTATTCTATTATTATTATTTTTAAGTTTTCTATAGGCCACATGTGCTCACCAGAGAGAAACAGAGAGGGGGAGAGAGAAAAATGAGAAAGCTAGCCACCAGGTCCAGGACTTGAAGATCCTGACTTGCAGTCAGCCATGTAGGAGTCCAGCACCTTAATCACCACACCACCGATCAGCCCCCTGAATAGATCTTGGACAAAATGAAGGAAGTGTATTTTGAGACTGCAAAGCCTAAAGTGAGTAAATAATAGTCTTTTCTTTTTCTGGATTCCAAACTCCAAGCCCACTGAATTCCCACGGAGGAGCCTCTGACCCTCACTGTAACCTGACCTGGCACTTGGCGAAGTCCAGCAAGCTCTTAGCTTGGCCTGAGCTCTCTTTAAGAGTTAGGTGTCAGGCCTCCCCCTAGCCTAGTGGTTAAGGGAGCCGGCTCCCACATGGCCTACCACAGTTTGAATCCTAGCCCCTGTGGCTTGAAAAACACACAGACTGCCTGTGCTGTGTGCCCAAAGTACCGACAGGATGGAGAACTGGAGGAGAAGAGATTGCCATGTAACCATGCCACCTGAGGGGGTGCTTTCTCCCTCTTTCTCATTCTCTGTCTCTCTCTCTGGGGAGTGCATATGCCATCTGGCAATTTTAAAAAAGGAGGTATTGAGTATAAGAAAGACTTTCTATTGCTTGCTTTTCCCAGTCAGGACACCATCCCTGAGGCTGGAGTGCAGTGAAGTTCACTGCCACCCACTCGGGATGATGGACCCTCTGCTGTTTCTGAAGCACCTTCATTTATCTCCATTATTTCATGATTCCCCCAGCACCCGGGGAGGAGTACATGTGCAGACTGCTTCCTCACAGGCGCACGCAGTGGCCGTCCTCCCCGCAGCACGGTTCTAGAAGTGTGCTTGCACGGTGCGGCACAGGGCCCCCGGCGTGGGTTCTCCAGGAGGAACTGTGGTGGTGCGGCCACGGTGCGGCTGCTGTGAGAACACTGTTCATTGTGTCCCTCCGCTCTCACTTCCCCGCCCCAGACGTCATTCAAATGACTTTGTGATTAAACCTCTCGGTGAGAATCCCAGAAGCAAATTTCAGGAGCTATTTGCATGTCACACCGCTGTGAGGTCGTGAGGTCGAGAGCGGCAAGTCAAGGGGGGAACCAGCTGGCTCTGAACGGCTCTTTGAAAGATTCGGCTTTTGAGAAAGTTCCTGTTGATGTGGAATTACTCCACACTTGGTCTTGCACAGCCTGGAGGCACTTCCTTATTCTCCAACCAGGATATCTTTGAAAACAATCCGTCCCTTTTGGGTAAAGCTGCAAGAGAAACCTTAGAGGAAAGACTTACTGAGAAGATACCATTATCTTTCACAGCAGTAACAATAGCAACGGGGGCTATTTCCTCCCGGCTGATTCTATCACCAGTGGGTGGCCACAGCCCCCTTCCCCCCATGCACAATTCAGTCAGATGATGGGCAGGACTGATTCATTCCACTAGAGCATCCATTTTCTTATGTACATGTGTTTTATGACATCATGTGACCGTCATCCTCAAAAGGTAAACTGAGCCAAAATATGTTCAGAAAAGGAGTAATTTGGGCGTCATTTTGAGGACTGCTTCTGGCAGAACATACTCCACTCGCCCCACATGTGCAAGAAGGTCTTACAATCCTCTAGCAGGTCTTTAAGGCAAAAAGCATAAGCAGAAGGGGAGAGGGAGAAGGGATTATGACCGCCGCTTTGGGACAATCATCTCTGGCTGCCAGGATCAGTAACGAGGCCAGCAACAACCCAAGGTTGGACTAGCAGTCCCTGGGCAGACGTGGTGCGTCAGGTCGCAGTGGTCTCTGTGCAAGGTTATGGGGCTGTGGTTCTCTCCGAGCTCTTCCAGTAACGATTCTTTATCAGACAGGCTAGCGTGATAGCCTCCTCCGTGGCCTTCCGTGACTCAATTTAATCAGGGTTGATAGGAGTTGACACGGTTAAAGAAATGACGTCATTTTTATTCTGACAACTTTCACATTATATGCTATACACACACACACACACACACACACACACACTAAAATCGATTTTTAAAAATAATGAAAGATCCCCAGGGTGGGGAACGTGCATGTAGAAAGAGGAAGGGCTGGAGCACAGAACTCCTGGGCCCAGGGGCGGTTGGCAAGGTGGTCAAGATGCTGGAGACAGACGGGCAACGTGCAACTCACCAGCCTCGTTTCAAGCCGTGCCAGTTCACTGACTTCACTTGTCACTTTTGACTGTTTGTTAAGTATGTTTTTTGAAGAGTTCAGCAAAGTGTCAGTTGATCTGTTTTCATTTGAGCTTTTCATCGACATTTCAAGAAAAGCATCACTTGTCTCTGCTCCAGATCGTGCAGTTGCTAGGAAGAGGAGAGGATGCCACCAGGGCCATCGTCCTGGAAGGAGACTGAGGGGCTGGTGGAAGGGGAAGGCTGGGGTGGGGGGAGCAGAGGGAGACTGAGGAGCAAAGGAGGCACCAGGACAGAGAGGAGGGAAACTAAGACAAAGAGCTGAGGAGACCAAGGAACGGAAAGAGGGAGAGGGGCTGTGGTTAGAGAGACTTGGGGACAGGGAGCTCTGGGCACTGAGGAAGCAGAGGAGCAGGTGCCGGAAGACCGAACAGAAAGTAGAAGTAAAAGCAGAAAAGAAAGGCGATCTGGAGGGCGGAGAGTGGAAGTGGAGGGCATTGGGAGATTAGGGAGCAGAGGAAGGAAGAGGAGAAAGGAAGCAAAATGGAGAAGAGATGGGAGAGAAGGATGAGAAATAGAGATCACAGGTCCTGATTATCCGATTAGAACTGAGACATGGTATCCAATGATAACGGAGAAATGATTATTCCCCATTAGAATATTCTTATTCTTGAGGCAGTATCACAGAATTCATTCTCTACGGATATAAGAATACGCACTGAATGTATTTAAGAAGCATATATCATTATGAGATGTGTTTACACTTACTGAAAGTACTTAAGAATCATATTTTGGGACCAGCAGATGGCATAAAGTTTACGTTGCTGGACTCCCACATGGCTTACTGTGGTTCAAGTCCTAGATACAGTGGCTTGTAACTCACGCCGGGTGCAAGTGTGTGCGTGACCAAAATCCCAAGAAGAGAATGTAGGAGAAAGGATTGTGATGTGGCCATCCCCTGGGGGGGGGGGGGGGGGGGGATTTCTCTCTTTCTGTCTCTCTATCTCTCTCTGGCAAGCATGCACACCCTATAGCAAAAATCTCTGTTTAAAAAAAAAAAGAATCATATTTTAAACATCACTTGACTGACTTTAGCTTTCTTGAAAATACTATCATGGGGGCCAGCAGGTGGCATAGTGGTTACATTGCTGGACTCACACATGGCCAACCATAGTTCAAGTCCTGGACATTGTGACTTGAAAATCACACTGGCCTGGCCCTCTACCCCTCGTGCCCTGCCCCAGTCCTTGGTGTGCATGTGTGCCCAAGATCCCAGGAGGAGAATGGAAGAGAAGGGATTGTGGCATGGCCATCCCTCTGGGGGTGATTTCTCACTTTCCCTCTCACTGTCTGTCTCTCTCTCCAGCTAGTGCATGTGCCCTAAGGCAAAAAAAAGTACTATCACGGAATGAAATGGGCCAAATAAAGATTTCTTAATCTTCAGAAATTCCATCTCATCCAACTTAGATTACTTTAAATTTGCAAAGTTAATGGAACAGCTCAGTCTGTCAAGATTGCCTAGGTTTAGGCTAGTCTCTGAGGTGAAGGCCATGGGGTGACTGTCCATGCTTTCTCCGGCAGTCACTGGGGGGCCAATGCACAGTGGCAGCTCACGGGACAGCCACCTGCCAAGGCTGGACTCCCATCCTGACCAGATCACTGAGCTGCCTCAGATGCCATCTCGTGACGCTTTTCCAGGTCCTCTGACCCCACGCTGCCGCATTGCCCCTTCATACACCATCAAGGGCATGGGCCGGTCACAAAGCCGGGTTTCCGGCTCCCAATCCAAGGCTTTCCCAAGACACGGCTGTCAAACATGCGTGGGCCACTGTTGGCTCACTAGTGCTCGGAGGCCACTGCCTGACCTCCCAGCCTCCGTTTCCATGCGTGAAGTGGGATGGTCGTCCACTCAGCTATTCACACCTACAGTGTTCACTGAGGGCTTCTGTGGGCCATCCACTGGTGTAGAGTCCACCATGCAGAATTAATGTGTCCCACGAGAAATTGATGTATCACAGCAAATGGATGATAAATACGGTCTCAGCCCAGCACGCTGGCCTGCAGAAAAGAGGGAGGAAGGCCAGTCCATCTGGTCGTTCCACGCACCGTCCTCCCCCACCCCGGCCCCAACCTTCCTGTCATTGGTTCCCAAGGACACCTTCTGCCCGTCGCCCTCTGCTCAGAGCCGCAGGACAGCCACTTCCCCTGCAGCAGCTGCCCCATCGCCAGCCCAGGCCCCCCACATGCGGACTTCCCTCTGCCTCTCCCCATCACCAGTGCCCAGGCGCCCCCCATCCTCCTCGGCCTCACAGGAACTCCAGGCTTTGAGCCGGGGGTCGAGCTCACAGGGTCAGTTTCTTCCTCCCACACGTAGTCCCGGCTACTCCAAGAGGCATGAGTAGTCACGGATGGGCTACATGCAGGGGGCAGTACAGGGCCTGGTGCCCCATGCTGCCCTGCAGTTGGAGAGAGAGGGCCAGGGGGTTCTGGTGCCTGGACCCTCCACGAACAGAGGCCACCAGGCCTATGTCCCCGATTCTCGGTGTCCTGCAAGCTAGCTGTTCTCTTCCCTCCGTGCTGAAGCAGCAGCCGCAGAATGGGGAGCAGGTTGCCCTGGCCATGTGGCCAGGCCCTTTGGAACTGGGCTGTGAATTCTGAGTCCGGGACACCAGGCTGGCCTGGCCCTCTGCCCCTCATGCCCTGCCCCCGTCCTCGGTGGGGTCAGCACTCTCCGTCTTCCCAGAGCACAGAGGCCTCTGCTGACCCGTGTGGCACGGGTACCTGGTGAGCGACCCCTACTCTGCTCCTCCAGGCGGGCCTAAGCCTCCCGGACATTGGACCTCTTGTCCCCTCAGAGCCTGCCCCCAGGCCCACTGATGCCTCAGAACGGAGGTCTCCCTTCTCTCCCTCCGCCCCACCCCTGGAAGCCAGCCAGTAAGAGATGCCCTCTTCCCTTCCTTCCCCTTCTTCCCAGACTATTTCTCCTGACCCCTCACTGAGGACCTCTCCCCAGTTTGGCACCCAGGGTCGGCTGACTGCCCCCAAGGTCACTGCCTGAGATCCCACAGCCCCTGGGGTTAGTGCTCTGCCCGTGTGGCCTACTGTGGTCCCTGCTTTCCCTCAGGACAAACTGTGGGGCAGAGGGCTTTCCTTAGAGGCAGCCACGTGAGGTGCACACCTTCCCCACAGGAGGGGCATTCAGGTGGGACAGAGGCAGGACCCAGGATATGTCACCCCTCCATGTGGACCTGGCTCCTCCATCCTCAGAACCTGTTCCTAGCTGAGGACCCAGGCCCAGACCCCAGGGCTTGGGGAGGAAGCTTCTGCTTTCTGACCACAGTGTCTGGCCTCGCTGTGCTCAGACCCAGACGTTTGCTGAAAACACCCAGCTTACCATTCCTCTTGGGAAGTCTCCAGGGGTTCTCCAGCAGCTTGGAGGCAGAGGGTTGGAAATGGAGGCCCATGGGGTCACCTGAGGATGGACACTCTAGCCCTTCTGTGTGCTGCATTGTTACACCAAGGCCTCTCGGCTCTGCTGACGAGGAAGAAGTTCAAGGCTGGACAACTCTGGCTTAGTAGGCACCTTGGGGGGCACCGAGACCCAGGCTTTGCAAATCTGCTGCTCGTGGAATCAATGTGCACAAAGCCTGGTCTCTCGTCCTTCTCATCTGCCGTCGGTCACTGCAGTGACCCTGGCCACCCAGACGCCATGGCCACTGTGCCCACTCGTGTCCTGGAGGTGGGCCTGGCATGAAAGGGCACCACGCAGCTCAGTCCTGGGGCCCCTGGTGACAGTGCTGCACACTGCCCGGGCGGTGCCTTCTAGTAGTAAGGCTGGCCTCCACCTACTGCTGGTGGTACCACAGCAAACCACAGACACAGTGGCAACTGTCTGGTCGGAGTGTTCTTGCATTGCCACGTGGCTGTGAACCACAGATGTCCCAGGAGCCCATGAATCCACATGATCTCACCAGTATTGGAACCTCCCCAGTTACTAATTGACCCCCTGAGAGTGATGAAGTAGCTGAGGTGGAAGGTCCTGGAACGGAATCGCAGCTACTGCCCCACCTCCCAGTGGCCCTCTGTTAGCTGTAAAGGTGGCCCCTGTATGAGGACCAGCTTCCCCCTCCAGGCGACAGGACTGGCCTCGTTGTGAGTGGCAGCAGCTGACGGGACCCTCCCAGAGCCCAGCCTAGTAGGCACCCGCCTGATATGCCTGGGCATCTCCCCTTAGGCAGCCTGGGCCGGGTACACAGCAGACAGACCCTCTGAGCAGCACCTGCTCGCGAGATCCTGCCCCTGGGAAGGCAGGGCCTGGGACTTTCCGGCCTCTGCAGCCCAGAGCACAGCACGGAGCCTTGCCAGGAGCAAGTGTCTGGAAGTGTCTTGGCTAAATGAATAAAGGCGCTCGTTCAGGGGCGTGGCTAAATGAACTTAAAGGAGGCAGGACTTTTCCTCTCCCCATTTCAGCAGGACCTGAGGGTTGAATTGACAGAAGACAGATCAGCGAGAGAAAAGCACACACGGGCCGGCATAGGAGCCCTCACAAGGAAAGGACCGGAAGAAGCAGTTAGGGTCCGCCGCTTGTACACGGAGCTAGACAGTGGTTAGCTGTGAAAGCCAGTAAAGGTGCCGGCCAGGGTGGTTAGTGGGATGGAGAAGTGACTGGGAAAATAAGGGTCAATTTAACCAGGCCTGCTGAGGTGAAGATGAAAAGAAGGCTGTTCCCCTTGTGGGACAGGCCGGCCATCTTTCACATGGGAATTCCATCTCTTGCATTCAAGAAACTGAATGCAGGTCAGAGTGATCTTCCTGCACCTGCTGTTTTGTTTTATTTTTAGAGAGTTTTGCTATAGGGCACATGCACTCACCAGATGGATAAAAAGCGAGAAATCACCCCCTGAGGAGATGGTCACTCCACAGTTGCTTTCTCCTCCCTTCTCCTCGGGATTCCGGGCATGCACGGATGCATGCACAGACGCATGCCCGGCTGCCAGGTTTCAAGTCACCAGATCCAGGACTTGAACTGTGGTTGACCATGTGGGAGTCCAGCACCTTCACCACACCACCTGCTGGCCCCCTGCTGTTTTCTTAAGTGCCTTCAGTTTATTTGGGGTGGCGGGTTCCCTCCAGGGCCAAGGCTGGGAGAGCTCAGAGGCCTGGGAGAGCTCAGAGGCCCGTCTTGCCCGTTCTCCTTCCCAGGTGGACTCGTACAACGTGACGGTGGATGAGGAACTGGGTGAGATCCAGCTCATCAAAATCGAGAAGCGCAAGTACTGGCTGCACGACGACTGGTACCTGAAGTACATCACGCTGAAGACGCCCCACGGGGATTACATCGAGTTCCCCTGCTACCGCTGGATCGCCGGCGAGGGCGAGATCATCCTCAGGGATGGCTGCGGTGAGCAGCTCGGAGCCCCCAGGGTCTGGAAGGTCGTCCCCTCCTCACAGAACTGTATTCATGGGAATCAGAGCACTGCACCCCTGGGTGGGGCACCTGTCGGTGCCTTGTGCTCCTGCAGGAGGTGTGGACTTCCTCGGGTACTAATAAGCCCCAGGGTGAGGGGCGTGGTCCCAGGCCGCACCCTCCCTCCACCCTGCAGTTCTACAGAGGAGGGTTCTGCTCCATTTCTGGTCCCTAGTAGCAAATACCCATGGGACGCACCACCGGGCAGGTGGCCTTCCAGTTGTCCACGTGATGACATCACTTTCCAGATTCCCAGGCTGCCCCCTGGGGGGTCATGTGGGGCTCGGCTAGGCTCTAGGCACCACCACCCTCCCACACACACACACACACACACACACACACAGGCCTGGGGAGGGACGGAGTGAGCTAGGAGCATCCCAAGTGCCAACTCTCAGGGGCCATGGGAGACCTAGAGCTCATAGAAGCCAGATCTTAAACCCGAAGTCTCACTTTTGGCTGAGAAAGAAAAGAAGCTAAAATCTGCCCTTCTTACTAGACCCCAAAGGGCAGAACCCAGCCTGGCAGTTTCTCTGGAGGCCGGTCTGTGTAGACGACCCTCAGATGGCCTGGTACGCAGGGTCAGAGTGGAGCAGACGTCCGAGGCCAGCTAAGGTTGCTCTGTCCCTGGATGTCCCTCAGGCACACCAGCCGTTAGTGCGTGTGTCAGAGTCGTACCTTGGCAAGGCTCCACCTTACCTAAGGTCCTAGCCCTTCCATTTGCTCCAGTATAAGCCCGAAATGACAAACCTTCAAATCCAGGCAACAACTGTAGTAATGAGGACAGTTACCTACAACGGCGTTTAACTCTTCCTGTTGACGGACACCCCCAGTACTAGTTCGTTTGTTCCCAGTGGTTCAGTAGGGTAAGTTCAAGGTAACACAAGAGTGACTACTACTCCCATTTTACGGCTAAGGAAACTGAGACACAGGAGAAAAAATTTCTTTACCTCGTATCCTTAACTCTCAGGCCATATCTCACTGTTTCTGATATGGAATTTGACTTATAAAACCAAATTCCATGAACATTTCTGAACAGAATGATTGGAGCCAAGATCATTTTTGTCCTTCTACTTCACAGCAGAAAAAAATATCACAAAATTGATTGTCTACTGGTGGTCTGAAATGCAGAAGACTGCAGAGTGTTTTTCTTCTTCTGGTAGTTGGAAACCACTAACTCTAAATCTCCTTTCTGCCCATCCCACCCAAGGTCTCAGTTGTAAAGTCCTTCCCACAGACCCTGTAGCTCTTCCTATCAAAAATCAGATGGTATGCTCAGAAATTCAAGGAGAGTTTGGAAAGACTGGAAACCACACCAGTGTGTGGGGCCATTAGCACCGGTAGTCGCAATGGGATGCTGGACTAATCCAGACTGGAGTGTTCTGGAGAAGCTGAGACTATCATTGGAGGGACAGAGCGCCTGGGAGACACTCCAGAGAGGAGCTGTGGAGTAAATGGCCTCTCCGTACTCCCCATGCTCTGCCTCTAGTTAGGGTACCCAGTGGCTTCCCAATCGCACCACACTGGTGTGATTCATTCTGATAGGACAGGACAAAGGGTGAGTCTGGAGAAGCTGACCAGCAAGATCTACTATCCACGGCTGTGCAATCATCCATCTTTTTAACTTTAAGCAGTCATTTAATTTAATTCATGATCCAGTGAGTTGGGAATTCGGGAAAGGCTCTGTTGAGTGGTTCATCTGTGGCCCTTGTGGTATCAGTTGAGGTGGCTGGGGCCAGAAGATTCACTACTACAGTGGTTCTTCTCCATGTGTCTAGCACCTTAGAGCTCTTTGGCCCATATCTCCACATAGCATTTTTTTTTTAAATTTGCCAGAAGATGCACATACTTGCCAGAGAGATGGGGGTGGGGAAATGATGGGGATGTGAGAAAGTAACCCCTATGGTGAATGGCCGTGCTGCAATCCCTTCTCCATCTCTCCCTCCCTTTGGGATCTTATGCACACATGCCAGGCTTGTATTTCAAGCTGTCACATCCGATTCTTGAACCATGCAGTCAACCATGTGGGATCCAGCTGCCTTAGCCATGCCACTGGATGGCCCAATATCTCATTCTTTTTTTTTTTTTTTTTTTTTTCTGGAGATGTTTTCGCTATAGGGCGCGTGCGCTTGCCAGAAAGACAGAGAGAGACATAGAGACAGAAAGCGAGAAATCACCCCCCAGGGGGGATGGTCACGCCGCAATCCCTTCTCCTCCATTCTCCTCTCGGGATCTTGGGCATACACGTACACGCGCCCGGCGTGAGTTTTAAGCCACCGGGTCCGGGACATGAACCATGGTCGACTACGTGGGAGTCCAGCGACATAGTCATTACGCTAACTGCTGGTCCCCCCAATATCTCATTCTTAAGGGGGGATTTTGAATGTTTCCAACACAAGTTATGACCAATGGTTGAGAGGATGGGTGTGCTGATTATCCTCAGTGAATCATCACACATTATATTCTTGTGCTGTAAAATCATTATACCCCCACAGTTAAGTACAATTATTACACGTTCATTTAAAAGTCTTTGTATATCTCAAAAAAAAAAAAAAAAAAGCCTCAGTTTCCTCGCAATAAGATGGGGAAGTGTTCCGAAGCTTAATTGAGATGGGCAGGGCATCCGAGGATGTCCGAACACTGGACACAGTTCTTACTCTTCATCTCTTCTCACACATGCTGTTTCCCCACAGCTAAGTTGGCCCGAGATGACAACATTCACATTCTCAAGCAGCACAGACGTAAAGAACTGGAGACACGGCAGAAACAGTACCGGTGAGTTGTGACATCGGGCCAAGTGGTCATGGGATCTGGTTTCCTGCCATGGGCACAGCAGGAAATAAGCTCTGATCACAGCATAGGGCAGTCCCGCTGGTAACTCCCTGAGGCACCAGCTCCTGGTGGAGGCACCTCCTTCCCCAATCTCACTTTACCTGCATTCCAGGCAGAGATGCTGAAGAGTTGTGGGGAAAAAAAAACAAAAACAAAAACAAAACAGGATATTGCACATAGGACGATGGGGTACCAACAGCTTGAATTACCTTAGTGTTCTCCCACTTCCGATCATACAGATTACCCCTCACTTTTTCTGCCTTCTTTCAATAATTCAGTTACAACAGTGAAACATAATAGGCAACAAAATTGAAAATCTATAGCTAACTGGGCAAGGAAAAAAGAGGACCCAAATGATTAAAGTAAGAAAGAAGAGAGGAAGGCCATTAGGGCACAGCAGTAACACAGTGCTCTGAAATCCTGAACCTACTCAGGAAAGTCTTGGGCCACATCCCAAGGGCTCTGTGTACACACTGGGCCCACGCTCACATGCTCATGATCCAGGCTGGCTGAGGCTGGCTGTGGATCATGGCATGGAGACCCATTTGGTGCCTATCTCTCTTCTCTCTCCTTCTTTCCCTCTCCCTTCCCCTTTTTAAAAGGAATAAGTATTTTTTTTAAAAAATTTGCCAGAGGGTACATTCACCAGAGAGAGAGGAAGAGAGACAGAGAGAAGAGAAGCGAGAAAGCACCCTGCATGGGGTTAACACTGCAGTCCCTTCTCCAGCTCTCCTTTCAGGATTTGGGGCATACACACACACACACACACACACACACAGCATCATTTTCCAAGTCACTTGTCCAGGACTTGAACTGTGCAATCAGCCATGTGGGATCCAGCCACCTTCACTACGCCACTGGTTGGTCCAAAATGAATATATTTTTTAAATAATTTTTTTAAAAAGAAGGGGGAATCAAAATTAAAAAGACTACAAAGAGAATACAATGAACACCTGTATGTGAAAAAATTAGTTGACTTAGATGAAATGCATAAATTAGTTAACAAATTAGCATGATAATTTACTTAACCACTAAGCTGACTGGACATTTAGGAGGTTTATAAGTTTTTCTTATTCCTATGACAGTGTGAAAATCCTTACATATGAAATATTTTGTTCATTACTAAGTATTTCTTTAAGATAGGTACCCAGAAATGAAATTACCAAATCAAATAGTGAATGTTATTAGTATACATTTATAAGTTTATCCTCAAAAATCTTTTACATGTTTCGGTAGCAGTGTTTAAGTGTTCATATTTTCGTATTGGTAAAGGCATGGCTCATTTCTTAGATCCTTCTCCTTCCACATGCTCAGAGATCCACTGCAGTCAACAGGGTGAGAACTCTCCCCACTGAAAATACAACTGCCCAGGCTCAAAGCTATCTTTACTCCAGCTTCCTTTTCATAAAAAATTGTAATTAAATTTAAAAAATAAAATTCCATGCAACAGAATAGAGAAAAGAAATGGACCAAACAGACATGTCTAGAGTAGCTCCAAAGCATCTCACCCAACAAATACAGAATATACATTTTTCAGCAGCACATGTAACACTTTCTAAGACTGACTACATAATAAGTGCAAAATAAGCCTTTACAAATTTAATGGAACAGAAATCCTATCAAACATCTTCTTTGACCATCATGGAATTACACTTGAAATCAACAAAAAGAACTTTCAAATATCCACTAATACATAGCATGTTCCTCAAGGATTTTGAATCTACTGAGGAAATCAAGAATGAAATTTAAAATTTTCTTGAAACAAATTATAATGAAAATACAATACTCCAAAATCTTGGGATATAGTGAAGTCAATACTAAGAAGGAGTTTATAACAATGAGCACTCACAAGAAAATAAGAGAAAGACAGCAAGTAAACAACTTAACAATGCATCTCACGGAATTGGAAAATAAAAAACAAGTGAAATCCAAAAAATGATAGAAGAGAATAATAAAGATCAGAGCAGAAATAAATGAAGAGAACAAAAGAGCAATACAAAAATCAACAAGATAAAAGCTAGTTTTTTGAGAGGATGAACAAAATTGATAAACTATTAGCTAGACTAATGAAGAAAAATAGAGAGAAGACCTAGATAAATAAATTAGAAGTTAAAAGGGGGACATTACAACAGATATGACAGAAATGCACTGATCATAAGTGAATGCTGTGAGCAATTATATGCCAACAAGCTGGAAAATCCAGAAGAGATGGACATATTTCTGGGTAAATATACTATATCAAGATTGACAGGATAGGGGCTGGCAGGTGGCATGGTAGTTGAGGTGCTGGACTCCCACATGGCCAATCATGGTTCAAATCCCAGACCTGGAGGCTTGCTTTCTCACGTTCTCTCTCTCTCCCTACTCTCTCATCAAATTAAAATAAATGTATAATAAATAAGACAAAATAAGCAATCACTTTTTTAAAAAAGATTTACAGAATGAAGATCATGTTACATTTGTTGTTTTGCATATGTTGAACCATCCTCAGGGAGAAATCATACCTACTCATGGTGTATAACCTTTTTAAAGTGCTGTTGGATTCAGTTTGCTAGTATTTTATTGAGGATTTTTATTTATATTCACTAGAGATATTGGTCTGTAGTTTTTTTGTTGTGTCTTTGCCTTTTTTTGATATCAAGGTGATGGTAGCTAAGAAGAAATGAAAAGTCCAAATAAACTAATAAATAACAAGTGACAAAATTGAAACAGTACTAAGTAGTCCCCCAACAAATAAAAGGCCAGGTCCAAATGGCTTCACTGCTGAATTCTACAAGTCTTTTAGAGAATTAACACCAATTCTCCTCAAACTATTCCAAAATATACAAATGGAGGAAATCCTCCCAAGCTCATTCTATGAAGGCACTATCATCTTGATATTTAAGCATAAAGCCCCAAATCATAAAATTACTAGAGAAAAATACTAGAAAAACACTTCAAGACATTGAAGTAGGCAAAGATTTCTTGGATAAGACCCATAAAACAAAGGCAATAACACCAAAAATAGATTAGTCGGATTGCATCAAGCTTCTACACAGTGAAAGAAACAATAAACAGAGTAAAAAGCCCACAGAATAAGAGAAAATATTTGCAAACTATACTTCGGATAAGGAATTGAAAACCAGAATGTATAAGAAACTAAACAGCTCACCTTTAAAAGGAATTTATAATCCAATAAAAAAAATAGGTAATTGATCTTAACAGACAATTCTCAATGGAAGATATATATTCACGTATAAATGGCTAAAAAGCATATGAAAAAATATTCAACATCTCTAATCATAAGGGAAGTAAATGCAAGTCAAAACCACATTGAAGTATCACTAACCCTTGTCAGAATGGTTATGATAGAAAAACAAAAACAAGTACTAGCAAGGTTGTGGAGAAGGAACCCTTGCACATTGCTGGTGAGAATATAAATAAGTACAGTCACTATGGAAAACAGTATGGAAGTTCCTCAAAAATATAAAAATAGAACTTGCGTATGACCCAGTAATCTCACTCTTGGGTGTTCACCCAAAGGTTAGGAAATCACCATCAGAGAGAGATTTGTACATCCGTACTTATTGCAGCTTTACTTATAATAGCTAAGAGATGGAATCAACCTAAGTGCCCCAAAACTAATCAATGCATTAAGAAAATATGGTACATAAGCACAGAGGAATACTACCCAGCCATAAGGAACAATATCTTGTCATTTGACACCAAGTGGACAAACCTAGAAGATATGATGCTAAGTGAAACAAGCCAGGCTAGGAAAGACAAATACTGTATGTCCCCACTTGACAAATACTGAATGTCCACACACTGTGGTGGACACAGAAGGGCTTGATGGCATGGAAGTAGAGAGAGTAACAGTAGATCCTAGAATCTAGATGGTAAGAGTAGTGTGGAGGTGTTCAAGGGAAAATGACTACAAGCATGAGAGGACAGGAATGGGCTATGGAATGGTGTTCCAGAAGCAACAAATCTAGCTATTCCAAAAAGCTGAGAATTATACCATCTAAGTAGATATAGTAGAACGGTAAGCAATAACAAAGAAACAATTATCATAAAAATCTAGGATGGTGATTCCCAAGGGTAGGAGCGGGGGGGCTAATTGAGAAAGGTGGGTGGTTGAGGGGACTGATGATATTCTGATTTTTTACCAGGGTGGTGGTTATGCAGGGGCTTTGTGTGTTTTTCTGCATGTGGGAAGAATATATACATAGGTATCATACAAATATTTATATACTCTATTTTATTGGGTCATCAGGAAAGTTACGATGCATTTTTGCATAGAAAAATAGACAAATACATCATGACTTTCCCAATGACCTAATATAATAAAAAAGCTAAATATAAAATTTCATGCCTTTAATGCCAGGTGTAAGAGAGTAATCTGGTTTTACTCCAGGTGATGTTATGGATATATGAACTCACAGTTTGGTTTAGAGTGTGTCCAAGCCTCTCGACACAGACACCACATGGTGTTTTGAGACTTCTGTACTTGCTATGGTACATAGGGCATTGTCCGAGAGCTGTGCCCTCCCCATCCCAAAGGGCTGGCATTTCTGTGCTCCTTCCTCAGCTTTCATGCCCATTTCAACCACCCACCCTATGCCAGTTCTCCAAGTACATCTAGCCTCATAGAACTGAGTTCAGACACAATGCCTGTAAGATTAACTTAGTTTGTTGTCACTCATTAACACCTCAGTGTGAATTGGTGGGCATCCGATTAGGTTTGTCCCCTCAGCTAACAGGACAAACGCTAGCCCTACTCTTTGGAACCTGTTTAACATGATCACAATCTAAGACTTGTGGAGAAGATCAGAGTGTTTTCTGGTGAAAGATTCTGCCTGTTTCTTAGATCGAATGGTCCGTTTTTCCTTCCCCCTTCTCTCATCTGTCCTTTTCAGATCCGATCCTCTGCTTCTGTTCAGGAAACACTTGAATGTGCACACTCTGCACAATCGTAGAGTTCCTCTTTCACATGGAGTCTCAGGCTTCCAGATAAGAATTTAGAACTAAAAGAACAGCTAAGAATAGTCCTCAATATGTCAAAAAGCTGGCCTTCCTATCCTACTTAACCACGTAGGAGGGTGGAGAAGCCAACCCAGGTCAAAACCCCACGGCCCACAAGCTATCACTGCCACTGCATCTGTCTCTGTGTGTTACACATGTGTGCACACACACTCGCACACACACACCCTAATACATAGGAGAGTCTGAAAGTTTTTGTTATCTGTATCATTTAATCTGCTTATTCTGTGACTTGCATTTTCCCCTCATCATGTTTTGAAAGCATCCAGCATGCAGGTCGATGTGGTTTATTAACTTTAACTTATGCACACAGCACGCTCATCCTCTCTCCTGCTGATAAGCATCAGGCTTGCCTAGTGTAGCTGGTCCAAGCCAGGCCATGGTGAGCTTCCCCAGTTGTCTCCCGGCGCTCTCATGCAGAGTGGACGTGAAGAGTGGCAGACCACATGCGTTTTTAAGTTTTCTTGACATTGCGGAATATTTTCCAAAGCAGTTCTGCCCATCTACACCCAGAGCTGCTGTTTCTGAAGTTACTATTTCCCCACAGCAACACACGCCTCACCTTGAGACCTTTCATTCTTGTCATTCATTGTGTGTGAAATATTATCTCATTGTTTCCCCCTTCTTAAATTGCCACCTATCTCTTGCTTTTGTGGCTATACTGTAATGTGTTCAACCATTCCCCTACTGTAGACAGTCCACTTCCTTCCGGTGTGTGTTCACTGTTGCTATTACAAATAGTGTTGCAAGAGGCGACCTTGCGTGAACATTCTGATGTGCCAGTGCTTTGATTACTGGCAGTCCACTTCTACAACTTCGGTTGCCGGGTCAAATCGGCATTTTTTGTTTTAAGAAATATTGACAAAAATCCTTTCATAAAACATTGTAGTAATTTTCAGTCCCACTAATTGTATATAAAAAGATATGTAGGGACCAGCAGATGGTGGAATGGTTACGCCACTGGACTCGCATGTGACCGACCGCAGATCAAGTCCTGGAGTTGGCAGCTGAAAACTCACGCTGAGTGTGTGAGCATGTGTGCCCAAAATCTCGAGAGGAGAAACAGGAGAAAGCATTGTGGCATGGCCATCCCCCATAGGGGATCATTTCTCAGTTTCTGTCTCTCTGTCTCTGTCTCTCCGGTGAGCTCACATGCCCTATAGTTAAAATTTTAAAAAGATATGTTTACCAACACCTTGGCCAGTACCTTTCTCTCTGTATATAATCAATAAATATCTAGTTGTGCCCTTTTTCTGCCTACTACTTACTCAGGAAATTGAACTTTTTTTAAATTTTTTAAGTTTTTCTTTTAGTTCTTCAATAGTTTACATCCCCATACATTCTTCTTTCTCATTTTGGAACTCTTCCTCTTTGCATATTAAATCTTTTGTATCTTGGGACCAGCAGATGGCATAATGGTTACGTTGCTGGACTTCCACATGGTTGAACACGGTTTGAGTCCCAGGCCCAGCAGCTTAAAACTCACACCAGGTATGTGTGCATGCATGCCTAAGATCCCAAGAGGAGAATGGAGAAGAGACTATGATGTGGCTATCCCCCCCCCCCCCCCGGGGGAGTGATTACTCCCTTTATGTCTCTCTGTCTCTCTCTGTCTTTCCAGTGAGCACACCCACCCTATAGCAAAAATCTCTCTAAAAAAATAGTCTTCTGTATCTTGCCTTCATGTCTCTCATAATTTCATTCATGAGGCCCATTTCTTTGTGGTTTTGCTTTATGTTGTGTTACATTTTCTTTGGTTTTGCACGAAGCACTTCCTGGCATATGATAGGTTTTTGTTAATTAGTTATTGAATGAACAGTTTTGTTTTCCAGGCAGCCAATTACATCTCACAATGACTATTCTCTTTTTTCATTTTTCTACTAAAGTTTTAACTCAGAAATCATGTTTTCATGGTTGTAGAAAGTCTCTCTACATACTAATTGCTCTGATTGCATCTCCTTAAGAGTTCTCTCTTTCTTATTTATTTGTGTAGTTTTAGTTTTGGGGGATTTTTTGCCATAGGGCAGGCACATGCACTTGCCAGAGAGGAAAGAGAAAGTGAAAGAGAGACAGAGAAAGGGAAAGTGAGAAATCTCCGGGGGGATGGCCGCACCACAGTCCCTTCTCTTTCATTCCTCTCAGGATTTCGGGCATGCGTGCACACATCCCGGCGTGATTGTCCAGTCACCAGGTCCAGAACTCAACCCACGGTCAGCCATGTGGGAAACCAGCTGCCTTAACCACCATCCACCTGCTGGCCCCTCTCTCTTTATTTAAAAAAATACATCACATGTCTTTCCTGTTTCCTTACTTCTTCCTGGTTGTTTTACGTGGTCTTCCCCAGCAGATTGTGATTTTCTGCTTTACCTACTTATGCCCATGGGAATGAAGGCTTTGGCTCCTGTGCGGTCAGCCTGTCAGAGTCTCTCAAGCAATGGTGACCTGCAGTGGGAGGGGTACAGGTGTTTAGTTTCCAGGGGCCAATAGCAAACTACCTGCAAACTGTCCCATGTCTCTGCACTAGGCCATTGTCTCTAACCACCCATTTCTGCCCGTCAGTGCTGCCACCCTCAGGAGGCTGGGCCAGGGCATGGGGGAGGAAGGTCCTTTCTGTGCTGAGGAATAATGTCCTGCTTCCCTCCAAGTAAACTCTTCACTACAGAAATTGTCAGTGCCCTTTGCCAGCACGTATGTCTTCACCAGGCTCACTGAAAATCCAGCTCCACTGAGCTCTTACAACTACCTAGAGTCCTCAACTGCCCATTGATGAGAAAATTGTTAGTCATTTTTAAATTCACGTGACTAATGGTGGCCAATCGATGGTTCCTATGAAGGGGCTACCAAAGGAGCGGCTCAGTCTTAGACATCGATGAGCTGCCTCAAGTTATTTTCAAAACAAAGGAAAGACATTTGTACACTGGTCTACCTTCTTATTTTCGTTAATTACTAACACTGGTGTTAGTACGAACAACAGAAGTAGAAGGTTTTCTTCCATTATCACTTTCAGGGAAGTAGGGTGCTATAAGTAACTGACAGCGAGGAGCGGTAGGTGATCCGTCGCAGAAACACTTTCCTAACCTTGGCTGCCAAGTGACTGGTCCCAGCTCCCGCTCACCTCCTCGAATCCTGATAAGACGCTCACCGGGTCAACAGGACCCCACGAAAACCAGTGGGGATTTTTATGACAGTAAAAGGACAAGGTCATGATCAAAGCGCTCAAGACTTTTTAATGACTTAAAAGCTCAACATTTTAGTTTCTTCTTGAAAGAGAGATAAAAAGGAGAATTAGGACTCTACATGAAAAAGCTGAAATCTCAGAAAGTAACTTTTGCTTTTCAAATGAACGCAAGATCATTTCCCCTGCCCGATGAAACTAACAGGGTATTTTCTTTTCTTTTGTCTTTCTTTCAAAGCAGGCTTTTTTCCTGTCTTTTGTTTTGTTTTTTAGGTTTTGGCCATAGGGCATTTGCACTCCCCAGAGAGACAGAGCAAGACAGTGAAAGGGAAAGTGAGAAATCATCTCTGGGAGGATGACGGCCACACCACAGTCCCTTCTCCATTCTCCTCCTTGGGTTTTGCACATGCATGCAGATGCACCCTGGGGTGATTTTTCAAACTGCCAAATCTAGGACTCGAACCTCAATTGGCCATGTGGGAGTCCAGTGCCTTAACTAGCATACCGCCTGCTGGCCCTTCAAAGCAGACTTCTTATGTTAATTTACTTATTACTTCCATGGGCAAGAGAGAGAACACCTTCAACAGGGTCTTGGCTCCACAATCCACCCCCAGCTTCAGCTGGACCCAGAGCATGGGCTCACGTGTGCTCAGAGTACTCAGGGAGGTCTTCAGATATGAACTCGGAACCTTCCCGTGTGCATCAGCCTCGCAGGTAGAGTTTATGGCTGTGCCATCATCCAGCCCCTATTTTGTTTTTACAGTTTCAGTTTGGTGAGTAAGTAAACAAAACATAAAGTAAAATAAAATATAAATGTCCAGTGCTGCAGGATAAGTTTCAAGGACACCAAGGTCTAAAACATGTTTACTGGATGTAGTTCGTGACTTGTCTTTGGAGGGATCGTTTTTCTTTTGTTTTTTTGTTTTTTCTGATTTTTGTTTTTTTTAGAGAGAGAGATTTTTGCTATAGGGCACATGCCCTTACTGGAGAGAGAGAAAGTGAGAAATCATTCCCCGCGCCCCAGAGGGAATGGCCACACTGCAATCCCTTCTCCTCCACTTTCCTCTCAGAAAATTGGGCATGCACACACACACACGCCTGGCATGTGTTTCAAGCCTCTGGGTCTGGGACTCAAACCATGGTTGGCCATGTGGGAGTCCAGTGCCTTGACCACTACACCACCTGCTGGCCCCGGGAGGAGCTGTTTTGATGATAATGATCTGCAAACCTGCTACTGACTAATAGGTTGGAGAGGGCTGCCTCCTGCAGTCTATACCAGAAGGGCCTTGCCGAGTCCCCTGCTGCATTGCATCCCTCTTGTAAAGGCAAGAGAACTTCCCACCTTCCTCAACCACCACATGCAGAATGAGCAGAACGAGCACACAGTCCAGGGCTGTGCACTGACCACACTGGTGGGATGTGGGGCAGACTGGGTGTGGCTGGGCAGCCTTACCACTTCTGCCTCCAGGGACTGGCGAGCAGCCTCTCTGTGGGAGGCACTGCTGTTTATCGGGGCCTCAGTGAGTGAGGTCTCCTGGGACTTCTACTTCACTCCTTTTTATGCATGGTACGTACCTATACCATTCACCACCCCTGTGCTGTAAGCAGAATCTCAGGTCTCTCTGAGAGGTCCCAGTACCTCACTTGAAGTGTCAGCCATGATGTGTTGACCTCAACCCCCACATGGAACATTGGCAAGCGACACAGCAGCCTTCAGCAGAGGAAGCCGACCCAAAGCCCAGAATTTATCCCAGTTTTCCTCTCCTTTCTCGTGCTCAGGTGGATGGAGTGGAACCCTGGCTTCCCCTTGAGTATTGATGCCAAGTGCCACAAGGATTTACCCCGCGACATCCAGTTTGATAGTGAGAAGGGAGTGGACTTCGTTCTCAACTACTCCAAAGCGTAAGTTTTCCAGAACTTAAGGACACTGGGCAATGCCATCAGCGGCTGGGCCTGGGATGGGACCCTCACTCCTTTCTTCATGGGCTCTTTGCGTTCAGGGAGCAGCCCAGCAAGCAGCTATTCCCAAACACAGCGGAGTTCACCTTGGCCTTGGAGAAAATTCTCAATGCACAACCGCAAGGTGACCCGCAACTACACAAAATTACAAAATTACAACCACAGTTGTGTTTTCAGCTGAAGGCAGGGGTCTTTACTTGGAACGCCCCACTCCTACCTACACCTCATCCTTGTATTCCTGTATGGCCAATTCAAGGGTAGACGATATCCAGGCTGTCACCAAGATGGCAGACTGCAGTGACAGTAGCCAAAATCCTGGTGCTGGCCCCCGGTACTCATCACAGCAGCCCCATGAGGCTGGTCCCCGGTACTCATCAAACAGCCCCATGAGGCTGACACAGTTATCGTCTCCATTATGTAGCTGAGGACCCAGAGGAGTAAGGAGGTTCTGATAAATCCTGAATCCATGATTCTGAGCCCAACTGAGTCTTAGAATCTCCTAGGGAGCTTGAGTACTTCCCGGTGCCAGGCTGACCCCTCTGCCATGGGAGAAGGTCTCTGAGGGTGGGACCCTGGCCTCGAGTCTGCACAGCCAGCAGGCAACAGGACCGAGAGCTCCGAAATCAGTCTTCCTGTAGGGTACTTCCCAGGTAAGGCGTGTAGCAATCCTGGGAAGTTGGTGTTAATACTAATCGTTTCTAGGTGAGGAAACCGAGGCTCTGTTGCGTTGAGGGTAAGACATTTGTATCAAGTCATTTAGACAGAAATTGGCAAAGCCAGGATTAAATCCAAGTCTGTTTGGATCCAAAGGCAGAAAGATTTTTCCCCTGCTACAATCAAGATGAGCTAGAGAGAAAGATGAAAGCCAAACACCTAGATCCGTAGTGCAGTAGTACCCAACATCTGGCTCCCTGCAAACCTCCCAGCAGTTAAATGTCTCACTTCCCCCGGGAGAGCCCTGTGGTAGACCTCAGACCAGGGGGGACACAGGGTAGGAAGCCCTTATGAAAGGAGCTGTTTGGACAGAGGGGGATGAAGACACAGATGCAGTGAGATCAAAGGAGATGCTACTGCTCCGGGAAGTGATGGTCTCTGAGCTTAATGGCGGAAGGAGGGAGGGCGGGCTGGTTGGGGGAGGAGGGACAGACAGACGGCTGGTGGAGGGATGGATGGGTAGTGAATGGACAGAGGAAGGAAGAGAAGGAAGAGTGAGTAGACAGAGCCGGAGCCGGGGGCGGCATAGGTGGAGGGAGATGGGAAGGGAAGATGAATGGTGGAGGGAGGACTGGGGTGACTGGGGAGGGAGGGGAGGGAGGGAGGAGGGAGGGGTGACGGGGTAGGGGGGTGGCAGCATGAAGCCAGGCTGTACCTGCCTCTCGTCTCCCTCGTATCCCTGAGGTCGTTGTCATCATCGTGACTTAGGCAGGTACTGGGCAGGCTCTGCCGTCATGAACAGTGACTGGCAACCACTCGGGGCCCTTTGCTGCTGCCTCGCAGGCCCTCACTGTCCCGTGGGGAAAGAACCCACACTCCCCACATCTGCCGTCTCCTTCCCAGGTACCCCGGGAGGGCTAACCGCAGCCTAGGTCCCAGCGCTCGGTCCTGCCCCTCAGGTCTCTGCAGTCCGGGCACGGGTATATTTTCGAAGCTCCTGGGGGATTCCAGTGTGCAGCCAGGGCTGTAATCGCTGTCCTCAACGCCTCCCTGGGCCTCACCCCTGCCCACTGCTCTGGGGTACAGTGTGTCTGCTGAAGCCTCAGGATTGTCCCCCATCTGACCCAGGTCAGGCCAAGGCCTCCTCCCCTCTGGCTGATGGGTGAAGGGAAGGCAGGCAGGCTGGACAGAGGGACAGAGGCGGGAGAGGGGCCAGTGGAGAGTGACTGGACGGATGGGCGAGGGAGGGCGCCACCTCACAGCACCTGGGGGGCTCGTGCTCAGGTGTGATTGTGAGCCCTGGTGTCTGCCCAGTAGTGGCGACACACCTGTGGACCTGCCCGCCCCCCAGCCCCCCTCTCCTCACAGGCACAGACTCCAGCCATGTGGCTCCAGAGCGGTTTCTGGGGTGTCTTCATCCCTCTCGTCATTATTCTTGCTATTTCCTCTGCCTGGAGACCCTTCCCACCACTTTGCTGGGACATGGGTGAGGTGGCCCTTTTCTCGGAAGCGTTGAGAAGCTCCTGGGCCTGGGGAAGGTCTCCACCTCGTGCCCCCACACCCCTGTCCTGCCCACACATGCCGCCCGCCCACTGCGGCTGCCTTTCTCTGTCCCTTAGTGTCTCAGTAACAATACCCGGGACGGCGATTTCGGAAGAAAGGTCTATTTTGCTCACCATTCCGGTGGCTGGGACAGCTGGCCAAAAGCCCGGAGAGGTCGGCAGGGGTGTGTAGAGAGAGAGACCTGCAGGGGTGGTAGACTTGCTTTATAACAGCCCCCTCCCCTGGGAACTAATTAGAGAACTGAGCCAGCTCCATCCATTCAGGAGGGACCCACCCCTGCCCCTCTCCCAGCACTGCCACTGCCAATCAATTACAGCACTGTGGGGACACACGCGCCTCCCTCCCGCATCCAAGCCTGCCCCTGTCGGGCCCTCAGGCAGCAGACTGTCTGGCAGGAACAGAGCAGAGAGCTCCTGAGGGGGCCCCTCGCCCCCCACCCCACCCTGCACAGCTGGGCAGACACCTGAGCAGCACCTCTGAGACCCCTGAGGCCTAAGGAAGAGGGAGACGCAGCCCTGCATGGGAGGAGTGGCACTGGGGTAAGGGGCTGGGACAGGGCCTCTGGGGAGGGGAGAGGCCAGGGGAGGGCTCGCAGCCGGGCAGCCGGTGTAGGTGAGCCAGGGGAGTTGTCTGGCTTCGCTAAGTCCCAGTGTTTTATCAGGAAAATGAGACCACAGCTCGTGCCCATGGTTGTCATGAGAATAAAATGGGGCCACTCCTGCCAGCCCCAGGAGAGAAGATCTCACAAACGTGCTCTGGTTTTCACCCACCCAGCAAGCGAGTCAGACCCGCCAGGACCGTTTCTCCATCTTCGCACACTGTCGAGGGGCTCCTGGGGGGACCCTCGCTCTGCCTGGGTGTCAGCTGACTTCTGGGGTCCAGGAGGCTTTGTAGCCAAGGGCCACCTGGCCTGGCAGACATGGGTGGGGCCCAGGGAGCGGAGAGGATGCTGCGCTGGGAGATGATCATTCGAATTGCGGCTGGAGCCAAGAGATTGTGAAATTTCCTAGTAACCCAGTGGCATCCGTCCGAGGAGGAGCAGTCGATGCGTTTTGTCCCCACTCGCTGTGTGAGGCGGATAAAGGAAATCCTCTTCAAAGGAAATTGAGAAAGACAGCTTCCTTCCCAGTTGGGCAGGACAAGGCCGAATGTGACTCAGTCCTGAAGAGGTGACCAGGGCACCCTGACACTCACACCCCCTGCACGGTCCTGTCAGATAAGGGAGGGGCAGCTCCTTGAAGGGGCTTGTGTGGACATCCTTCTCCCGGGGGGCATGAGGCCACCCCAGAACTTCGTTCTGGAAAGGCAGCATTGGAAATGCTACTGCGAGGCCCGGTGGACACAGTGGCACTAGGAGCCCAAATCTCCCAGGTCCTGGGAAAAGGGGACATGTGAGTGCTGTGACAAGTGGCAATGCAGTCTGCCACATCGTGGGCCTCGTGGTCAGACAGAGCCCAGGCGGGGAAGAGACTGGCGAAGCCTGGCCAGGCGCAGGGAGACTGCGGGGTGAGGGATGGGCTCGGGGCCTGGTAGGGCTTCAGGCTTGCAGGGAGAGGGCAGAATGGAGGCTGGCCAGGAAGGGAAGTCCGGCCGGGGCCGCTGGGGGCAGAGTCAAGAAGGGAGGCTCAAGCACACGTGGGCACGCAGATCACCTGGGACATGCTGGAAGCCCGGGCACTGATCTGTGTGTCTGAGCAATGCCCACGGCTGCACCCCACGGGCAGAAAACTGAAACCTGTGGCCAAGGCCACCAAAGAGGCCTTCGCCATGAACTTCTGGCTCCAGACGGTTTGGGTTCCGCCCCACTTCTGGGTAACTCCGAGGACTCGCGTCCTGAGCCGCCCATTCTGCCTGGATCAGGGCCAGCCCCTCAGTAAGCTTTGCCCCATTCCAAACAACCAAGCCATGAGGCGGAAAATGGAGAAGCTGTCAGGGGAAGAAGGTGGGGGTGCAGAGCAAGCGAGAGTGCCCACTTCCCCTGGTGCAGAGCCAGGGGCCGGTGCCTGGCCAGACCAGCAGCGCAGCGCAGGCTGGCGGTCGGCCTCCTGCCTGGTCTGCCCTTACCTGGCTGAGACGCGGAGCAGGCCGGAGCCTTTCCAGCTGCAGGACCTTCCCTGTGCAAGAACAGGTCTCTGCTGTCTGAACAGCCCGGTCGTCTGGGACTGGAGAGTTGGCCTCCAGATGACCTGCGGGTGTTGCCCTCCCAGCTCCTCTTCCTGGATCTGCGGCTTCCTCTGTGTCCTCCACGCCCACCCTGTTTTCAGTGTCCGCCTTCTGTTTTGAGGTCCAAGAGTCCAGCTGGGGAGATCGTGACTCACTCCCTGTGCCCCACAGGAACTGGGAGAGCAGCTGGCCCGGCCACGGGGCACCTGGGCCCAGGGCCTCTTTCCTGGCTCCACGTGGAGCTGGGCTGTCCTCAGGCTAGAGGGACCTGGGGACCTGGGAACGTCTCCTTGTCCCAGAAATAGGTCCTTTTCCTCGCCCTGATTGACAACAGGTGCAACAGTGGGATTGCTCCCCCCCCCCCCCCAACTTGACGAGCATTTCTGACCTCGGAGACTCAGCTCACGAGGGCGGTGGATGGCGGTGGCGAGGCTGGGAGCACTCTGGCTGCATGCCCTAGTACAGCGATGCCACAGCAGCCTCCCCTGGACGCCATGGCAGCTCCTTCCCCATGAGGGGCCAGTTCAAAGGGACAGAGGACCCGCGATGGCAGGACCCTGCTAGCATCATTCCAGAGCGCCAAGGTGCCAAGCACCTGCCGTGGTGGCCACCGTCCCCAGGCTGGGTCCTAGCCACACCCAGGAACCGGCCTCTCTGTACCCACAGGCAGCCTGCTCGTCTTAACTCCCAGAGAAAAGCTCTGCTCACGAGGTCTCCAGCCTCGTGGCCCAGGCCCTTCTCTGGACAGCATGGCTTCCTAGGGGACACGGGTGGCTCAGACAAAGGGGAGAAGAGCTGCTGAACTGAGGATAAACTGAAGGGTGTCTGCAGACAGGCACCTGCTGTTCGATCTTGATGCCCTTCCTGGGCCTGGCAGGGCCCAACAGAGCTGGGCATCACTGAGCCCACGGTCCTGTTGGCCAGGTACACTCTGGTCAAGACACCCAGCCTCAGTCTCTGATTCTGCTCGGTCTGAGGGCAGGAGGGGCTCCTGGCTCCCAAACCCTGGCCATTTAGGGCTGCTTCCCTGGGCACGGGCCTGGCTCGGCCTTCACCCTTGGAGGGAAACCATGAGAGAGCACCACGGGCAGACCCTGCACCAGGTGTGGGCCACCACGCAGTAGACTGGCGATGCCGGCAGAGGCCCCGGGTGCTGGGAGCCTGGCTGAGCACTGAGCCGGGCAGACAGGCCCTTGCCCTCGGGGGGCTTAAGGCAGCGGACCAGCACTCACGCTTAAGCTGCAGTAAGTGCTCCAGACTGAAGGGGCAGAGACAGAATCGAGGGGGCAGGACGGGGCCTGGTCTAAAAAAGGGAGGTCCCTGAGGAAATGCCGTCTGCCCTGAGAGCAAAGGCTGGGGAACACGCGAGGGCCCTGCAGACCCGCTCGCCCCTGTGCGCGGTGGAGACTGTCTGAGCACGCCAGCTCAGCTCCGATGGAATGCCGCAGCATTCTGGAGGCCGAAAGTCCCAGTTCGCCTGCCCATTGGCCAGAGCTGTCCCAGCCACTCAGTGCCAGGGTGCCAGCAGGCTCGGCTTCTGGCAAGGGCTCTCTTTATGGCCCACAGGTGCCTTCTCAGTGCCCTCACAGGGCACTGCTCCCGCATGAGGGCCCAGCCTCTAACCCTAACCTACAGAGGCCCCAGCCCTCGGGCCATCATGTGGGGTGGGCTTCCACGTAGGAATGGGGGGGCACAGCTCAGTCCCCAGCAGAGAGGAAAGGGAGGAGCAAGTATTCCAGGCCGAGACCCACACAGGCAAAGGCCCTGAGTCAGGACAGACGGGGAGCCTCGCATTCCGAGGGCAGCCAGAGTCGAGGCTGGAGTGGGGGCAGCGCCCGCTGACCGTGGGAGGAGACGGGATACTGGCTACTCTCAGGCCATTTGCCATGAGAGCCACTGAGGCGGGGAGGGTCACAGCGAGCACTGCCGGATGACACGTCTGTCCCACACCCTCGTGGGTTACGGAGAGCGCATGAGAGGCCTGTCCCCCATCACTCTTCCTGGACCTGTCCACCCCTGAGCTCCTGGGACGCTCGGGCCACTCGCATCCCACCCTGTGACCTGCAGCCTGCTTTAGGCTTCGGGAGCTGCTGCCTTGGAGCCTGTTCTGCTATCCTGCTGGAGGGGCGTCTAGAAACTCGCGTCCTCCCAGCATCAGCAGAGGCACAAGAGGGTTTAACTCAAGTGAAGTGCTCACCCCCAGATCTGGGTGACTCAGCAGAGCAGCTGCAGGGAGGTGGGGCGCCCTGTCCCAGAGGTTTGCTCAGGAATTGGCTCTCAGAGCGGGGCAGCAAACCTGATGAATGAATGAATGAAGACTGTGGGAACGCACACCTGAGTGGCTGATGAATGAATGAATGAAGACTGTGGGAACGCACACCTGAGTGGCTGATGAATGAATGAATGAAGACTGTGGGAACGCACACCTGAGTGGCTGATGAATGAATGAATGAAGACTGTGGGAACGCACACCTGAGTGGCTGATGAATGAATGAATGAAGACTGTGGGAACGCACACCTGAGTGGCTGATGAGTGAATGAATGAAGACTGTGGGAACGCACACCTGAGTGGCTGATGAATGAATGAATGAAGACTGTGGGAACGCACACCTGAGTGGCTGATGAGTGAATGAATGAAGACTGTGGGAACGCACACCTGAGTGGCTGATGAATGAATGAATGAAGACTGTGGGAACGCACACCTGAGTGGCTGATGAGTGAATGAATGAAGACTGTGGGAACGCACACCTGAGTGGCTGATGAATGAATGAATGAAGACTGTGGGAACGCACACCTGAGTGGCTGGAATTGGAGACACTCTAGGCTGTTCTGGAGGGCACTGGCCTGATCCCTTCCATAGGGGAGACGCAGTCAGGTGAGCACAGGTACAGGGCCCGTGTCTGTCCCGGTTAGTCACCCGGCCCCTCGGAGCTGCCTGGAGTGCCTCAGGATTCCCTGTGCTGGGGCTGTGGCGTGGGGGGCCTGGCCGTTCCTGGAGGGCGACCTCTCTCGTCTGCAGGATGGAGAACCTGTTCATCAACCGCTTCATGCACATGTTCCAGTCCTCCTGGAGCGACTTCGCCGACTTTGAGAAAATCTTCGTCAAGATCAGCAACACCATCTCCGGTGAGTAGAGGTGACGCTGTCCTATCAGAGGCTCGCCTGGCCATTGGCCAGAGCTGTCCCAGCCCACTCTGCCAGGGCCTCGCCTAGGCCAGCAGCCCCTCCTTGCCCTACGCGTGTGGCTTGCCGTGACCACCCTCACACCCTGAGCCTTTGCCTTCTTGCATATTCAAGTTCAAACACTCTTGACTTCATTTCATCATCAAAAGTCTGGAAACCCAGGACCAGCAGTTAGTATAATGGCTATGTCGCTGGGCTCCCATGTAGTCGACTGTGGTTCGAATCCCGGACCCAGTGGCTTAAACTCACGCCAGGCACGTGTGCGTGCGTGCCCAAGACCCCTAGAGGAGAATGGAGGAGAAGGGATTGTGGCGTGGCCATCCTCCCCAAGGGGTGATTTCTTGCTTTCTGCCTCTCTGTCTCTGTCTTTCTGGTGAGCGCACACGCCCTATAGCAAAAACCTCTCCCTCTCCCCCCAAAAAAAGAAAAGTCTAGAAACCCTCAGAGCCTGCTCTTTACATGCTTGCTTGTTGGTCGTGGAGATGTTTCCACAGAGTCAGGGCGGCACTCGGCTCGGTTCCGAGCACTGACGTGAGAGCAGCACTAGACGCCTTTGGACTGGGGTGTGCTGGTCAGAGCGCAGGCATCGTGATAACCAGAAACAGCACAGAAGAACAAGATGGCCACAGGAAGCGAGGGGACAGGAATGCTTGGGTGGAGCGGTGTCCCCAGGAGCCTCCTCCACTCCCCCTCTCTCTCCATGCTGGGCTGAGAGGCCTGAGTTCTTGAGAAGAGGTGCCTGGAAACCCTGCGTGCCACTAAGGGCCAGCTCAGGGAGGGCGAGGTGCCGGGCAGGTGGGCAGCACATGGGCACAGCGGGTGGACCCTGTGGCTGTCCGGCATCAGTGGTCGCCTCGGAGGGGTGCAGCTCCGTTCTCAGGCTGCGTCAGGAGGGCCACGGCCCTGGCTGCCCTCTGCTCAGAGCTCCTTTTTCTCCACACAGAGCGGGTCATGAATCACTGGCAAGAAGACCTCATGTTTGGCTACCAGTTCCTGAACGGCTGCAACCCCGTGCTGATCCGGCGCTGCACCCAGCTGCCCGCGAAGCTCCCGGTGACCACAGAGATGGTGGAGTGCAGCCTGGAGCGGCAGCTCAGCTTGGAGCAAGAGGTCCAGGTAGGGCCTGCTTGCTGGGGAGTGGCCACGACCACACTCGCTCGGGTGGAAGCCACCGGCTGGCCAGGGCTTCCGGGCTGCCAGGCTGTCATCTCCAGGCCCAGACCTCCTGGTGGCCAATGACACAAGACCAGCCACCCTAACTGCTTCAGCTGTTCCTTTTCTGGCCAGCAGCCAAAGCGGGTCCTGGGCATTATGCAAGCTGCCTTGTCAGAGGAGGGGCCGAGGGGGGGTTTCCCCTCGATGCTGGCATCTGGGAATGTAATATCAATATTTTTAATATTAATATCAATAATTACAAAAGCCGGTCCTGGCTTGGGGCCTGTGGTGGGCCAGGCACTGTGACCAATGCCACACACACTGTCAATCAACACCCACCTTGCAAAAGTGAGGAGACCGGAGAAGGAGGCTGGCTTTGCATCAGAGCAAAAAAGCAAGGAATGCTGACAGAATTTCAGCCCTCAAACTAGAAGTGCAGGTGCCACTTGCTCCTGGCCCACCCTCTTCCACCACTCTCCCAGCCTTGCCTGTGGGCTCAGCGCCCTCTGGGCCCAAGACTGAAGTGGTACTGGGTTCAAAGCACTTCCACCTGCATCTTCCATGTCAGGGACTGAGGCCCCATGGTCCGCCGTACCCTGTGGGTCTGCCTCGTCCCACTGGAACCGGCATGGCTGTCCCGCCTACCACTCAGCCCTTGCCACCTGCCCCCAGAGGGGCCTCCACAGCTTCCAGTCACCCCATCTTGCTTGCTCACCTCGGGGCCCCAGACAGAGAGGCATGGTCTGTACCATCTAGGGACAGACCTCCCAGACCAACACCCACCCACCTGGCTTTGGAGGCTACCTATCCACTGAAGTTCCCTTTAGGGCCCCTGCGCAGTGCAGCAGCCCTGTCCCCTCCTTGGAATACCACCGATTAGGTTGGCAAAGTATACTAGCAACACATTCACACGTACACACATATTCCTCTGCAGATTTCACTGCTAGATGGCATTACATTGAATGGTTATAAGTTTCAAACTTCGAGTCAGAGAACTGCAGAGCCTTAAGGCCAGAGAATCCCTGCCAGGTGTGCTGCCCCTGCGCTCAGCCTTGAGCTCCTGGGCTCATGTGCAGTTGGCGGCGTGCTCTGATCCACCAGGCCGTGCACGCACACGGACACCTGAGATCTGGTGACCACTTCCAGTGTCCCCACCCTCACAGACCCCAAGCCCACCAAGCCGGACCTTCGCCCCTCTTGCCCTCACTTGCTTAAAACGATGGTTTTAGAATTTTTAAAAATATATATTTCTAGACAATAAAGAATTGTTTTTCAGTTTGACTTGTGAACTGTGCGTGTATATATCTACATGTAAAACTCAGATGCCGAAATAGTTGAAATCATAAAAATGCTTTAAGAGCCACTCAACTTCATTCAAGTTGGTTTTCTTTGTAAGCCCAATACTCTACCTTGCCCAATACTCTACCTTTTATTCTATAAGGGATAGTTATTTATATGCTTTAGAAATTTTTACGAAGGTGAATTTCAGCCTTCTTATATATAAACGGAAACTCTTATATTTTTGAGCCACTTTTAATGTGTATAAAGTTTAGCATTTTCTTAGTGTTAGATGCTGCATCACTCTACTCAGTGGTAAGTTCCATATTCATTGTAATCAATATAAGCTAAATAATGCACACATTATAGATAAAGGAAAGCCATCAGAAAGAGTGATTGTGGAAATAGGGCACAGTAGAAATTGTGGGCTGACGTTTAGGTTGCACACATCTGGTTTGTTCACTTAAGAATAAAGTTTTCTGAACAGAACTTAATATAGACTAGAAACCAGCCTGACAGTTATGCTCTGCAATCGTATGCTGGTGGTTTTCATGAAGTTTTAAACCCCCCAAAACCTTCCAGATATCTTAGAGCTGTGCACTCATAAGGTGACATTACTCCATACTGGTAACATGTGCTGTCAACTTCCCTCTGCACTGACAAAGGCATCATGTAAACTCTCAGGTCGGAGAATGGCCATTTCTAACCTTCGGTGGCTCTTCACCATGTCGTTATGCCGGTACCCTAACTGTGGATATGTATCCCCAACTGGGACGACTCAAAGTACAGATACAAATGTTTTAACTGTAGATAATACTTGATATACATTTTTTAAAAAGTCTTCAACAAAAGTAAGTAACTCTCATTCCCAGTCCTATAGCCTTTGGAACAAGGGCCTGACTCGAATTGGTTAGTTTGGTAGATGGGGCAGAATATATCCATTACTGAGAACCAAATTCTACAAAATACACCTAAAACCTTCTGGTAATAAAATAAAATGTTTCACTACCATTATTCAAGTAAAAAATACATATATATGTTCTTCCAAAAAAAAAAAAAAAAAGAGGAGCAGCAGCCTGGCCCCCTTTAGCTCTCCATTTAGGAGAGCAGGCACTGCCTCCGCCAGGCCCTAGGCCCTCAGTCCGGCTCCCTCTAGTGGACGTTGGGAGTCATTGAGAGTGGCTTGCGTTGTTTGCAGCTATGGAGAGGGTGCTGACCCACCTTGGCATCAGCCACAGCCCAGGACAGAACACTGGACCCTGCAGACTCTCCCTTCTGCTCCGCAGACCCTCGCTCTGAGGTCCTGCAGACACTCCATATAGACTCTTCTCCCTTCCTCCAGACCCCATTCCCATCCCTGTAGACCCTCCCTTACCCCTGCAGGTCCCCCCCAGCCCCTGCCCCTACCTGTCTCTTCCTCCCGGGGGATCTCCTCCTGGCTCTGACAGTGGCTGCTCTGCCCACTTCTGAGCTCCATGGAAATGACACCCCGCAGCGTCTCTTTGTCGTGTCTATCTCATCCAAACACTGATGTCTTATTAAACTGCCACTCCACGGGGTCTTTCATGAGAGTCATGTGGGTTTCAGGTGCAGGATGCGGGATTGGTGCTGCCATCCCTTCCCCTTAGGGAAAACTCGCCTGACCTGTGAATGCCTCTGAGCCAAGGACAGATGGACTAACTGCTGAACCCCACTGAGTCGGGGAGGGGGACCCCAAGGCCTTGCTCTTCCCCTCCGGGCCTGACTGGGGTCTGTCTGCCGAAACTGAGTGGACACCCTTTCCTGCCTCCTACAGCAAGGGAACATCTTCATCGTGGACTTCGAGCTGCTGGACGGCATCGATGCCAACAAGACAGACCCCTGCACGCTCCAGTTCCTGGCCGCGCCCATCTGCCTGCTCTACAAGAACCTGGCCAACAAGATAGTGCCCATCGCCATCCAGGTGGGCTGCCGGCTCGCCTCATGTGGGCTCCTCCCTCTGTGGTCCAGGGCTCTGGGAGGCGCTTTCCAGTCCCTCTATCCATACCATCGGGAGGAGGCGGATCTATGGGTCAGTAGGTGGCATAGTGGTTAAGGCGCTGGACTCCCACATGGTCAACCGTGGTTCAAGTCCCGAACCTGGTGGCTTCCTTCCTCTCTCTCTCTCTCTCATGAGCACACATACCCTATAGCAAACTTAAAAATTAAAATAAGGGACCAGCAGTTAGCGTAATGGCTAAGTCACTGGACTCCCACGTAGTCAACCGCAGTTCAAGTCCTGGACCCGGTGGCTTAAACTCACGCCGGGTGCGTGTGCATGCATGCCCAAGATCTCGAGAGGAGAACAGAGGAGAAGGGATAAGATTTAAAAAAAAGATAAAAATAAATAAATAAATAAAAGCTAAAAATTTTTTTAAAAATAAAATAGTTTAAAAAATAATAAAAAGAAATCTAAAAATATTAGCAAAATGCATGCAACAGTGTAAGAAATTACTAATGTGTTATAACCAATAGGGTTTATTCCAGACATTTCAGTTTCAAAAGAGCTACCCACGTGATTCATTATACCAGTAAGGACAGAGGGTATGATTATATTAACTGGCACGCAAAGGGAATTTAAGGACATTTAGTAGCCACAACTAATAAAAATTAAGGTAATAGAAGAAATACACTTAAATATGATAAAAATAGAAAATGCCCTTCAAAAAGGCTCAACTCTATCAAAATCATAAATAAGAACCCCAATCTCACTATCATTATTCAACATTCTTTCAGAAGTCCTACCACGTGTAATAAAACAGGAAAATAAAATAACCAATAAACATATTGTAAAAGAACAAGGAATGTTACTGGTAACGCTATGATGGTGGACCTTGAAAATATGACATTCCAGTTTCTTGAAAAGCTGTCTGAATGAATGAGATCGTTTAGTGAAGTGTCTAGATAAATGGGCCTTTCCAAGAGAAGGAAGACTGGGCAGGCCCTGAACACCACCTTGAAGGGCAGAGGGAGAAAGTGTGAACCAAGGAGAAGCAGAAGTGTGAGGACCCCCGCAGGGAGCAGGGCAGGAAGGGCAAGAGGGGAGATGGGGGGCGAGGGTCCCGCCAACCTCCACCGCATGGTGCTCGCGATGTGTCCAGGCTGCCTGTGCGGTTCCCGTGACCCACGGTGAGGTGAGGCCTGCCTGTCCCCATGTTATGCGTGACGAGGCAGAGTTCAGTATGACAAACTGGAGCTCGGAAAGGCTTGGCACGGGGTCTAGGCCTGCAGGAGTTAGGCAGCCCCGTGGGGCCGGGAGATACGAACCCAGGCCCTCTGCACCCCTCCTTGCGCCTCTCATGATTCCAGTCACCACTTAAGACATGTGGGTTCTGCTGGGAGGTCCCAAGAGGACAGGTCTCCGAAGGTGTGGTCCGGCGTGGACTGGACTGTCACAGTGTGCTTGCTTTCTTCAACAAATCAGCTCAGCCAAACCCCGGGAGATGAGAACCCCATCTTTCTCCCTTCGGATGCAAAATACGACTGGCTCTTGGCCAAGATTTGGGTGCGTTCCAGTGACTTCCACGTCCACCAGACCATCACCCACCTGCTGCGCACACACCTGGTGTCTGAGGTTTTTGGCATCGCCATGTACCGCCAGCTGCCCGCTGTGCACCCCATCTTCAAGGTACAGCCAGCTGCCGCTGCACCTCTGGTGTGGGGAGCATCTGGGTTATGGGGCGGGGAGGTGGCTGTGGAAGGACTGACATCCCTGCAGGGGACTGTGGAGGAGAGCTGCTAATGACCACCCAAGGAAGAGAACAGCCAGGAGCCTCTAGTTCCCCAGGACACAAGGCTGGGCCTGGGCAGGACACGGGGCCTGCGTGGTTGGGGAGCAGAGTCTGAGAAGGCAAATAAATTCCACGTGACCCTCAGCTGACCCCAGTGGGTGCCCCTACTACCACTCTCCTTCCCTCTTCCAAATCCTACTGGTATCAGGTGCTGGGATGACTGCAGGCTAGCAATACCTGTGTGCCTCAGTTTCCTCATCTGTAAGCCAGACTGAAACGGTACACCCACACTCAGAAGGATGGTCAGGGTTGGGTGGTCCACGAGTCCTGCGAGCTGAGGGCACGCGTCAGCTCAGCGTGTTCACCATGTTCGGCATCAAAGCTGCAGCCCCCAGGCCCCAGGGGACAAGCAGCCCTGCATGCTGGCTGGGGGTGGGGGTACAGAGGGTGCCTGGCCGGGCCCTCCTGAGGCCTCCCCTCCCCACAGCTGCTGGTGGCTCACGTGCGCTTCACCATCGCCATCAACACCAAAGCCCGCGAGCAGCTCATCTGTGAGTACGGCCTCTTCGATAAGGTAGGTGCCCTCCTCCACATGGTGCCCCGAAGAGCCTCTCAGGAGGCCTCAACCTCAGTTGGAAGCCTAGACTTCTCAGGAGGCCAGGCCAGACCTGGGGTAGGGAGGGCGGAGGCTGGAGACCGTGCTCAGTGCACCGCGGGCCGCCAAGTCCCCTTCCACCTGCGGGTGAGCGCTCCTGGGAGCAGCACACCAGGGCTTCCTCCTGCCCTTGTCTCCCCGTCACCTCATCCGGCCTCGGCCTCCCCTCTGCCAGCCTCTGGGACTGGGCGTAGACCCTGCTGGCCCGTTGACCTCATAACACCAGTGCCTGTGGCTGCCTCCCACTGCCACAGCCCTGCCATCCTGCCCTGGACCTACCCAGCACTCTGAGCACAGCCTCCCAGCCTCCACCCTTCCAGGCCCTCAGTGCTCCCACACTCTCCCATGCACAGCCTTGGGCCCTGCCTCACCCTCACGTCCCCCCATGCAGTACCCTCCTTGACCTGAGCCCCTTGAAGCTTTACCAAGCCTGGACCCTCACATGGGCCCTGGCTCCACCCTTAGTGAGCAGACCACATGACCACAAAGGCCGAGATGCTGTTTGGTTTGCAAATGACAAAACCTAGCTCAAGCCAGCAGGAGCTGGGCTGGGCATGCATGATCTCGCCTACCAGGATGTTGCTGTGGGGGGGCTCCCACAGTGCCGAGGCTCCTTGCACCCTGGTCCCACCCTCTTTCTCTGGTCAGCTCTGTGGGCCTCACACCCTGCTGCAGACAGGTTGGGGGCAGGATCATAGTGAGCTCCGGGCTCCTGTCCCCACTAACCTCTGTCTCACAGGCAGTGTCCAGATAGAAGGTGCTGGGAGCAACTCTGCTTGGTCCTATTCGGGTCGAATGACTGATCTATGGTACCCTGGTGCCAAATCCTTCAAAACTCTGTGGCCCTGACTCTCAGCTGCCCAGGAGAGAGAGAGAGAGAAAGAGAGAGAGAGGGAGTGTGTGTGTCTGTGTGAATGTGAGTGTGTGTGTGTGTGTGTGTGTGTGTGTGAATGTGTGTGAGTGTGCGAGTGTGAGTGTGTGTCTGCACCTCAGCAGCTGAGCCGAGGGCCGGAATCCTCCCTGCGGGTCTCTCAAGCCCTCAGCTAAGCACCGACAAGCCCGCAGCAGAGCTGTGTGAGGCTGGGGGCCACAGGTCACTGTGAGCATCTCTGCTGTGCCCTAGGGCAGGCCTGAGGGCTCCACCAGCCGAGGTCATGCCAGTACGGTGGTCCCCCCCAACAGTGTCAGGCTGCACCCTCGGTGTTCCTGCAGCTGTGCACAGCTGCCACTCAACCCCTTGCATGGCGGGCCAAGGCCTCTCCCTGTCACTCACCTTCCAGCCGCCCTTGGCACTCTGAGTTCAGCACCTCCCACTGCCCGACACAAGACGGGACCTGGGTCTGCTCCCCTGCATGCCTGCCACCAACTGCCCTTCAGCAGAGGCTGGAGTCTGGTGGTACAGGGTCGAGCTCTGGGGTGGTGGCTGGGGTGGGGAGCTGGCCTCACTCATGGCTTCTTCTTCTACCCCAGGCCAATGCCACGGGGGGCGGCGGACACGTGCAGATGGTGCAGAGGGCCATGCAGGACCTGACCTACACCTCCCTGTGCTTTCCTGAGGCCATCAAGGCCCGGGGCATGGACAGCACCGAGGACATCCCCTACTACTTCTACCGGGACGACGGGCTCCTGGTGTGGGAGGCCATCAAGATGTGAGTGTCCGCCGGGGACTCCACGGTCGGGCACGGAGGGGGTGCGGGGTTGCCAGGGCGCCACAGGTGCAGACCCAGCTGCCTCCCGAACCAGGTTCACGGCCGAGGTGATCAACATCTACTACGAGAATGACCAGGTGGTGGAGGAGGACCAGGAGCTGCAGGACTTCGTGAAAGATGTCTACGTGTACGGCATGCGGGGCAAGAAGGCCTCAGGTAGGGCTTCGTCTCTCCTGGAACTCTGGCTGTGCTGTCACCTCAGCTCTGAAGTCCCCAGGCTTTCCCTGACCACCAGGGAGCTCACGGGTATCTCGGGCACACAGGTCCCTGAGACACATCAGGAATGCCAGGCAAGCTGCTGTCCCCAGGAGTGTGTCCTGCCCATAGGCCATCCAGCCCATGGATGGGGGGGGGACCCTCGGGGGCCGGTGTCCCTCTCAGGGGCAGGGCCTCAGCCGGCATGTGGCTCCCTTAGGCTTTCCCAAGGCCATCAAGAGCAGGGAGAAGCTGTCGGAGTACCTGACTGTGGTGATCTTCACCGCCTCAGCCCAGCACGCGGCGGTGAACTTCGGCCAGGTAAGCCAGGGCAGCCCGGCCTTCTGAACAGGAACCCGCTAGTCCCCTTGACCTGCTCTGGCCTGGCTGGGCCTGGCCCACCCCCTTTCTCCTCCGCTCCAGCCTCCCACCTGTCTTCCCTGCTGGAGCCTCAGGGCCTGGAGCAGGGCTGCAGACACAGGCTGCCCGTCCAGCCAAGGGTGCCAGCTATGGGGGCTGAGGCCAGGGCCCTGCCCAGCCCGCTGGAGGGACGAGGGGCACTGGGGAGCAGGGAGGGCCCGGCAGGTACGCCCTCTGTACTGGCTTGGCAGGCTACATGCAGGTGGGCTGCTGGGGTGCCCACTCGTATCGGTGGCTATCCCTGCAGTACGACTGGTGCTCCTGGATCCCCAACGCACCCCCAACCATGCGGGCCCCACCGCCCACGGCCAAGGGTGTGGTGACCATCGAGCAGATCGTGGACACACTGCCCGACCGAGGGCGCTCCTGCTGGCACCTGGGCGCAGTGTGGGCACTGAGCCAGTTCCAGGAAAACGAGGTGAGCCAGCGGGGTGGGGGGCCGCAGCAGCCACCCCAGGTCTCACCGCTCATTAACCTGCTCTGGGACTCAGGCTCAGGGTGGAAGGTGGGGCCGGGATCCCTCACTCCGAGGCCAGAGAGGCAGGAGGGCTGCAGGCGCCATCAGGTCCTCAGCCCTGAGCCTGCACAGGTCGGGGTGGGGGAGCCAGGCAGGAGAGTGCCCACTCACTGTCACCGGGGGTGGCACTCCACCATCCCAGCTATTGACATGGCTCACCCATGCAGTTTCTCCCTGGTACCCAGAGGGTAGGACGAAGGGTTCCCCGGGTTCCAGACACGTGCGCCGAGTCCGGTTCCTCTTGGCAATAGCTTGGTGCGGCAGAAATGATGGGACCGTTCCAACCAGCACAGACCTGGGGGCCCCCAGGTTGCTTCAAGCCTTTGCTAACGGGTCAGCCCTTCGCCAGACATCCTTGTACATGTGTCTCCAGACATCCTTGTACATGTGTCTCTGCACATGTGTTCAGTATGACCGGAGGGTACATGCTTAGTAGAGGAATTTCTTGGTCAAAGAACACTGAGCCTGAATCACCCTCCACAGACTAAATCCAAAATCCCACCACCAATAATAGCATATGATGTCTCTCGCAGCCTTTCCATCCCTGGAACTGATTTCAACAACCCAGTAGCTTTTAAAGAGACACATCTGGTTTTCGTTTGCAGACACCTGTGTGAGGGTGCAAATGGGCACAGCCCCTGAACAGGGCGGCCACCTCTCCCACTCCCTGACCCATGGGGCCTGGCTGTGACCCTCCTGGGCTCGTCCCCACGCTCTGCTCCTGGAACAAAGCTGGGAAGTGACGGTGCTGCAGAGGGTGGGCCTGAGCTGGACACCAGGGCCACGTGCCCGCCTCGGCTAGGACCCCAGCAGCCCGCCGTGCACCTGTCACTGTGGGGCCGGAGAACCACCTGGCAGTTCTCCCCATTGATGGGTGAAGCCCCCGCCCTGGAGCCCGCCGTAGGGAGAGCAGGCTCAGGGCATAACTGCATTCTTGAGACACGCTGGGCAGGTGGCAGAGGGCAGATGGGCAAACGTCCCCTCCTGCCTCCAAGGGGTCGTCCCTGGGGTGAGACAATCCACCAGTGTGTGTGTCAGCCACTTGCTTGTGTCTGGGCCCTCAGCTGTTCCTGGGCATGTACCCAGAGGAGCACTTCATCGAGAAGCCCGTGAAGGAGGCCATGGCCCGATTCCGCAAGAACCTCGAGGCCATCGTCAGCACGATCGCCGAGCGCAACAAGAACAAGAAGCTGCCCTACTACTACTTGTCCCCCGACCGCATTCCCAACAGCGTGGCCATCTGAGCGCCGCCGGCCAGCCCAGCTGCTCGGCCAGCCAGGCTCGGCCTGCTCTCGCTGTGCCTCCTGGCGGCCCGCTTCTTGCCCTCTGACCGAGGCCAGCAGTTACGCACTGACTCCAGGTGGCTGGTTCAAACCAAAGGCCACTCCCAGTTGGGCACCATATTCGCAAAGCTTTGGTGTTTTCCTGTTTATTCCTCCATCTTTAGGGAATCCCTTACTTTGCTCAAAGCATGTAAACAGGCAGGGATCCCTCCCACACTCGGTGGGACTGCATCGCCCCTGCCCTCCCCTAGCTCCTCAGCTGCACCCGGCAGCAACCGCAGGCCAGGGTGGCCGGTCCAGGGCTGTCCCTGTGGAAGACGTGGATGTCCATGGTCCGATTTCTCACGCATAGGCAGTGCCCAGGTAAAATCCTGCTGAAGGAGTTAAGAATTGATTGTCATAAAAATAAAGTTCTTGTGAAACAGGTCTCATTCCCTGTGCTACGTTCCAGTCACCCCAACAGCTCCCTGTCGCCCACCAAAGAAGTCCTGATTGCTGCGATGATTCTTCCAGGGAAAGCCTCTGCACACGTCTGGGAAGGAATCCCTGGCCAGAGAGAGCTTGTCTCTCCCCAGGGCTCTGTTCAAGCGTCAGCTGCCTCCCTTCTGTGGGGTCTATCCCGTAGGATGGGAGAGGACAAGGAATCCCCTTATTTAATAGTGTGCCCCAGACCTGGCAAAGGTGCCAGCCTCGTTTCTCTCCAGGCAAGGGCACCTCGCTGATAGACTTGAGCCATCGCCTTGGGGGCCAGGGGCCTTGCATTCTCCCCCAGGCCCAGTAAGCAGCACCAGCCCGAGCGTGGGCATGGGGACCCATGGTCCCCTCCTACACACACGTGCCTGGCTTCAGAACAGTGTCAGCAGGGTCTCCAGTGTTTGTTGAGTGTGCTCTGGCGTGGCAAGAAAGCAGCTCCATGTCGGGATTTGCGTCTCCCATGCACGAGAGAAGGTGCACGTGTGTTTCTGAAGCCATAAAGAACTTGCACTGCTATAACAAAATACTTGAGACTGAATAATTAGTAAAAGACAAAAATGTAATTCTCACAGTGGTGGAGGCTAGCAGTCTAAGATCAAGGTTCAAGAAGCTCAGAGTCTGGGAGGGCTCAGTCTCTGCTTCCAGGATGGCAGGAAGGGTCAAACGCGCTCTGAAGCCTCTCCTAAGGGCACTGGCCCCACCCCCCAATACTACCACCGTGGGGTTCAGTCCCAATGTGTGATTTTTGGGAGGACATACATTCAAACTATAGTACAACCCAAGTGGCACTTGAGGTTTCAGTTTTCCGTTTATGTTCAACCAAGTTAATTGCTTTCTTAAAAGTAATAAAAAAAATAAAAATCAATACTCTTTGAGGGAATAACATAATTAACAGAATTCAAAATCTCTACAACATTCACAACCCCAGGACACAGTACAAAGGCTTAGGAAAATGGGACTTATTCCCAAGGGAAATGACAGTTAACAGACCAATCACAAGATGACTCAAATGTTGGAATTAGCAGACAAGCACTTTAACACAGCTTATATATCTGTGCTCAGTAAGTTAAAGGAATTATGCTCCAATTTATGAAAATATAGAAAACTTCAGCAAAGAACTATGCACTGGGAGAAGGAAGGGGAGCAGAAAACGTAGCAGCAGTAGGAGAAGCCAAAACTGGAAATTCTAGAACTAAAAAACGGCTGAATGAGCTTCATAGCAGAACAGAGAAGACATAGCAAGGAGAGAACGAATTCGAAGACAGGTTAGTAGAAATGCAATCTAAAGTAGAGAGGAAATGTTCAGTTGAGAGTCTCAGAGATCTAGAAGACAGTATCATAAATTTTAACATATAAAGGTACTTCAGAAAGTTCGTGGAAAAGTAAAATTCACATGAGTTTATTTGGGTATATATTTTTTTAAATCCATGCATCGTTTTTGTTGTTGTTTTTTTTTTTTTTCCAGTTTGTTACAGGGTAAACAGTTTGCTCTATAGTGTGTGCATTTGCTGGAGAGAAAGAGAGAGAGAGAGAGAATCACCCCCAGGAGGGATGGTCACACTGCAATCCCTTTTCCATTCTCCTCTCAGGGTTTCGGGATGCCTACACACACACATTCAGCATGTTTTTCAAGCTGCCGGGTCTGGGACCCAAACCACGCAGTTCACCATGTGGGACCTAGCTGCCTTAACCACAGGCCAAGGCTGGCCCCAAAATCTATAGGTAGCTTTTTCATAATGCATTTTCCATGAACTTTTGAAGACCCTGCCCCCCATACATAGCAAAATCATGATTTTTTTCTGTAAGACATTCTAGGTTCTGAAGATTACATATGATCTTTTGCATTTTTAATACAACTTAAAAAATATAAAAACATTCCTAGCTCAAGAACCTTACGAAACAAGTCATAAGCTAGATTTGGGTGCAGGTGTCTGGCCTGATAAGAGCAGATAAAGGAATCTGAGAATTACGAGTAAGCATATGAAAAGATGCTCAACATCATCAGTCATTAAGAAAATGCACATTAGGGGCCAGAAGGTGGTGTAGTGGTTGGGGTGCTGGACTCCCACATAGCTGACTGTGATTTGAGTCCCAGACCTGGTGGCTTGCTTTCTTACTTTCCCTTTCTCTCTCTCTCTCTCGCTGGTCAAATTAAATAATAATAAATTAAATTAAATTAAATATTTTTTAAAGGAAATGCAAATTGAAAACCACAACAAAATGCAACTACACATCTGCTAGAAGGCCTAAAACAAAAATGACTGGCCAGCTGTGGAGGTGCAGTGGTGGGGCTACGTGGGACGGTGCCGGTCCATATCCAGGGGCCTCCAGGTGTGTGCAGTGTGCACGCTCCTGCCCGTGATCCGGCAGTTGAGGCAGTCAGATTCCCACATGGCTGACTGCAGTTCAAGTCTCAGACTCAGTGGCTTGAAAATCACGCCAGGTGCATGCACATGTGTCCCCAAAACCCCAAGAGAATGGAGGAGAAGGGACTGAGCATGGCCATCCTTCCTGGGGGTGATTTTCTCAACTTTCCCTCTCTTGTCTCTCACCTCTCTGGCAAGCACATGTGCCCTATGGGGGGAAAAAAAAAAAAAAAGTTGAACTTGGATCAGCATTTGTGGGCTACTCTGTGTGCTATATCCAGACGTAACCTTAGACATTGAAGTACAACTGAAACACAGACCAGGTAAACCCTGTATCTTGCAGTGAATAACATGCATGTTAATAAGGGCTGTAATGACTTTAAAAAAAAAAAAAGAGTATATATAGGGATCTTCAAAAAGTTTATGGAGGAAAAAAAAAAAAAAAAAGTTTATGGAGGGTCTGACAGGTGGCATGGTGGTTAAAGGTGCTGGACTCCCACATGGTCAACCATGGTCTAAGTCTTGGACCTGGTGGCTTCCTTTCTCACTTTCTGTCTGTGTCTCTGATCAAATTGGAAAATAATAATAATAATAAATAAAGTTAAAATAATTATTTTTAAAAAAGTTTATGGATACTCTGTTTTGGGGGGGGAGGGGGGACAGCACTTTAACCACTATGCCACCTGTTGGCCCCTACATGCATACTTTTAATAGCACATATGAAAGGATGTCTTTAAAACTGACCTTTCAAAATTTTTGCCCCAAAATAAACTCATACTTTAATTCTATTTTTCTAGAAATATTTTGAAGTCCCCTTGTACTGCATGACTTCATTAAGTTCTAGATCAGGCTAAAACCATTTCTGGTGAGAAAGAAATCAGAATAGAGTTTGCTTTTGAAGGGGCATGGACACAGCAGTGGACCGGGAAGGGGCATCAGAGAATTTTCAGAACTGAGATAATGTTCTGTATACTGATAGCATTTGTGGTTACTTAGGCTCTAGATACATTTGTCAAACTCACCAGGTGATACACTGAAAATTTATGCATTACGCTGTATGTGAATATTATCCAAAACAAAAAGAACCATAAAAATTTATTTATAGTTAAAGATACGCATACTAAAGTGGCTGGGGTAAATTATACCCATGGCTTCTATGCATAAAAATAAAAGTTAATAGGTGGATAGAGTGATGAATATGTGGAGATATGTGGTAAAGTATACAGTGAAATGTTAACTGTAGAATTTAGGATATGCATATTCTCACAGTATAATTGTTTAAACTTCTAAAATGTTGAAACAATTTATGAAATCTGACCTAATGCAATAAGACAAGAAAACATAAACATAATGAGAAGGAAGAAATAAAACTGCCTTTGCAAGCAGATAATATGGCCATCTACATAGAAAACCCCAAAGAATCAACAAAAAAAAACCTCTTAAAACTAGTAAGTGAATACAACAAGGTTACAGTATACAAGATTAATATTCAAAAGTTAATGGGAACCAGCAGTTAGCGTAATGGCTATGTCGCTAGACTCCCATGTAGTCGACCGCGGTTCGCATCCCGGACCCAGTGGCTTAAAACTCACACCGGGCGCGTGTGCATGCGTGCCCAAGATCCAGAGAGGAGAATGGAGGAGAAGGGATTGCGGTGTGACCATCCCCCCGGGGGGTGATTTCTCTCTTTCTGTCTCTATGTCTCTCTCTGTCTCACGAGAGCACACGCCCTATAGCGAAAACCTCTCAAAAAAAAAAAAAAAAGTTAATCACTTTCCTATACATCAGCAATGAACAAGTGGAATCTGAAATTAAAAACAAAATACCATTTACATTAGCACGCCTAAAAGTAAATACTCAGGTATAAATCCACTAAATGTGTACAAAATTCATATGAGGAAAACTACAAAATTCTAATAATAGAAATCAAAGAACTAAATATATGAAGAGATATCCTATATTCATGGATAGGAAGACTCAATATTGTCAAGATACCAGTTCTTTCCATTTGATTTATAGATTCAATGCAACTCCAATAAAAATTTCAGCAAATTATTTTGTGGGTATTAAAGTGATTCTAAAGTTCGTATAGGAAGACAAAAGACACACAATAGCTAATACAACACAAGAGGAGAACAACAAATTTCTGGAATTGACACCTAACTTCAACACTTAGTATAAAATCTACAGTATCAAAACAGTGCAATATTGGCAAAAAGATCAATGGGACAGAATAAAGGGTCCAAAAATAAATTTTCATAAGTATACATAACTGATCTTTGACAAAGAGCAATACAGTGGAGCAAAGACAGTCTTTTCAAACAATGGTGCTGGAACAACTGAACATCACATGCAAAAAAGTGAATGCAGGCACAGACCTCACACCTTAAAAAAATTTAAAAAAGTAACTTGGGCAGCAGTTGGTGTAATGGTTAGGGCACTGGACTCCCACATGACCGACCATGGTTTGGGTCTTGGACCTGGCAGGTTGCTTTTTAACTTTCACTCTCTCACACTCTTTCTCTGTTTGAATTTAAAAACAATAATAAATAAAATAATTCTTTTTTAAAAATTACAGTAACTAAAAATGGACCATGGACCTAAATGTAAACTCCTAGAAGATAATGTAGGTGAAAACCTTGATGACCTTGGGTGTGGCTATGACTGTTTAGATAAAATGCCACAAGAACAATTCATGAAGAAATAATTGATAAGATGGATTTCATTAAAATGTTTCACCTTATATGTCATCAAGGAAATAAAAATTGAAATGATAATGAGCTATCACTACATGTCTATTAAAATGGGCCAAATCGAAATACTGAAGCCACCAAATGCTGACAAGGACATGGAGCAGCAGGAACTTACATTCAGTGCTGGACAGAATGCAAAACGGGTACAGCCACTGTGGAAAACAGCTTCACAGTTTGTTACAAAACTATCACTGAACAAGCGCTTACCACACAGTCGAGCAATCAGATTCCTTATAATTTACTCAGTGGAGCTGTAAACTTATGTTCACACAAAAACCCACACACGGGAGAGCCAGAGAGTGGCACAGCAGTAAAACATGACACTTTGCGAGAGAGGCGATCCCACATGGGAAGGTTGTTGGTTCCAAGTCTGGAGACCTCCCTAAGCACTTTGGCACCAGTGTGCCTATGATCTGGAAAGCTAGGGTGGGACTGCAGCACCGAGACCCTGCTGGGGATACATGCCCTCTCTTTTTCTCTTTCTCCGTCTCACTCAGGGAAGAAACAAACTTTAAAAAAATAAGTAAGAATAAAAACCTACACATGGTTGTCTAGAGCAGCTTTATTCATAATTGCCAAAATGTGGAGGCAATCAGGTAGTAGGTGAATGAATAACAAACTAAGGCCCACCCTGGTGATGGAATAATGTACGATGTGGAGAAATGGCTGAGCCAGTCATGGTGAGACATGTAAGGTGCACATCAGTAAGTGAAAGCTGCAATGTGAAAAGGCTGCATGATTCCAAACATACGACTTTCTGGGAAAGGCTAAATTATGGAGCAAATAAATCAGTAGTTTCCAGAGGCAGGGCATGGGGGACGGACACTGAATAGTGAGTGGAGCAGGGAGGGGTTTTAGGGCAGATACTATAATATACGGTGGACATGTCATTACACGTGTCCAAACCTGTAGAATGTGCAACCCCAAGAATGAACCCTACCCTGAACTGCAGACTGGGAGTGCCAATGGCGTGGCAGTGCCAGTAAGTGGACTGTAACACGTGTCCCACTCAGGACGTGGACAGTGACAGACTAAAAAGTCTTAACCACACCCTTGGCCATCAAGGTTTTCTCCTGTTATCTTCGCGTTTCACAGTTTTGCACATTGCATTTAGATCTATGGTCCATTTCGAGTTACTGTAATTTTTTTAAGGTATAGGGTCTATGCCTACATTGGCTTTTTTGAGTGTGAATATTCAGTTGTTCCAGCACCATTTGTTGAAAATTATTTTATTATTATTATTAATTTTCATGTGTATGTGTGGGGTTAGAGGGCATGGGTACTCTCTGTGCTTTCCTTCCAGTCCTGTTGTGAACCTAAAACTATTCTAAATAAAATATTTTAAAAATTAAAATTAACTTATCAACTGCATGTCTATCACATATAAAAACAGAGTTGATGTCCCCATGTCATAAAAATTATTTATGAGTTGATGTAAACATTTAAAAAGAGAGAAAAATGGCTAAGGCATGAAATTCACAGAAGCAGAAGTGGGCAGGAAACAAAAGATGCTTGATGTCATTTATCTGAGAGATGCAGAGTTAACCTCAATGAGATACAAAGGAATAACAACAGTTTAGTAATAACTTAAAAAATAACACTCATGTAACAGGAATATAAGAAAAGAGACTCACCTTCTTGCAGTGGGAAGGTGAGTTAATCATTTCACAGGTCAGTTTTGCAACTTAGAAGTTAAAATGCATCCACCCCTTTTATTCCTACTTCTAAGAATTTATCTTTAGACAGTCCCTTCCTTCTCCCCACACACTTGAGTGTACAAATGTCATGAATTGGATTTCAACCTTGTTTCTAATATAAAAAATTAGTAAGCAATCTAAAAATCTATGTATCATTAAGAATATGGGCCAGCAGGTGGCGTGGTGAAAGTGCTAGATCCCACATGGCCAACTCCACAGTTTGAGTCCTGGACCTAGTGGCTTGAAAAACACACCAGGTTGGGGGGGTTGACAGGTGGCATAGTGGTTAAGGGCACTGGATTCCCACATAGCCAACTGCAGTTCAAGTCCCGGACCTGGCAGCTTGGTTTCTCTCTCTCTCTCTCTTGTTCTCGCTCTGTCCCTCTCTGATCAAATTAAAAATAAGTAAGTTAAACAAAAAATTCTTTTTTAAAAAACAAAACAGAACAAAAAGCACATACATACCAGTCATACGTATGGGTATGCCCAAGATCCCAAGAGGAGAATGGAGACAGGACTGTGGTGTGGCCATTCCCCGAGGGGAGGGGAGATATCTCACTTTCTCTCTCTCTCTTTCCTATGAGCACATATGCCCCATGGCAAAATCTACAAAAAAAGTAGAACTTAAATCCTTCGTTATTTAGAAAAAATAAGGTAGGTACCTGTGTGCAGAGAGAAAAACAAAATTGTTAGATAAGAAAAACAAGCTGCAGGGTGATGTGCATGACCACAGCACGCGCGGCCTTTGTTGTCACACACGTGCAGACACACTTCATGAGCACGTTTGTGAGTGTGATGCCTCCGCCTGCCTGAAGGCGGCTGTGAGCAGGCTCTACTCTGCGTGCCCTGGACAGCCCCCCAGCCTCGTTCCAGCAGAGGGCCCTTCTCAGGGAGAAGGCTGGGTTTGACCTTCCTCCTCTATCACACTGACAGCTCTGATCGCTGCACGCCTTCCTCTCCACTGCACTCATCTTACTTCACTAAATTCCTTTTTTCAGACAGGGTCTCTACTGCAACCCTTCTCCCTCAGCCTCCCAAGTCACTGGGATTAGAGGCACACGCCACGGTGCCCAGTCTTTAGCAGGGGCTGGGAATTAAACCTGGACCTGCCACGGTCCCCACCTGCTGACCACCATGCACCACTGCAGCTGAGCCTCAAATCTCTTCTCAATTCTTAACTAGACAGTCCCTCTTTTCCTGAGAGGCCAGCCGCATTCCCTGTCATCCGGTCGGCTCGGTGTGCACCCCATATTCGCCCTATCTCCCACCAGCCTCAGGAGCAGAGAAAATCTCAGATCTGGAAGCACGCACTCCCCTCCCTTCCTCATTACCCTCCGGAGTCGCCCCTCATCTTTCCAGACCCAGAAATACAGAAATGTGGTGGGGATTCAGCCACACCTCTGTCACCAAGTCATCCCAAGAGCTGGGCACCAGCAGGTTCTAGAGGCACCACTCACACCGAGTGGGCAAGCTTTTCCCGTGAAGGGCGCATGGAGAACCACTCAGCCCTGTGGGCCCTCCAATCTGCCCCTACTGCCTGTTTCGCTGTCACAACAGGTATCAGCAGGATGCTATGTAAGTGAAGGGCACCTGGATGGCAGTAAGTTCATTTACAGACAGGAGGCCACCTTGGAGCAACGCTATGCTACCCCTGTCCAGATGGGAAGAGCCCCCGGAGGAGGCCGTGCAGCCCACTGCGTCCTGTCGCTACAGTGGACTTCAACGGCTGCAGTGCCGGTGCCTCAGGCCTGCCTGCACCAACACCTGCTGGTGCCTCCTCTGCCATGCCCTAAAAGCCATGGGGGTCCCATGCTTACAGCAGGGGTTCCTCCTTCAGCCCCACCCTCCTCCCCACCCCCAAGGGCCCAACATTCCCTGGAGTTAAGAGTCCTCTCAGCTGTACTCACAGTTCCACAAAGTGTCGTGGGGCCTAGCTCCCCACCCCCTTCCATGTCTGGCCAGGCCTGGCCTCCCTCCCTCCACTTCACAAACTCCTGACCCAGGCTATATGCCATGCCCTCAGCGCTCGCAGCCCTGGGGGTGGTTGACCCTCTGAGACTCAGAGGCCACAGTCCTCGGGGACACTCTGCCAGAAGCCAGCAGTGTCTGCAAGCAACCTTGCTGGTCTCCCTGGTTCTCCCTCTCAACTGGCTGTGGCTCAGTTTCCATGAATAAGACTTGTGAACAACCCGCTGCTCCCATGTGCTGTTGGCAGACACTCCTGAACTTGAACCTGAGGCGAGCTGCCCTTGGGGTGGTGAGCACAAGTAGAGCCGGGCGTCTGAAGCCAGCACAACCAGTGAAAGGTGTTTCCACACACATCCTGCACATTCCTCATCACACACACACACACACACACACACACACACACACACAGTCTCGGGGAGGGGCTAAAGCAAATGGGAATCTCGAGGTCGTATGACACTCTTTAGATTGACACTCCTGATGTGTGGGGAGCCAGGGGCACCTGGGAAGGGGTTCTGGATACTGGAGTGCCCGTCAGCGTCCGCAGTGTTCTCACAGGAAACACGCCCAGGGCAGAGCTCCTCTTTAAAGAAAGGTTTTATTGCTGCAATTGGTCACCCCGTGTGTAGCACAACATCCCCCCGTACAGAGAATTGGTCACGTCATACTGAGAAGCAGTGAACATACATAAAAGGATACAAAACTAGACATCTAGGTAACTAGAAACTTGCTAAGAAAAATGCAAACGTGAAGTTCCTTTTAGAAACTACACCACACATGCCAGTGTAAATTTGAGTTTTATTAACAATCAACTTTCCATGAACATTGCATCTAAATGTGCACTGATCAGCTGCACGACTTTAACAATTACTTCCAAGACAAAGACAGAGGCTTTTACTTCCCTGTCTCAGTCTTTGTTGGGCTAGACATGGAATCTGCACCTCTCACAGCAGGTTCGGAGGGCAAGCATTCCAGATACGTATCTGCACCCAGCCACATCCACAGCGTCCTGGCTTCTGCCTGCTGCTCCAGCCCTCCGCCAGCCTCGCAGCCCACTTCTTGCCCTGTAGGCATTAACCCAGATTCCTGAACAGGCCCAGCTGCCTGGGGCCACAAGGCACACCCACAGTTTGGAAACTAGGCCTACATGACCGAAAAGGGGACTGAAGCACACACACAAGCACACAAAGGAGAGAGATTAGTGGGCCAGAGTAGGAAGAGACCTCCTACAGTTTCCAGGAAATCCTTGCAATAAGCTCAAGCACAAAAACCAAATTAGTGTTGGCAGCCGAAGTCAGAAGCCCACGAGTGGTACTACGGCATGTGGGGGTCAAGGCCATGTACCATCTGGCTAGTCTGCCACATCCCCAGCTTGTTCCCCTCACCCCCATGCCTGACCCCCAAGCACTAGCCTTCTTGGCCCTGAGACTTCACCTGGGGTTTCTGTGTGGGTCAGCCAAGCGCCACCTTCCCACTAAAGCCGGGTGCAAAATGAGAGGAAACGGGAAAGGACAGCCTTGCAAAAACAGTTCTGGAGGGCCAACAGACTCCAGGAGGCTGGCGGACCCAGTGCCCACTAGATGGCAGCACAGTACCCCTTCCGCGGGCGCTCCAAGAAAAGGTCCTCTCCAGTGGGTGGCAGGGACAGATGGGTCAAAGGCTCTGTACCAGGACCTGCAGAATAGAAAAGGCTGCGCCAAGCCAGGAAGGGACTGGGAGGGCTGGGACACAGCGTCCACAGTGTGGCAGAGGCGATGAGATGGTGTCAGGCCTTCCTGAAATTAGGGAGAGGGCTTCGTGTGAGAATCCGGTAAGGCATGGGAGTGAGCAAGTCATGGCTATGTCACCTCTGCTATAAGGAGGTGCCAGCCATGCTGGGGGAGGGTGGCTGTCTGGGGACCATCCCTACTTAAGCACACTTTCCTCCTGACAGGAAGTCTCAGTGCTCTTCAAGCTCAGCACTACGGAGTCCCTTGGGGAGGATAGGGCTGAGAAGTCACACTTTAAATTATTCCAGTCTTGGGTCCAGCAGGTGGTGTAGTGGTTAAAGCGCTGGACTCCCACATGACCAACTGCAGTTCAAGTCCTAGACATGGTGGCTTGAAAAAATCACATCAGGCGTGTGTGTGTGTGCGTGCCCAAAATGCCGAGAATGGAAAAGAAGGGGCTGTGGCATGACCATCTCCCCTTGGGGTTGATTTCTCACTTTCTCTGTTCTGTATTTCTCTTTTCTGTATCTCTCATCTGCGAGTGCTTGCACCCTATGGCAAAAGCCTAAAAAATTTTTTTTAAATAGAAAAAGTTACCCCTGTCTTCACTTGACACTCGTCCACTACTGCAGGTTGGCAAGGACAAGTGTGCAAAACCAGGGCCCTGCCTGGCAGTTCCTAGGGACATGGGCAGGGCTGACCTGGGATCCAGCTCCCCTGAGTGGACCGTCTGTAGCTGCCTGGTGTCCTCAGGCTGAGGGGTGTAGGTAATTGCACTTCAGGGTACAGTGAACACAGCCACAGGCTGGACGTGGCCTGGGAGACTGAGATGGCAGGACAACCTATTTCCAGGGGTCACCAGGAAGGCCAGGGCAGTGCAGGTTCACAGACCAGGACCTGTGACCCCAATGAAGCAGGCACCAGGTGGAGCAGGCAGCAGGACAGAGCCTGCCCCTGCGAGCCCTTGCCACGGCTCAGAGACCCGTCAGCCTCTCCCGGCCTCTGAAGTAAACTACAGGGCTTCAGCTCTACTCCAAAGGCCAAGAAATCATCTTGTGTTTGCTTCAACAAAGGACGAGGCACCGAAGCTGGGAGATGAGGGTGGCACTCTCGGGCATCTCCCTGCATCCACAGGAGGTTCTGCAGATACCAGGAGCTGGAGGAGCCACCTCAGGGCGAGCACCGGCTCTCCTCGCCGGGGGCGGCAGTCCTCAGGCCCCTTCCTGCAGCTGCCTCTTTACTCAGGGCACTGTGAAACCAGGCTGTGAAAGCAGAACTGTAGGCAGACTTTTTAAAGGGACAAAGGCCATGTGATGGTAGTGATTTTGGTTTTGTCTCATGAAAATGGTACAGGAGATAATCCCTGATGACAACGGATCAAGAGATCCTGTCTGTTCGGTCCGGTTAAGGCGATGGCTGGATAGGTGGCGGGGGAGCGGTGGCACCCTGGACCACAGTGAACCGCAGCAGTTTGCTGCTCACACCTGGTCCCCGCCCCGCCCAGAGCTAGCCTGCCTCTTCCTGGTCCTGGGCCCTGACTCAGAACTCCCCAGGCAGCAGTGGCGGGGGCAGGCACCCAGGAACACACGCAGAGCACGTACCCAGGCCTAACAGCACACATCGACCTCCGCAGTGGACAGCAAGCACCAGCTAGAGGTCGACTGCAAAGAAGCAATTTCAAATATTAAGTTTTGATTACTCACTTCCTTTCCTTCCATTTAGATCTCCGAAATCCCTCCTTGTCGGTGTGAACAAAAAGACATACATGGGGCTGGCCTATCAGACAGTGCATTGTCATAAAACAGGCTCAAAACCATAGGAAGTGTTTGCCAGTTAGCATCTATGAATTCTCATGAGATCTGTTAGGATAAAGTTCACACCTGTCTGTCCTATTTTAAAGTCATGAGTCTGTCTTACAGACACAGAGTAGATGTCATGTTTTTTAGAGTAGATAAGGCAAAAGGGTTTTAGACCTACAGTGATGGAAAAGAGAGAACAGGGCAATGAAGGGAAGGTTTCTAGATGAGACTTTTTTAAGTGTTGATCCTATTGGATACACATATTACAAAATAAAGGTTCTCTTTTGTAAAGTGCTGTTTGCTTAGGGAATCGTGCACCACCATACACAGAGCACCAGGGTCTGCTCCAGAGCCGACGTGGCAGCACTGGCAGAGGGAGGGCAGGACTTTATGTTAGGAGGGGCCGTCTCACCCCATCTCCAGCTTTCCTTCCTGTGAGGGATCCTCTCGCTATGGCCAGATACTCCCTAACCCGCTCCAGGGCAGAGCTCCTGCACACGGAATAGCTGCCTCAGGGCCTGGTTTGGCATCGTTTTCTCTCGTTCTGCTCAAGAGCATGGGTGGGCAGCCAGCTTCTCATCATGGCGTCATGGGCTTCTCCGTCTTCCCTATTCAAAGAACAGCCTGGCGGAGGTGGACAGAGGTGGGATCAGCCATGCCCAGCCCACGGGAGGGCTTTCCAGGAGACTCGTTAAGAAGGGTTCAGAAAAAGAGAAGCCGTTAGAAGCAGTCGCTGCCCGGTCTATGCTATTGAAGGACATAAGGAAGGTACACAGTGGCAGTGAACAATCTCCCTCAGCTCTCCACGGACGTCCAGAAGCACACCCTGCACACTGTCAGACGTGCACGATGTCTGCTTCAGGGTCTTCGGGTTCTGTGCAAGAAGAAGAGTTCGTGTCGGAATGACAGATCCCACGGCCATCTTTATTTTCAAAGTTTGGCTCTGTTAGTGCAGATTTTTCAAAAATATTCTTTTTGCTTGTTTCTGGACAGTTCTGAACATAGATCACTCTATTATAAGCCTTGAGTCTCTTCCATAATTGTACATACACTTTGCACTGAACATACATAAAAAGAAGTCCTCCAGTGAAGCCAATGGCCACCACCACCAGTTTAGTCCAAAAGGGCCACTCTAGGATTCCTGGAAGGGAAAAACTTGGTCAGCCTGTCAGTAGACCTCATTTAAGATCTGAAGTAAATACAACACAACTTCTGAAAATCCCATAGCCAATGGATTCTTCTTTTTATAATACCAGAGAGCACATGTAAAAGACAAACAGAGATAGAGACAACCCCCTGCTCCCAAATGGGGCCTGTTCATGCCACAATCCTTTCTCCTTCCATCCTCCATCCCACCAGGATCCCTGGCACATGTGCAAACACACACCCAGCACGAGGCTCATGAGGTCAGAACTCAAACTCTAGTCGGCCTTGTGAGATCCAGCTTACTCTGTATGGCACCTAACCACTGCACTATGGGACAGCCCACCAAGGAATTCTTTTTTTAAGATTTATTATCATCATTTTTTAATCTGACCAGAGAGAGACAGAGGGAGGGAGAGGGAAAGTGAGACAGCAAGCCACGAGGTCCGGGACTCAAACCATGATCAGCCATGTGCGAGTCCGGCACCTTAACCACAAGGTCACCTGCCGGTCCCCACCATCAATGTATTCTTAATTAAACAAAGCTTGCTTTATCAACAAGAGATAGAAGAGAGGAGAATCTACTATCTTGTATCTGCTCTTCCAGAAGATTGTTCATAGAAATTCTCAAGTTCTACCATTAATCTCTTCTCACTGGGTTCCAAAAACCTCCGACACAGCAAGAGAAAAATCCAGAAAGGATGCTCAATGCCTCCATGCTGATGTCCCACCTCCAGAAACCCAGTGCTCACGGTCTGCAGGACCCCGGGCTGCTCCCTAGGACCTCTGTGCTGAGCGCAGCTCCAGCCTGAGCACTCACCTGTGGCCTGCCCCTGCTTGATCTCCTCAGCTGTGCGGTCGATGAGCACATACAAGGACCAGACCACACAGGTAATGGCGATGACGTGGAACGTCACTGAGCACATGATCTTCCTGCGCTCACTTGCTGTCATCTGCAACTTCTCCCACTGGAAAGGAACACACAGAGGATGAGGCTCAGGCTCACAGTGCAGGGCTACGGCAGGATGGGGGGTACCGAGAGCATCGAGATGGGTAAGGCTGGCTTTGCTCCTCCCTCCTTCCCCAAACTAGATGAATCTCCTCAAATCCCCAAAGTTGTTCTCTTTAAATCACTTGGTTTCAACCAGGTACCAGGTCCAGCCAACCTTCTATGCGATGAGAAGAAGCTGGGGTCGAGATGAGCGCTGAACTACCATCAGCAATCCCACTGTCTGCTTGTTCTTACAAGCGGACAGTAGATGGCCTGACAAAGGACTCTACGGCTTCAGTCTTGATGAAAACATGTTGGCCTGAGACCCAGGTGCTACATTTCAAGCCTCCCTGACTTGCTGACTGGCATGGACGAGCGGAAGAGGAGGATTGATGATGCCACAACACACTAGCAGATGGGTCACACTACATTGTGAAGGTGAATGGCAGAAGGCGCTCACTCTTTGGTCCTCAGCTACTTTGGCAGCAACAGCTTGAAATCGATGCTAAGGGCTCCTGGTACAAGCAGACTCTGCCAGTCCCATCTCCTCTAGGAGCTCATTAATTTATTCCAAATAGCCAGATTCTTTTTTTCATTTACTGGTTTCCAAATCAGAAGAAAACACATAAAGGTAGAGAGAAAGAACACAGTGTAAACACTCTGCAAATCCTTTGCCAACCCTGGTTATAGTCTCTTTCTAGATGGTTCTACTCAGGATAAAATGAAAACAGAGCTTCATGGATTATTTATATTTTCAGCGTCAAAAGACTTAAGAGATCAGCACAGAATAGATACCCCATACATTATATGGCTTTTATTAGGACAAAACTTTTTTTTTCAGTAGTCTGTAGCTATCTTCTCCAACATCGCCAAGTCCCTGAGGCTTCCGACCTAAAGCTCAGGGTCAGTGCCTCACTGAGCTAGGCACACCCATTCCCACTCTTTCCTATGACACGTGTAGCTCAACCCTTTTGCATCCCCTGAAACACTAACCTCACCTTTAGGTTGTATGCTTTTCTCCGCTGACAACTTGGCCTCTTTAAACTCCTTTCACTTTGCCCCCAAATCCTAGTGATCCTCTAAGAACTGCTCTAACACCCAAACACTCTGTGACACTACCGCCATCACTCCCCTTCCCTGGGCTCCAGCCCCTGGGGGCATTTCCTTCTCCAAAAGTCTGATGCGCTCCACCACACCACCATCAGCACATAACTAGTATCACCTTGGGCTGTTACTTGATAATGTGATTCCCTTGCAATTTGAACATTAACTTTTTTTAAAAGAATTATTATTTTAATTTTTAAAATTTATTATTATTATTATTATTTTCCAATTTGACCAGAGAAAGACAGAGAAGGAAAGTGAGAAAGGAACCCACTAGGTCCAGGACTTGAACCACGGTTGGCCATGTGGGAGTCCGGCACTTTTAACCACCACGCCACCTACTGGCCCCATACATTAACATTTTGAGAGAGAAACTGGTCTTTCATTCCTCTAAACAAAACTTTCTGTGCTGGGCAGCTACAGAGAGGTACTGTAGAGAGACATCAGCATTTCCAGAGGTCATCAGTGCCCTAGACAAAGCTCCCCTCAGAAGGAATAGGGATATGGGGCCCGGAGATGGCTGCATTTCATGTCACGTTGGTGGTTCCTTTCTTTTTTTTGGGGGGGAGGGCTGGGGGGAGAGGTTTTTGCTATAGGGCGCGTGTGCTCGCCAGAAAGACAGAGAGAGACAGAGAGACAGAGAGCGAGCAATCACCCCCCAGGGGGGATGGCCACGCCACAATCCCTTCTCCTCCATCCTCCTCTCGGGATCTTGGGCACACATGCACACGTGCCCGGCATGTGTTTAAGCCACCGGGCCTGGAACTCAAACCACAGCTGACTACATGGCAGTCCCGCGACATAGCCATTTCGTTAACTGTTGGTCCCAGTTCCTTTCTTTCTGCCATCCTCCCACTCAGCAAATACTTGTCACAGCACATACAAATAAACTGACCGCATTCTATGCTGTGCTGGCTGCTAGGAAGAGACATTAGTCTCTAATACAGTCCTAATGGGAGAGGGAAGACATGAACAGGTAACACATGTAAAGTTACATGCCAAAATGTCACGAAACAGTCTGTGGTCCAGGGCCAGATGGCTGACAAGGACAAGCAAGCAGTCATAGTTTGAAGGAAAAGAAACACTCTAATGGAATGGTCAGAAAGAGCCTCCTCCTGAGGAGAGCACTGGGAAATCGGGAGCAGGAACGTCAGCCTCTGCAGTGTGGACACAGCACCAGCCCCATGTTCAGGACACGAGCACAAGCACAGAGCTCGCTCCCAGGGAGTCCTCTCTGAGCGGGGCCAGCCTTCCAGGAGCAGCCTGTCCACACGTACTTTACTCAGAGGCTTCAGCTTGGTCTCCATGATGAACTCGTACTTGCAGAGCTCGCAGCAGCGCGTGTCGGAGCTCTTGATCCACTGCTGCAGGCAGGCCTGGTGCACGAAGTGCAGGCTCCCCGTGCAGCGGCACGGCGTGATCAGAGGGCTCTCGTCGTCCCCTTCACAGTGGCAGATCCTACGGCAGAAGGACAGCCAGTCATTGTGAGGACAGCCCGGCAGGGAAGGTGACACTTCAGTGGAAGGTCAATCCTCCCAGAGAAAACTTTCCGAACCAAACACCACTGAAGTGACTACAAGCACAAAGACATACAGACACAAATGAAAACATGACTACAAACTAAAAAGTTCTAGCTTACCGCACCGACACGGAAAGCCCGGGTGGCATTTGGCAACAGAGAGGGAAAATGATGTAAGAAATGACAAACTTCACTGAAAGATGAATTAAGGCAATGTGGAATAATCTTCCCAAACACAAGATTGTAAAATAATTAGAGGAAAATTTTCTGCATAAAATAAAATCTGCACTTTATCTTCCAAAAGTAACACAGTGACATAAAAAGATGATTTGCTTTTTAGCAATAGTCACTGACCTCGCCTTCACACACAACCACACACATTTATTTCCATCTTCTCAGGGAGGAGACAGATCACAATGCCCTTCCTGAACCTAAATGCTCACCCTTAAAAGGTGCTGAAATTTCATTTCTTTTTTCAGGTCCACTCATGGACATACGTGAGAATTAATTTAAAGCATTCATTATTTCCAAGAAAGCATGCAGTAGGATACAGCTACCGATCTTAAGACCTTCCGGGCTTCAGGAGAAACAGAGGGGTCTTTCTGGCAGTGGGAGGACAAGGAGGCACCTCCTGAAAGGAGCCAGGCTTGGCTTGGCCAGGTTCTTGGGCTGTTTCGGGGAGGGGTGGGGGGCTGGTCCTGATTGTTAGAAATAATAACAGCTAGCACTGAGGAGAGGATACAGCAGCGGTCAGAAGAGGGCAAGCTCAAGAGTGGCCTCAGAGCATGAACTCTGAAAGACTCTGAAGGCCAGACAGGAATGCTGAACAAGGGAAGACAAATGGAGGAAGTGGACAGAGGGGCTGGCGGGCAGAGCCAGCCCTCCCAGGTTAAGAGGAAGGGAGGGCTGCTCTCCGCACACGTGGCAGAGAGGCCTCGGGGTGGGGGTGGGGTGGGGGGGAGCGCTCAAAGGTGAGGAGGCGAGCGGGGCTTTAAGTCTGGGCCACCAAGCTGGAGAGCTGGAGATACTATTTTCTTCTTTCAATTTCGTTATGCAAAGTCTACTTATTTTCAGTTGAGAAGAGTCAGCTTGGCCTTTAATATGTGTAGCTTCTTCTTCTTTTATCATCTGTGAAACTATTTTGGGACCCACCTCAGAAATATTAGTTTTCCAAATGATATCAATACTCCAATCTTCTGGAGAAAACTATTAATTCGCAATTGGCTACAACTGCCTATTACTTCATTTCCTGAAACTTCACATATTAAAGCAAGATGAGGCTCCAGGGGTACAAGCAGAGTGGCTGAGTGGCAGATCCTGACAAACCAACCTGCAGGCATCCCCTGATGCGGACACGGGAGATATGGGGGGGCATCTTTCAGAGAGGGGAGAAGGACAATCCAGGTCGCTGTCCTTTTCTGCTGAACAGAGGGGCGCCCGCAGAACCCTACTCTTCAGTTTGGCAGATGTGCTGTCCTCGAAGACGTCGTCGTCCCCCATGTCGTCGGAGCAGAAGCCCGTGCTCCCTGCCAGCCCGCTGGAGGACGTGGCGGCGTGCAGGGGGGCGCTGCAGCTCTCCAGCTCATGGAACCTGTGCAGGCTGCTGGTGCTCGAGCCCCGGGAGAGTGAGAACAGGTACCGGAGCAGCCGCCGGCTTCTGGGCACCGCCTCGCCATCTGCCTTCTCCTCCAGAAGCGGGACATGCGTGCCCCCCTTGCCAGCTTCCACTTCCGAGGCAGTCAAATGATTGGCAGAAAAGGACGAAACACAAGAACGTTTGGAGCTGCCAAGAGCTTTGCGACTCAGCGTTCTTTTTTCTTTATGGTGAAATCTATTAATTCTAAGACATGAATCTTGAGGGATCATCAATTTTCCTTCAGAACAAGTTCTTTCCACATAGTTGAAACATTCCAAAGTATCCTGGGCCTTCTCACCCACATCATTTAGGGACTGGGAGCACTTCAGGGTTCTTCTGGCTTTGAGATTCTTAGCAGGCTTCAAGGCCTGGACCCAATGTGAACCAAAGGAATTTCCCTTTGCCGCCTGAAACGTGTCTTTACAGATAACCGTCACAGTGAGCCCTTGTGTCAGAGAACTCTGGCATTGAGGAGCTTTCAAGACAACAGCAGATTGCACAGGACTGTGGTGACAACACTCAGAAAACACTGCACTGGAACTGCATGCAGAACAGTGGGATAAAAGCACAGAAAGTAAAAACAACTTTAAGAGAGAATAGACATCAAAGTGAAGAAATGAGACTTGTGGGGCAGTTGGTTACTTGGTAAGCAAAGTGCTACAGTCAGGCCACGTGTTTAGACCAGAAGCGGGTCAGTCGAGACCCAGACGCTGATGCTCAATTCTGAGATGTGCACCGGCCCGCACAGCGTGGGAGGCAGTGTTACCTGCAGATGTCCTGGTTGGATGGCGTGACGGAAGTGCGAGAGAAGGCGGATGCCAGCGCTGACGCTGATGGAGGACTCCCGGCCTGCAATGACACACCCCAGTCAGCGCTCAAGACACAGTCGAGGGGACTGTAGCACCATCTCGTACCCATGGCGACGGGTAGGAAAGAGAAGAATGTCTGCTATTTTCCACTGCTCAGTGAATTAGGTCCCTCCAAGCCTAGGTAAAACAAATCAAACAGCAGCACTTTCTTTTCTTATCTGTGGATAAATGGTAGCCAAGAACTATTTGAGACTATGGAACACCAAAATTTTCTCTCACAGGATCAGAGCACACAGGACATGCTCAGTACTGATAAAAGGTGTACGTGTTCATAATGAGAACATTCAAATGTGTCAAGAAAGCCTAAGCCCTCTGTTCCTGAGGTTCTTTGCTGGTTCTCAAATGAGAGACTTTCTAATCAGGAAAAGGAATGTTAAACAATCTCACTAGCAAAAAATTTCTGTAAAAATCCCCTTTTCTTAAGATGCTGTAATTAGCTCAACCAAAACAAACCTCTGGATTCTGTCCAAGCCTGAATCCCAGTTGATTTCATTCTTTTTATACAAGCACTTCTAGACAATTTTACTTTGCTATTCAAAGTCTCTTACTGGTTATCTTTCCTATCAGAGTCGCTGTTTGAAATTATTTCAACAAGACTGCCAAGAAGATATCGGGAAAAGAAGATGTTCCATACACTCTTGGCAGAACTGGCGTTTCTTCTCTGTGTTTCCTTCTGAGAACGTGTTGCCCTGGGGGCAGCCGCTGCAACACCCGCATCTCGCCCCACTTTCTCACTGCAGACACCAGGGAGCCTTCCCAGTTCTGTCCACTTCGCTTCCTTCCCTTGCTCCTTCTAGGTCACTGACCGGCCTCCTCCTCTGCTGAAGAGCCCACCAGACCTTCTTTTCATTTACCTGCAAAGCTACTTTTAAACACTCAGGGCCTCTGGCCCGCACCACAGTGAACTGGACCAGCTGACTTACAAGAGTAGACACAGTCAACAAATGACCTTGTCACATTGGGATAACTTTTTTTTTTTTTTTTTTTTTTAGCTGGGAGGAACTTCAGAGAGACTTGATAAAGGAGTGTGAGAGGCAGGTTAGCCTATGGCCTGACGGTTAGGGTGGCTGGATCCCACATGGCTGATGTGCAGTTAGAGTCCCAGACCTGGCAACTGGACACATGTGCATGCATACCCAGAATGCCAAAAGGAGGGAGAAGATGGAGGAAAAGGGCTTGTGGCATGACCATGCTCCATGGTGGTACTTTCTCCCTCCCTCTAGATCTCGCTGGAGAATGCACGTGCTCTCTGGCAAAATTTTCAAAAAAAAAAATGGCTAGGAAGGGTAATAAGCAAGTATGACTCATGTTTACAACTGACCTCAAATTATAGTACATCATATCAATGACCTCACAGGAAAAATGCGAAAGCATGCACAGGTGGCTCTTAAAATGTGAAAAGATGCTTAGCGTCTCTCACAATGAGGAATAAAATCAAAAACTACAATGAGATACCATCATCAGCAAGAAAGAAAAGAATTTAATCAATATCTGAGTGGGCAAGCAGGCATGCTTTCACACTGCTGGAGAGAGGGCACATGGTGAAACCCCCGAAGACGGCAAAGGCTCTCAGAGTTATCAAGGCACATAACCTTGTCCTGATGACTCTTTTAGGAATCCATCCTCACACGCCTACAAAAACCAGTTTGTGCAGAACCGTCTGAGGCAACATAGTGCCCGTCACCTCGGAGCTTACTGGGGCAGCACTGCTGTCACACGTGCAGGAAGGAAGCCCGGGCAATGGACTTAGGAGAAGGGGAGGGTTCATCTGCCCAGGAACAGGTGTGTAGAGAGAAGCGTGCAGAGAGAAGCGCCGTTGACGTTAGTGACATTGCCTCTCGAACCATCACAGAGGGAGGCCAGGTGACCGGCTGAGGGACACTGACTTCGGAGTCACTGTGCTCTCTCTACCCTGAGCAACTCCGTCCACGCAGAAATTCATGAAAAGATAACGTGACTGACGGTACAAGTAGTAGACCAGAACTACGGAAGCACACCAACTGCAGTATCTTTCCAACTCTGGGACAACAAATAAAGACATCGACTTAGTGAAGCATGACCTAGGCTTAAGAAAAAAATGAAACAGAACAAAGTGAAAGATATCAACATATCTGACATGATAAGGATTGTCTCGGGAGGAACTGTGTGTGTGAACGAACTGGTCTTCCATGCAAAACCTACTTCTTAGTGTGGACTGTGTGAAGGTAACTTGAAAGTCACAGCACAGCTGTATTTCTACAAAGATACAAATGAGCAAAAGAAGCCAAAGAAGCTGCTGAATCAAAGGCCCATGCTACACCGTCAGCACAGACTTCAGAAGCCACCAGCCCTGACAGAGGCCTCTCCTCTCCCTGGATGGCAAGTGCCACCTACATGAGACTTCTGTTGCTTGTAACAAATCTCCACAAGCCTAGTGGTTGGAACCGACACACATCATCTCCACTTCCTGTGGACCAGGACTCCAGGCGTGACAGGAAGGGATTCCGTCCCCACAGTCTTGCTCCTTCCTGGAGACCCTGGGGAAGAAGGCCTTTCTGAGGAGTGCAGTTTTAGGACTGAGGACCCTGCTTGCCTGCTGGCTGACACCCAGGGCCATGGTCATTCCCTGTCACATGACTCCCTCCCTGTCTTCAAGTCCACTGATCAATCTCTCAGACTTCCCTCTGCCACCAGCCAGAGAAAGTTCTCTGCTTTTAAGCACTTACAGGATTCCACTGGGTCCACATGTATATGCCAAGATAATCCCCACTTAGTTGAGTTTTGTTTGGTTTTGATTTTTTTTGTTTTTGTTATTGTTTTTTGCCATAGGACACATGCGCTCACTGACAGGGATGGAAAAGTGAGAAATTACCTCCCATGGGGATGGCCACGCCACAATCCCTTCTCCTTCATTCTCCTCTGGGGATTCGGGCACAAATGCACACACCTCTGGTGTGATTTTCAAGCTGCAGGGGCCAGGACTCGAACCACAGTCACCCATGTGGAAGTCTGCTGCCTTTAACCACCACACCACCTGCTGCCCCCCTCCCTGTTCTAAATGAACTGTACTGGCGGAGGCCATGCAGCCAACACAGGCAGAGCCTAAAGAGCTGCCTCTCATGTCTAAGCAGGGCTTGGGTGAGAAGAGCTGCAAGCAAGGCTACAGCTGCGAGCTCAGGCTTTCAACTGTGTTTGTTGTGCTGGTTTGTGCTGTTTTTGCTTTCAATCTCTCTGCTATGGTACCCTGTAAGGGTAAAATAACACCCCCAGTCTTACTGTAACTTTTACAATAAAACCAACTAATAATCCTGAAAGAACGCGGACCCCTAAGGTGGCTACAATGGGGGGGGACTACTTTGTAAGACTCACCCCACCTGCCTGTGTTAGGCCGAATTAGTATATGTAAGGTTGAGTTAGTATAAGCCAAATTAGCATAATTAGCATATATAGACTAAAGTTAGTTTAGACTAATTTTGCGTAAACACCCCTTGTTAGGGCTGCAGGCCGAGTTGGCTTATGTTAGGCCGAGTTAGGGCATCCGCATCCATTGCCATGACAGGGATTCAAAGATGGGGCACAAGAATTCGCTGATTAACAGATAGGAATTCAGCAAACAAGATACAGGAATTCTCGAGTTAACAGAGGAAGGGCAGGTCTGGCTGACGGACAGGATGAACAAACCTAAAGGTGCCAGGGGGAAATTACCTATCTTAACTGAGAGTTCTTATCTAAATTCAGGCAGGCAACAGATAGTCCCTAACTACAAAAGGTTTCTCCTCTGAGTGCTGTAAACTATGGAAAACTGCTAATAAAACATTCTGTGTTGTCTCCTGAGCTACAAAAACCCCCTCATCCAAAAAGGCCTTATCCAGTAATCAAGATTTAAGAAGAAAATGCACCGGACAGATGGACTTCCTCGCTCTGAGGACTGTGACTGTTTATACCTAATCAAACAAAACAGACATCATGTTTTATGATTATTGTTTCCATACTTTGAATACCTCATTTTTTTAGAGTAAAATCTTTTACTTCCTCCTCACCCCTCCTTCCGTAAACATCCCTCAATAAATACGTATGTCTCCTAGCCACAGATGCTGCAGTCTTGAGCTTGCTCTGACTGTAGTCGACTGAGAACATGCTAAAGAGCATAGAGGTCTCTGCCTAATTTCTTCTCTCCTGCATCGCCTTCCATGGAGTCTCAACCCACCCCGGCTGGAGCAGGTCTCCGGCACTGTACCTAATGCTACAGCAAGATCAGGGGACAGCGGTCACAGGCTGCAGGACACAGGGCAGGACGACATCTTTCAGGGGTACTTAGAGCTGCTGCTCACCAGACCCACCTTTTGTGCTTCCTACTCAGGCATTTGCCAAAGGTTACTGTCCTCCCACTTTCAAACTGGGAGACTGAGCCGTGTCCAACTGCCAGCTCGGCAGCCTGACTTCATATAACGGAGCCAAATACAGTCTCACTTGGTGTTTAGACGCTGAAATGTGCAGACCAGACTGAGACCATTTCAGCAAACTTTCTGCTTAGCACAGAAGTTACTCTGTCAAAACCAAAGCTTCATTATGAGCCTATAAATAGCCAGTTGTAATCAACTTCAAAACTGAGCTACAATTAGAGGAGGAGAGGCTGTTCTTTGGCTGCTCTGATAAATACGTGCTGACTCTTGATGAAGGCCTGTGCCAAGGACAAGCTTTCGCAAGGGCAATTAATTAACACTGACCACTAAAAAGGTCAACATATATAATAAAGGATTCAGGGAAGAGAATGTACAATAAAAACTACTGAATGCTAAATAATTTCCATCATAAATGAGTCTCATTAGCATTGCCTAGCAAGGAGCACTAACACTGACTTCTTCTCTTCGGTGGCTGTTAGGGAGCTGCCTTGGTGAATAGCCGTGTATCCCAGCACAAGGAGCGCGTGTATCTCGGCACTGCTGGAGGACGGCCGGCCGCAGCTGCGGGGACATTCTCAGAGCTTGTCTTCCAAAGCAGGTTCCATGCAACAATGGGGACCTTGCAAATATAATTTGTTTTCAGTAAATTACACTGACAACAACAAGTTCAGGGCAAAGATGTTTCACTGCAGCTGTCACCATGTAAAGGTCTAAAATCGCCAGAAATGACATGGTCACAGGGCTGGGTTTATGAGTTATCTGCCATTCAAGAGAGACTCTTTACTATCACAGAATTCCTTTAAATATCCAACTCTTCAAATATAATAAAAAAATATTTTCAGTGGCAAGAATTCTCCTTTGAGAGAATTTTGGGACAGCAACAAAACTATTGGCTTTTGACTCCAAAGTTCCCCTCGGTTAGGGGGCCACTCCATAGAGCACACCACTAAACAAGAGTTTGGTCACTTAAAAAATCAAGTTGACAATCCACAGGGCTGCTGCAAGGAGGTGCAGAAATGCAACACCGCCCGTTCCAGGAAGCCCTGAACTGCAAAGCCCGACTACCGCTGCAATTGACCGCCAGCGTAAACCTGCAGATTCCGTCTCTGATACAAAACGCCTCACTCCATCAGGTCACCACTGTTCACTCACCTGAACAGGCTCCTCGTCCAGCCAGCCTTGGCCCAACATGCTCAAGCTTCCAGGATGAACCCGGGGCCCAGGAGCATGATACTGAAGGAACACAGGAGGTAGGAATGATCATCCTAACTTCATGCTACAGCTCCTCCCCAAAAGCCAAGTAAGTTAGGAGGTGACAAGTAAAGTAAGTCATTTTTTAAGACATCCCCCCACAATGTAAAAGAAGCTTGACAGACCTGCTCAAAGCCCCTTCACTGGCCCTACAGCCCCGGCCGGCCCTCCCTGCCTGGCCCTGCCCTGCTCTTGGAGCTGTTTGCCCTGCACCACACCCTCCTGCTCTAGGAAGGTTGCACACCTCACTCAGCGAGGCTTACCCTGCCTAAAGTTTCTTTTCAAACACAGCCTCCCATCCTATTCCTGTCCATTTCTCTCACAGCACCTATCAAGGTCTATGAGAAAATGTTTCTTGAACAACGTTAACCAGGAAGCTGCTGCTGTTTTGCCCAGCACACAGAAGGTGTTCAGTGAGCATTTGCTGAGTGGATGAAACACCTACCCCCCGGGAGACCATGCCTCTAAAACAGAGATCGCAGTTAGTTACTGGCCTCCAGAGCCTTTACCCTATAAGACTACTGAGGCTCCCAATACTGAGAGCTGGGGTTTATGCATGATACATCCCTCAGTCTTTACTGCATGTTCTAACTTTAAGACATATCTCGTATGTGTTTGGGAGAAGATGTCATCTGGCATGTCACAGCATCTGGAAACTGCACTGGACACTCATGAGAGAATGAGAGTGGGAAAAAGAAGTAACATCCAAGTAGTGTTACGAAACTGTTTCAAATCTGCCCATCCCCTACTGCTAGGAGATGCTGAACCAACTTTAAAAGCTGCTGGCCTTGTACAACTTTAGCCAAAAACCAAACTGTAACCAGTCAGAAGAAAAACATATAAAAATAGAAAAATACAAACTTTGCAAAAAGGGAATCAAACAGCAAGCACGGCCCATGACACTCTGTCAGGACTCAGGTGAGGCTACCTGTGCTCAGGATGCAGACCAGTCGGCCGCGGCCTTACGTCATTCGACTCGCCAACTCATTCCCTTGTTTTTGCTGCAAGAAAATAAGTATCTTGTCTTTGGGACAGTTGTCTTCTTTGTATAAATTAAGAAGCCCGGACCAGCAATTAGCACAATGGCTATGTCGCTGGACTCCCATGTAGTCAATCGCAGTTCGAGTCCCAGACCCGGTGGCTTAAACTCATGCCGGGCGCGTGTGCATGCGTGCCCATGATCCCAAGAGAAGAATGGAAAAGAAGGGATTGCAGCGTGGCCATCCCCCCTGAGGAGTGATTTCTCGCTTTCTGTCTCTCTCTTTCTGGCAAGTGCACGCGCCCTATAACAGCCAAAAAAAAACCCTTTCAAAAAAAAAAAAAAAGTTCACCCTGTGCCATATTTATAACCCACAAGTCTGAATAACCTATGCCTGATACTGGTCAACTCTGGGTTTTGAAAGAGAGAAGCAAACCCTGATACTGACAACCAGTCAGGTCTGTTGCCTCTGGGCAAAGTGGGTCAGCCAGCCTCCCTCCTAGGTTGTCTCTACCTCTGGCACAGGACATTCTTCTGTTTCACTCCTGTCTGATATTAGGCAACAACAACTAGAAAACATTCAGGAGATCCAGAAGAGTCAATGTTCACATTTATTGAGATCTGCTTGCCCAATCCTGGAATCGGAAGTAATTTCAAGTGTATATTATATGTGTCCAGTCTGACTTCTAGAAACCCAGGAATATTTGGCTAGCCGGAGGGATATGATACTCACGTAAGCTGAATAAAATTATGCAAAGTTCTAAAATTAGTCATGGGGTACCAGCCTTTGGCAACTGTGGGGGCCTAGAGAACTTGACTGCTTGCAGGAAGAGGCATCCTATCTTAGGCTTCCACTGCCTTCTCTCTGGGGTGACTGCCATCAATCACGAACTTGCTCAAGAAAGTGTGTCACCTAGACCAAGTCTGATTCCCAGAGTTGAATGAGAACATTCCCTCAGGGCAAAATAATATCACACCTGGGTGCTGCCTCTTTTGTACCACAAGCCTCCCAGAGGCATCAGCAGAGGCTCCAGCAAGCCCACCCTCTCCTCATATCTGAAGAAATGCCAGCTGGACAGGGTGGTTCCAGCTCCTCAGGGATTCCAGTTTGCCTCTAAAGGGGTCTAAGCTAGAGTACTCATGGAAGGACCACAGCCAGTACAGCCTCATGGTTCCCAGACACCTGCGACTGGATGTCGTGACAACGGCTGCCCTGCCCTGTCTGTCTGGGGTTGGATGTCCCACAGCAGTGACACATTCACCTTTCTACTATAGTTGAACCCCAGGTGGGCTGGCTCCTTTCCCTCTTTGCATTCTCCTGTAAGTGCCCTGTCCCCAGCCACACCTTCCCTCAGCAGCTGTTCCGATTTGGGTTCCTTGTGATTCTCCACCTCAGCTCTCTGTGGTGATCTGTGTCCTCACAGGAACCTACTCCCGGTGTAAGAACTCTCTCTGTCTATAGGAACTGCATGGAGGTCTGCTTACTCCTCTCTGCTGTTTGGTTCTGCACCTGCTGCGTCCACCTCACCGGCCCACCCTTCCCAGCTCCCCCCACCCTGGCAGTGGTAGCCCAGGTAGCAGAGGGTGCAGAGATGCCCAGGAAGCAGAGGTGGAAATGATTAAGCAAACAGCAGCACAGGAAGGTCCAAGATGTGCAGGCAGGAAGAAGCTGACCTGTCTTAAAGCCATCGAAACAGTCACTGTGCCTAGACCATAATGACCCAGGCACGGGACAGTGTGCTGGCTGCAGCTGCAAGTGGCCAGGGCCAGATCTCTCAGGTCTGATAGCTCAAGGTAAGAGCTGGGATCTTATTCTAAATGCAGTGAGAAGCATGAAGACCCGAAAGGAGAAGCATCAGGAGTCTATTTATTTTTAATATTTCAAATTATTTTTAAAATATTTTAATTTGCCAGAGGGCACATATGCTCTCTGGAGAGAGAGAGAGAGAAAGAGAAAGTGAAAACCAACCCCCGTGGGCATGGTTAGGCCACAACCCCTTCTCCTCCATCTCTCCCTCCTTTCAGGGTTTTGGGCATGCACACAAGTACACCTGATATGTTTTCAAGCCACCAGCTCTGATGGGAACTGCACAGTTGGCCATGTGGGATCCAGCTGCCTTCACCACCACACTGCCAGCTGGCCCAGCATTAGGATTCTATTTACTGGCTGCTGAGGAAGGACGATTTGGGAGGTGACTAGAATATAGGCAGAATCTCAGGAAGCTACTGCAAGAACTGAAGAGGCCTGGGCATGGGCGGTGGCTGTACCCATTCTACACCCCAGCTCTGAAGGCTTCAGGTAAATAAGACAGGACACTACAATAACAGGGTCTAATGTGGAACAGAAAAGGAAGCATGCCCCTGGGGCCTCGTAACATCAGTGAGCAACTCAGCCAGCCCAGCACCACCCCTTCTAGACACCCTGTCATCTGAACCACCTAAGTGTCCACAGTGCCTACTCACCAGAGCTGGCTTTTTGCTATTTGCAGTCAAATGTGTTCCTACTTTGAGATGGCAGAGTCTCCAGTGACTGAGATATTCTCTGCCTGAAAGTATGAATTTACTGGAAGAAATAGAATATTCTTCCATAAGTTGTGTCCTCCACTACACACAAAATTGCATTCACTAGAAAAATATGACTACCACACACCTCTATAGGGTCCCAGAGCAGATTATAAAAAGGTATCAAGAAAGCCATGTCTTTAAAAAGAGTGTAAAAGCATGTAAGGAATAAGAATATAAAAACTTAAGGTATAAAAATAACACCTTTCAGTAGCACTCTACCTTAGAAATGTTGCTTGAATGACTCATGGAATGTCCCAAAGTCTTCTCATGCTGCAAGAAAACCAAACAGTTGTTCAGTATACAGTTTCAATTAAAACATGCAAAGAGCGGGTACTTGATCATAACAATCCTGATAAATCGTCCCCTCAACTAGACGTGGCTAAGCCAAAATATTAGATATCTGATGTGTATAGCCAGGTATTAGACACCAGAGAGTTGGGCAAAAATGAGTAAAACAATAGTCCCTGCTCTAAAGAAGCTTACATTATCAGGAAAAGAAGAGAGTGCAGAATTAACTATTAATATAAAAATAAGATGGCGATTTGAAAATAAAATGGTAGGACCAGTAGATGGTGTAATGGTTACATTGCTGTACTCCCATGTAGTCAACAATGGTTCAAGTCCTGGGTTTGGTGGCTTAAAACTGATGCCAGGTACATGTGTGTGCATGCGTGCCCAAAATCCTGAGAGAAGAATGGAGGAGAAGGGGCCGTAGTATGACCATCCTCCTGGGGGGGGCGGGGGGGAATTTCTCACTTTCTATCTCTCTGATTCTCTCTGGCAAGCACATGCACCCTATAGCAAAATTCTCTCTAAAAAACAGAAATAGTAAAAATAAATAAATAAGGGGCCAGCAGGTGGCATGGTGGTTAAAGGCACTGGATTCCCACATGGCCGACCACAGTTCTCTCTCTGGTCAAATAAATAACAACAACAACAAATGGAATTAAATAAACGAACAAATCTTTAAAATAAATAAATAAATAATAAGTGTCTTAGGAGACATAAAAGTTTAGAAGTGCAGAGGAGAGAAACTGCATGTTCAGCTGCATGTGGTGGAGGCCATGTTCCAAGGAGCTGCGGCAGGATGGGAAGAAGAGGACAGCCGACACTACCTTCGCAGTTAGCTATCGAGTGCTGGTACAGGGACACAGCACAGCCCACATCCTGTTCTGCAGCACAGAAATCTGGGAGTCACACTAGCCTCCTCCTTTACCACCTCTCCACATTCAATCATGAAGTCTTCAATCAGATTCCTTCTCCTTTCATTCTCAAATCTCATTTCCGTTTTTAATGTCACTTCCTTAGTTTAGGTTCTCTTCATTTCTCACCTGGAATTCTTGAATACTGACTACCTGGTCTTGCCAGTTTTAAAACTGAGCTCCCTGGTACATAATTGCTCTAGGCTAAATTGTACCCTCCCTCCCCGTCCCCGCAACCCAATTCCTATGCTGAAGCCCTAACCCCCAGTACCTCAAAATGTTACTGTATTTGGGATAGGGTCTTAAAGAGGTAAATATGTTAAATGAGGTCATAAGGGTGAGCCCTAATCCAATCTGACTGGTGTTGGGGCCAGTACGTAGTGTGGTGGTTAAGGCGCTGAACTATAAGGCCAACTGCAGTTCAAGTCCCAGACCTGGCAGCTTGAAAATCATACCAGGCACATGTGCATGCATTCCCAGAAACCCAGGAGGAGAACGGAGAAGGGACTGTGGTGTGGCATCCCCCCGAGGGGTGATTTCTCTTTCCCCTCTCACTGTCTCTCTGTCTCTCTGGCAACTGCATGTGACCCATTGCAAAAACCTGCGGGGAAAAAAGAGAAGGCAAGGGCAAAAACACACGTGGGGATGGGGAGAGTGGAGGAGGAGGCAGGCAAGGAGAGACCATGTGGAGACACTGGGAGAAGACAGCCATATACACGTCAAAGAGAAACCAACCCTGCTGACACTGTGCTCTCAGGCTTCCCTAGGACTGTGAGAAAATCTGTTGTGAAACCATGCAGTCCGTGGCAGTGTTATGGCAGCCCTAGCAAACACATACAATATGACTTTTTCTTAAAGAGAAAAAGTGAACAGGACCAGCAGGCGGCATGGAGGTGCTGGACTCCCACATGGCTGACTATGGTTCGAGTCCTGGACTCGAAAATCACAGTGGGCATGTGTGTGTGCCCAAAATCTCGAGAGGAGATGGAAGAAAAGGAATTGCAGCATGGCCATCCTCCCAGGAGGTGATTTCTCACTTTCCCTCTCTCTCTCTGTCTCTCTCAGGCAAGTGTATGTGCCCTATGGCAAAAACCTTAAATAAAAAAGTGGACATGCTAGCCAGTAGCGTGATCATTAAGGTAGCTGGGTGCCACATGGCCTACGGTGTGTTTTGAGTCCAGGACCTGGAATTTTGAAGACAAGAAAAAAAAAAAAAAAAAAAAGCCAGGTGCATGTGTTACATGCCCCAAGTCCTAAAAGGACGGACAGATGGAGGAGACAGGATTGCTATGTGAACGTACCCCTTGGGGTGTTTCCACACTCAGTCTCTCCCTTTCCAGGAGCAGATGCACTTGCCAGTAAATTTGAAGGGGGGGGGGGAAAAAAAAACAGTGGGCATTCCAAGCATCACACTGTACTTGTACCTGTAAAGTGACCTAATCTCTCCACAGTTTGCATGCAGGTACTAATCATGGGGAAGGCTGAGCTGCAATCAGCAGAGAAAGTCCTTTGGTCACCAAAGAAGTACAGCTGTGCCAGGATTCTGCAGCACCAGGGGGTAACTACAGTCAACAATGACTTGCTGTACATTCCAGAAGTCTGAATACTCCTAACACAAAGTAGGATAAATGAGATGATGGATATGCTAATTAATGATTATTATACATTGTATCCAGATACTTAAATCACACTGCCCCCATACATATGTACAATTATGTGTCAAATCAAAAGGAAAAAGAAAGACCTGGAGTGGGAGTGGGGAGAGTAAGTACAGAAGGACTAGTAGATCACTTAAAAACAACTTTGAGGAAGAGCTGATTTTATCCCTAAAGACTCTCTTTCAAGACAGCTAGCCATCAAGAGAGTTTGAACTTTCTCCTCCCTTCACCGACCACATTACAGCCTGCCAACTGTCCATGCTTAGCTTCTGAGCACTCAATATCCGGAACATGCCGATGAGGAGACATGCCCAGTCTCTCGGGTGGCCTGCCGGCCAGCGCTTCCACCCTATAATGTTGTCTTCCTTGTCTTTACAGAAATGTGTTCATGCAAGTTTTTGAATATTTTTATTATGTTCTTTTCTTATTTTAAAAATCTAAATAGAGGGGCAAGCAGATGGTGAAGTGATTGTATCACTGGAATAGCAAATGCCCAATCGCGGTTTGAGTCCTGGACCAGGTTGCCTAAGTGCCCATCCCCCATGGGGGTGATTTCTCATTTTTCTTCTTTTTTTTTTTTTTTAGTTTTTTGTTTTGTTGTTGTTGTTTTGTTTTGTTTTGTTTTTGCTATAGGGTGCATGCACTCTCCAGAGAGACAGAGAGATAGGGAGTCAAAAAACAGAGAAATCACCTCCCGGGGGTAAGGCCAAACTGCAATCCCTTCTCCTCCTTTTCTTCTTGGAATCTTGGGCATGCGTGCACATGCACCTGTGAGTTTTAAGTGGCCTAGGTCCAGGACTTGAACCGCAGTTGACTACGTGGGAGTTCAGTGATGTAACCATTATGCCACCTGCTGGTCCCAATTTCTCACTTTCCCTCTCACTGTCCCTGTCTCTCTCTCTCTACCACATCTTATGGTAAAAAACTCAAAAAAAAAAAAAATCTAAATAGAAATAGAAGTGCAGGTCTCTTAAATTTAATACAGTGCTAATACTGCTATGAAACCGTCAGTCTTTGTAATGTTTCTTGGTCTTAAACCAGTCAATTAACAAGTTATACAGTAAAGAATTATAAAGTTATACGCTCAAAGTGTTGGGAATACGTATGTCACCAAAGGCTATTTCTCGAAGGTCAAGGATAATTAGGGATTTCATTCAGTCATGTTATCTGCACATTCACTTACTAGGAATGGAGACTTTCTGTCCACAGAACAAGTAAATTTATAGCCACGGGAGTTTCATTCATGAGTCAAGAATGTCCTATGGATAAATACAGGGTATTGTGAATCCCAACCTACAGGCTAACTAGTGGTAACTTACTACTAAATTTAGTTTCGCCTGCTAAATTAAAACAAAGATGCAATATGCCTTGGATTACCTGTACAGAAAACCAAGTACTGAAACTGGGCAAACCAAAGAGAAAGAGGTCCAGTTCCAGTCGAAGCCCAAACTAAGTTTTAATATTCAACTAATAAACACCTTGGCAAATCATTTTCCTAAGATCTTTAATACAGTCAGTCACTGCTTAGTGGGTACCACCATCTTGTGACCTGGGAGAGAAAGATGCCTCGCTGGCCTTCCTTCCTCAGAGAAGCCCACACTCTGTGGCCTTCTCTCATCCCACAATCGCTGTGGGCTTCTTTTCACCTACATTAAACATAGGAGCTCCTAAGAACACAGCCCCACACCTTTCTATTCATTGTCTCCCTTAGACCGGGGCTTCTGCACACTTCATCAGTTAGGGATCTTGTATAAGGCAAAAGGTGGTATGGAGGTTAAGGCAGTAGATCCTACATAACCTACTGTGAAGTTCGAGTTCCAGACCCAACAGCTTGAAAACCATGCCAGGTACATGTGCATGCATGCCCAAAATCCTGGGAGGAGAAGGGACTACAGTGTGGCCATCCCTCCTGGAGGGGTGGTGATTTCTCACCCTCCATATCTCTGTCTCTGTCTCTCTCCAGTGACTACATGCGCCCTATGGCAAAAACTTAAAAAAAAAAAAAAAAAAAAAAAGGCAGATTGTGACTTATCAGGTCTGGGCTGGATGAGATTCTGCACTTCCATAAGCTTGCCGGTGACTCCCATGTGTCTAGTCTCAGACCACACTCCGAGGTACGAGTCTCTTTCTAAAATTCCAGACCAGAATAACACATAAAAACAATGACTCATTAAAAAAAAAAAGAAAAGAAAATCATGACTGCTATAAAAGTAATCATCTGTGTAAAAGATGGCAGCAAGCTCACAACTGATTTAATACAAATAAATTAGTAAGGAAACAGACTGATGTACAGATTGGGAAAGACTAAGGCTGAGGGTGTGAGAAAGCAAAGTTCTGCTACTGTAAGAAGTTACCAAATCACAAATATCAAGAGAAGCTCTGTTGAAGAATTGAGCACATTTCACAATTTATTCAGTCCCGTCAAGGATGTCTTGCAAGTCCATGTGTGGCTTCGACAGAATATACCTTCGGGGTAGAACCACGACACAGAACCTACAAAGACCAAACACGTCCTTCCTGGTAAATAGAAGCCAAGAATTACCAAGAAGACAATGAGGTGAGATGCCTAAGCAAGTTTTAGGGATTCGATATAAAAGATTCAAACAAGAGAACTTCATGTGGGTGTTTCACTGAAACTCTGACCAGGATCAGTCCTTAAAAAAAAAAAAAAAAAAAAAAATATTTAAAGGGAATGACATTGTTAACTGCATACTCAATCCCCATCCCCCCTTTCCTCACCAACAGAACCCTGACTTATTCTGAGAGCAACAGATCCAGCTAAAAGTGCTCACTTTCTCAAACTATTTTGCAGTTAAGGGGAAAATACGGGGGAAGTAGGGGGAACTTGCTAAAGAAATTAAATAGGCTTTCTGGGGAAACCTTTTACTTTCCTGATAATGCCGATTTCTCCAAAATCTGTCCTTCCTCATCCAGCCTAAAACACAGGTAATGCCAGAAGGTATAACCAGGACCTTGGGACCACAAAGAGGAATGGAATCAGAAGTCTCAAAGTCTTTGGTCTCTGGATCCTTATACTATAAAAAATTATTAAAGCTCCCCAAAGCTTTTTAATTTAAATTTATTTATTTACATTCATTCACTATACATCATTACAGTATACAAGATGAGATTTTCCATCCAGAACACACTGTATATTGGCTCAATCAAGCACATCAACATACATGTTATCGAAAAATAATTTTCCATTTCTTGATTCCTGTATGTTTTGCTTTTTTTCCCATCCTTGATTCCCTATCTCTCACCCTCTGCCATCTCCTACCCTCCTCCCATACTGTCTCTGGTATCCCATGGTTGCTTTCTATGCCTCCCCCTCCCCCCACAATACATTTTATTGATTCACTAAAGATCTTAATTAATCTAAATAGTTTCAATAGCAAGTGCAGCTGATATATACATATCCATGAACACAAGTCTGACTTTAGGCATAAACCTCAGTGAGTAAAATGAATGTACTATAAAGAAGCACCTAGCTGGGGCTATACAGCTTACTGCAGTCATCAAGTAGGTTATTTTTAATGCATTTTTTTAATTTCAAGGAAAAGTTTTAGATTTTTTCCCTGAAACATTTTAATTAATTAATTTACATTCATTCCCTAAACATCATCACAGCATACAAAATGTGATTTCCCATCCAGAATATACTGCATAGTGGTTTAATCATGCATGTTATCATCAATAATTTTCCATTCCTAGTTTCATATACATATATTTTACCCCTATTTCTGATCCTCTGCCCTTTCCCACCCTCTTCTCACACTATCTCTGGTGTCTACAGTTGTCTTCCATTCCTTTTCCCCCCACATTTTATTGATCACACAATTTCTTAAATAATCTACTACTTTCAATAGCAGATTCAGCTGGTAATTTCAAGAAAAGCAGTTTTAACTTAAATAAATCAAAGAAATGCTAAGGAAGTTTGCTTAAAACTTAAAGCCTAGAAACAGGTTAGGATTCTGTTCAAATAGTAGGTATATGAACCTACTGACAGCTCAAGACAGGACAAAAATCCTTAAAACTGGACAACAAAGCCTAGAAGAAAACCAGCAATGTTTTAGTCAAAAGTCATAAAATGCTATTTCATGTACTTAATCTATCTTCTGTCGTGGTTCGATCTTCCCGATTAAATTCTGGGATATAATATTCAACCCCAGACTTATCCCTATGACTAAGTTGGCCATTTTCTTAAGTTTTTGAACTCTTATTTCTGTGTGTCTGCATTTAATTTTCCTGATGTAGTACTCCCTCGAGGACTATGGAGATTTGGTCTGGTGCTGGTAAATTCTTTCAGGTTTTGTTTATCTGAGAATGTTCTTATCTTTTCATCCCACATGAAAAATAATCTGGCCAGGTACAGTATTCTTGGCTGAACTTTTCCTGTTAACACTTTGAATATATTTTCCCATTCTCTCCTTGCACACATTGTTTCCGATGAGAGATCTGCTCTTAGCCTGATGGAATATCCTTTGTAGGTAGCTTGCCATTTCTCTCTTCCAATCTTAGTATCTTGTCTTTGTCTGTGGTTTTGGTCAATCTGGCTATAATGTGTCTTGGAGAAGATCTTCTTGGGTTGATTCTATTTGGGGACCTTTGTATTTCTTGGGACTGGATCTCTGAGTGCCTTTCTAGGTTTGGAAAGTTTTCTTGCAGGATTTCATGGAATAGATTATCAATGCCCTTATGAGTCTCCTCACCTTCTGGGATACCAATTATCAGGACGTTTGGATGTTTGGTGGTATTTAGTATTTCTTGTATATTATTCTCATTTTATTGGGCAATTTTCTCAGTCTTCATGGTGGATCTTTCTAGGCCAGCAATTTTCTCTTCTACATCTGAGATTCAATTTTCTGCATGATCTGGTCTGCTTTTAATACTTTCAAGGGAGATTTTGACTTCCTATATTATAGCCTTCAAGTCTAGCAGGTCCCTTTGATTCTTTTTAAAGTGTGTAATTCCTCTTTTAGATCTTGCAAGAATTTCCTCACCTCCTGGAACTCATCAGTTCCTTTCTCTTCTGCAGTTAATTGTCTCTCTTCTCTTCTATCTCTGTTAATTTCACCATTATGAATATTCTAAATTCTTTATCAGACATTTCCATGATTTCCATTGAACTGTCTGTGGATGAAGAGGAGTTAGGAACCAGCAGTTAGCGTAATGGCTAATCCCACGTAGTCAACCGCGGTTCGCGTCCTGGACCCGGTGGCTTAAAACTCACGCCAGGAGCGTGTGCGTGTGTGCCCAAGATCCTGAGAGAATGGAGGAGAAGGGATTGTGGCGTGACCATCCCCCCTGGGGGGTGATTTCTCGCTTTCTGTCTCTATGTCTCTGTCTGGCGAGCACATGCGCCCTATAGCAAAAATCTCTCCAAAAAATAAAAGAGTTATTCTTTTCCCTTGGAGGAGAGGTATTTTCTTGCTTCCCCACATTTCTTGCAGCCCTTCAGTAATTTCTAGTCATCTGATGGATGGTGTTTCTTCCTAAACTTGAAATTAAATCTCCTAGCGTTCAGGAGCATGCAGAAAGAGGTGGTCTGGATCTCTTCACAGTCCCATTTTGATCCCTCTGTGCAGCAGATTCAGTAGATATTGAGGAATATGGTAACCCTAATAGTATTTGGATGTCTGGCTATGGCTCCCTTAGATCCATCTAGAAACACAGTGAGTAGAGATTGAGGAGCAGAGAGATAAGATAAAAGAAAAAGAAATGGAAATAGAGAGACAGAAAAAACAACAACAACAAAGAAACAGAGGAAAAAATAAGAAAAAAAAAACAACTAAAAAATTATTATTTTTTTTAAAAAGCAAAAAATAGAAAACCGTGTGGCACGGGCACACAAAATCCACCAATTCTCAGGAGCCACAAGGAATCTTCTTCTGAAGATCTACCCCTTGCCTCTCCTGGGTGGGAGGGGGAGAAGGGATTATTAACAAGATAAAGGAGGGGCCGAAAGCCACAAAAAATACTTCACTTTAAAAAATTTTAAAAAGGAAAAATTACAAAAAAATGAGAAGACAGAGGCAGAGGCAGAGAGAGACAGAGACAGAGAGAAGGCTTGAGGGGCTTCCTACCACTCAAGTTTGTGGGCTAAAAGCTGAATTATCAGTAGAAAATCTTCATTTCTCTTTTTTCCCTGAAATCACTAGTTCTCAGGAGCCATGAGGAATCTTCTTCTGAAGGCCTGTCCCTTGCCTCTCCACTCAAGTTTGTGGGCTGGAGGCTCAATTATCAGTAGAAAATCTTTATTTCTATTTTTTCCCTGAAATCACAAGTTCTCAGGAGCCAGGAGAAATAATATTCTCTCCTCAAGGCTTTTTAAAATGTGGGTTCTAGCTACTCATATTTCCCATAGGAATAAAAGCTGACTCTCACCTGAACTGGTCTGAGGTATATTTCATGTTGACTAAATTCTCTTTACAAGTCAAATGATGTATAGCCATCGAATGTTTAAAAAATAATAATAATAATAAAACTGAATTTAAAAAATAAATTAAAGCTGACAATTAACATGTATCTTAATTCATTTAGCATTAACAATAAACTCAATTAACAAATAATATCTCTATGAAAAATAACTATTTTCTCAAATAAAAAATATAAGTGAGCAGAGTGGCACTGTTCTATACTTTTGTATATCTTATTATTGTCTAATTAATAGAAGACAAATACTGGCAAGGAGGTAGCATGGTGTTTAAGGTGCCAGACTCCCACATGGCAAACTGTGGTTCAAGTCTTAGGCTAATGGCTTAAAAATCATGCATGCCATGTGTGCCCAAAATCCTAAGAGGAGAATGGACTCTCTGGCGATAATAAATAAATAAATAAATAGGAAAAAAAGAAAAGTGTAATAACTGAAATGAAATACTTACTATAGGCTTTCACAACATATTACAGCTGGCAGCGGAAAAAATCAGCACACAGAAAATATCATTAACAAATACTCAAAGAACAAAAAGAATGAAAACAAATAGAGACCTAGAGAAATGTGGGAAATAGATTAAGTGTCCAAACATACATGTTATAGGAACCATGAGAAAAGGAGAAAGGAAAAAAATAATAGTAATAATAATAATAATAATGGTTGAAAACTTTCAAAATTTGATAGAAATGATATACACATCCAAAAAGCTAAATAAAATTATAGTATTAGATAAAAGTAAAGGAATCCACTCCCAGACACATCAAATAGACATGTTAAAAGACAAAGAGAAAATATCAAAGTAGTAGGAAAGAAATGATTTGTCACATACATGAGAACTCCAAGATCAACAAGGGACCGTTCATCAGAAATCATAGAGGCCAGGAGATGGTGAGAAGGTATAAAGAACTGAAAGAAAAAATGTCAACCAAGAATATTATATCCAAGAAAACTATCTTCAAAAATGAAAGACATTCTTGGAAAAACAAAAACAGAGAATTCATTGTGAACAGACGCTTTTTAAAAGAAATACCAAAGGAAGTCTTTTGGACTGAAAGCACAAACAATGACCTTTGAACAACGTAGGGGTTAACCTCATGCAGTTAAAAATCGACATGTAACTTTTGACTTGCCCAAGATTTAACTACTAATAGCCTACTGCTGATTTTACAGAGAATGAAAACCATAGTTTACCACAATGTTTTTATATGTTACATATGTTATATACTACATTGTCACAATAAACCAGAAAAAAGAAAATCAAAGTAGAGAAAACACATTACTGTACCTTATTTACGGATGCCATAAGTTTATGCTGGTTACAAGCTGAATTTTTGGTTAATACCTACTGTCTTCTGTGACACTGTAGATTGGTTATACATAGCACTAACACTGAACATTAACAATGAAAACACAATGTGAAAAAAATCATACGTATTTACAGATACAACACTTCATGCATATACTGACAATGAAGAGGCAGCAATATGACTGTTTTATGGTGGCTTACTGTAATCAATATGATTGCTTGATGACAGGCTAGCCTACGCATCAATGAATAAGTTATTATGAAATGCTTATGGCATATGGTATTATAGTCATATATGTAATATAGTATTGGAAACACTGCTACTTTTTTTTAAACCACTTACTATTATCATCAGTTGATGTATAGTTTCTCTAATTAAAGGGAGGGAGGAAGAGGTAGGGAAGAGGTAGGGTGGGAGGGAGACTAGTAGGAGGTTTCCTGTAAGGCAATGTAATTTTTCCTTTTAGAGGTTTTTGCTATAGGGCTCATGCACTCGCCAGAAAGACAGAGAGGGACAGAGAGACAGAAAGTGAGAAATCACCCCCCAGGGGGATGACCATGCTGCAATCCCTTCTCCTCCATTCTCCTCTCAGGATCTTGGGCACGCACACACATGCGCCCGGCGTGAGTTTATGCCACCGGGTCCAGGACTCAAACTGCAGTTGACTACAAGGGCGTCCAGCGACATAGTCATTACGCTAACTGCTGGTCCCAGGCAATGTAATTTTTGAAAGCATGAAACAATAAGAAAACAACCACATTAGTACAATTTACTGGAGAGATGAGCTGCTCACACACATAATTAATGTCACCCAGAATTTTAAGCAGATAATCCCTCCAACAATTGAACTTACTGCAGCAATGGGCAGTAGCCACAAAATTATCCCCGTAGTATAGTACGTACTAGTTAACTTTAGCAGTTATGATTTAATAACGCATGCTTGCATTTGTTTGCATTTCCCTTGACTATAATTTTTTCAAATTGTCACAACTCTCCCCAAAATTTTCCAATAAATTAATTTTGTAAAATCTGCATATAAACAGACCCATGTAGTTCAAACTTATGTTGCTCAAGGATCAACTGTAGTGCCAAAGGGCAATAAGTACTATTGGATCATTGGGAAAGTCACAATGTATCTTTCTATGTAAAAATGCATCATGATTTGGGCAGGCAGGTGGCATGGTGGTTAAGGTGCTGGACTCCCACGTGGCCAACCATGGTTTGAGTCCCAGACCTGCCAGCTTGCTTTCTGGGACCAGCAGATTGGTATGATAGTTACACCGTCGTGAGACTCCCATGTGGTCAACTGTGGTTCGAGTCCTGAACTCAAAGGCTTAAAACTTAGACCAGATGCATGCGTGCATGCCCTAAATCCTGAGAGGAGAATGGAAGAGAAGGGGTTGTGGTATGGCCATCCCCCCTGGGGGTGTGTGTGATTTCTCACTTTCTGTCTCTGTGTATCTCTCTCTCTCCAGTAAGCACACATACCCTATAGCAAAAAATCTCTCTAAAAAAAAAAAAAAAAAAAAAAAAGAAAAAAAATGACTTTTCCAACAACCTGATATGTTACTGCTACATATCAACAGAAAAAAATCGCCAAACTCACAAACACATTTCTCCATGTCACAAATCAAACTTTCCAACACTGTTCTTTCCTTCACCTAGAGAGCCCTGAACTTCCCAGCCTTGCTGGGGTGCTAAGGGTAAAGGCCCAAACCCAACAGAATTTGTGTCCTTGCAAGAAGAAACTGGGACCAGAAGATGGAGTAATGTTTATGTCACTGGACTCCCAATATAGTCAACCAGTTTAAGTCCCAGACCTGGCAGCTTAAAACTCACGCCATTTATGTGTGCGTGTGTGCCCAAGATCCCAAGAGAAGACTGGAGTAGAAGGGACTGTGGCCTGGCCTCTCCCCTGCGGAGGTGTGTGTGTGGGGGGGTCACTTTCTATCTCTCTCTGTCTCTCTTTGTTTCTCCAGCAAGTACACATGCCCTATAGCAAAAATCTCTCAAAAAAAGAAGAAGAAATTAACACCAAGGATGTACACGAAGAGGAAAAGGCCATGTGAAAATACAAAAGGCAGCCATGGGCAAGCCAGAAAGAACTCTCTCCCTGGAAAGTGAACCCTACTAAACCCTACAAGACTTCAGCTTTATGCACTCAGGAACTTAAAGAAAATAAATTTCTATTTTTTATGGTTTTCTTTTTAGAGTTGTTTTTTTGTTTGTTTGTTTGTTTTTTTAAATAGGGGCACATGTGCTCACTGGAGAGACAGAAAGAAGAGAGAAAGAAAGTGAAAAATCACACCACCACCACACCCCCCCACCACCTCCCAGGGAGATGGCCATGCTGCAATCCCTTCTCCTCTATTCCACTCTCAGGATTTTGGGCACGCACACACTTGTGCCCAGCCTGAGTTTCAAGTGGCCAAGTCCAGGCTCAAACCCCAGTTGACCATGTGGAAGTCCAGTGACTTAACCACTGCACCACCTGCTGGCCCCTAACTTTCTATTGTTTACGCCACATAGTCTATGGTATTTTGTTATGGCAGATCAAGCAGACTAAAAGGATCCAGAAAAAATATGACATAATCTACATCCAAAAAATAAACAGAAAACTACATAGCTTTAAGAAGTAACAAAAATGACACAAAACGTCATTTCACAAGAACATCACCTTTGGAATAAAATTTAAGGCACATTTAGTCATTACAACTTTTAAAAAATTACACAGCTATATTTTTTATCTGTATTTTTATTTTGCCAGATGGTGTATGCACTTGCCACAGAGAAACATAGGAAGTGAGAAAGTAACCCCCGGGTGGATGGTCATGCCACAATCCTTTCCCCCATTCTCCTCTTAGGATGTTGGACATGTACACAAATGTGCCCAGTGTGTTTTTCAAGCCACTGGGCACAAGACTTGAACTACACTGTCAACTATGTAGAATCCAGCCATCTTAACCACCACTCCAGCTGACTGCCCCCCTCTCTCTCTCCTTTTTTTTTTATAACCTTTAATGTAGCAATAATGAAGTAATAGGCAACTACAAAATTTGTGAGACAACCAAGCACAACCCATAACAGTTAACCACTTGTTCTAGGGCACTAATCTACAGCGCCATGATTTAAATGTGTCCCCCCAAAGCTCATGTGCTGTAAACTTAATCCCCAGTGCAATGGTGTTGGGAGGTGGGCCCTAACAAAGGTGATTAGGTCACAAAGGCTCAGCCCCTACAGATGGATTAAGGTTGTTACTGCACGGCCGGGGTAATGCTACTGGCAGTGGCTGTGTTATTGAAGTGGCCTGGACCCCTCTTGCTGCTATTTTGCATGTTCTTTTGCCTTGACACAGCGAGAAGGTCCTTGCCAGATATGAGTCCCTCAACCTTAAACTTTCCAGCCTCCCACACTGTAAGAAATACATTTATTTTCTTTATGAATTACAAGTCTACGGTATAGCTTTCCACAGCTGCATTTTGTAGGTTCAGTTGCCCATAGTCAACCACAATCTGAACATATTACATAGAAAATTCAAAAAATAAAAAAGTTTTAAACTGTGTGCTGTTCTGAGTAATGGGATGAAATCTCGGTTCTGTCTTGCCTGGGATGTGAGTCATCCTTTGTCCCACTAGATCCACTACCCACCCGTGAGTCACTTAGTGGCCATCTCAGTTATCAGATTGACTATCATGGTGCGGTTATGTTCAAGTAACCTTTGTTTTACCTAATAATGACCCCAAAATACAATGGTAGTGATGCTGTCATATTGTTTAAACTGTCCTATTCCATGATCAGTTCTTGTTGTTAACCTTTCACTGTGCCTAATTAACATACAAAACTTCATCATAGATATGTATGTATAGGAAAAAACAGGATTCAGTACTATCCAGGGTTTCAGGCATCCACTGGGGGTCTTGGAATATACCCTCTCTTGATGGGGAAGACTGTGTATCCTGCGATAGTCTAATAGGCTAAGGCAGGTTCTCTGGAGTTGAGTTTTATCCTTTATAAAGTAGGCTTGCAGAATGAGGTGTGTCTACAGCCCACCACTTTGCCCTACATAGTACCACTGGGCACGACACATAATGCAATTTCAAATTGACCTCCAAAATTATGAGTAAATGGGCTTATACTTTGGGGCCATCCCTATAGCACAGTGGTTAAGTGCTATACATGGAAAGCTGGATCCCATACATCTGGCCAGTTTGAATCTTGACACCAGCCTGAAAAATATGCCAGGCACATGTAAGTGCGTGACAAAAATCCTGACAGGATGGATAAATGGAAGAAAAAGAATTGTGGCATGACCATGCGCTATTTGGGGGGAGGGCAAATCTCCCTCTCCCTCATATACAAGCACTGGCAATAAGAAGTTTTTTTTTTTTGGGGGGGGGGGAGGTTTTTACTATAGGGCGCGTGCGCTCGCCAGACAGACAGAGAGAGACAGAGAGATAGAAAGCGAGAAATCACCCCCCAGGGGGGATGGCCACGCCGCAATCCCTTCTCCTCCATTCTCCTTTCAGGATCTTGGGCACGCACGCACACGCGCCCAGCGTGAGTTTAAGCCGCCGGGTCTGGGACTCGAACCACAGTCGACTACGTGGGAGTCCAGCAACATAGCCATTATGCTAACTGCTGGTCCCGGCAATAAGAAATTTTAAAAAATGGATTCATATTTCCTAAAATACTTAAGACTCATAAGTGCTTTTTAAAAATGTTACACACACAACCTGGAACAATCAGAATCATAACATTCTTCCTAGTAATATATTGAAGAATATAATTTTTAGATGCATTTTTATTAAATATTTTCATTATCATTTTCAGAATATGAGGTAAGATTCTGCTGAGAACAAACTAAAGGTCTTCTATTCATAGCAGGTTTTTTTAAACCTTAATTATACAAATAATAAATTTCTGCCTCTTAAAAATATGTATCCAGTAAATACACAAAACTTTGAAGCTGACATAATCTACATCGACATAAATCAGAATTTGTTTGCTATAAAAGCTATTACAGAAATTATAACTGTGAGCCCAGCAAGTGGCGTGGTGGTTAAGGTGCTGGACTCCCACATGGCCAACCACGGTTCATGTCCTGGAACCGGCAGCTTGCTTCCTCACTCTCCTCTTTCTCTCTCTGGTGCGCACAGATGCCCTACAGCAAATTTAATAATAATAATAATAAATTCTTTTTTTAAAAGAATTATTTTTATTTAGCTTTATTTATCATTATTATTATTGTTATTTTCCAGTTTGATCAGAGAGAAACAGAGAGAGAGAGAAAGAGAGAGAGAGAGAGAGAGAGAGAGAGAGAGAGAGAGAGGGAAAGTGAGAAAGCAAGCTACCAGGTCCAGGATTCGAAACATGGTTGGCCAAGTGGGAGTCCAACACCTTTAATCACCACTCCACCTGCTGGCCCAATAAATCATTCTTTTAAAATATTTATGAAAAAGAAGCTCTAACTGTAATTATTTCTCACAGTGCTATAAAAACAAATAACCTTTGTCAGAAGACTATAAAAGGGCCAAACATACTCATTCGGGAAGACATTTATTGACCATCTACTATGAGCCAAGTACTGTTCTAGACCTTGGGAACAATGACTGAAAACAAAATATCTGTGCTTCTGTGAAGCTTAAGAAACTAGCATGAGAGACTGCCCATCTACTCTGTCTCAGAACCAGTATTATGTGTTAGGGTTTCAAGACAATAAATGATACTTCTGATGAAATAGTAGATCCAATTTGGCCTGGACTCTGACATTCTGGTTCTTTTCATCTTTATTATTTGTGTCCCCATGGCTCAAGAAGATGTCATGGCTTCAGCAAAGGTAACACAAACAGCATCCACACAGAATCAGACAGACAAAGCAAAAGGCAACACTAGAACAGTCCTGCAGAATGAAATGACATGTCTGGTTTTTCACACACAAGCACGCACGTACACACACAGAGCAAATAACACCAACAAACAGAACAAAGACCCTTTGTTCCATCTTCTGTGCACTCTCCATCCTATGAGAAGCTAAAAGATCTTCCCAGAATAAATGCTGCTCCAGCAGAAAGAACTGAGGTGGCTTCTGAAAACAATGCTTCCTCTAGAAAACAGCAGCAGAGACTATGCTGTGCTCCTTCATATCAGGAGCACAACCATAACTCCATGATTTATAGTTAAATGGGCCGTAATTTTTATTATCAATAAAAATATCTTTCTATCTAGTAAAAAGATATTTTCAAATGTTAAAATTAATCCATTCAAATGCTTATTGGCTTAGGAACAGTTTTTGCAATCTCCAGAAACAGTTTTATTAGAAACAAAGTATATCCCTGAAAATAAAATGACATTGTTAAGCTTCTCTGGCTGGGAATCTCAGTAGTGAGGAAGCCTTGAGCAAACTACACGTATTTTTTTTTTCCAAAAGGCCTAATGGCATCCCTAAACTCAATGGGAGATCCGGACACTGCTGACAGGGCACTTCTCCTACCTGGAGCTTCATTTTCCAACAAGAATGCATTGGTGTGTCCTCGGCGCAGCTCTCCTCTGCAGCATGGTCCGCGGGCTGCCTGCACAGCCGTTGCCACCCTACCACGGCCAGCAGGAGCACACTGGCGCTGCTGGACTTGTGAGGGCTTGCTAAAGCCCTCGGTGTAACACGCCTGTGATCAAACTGGACTAACTACTTCCTCCAGCTGACTTCCAAGGAATGAGGTAGTGAATGAATAATTCATGACAAGTCCATTCCAGCAACTAATTTCACTTCTGCTCTATGGTCTTCCCACAGCAATTTGCAATGTAAAGATTTTAAGCCATATTTGCTGGTATGCAAAAAATAAAAGTCCAGTTTTCCAGTCAGTGACAGTAAATGTTACTGGATCTGTGTGCTCGTCTCACATGCTAACCTATTACCCAGACTCGAGAGATTCTTTGTAAATGCAGAAAAGGTAAATGATTAACCTGAGATGTCTGACAGAACAAAATAAATTTTTTTCTCCATCGAACCTACCCTACATAGTGGATTCTGGTTGTAGGAAATGCAGCAAAGTGCTTGCCTTGAGGTCAGCAGGTCAGTATTTAGATTTAGCAAAAGATAGTTCCTGAAAACTGAAGAAAATCATCACCGAGTGGGGGAGGGGAGTTCTGAGTATTCATGCCAGGAAACAAACTGCTTCAAAGGGGAATTTTCCTGGTCTCAGGCTATAAATAAATCTTTCGTTTCATTGGTATTCTTCTAGGAAGTACATAAACATTCATTTTCACCAATTTGTCAGTGCTTACAATTTCCAAATGAGTGATATCTGAAGCAGTCAAAGCTCTGCAACTAAAAACCTCAGAGTTACAACAGAAGTACCAAGGGTCCCACTGTCGCAAAGGTTCTGACAGATACGTGGGCAAGGAGTTTCCTAAAGAAAACCTTGGAGAGATTTTACCAACTGCTTGCCTTTTTGACTTGCTCTTAAAATGAAAATACAAATATTTGGGTGAGAACTAAAATAAGACATTTATGAAAGATCAAGTGTATCTTCATTCAAACATGGAAGTACACAGAGCGTGTGGGTACTGACTTTTCGCTGAATGTACTCCAGAAAGAAGACTACTGCCAGAATCTAGGCCCGGCCATGGTGGCAAGCCATGGTGCCTGCCCTCGGCATAGGCAGAGGGCACCACTCTGCTGTGGTGGAGCCACATTGTAGACCACGGTTCAGATCCTGGGTTGCCTAAAACATGCCATGCACATCTGTGATTCTAGCTGGCTGGAGGGTAGTTGGGGACTCATGGCTGGAGAGAGCCTATTTCCTTCACTCTCTATCAAGAAATAAGAGTTTAATACATAAATAATAGCAATATTAACAGACCAAGGGGTCAGTCAACTTTTCCTTTAAAACATCAGAGAATGCGTATTTCAGGCCTTGCAAGCCACGTGTTCTTTACAACTACTCAATACTGTCGCTATTGCACAAAAGGAGTCCCAGACCAACAAACAAATGAACGTAGCTCTATTCCAACAAAGTCGTACGCATAAACACTGAAATGTGAATTTCATATCATTTTCATGTATCATAAAACATTATTCTTCTGATATTTTTCAATTTTTTTAAAGTTTTTGTGGAGATGCCTGCTGGAGAGAGACAGAAAGAGGAAAAGTGGGACCAGCAGTTAGCATAATGGCTATGCCGCTGGACTCCCATGTAGTCGACCACGGTTCGCGTCCTGGACCCGGTGGCTTAAAACTCACGCTGGGCGCATGTGCGTGCGTGCCCAAGATCCTGAGAGGAGAATTGAGGAGAAGGGATTGCGGAGTGGCCAACCCCCTGGGAGTGATTTCTCGCTTTCTGTCTCTGTCTCTCTCTGTCTGGCAAGCACACATGCCCTATAGCAAAAACCTCTCCAAAAAAAAAAAGAGGAAAAGTGAGAAATCACCCCCCCGGGGGATGGTTGTGCTGCAATCCCCTTTCCTTCACTTTTCTCTCAGACACATGCACACATGCGTGGCGTGATTTTCAAGCCATCGGATAGAGGACTTGAACTGTGGTTGACCACGTGGGAATCCATCACCTCAACCACCATGCCACCTGCTGACCCCAATTTTTCCCACTATTTATTTTTATTTTTTTAAACTTTTTAAAAAGAATTCTTTTATTTAACTTTACTTATTTATTTACTTATTTTAATTTGACCAGAGAGGGACAGAGCATGAAAGAGAAAGAAAAAGCAAGCCACCAGGTCCAGGACTCAAACCACAGTCAGCCATGTGGAAGTCCAGGGCCCTTAACCATCACACCACCTGCCAGCCCCTTTTTCCACTAATTAAAATTGGGAAAACTGTTCTTAGCTAATGAGCCATATACAAACTGGATTTGGCCTATGGAGGCCAAATAAGTTGCCAACTTCAGACCTAGACAGCTGCCTGAGACAGGAGAGGAAAACCAAGGCCGAAGGGAGAGATGGACATAGAAGTCATCTCAGAGGTGGAATCAGTAAAATGTATTGATGAGTAGGGTGCTGAGTGCAAAGAAGACAAAGTGACACTCCACTTCTAGCCCAGACAATTTAGGGGTATGTCATGAACAGACGTGGGCAGCACCTGGTACTACTTATCTAGCCAATGAATTCCATTCTACTTCACATTAGAGAATGTGAACCAATACCACAGTGAGATTCCTAAGACCTGCTGCAATTACTGTACTGCTAAAAACAAATCAGTCTGGGGGCCAGCAGGTGTCATGGTGGTTAAGGGCACTGGACTCCCACATGGCCAACTGATGTTCAAGTCCTGGACCTCTCAGCCTACTTTTCTCACTTTCCCTCTCCCTCTCTTTCTCTCTCTCTCTCTCTCACTCTGTCCCTATCTGGTCAAATTTTTTAAAAATGAGTAAATAAATAAATAAAGTTCAATAATTCTTTATAAAGAAATCAGTCTGAAAGCAAAAACATACCTTCATTTTTTGTGTATTTTCAGATAGGGTCTTGCTGTGTCACAATCCTCCTGCCTTAACTGTAGGCATCCTTCTGGGACTACATGTGCACCATCAAAAGGTCCAGCTCTTTTTTTAAAAGAATGATTTACTTGGGGCCAGCAGATAGCATAGCGGTTATGCTGCTGAACTCCCACACAGTCAACCACACTTCAAGTTCCCAACCCGGCAGCTTGAAACTCATGCAGGGGGCATGTGCATGGGTGCCAAGATCCCGGGAGGAGCGTGAAAGAGAAGAGACTGCGGCGTGACCATCGCCCGAGGGAGTGATTTCTCACTTTCCCTCTCACTGTCTCTGTCTCTCTCTGGCGAGCACATGTGCCCTAAGGAAAAGAATCTTTCAAAAAAAAAAAAAAAGAACTATTTAATTTTATTTATCATTATTGTTACTTTTTAATTTGCTACAGGGTACACACATGCACTAGAGAAGAAAAAAGAGAAAGGGAAGTGAGAAAGTAAGTCGCTAGGTCTGGGACTCGAACCATGGTCTGTCATGTGGGAATCCAGCACCTTAACTGCCACGCCACCTGCTGGTCCATGTTCAGCTCTTTTTGAGTCAGGGTCTTGCTTTGTTGCCCTGACCAGCCTTGAGCTCAAGACCCTCATGCCTCAGGTCCTGGGTCACTAGAATTATGGGCACACATCACTGAAACTGGTTTTTATAACTTCATTTTTTATTAGGAGATAGAAAATATGAAATACTTTATCAAGATTCCATATAATTAGAATATATATTTCATAGCATGATTTTGTAAGAAGAGGCATTAATAACTTTGTTGACTAATACATATTTAAAAGAAATCATAAGCTATTTTTATCCTCATATTTTAACTAGAATATCTTGAAAAACTGCAATTCAAAGGCATATTACTTTCTGGCTTAAGGAACAATCCCAACTGTGAACAGCTTTTAAAAATCTGCTTACTTTTAAATACATTAATTTTTAAAATCTGTTTTTATCAGTGGAAACACTGTGCTTTGCTATTACAGGTCTCTCAAAAGCTCTTTATAGAACAGTTGATAAAGGATAAAAGAGGTAAAGTCATTTTTGTCAACGCATCTACAATAAACATGAATTTAGAAACTGCAAAAACATCCTAGATATGAAGCCTTCCAAAAAGACTAAAAAAAATAAACTTCCTAAGCAGGTACATAATGATTTCATTAATAAATAATTCCAAGTGTTTCTTTGATGACCTGAGATTTTTATTTGGTAGGACAATGAGGCAAGGTAAAATCAAGGGGCCATGCCTTTCTTCTTCAGAGTAGACTAGTTACTGTGAAAGAAAACACCAGTGGACAACAGAAATAAGTACTTCTAGCCTCAAGTGTATGTGGAAAGTGAGGATCTAAAAATCAATCCCAGGGCCGGCAGGTGGTGTGGTGGTTAAGGGTGCAGTTCGAGTCCCAGACCTGGAGGCTTGCTTTTTTAATCTCTCTCTCTCTTTCTCGCTCTTTCCCTCTCTGGTCAAATTAGAAATGACTGAGTAAATAAATAAAATTAAATTAAATAAATCTTAAAAAAATTTTTTTTAATCAATCCCTTTACTACCCATGCTTTCATACCCTTAGAAAGTCCATCCATGCCTCCTAGATATGGTCCTATGCTCTAAATGTTTATGTTGAAACTCAAATTTCTAATGTGATAGTATTAAGACATAAGGCCCTTGGGGAAGTGATTAAGTCATGAAAGCTTCCTTCAAGTAGAAATCACTGTGAAGAGTAGGCAATCACCAGTCACCAAATCTGCTGGCACTTTGATCTTGGACTTCCCAGCCTCCAAACTGTGAGTAATAAATTACTCAGTCTCAGGTATTTCGTTATAGCAGCTTGAATGAACTTAGACACATGGGTATGCCCAATTGAAGATTATTTTTTGATGCATCAGAGAAGAAAGGTCAATGAAAGACTGAGTGAGTAGTACTTTTTTTTTTTTTTTTTTTTTGGAGAGGTTTTCGCTATAGGGCGTGTGCACTTGCCAGACAGACAGAGAGAGACAGAGACAGAAAGCGAGAAATCACCCCCCAGGGGGGATGGTCACGCCGCAATCCCTTCTCCTCCATTCTCCTCTCGGGATCTTGGGCACACACGCACGCGACATAGCCATTACGCTAACTGCTGGTTCCCTGAGTAGTACTTTTGAAAACATCTGAAGTATAGATATTCGATAGCACAACTTGAAAAAATCAACTACGAAGAAAATGTCCTAAAATGCATCAGAAAGAAAACTTAATCAGGTGACAACTTCTATTGGATCATTGGGAAAACTATGACGCATTTTTACATAGAATAACATAGAAAAATATGTTATGACTTTCCTGGAGACCTGATATTTTGTACATCTACTAATGTGACAAGTAAAGGAATAATATCAATGATCAGAAATAATCACATTTTTAAAAACACAACTCTTGGGGGAACCAGCAGTTGGCGTAATGGCTATGTTGCTGGACTGCCACGTAGCCTACCGCGGTTCGAGTCCTGGACCCGGTGGCTTAAACTCACAATGGGCGCATGTGTGTGCATGCCCAAGATCCCAAGAGGAGAATGGAGGAGAAGGGATTGTGGCGTGGCCATCCCCCTTGAGGGGGGTGATTTCTCACTTTCTGTCTCTCTCTGTCTTTCTTGTGAGCACATGTGCCCTATAGCAAAAACCTCTCAAAAGAAAATTTTTTTTGTAATAATTATGCCCTTTTGGGACCAGCAGTTGGTGTAATAGCTATGTCACTGGACTCCCATGTAGTCGACCGCGGTTCGAGTCTCGGACCCGATGGCTTAAACTCACGCTGGACACGTGTGCATGCGTGCCCAAGATCCTATGAGGAGAGTGGAGGAGAAAGGATTGCGGCATGGCCATCCCCCAGGGGGATGATTTCTTGCTTTCTGTCTCTCTGTCTCTCTCTTTCTGGCAAGTGCACGTGTCCTTTAGCAAAATCTCTCAAAATAAAAAAAAAAGAAAACAACAACAACAAAACACAACTTTTGGGACCAGCAAATGGCAAAATGGTTATACTGCTGGACTCCTACAAAGTCAACCATAGTTCTAGTCCCAGACCTGGTGGCTTAAAACTAAAACCAGGGGCATGTATATGCATTCGTAAAATCCCAACAGGAGGGAGAAATAGAGGAGAAGAAATTGTAGTGTGGCCAGTCCCCATGAGGGGATGCTTTCTTATTTTTTCTCTCTCTCTCTGCCTTTCTCCAGAGTACATATGCTCTCAGGCAAAATTTTATAAATTAAAAATTGAAAAACAAAAAAGGATATAAATCCAATGTTAAGCGGATTCATGGAGAGCATGGATGGTCACCTAGGGTCCTTCCAAAGTCTTCTTTAAGCTCACAATATTAAAATCTCTTTACTCGGGTGGCATGGTGGTTAAGGGCTCTGGACTCCATGGTCGACTGCTGTTCGAGTCCCGGACCTGGTGGCTTGCTTTCTCACTTTCTCTCTCTCTCTCATTCTGTTCCTCTCTGATCAAATTAAAAATAAATAAATATATAAATAAAGCTTAATAAAATAATTATTACAAAAAAACTCTTTACTCCATGACTCAACATGGAATAAAAAACAATACTAATAATCCAAATTGGGAAAAAAAATATGTAGGTATGGTGACTCCTATACAAATGCCAAAATGGTTTATGATCAATATTTAGTTTGTCAACTCATAATCCTGAGAAGACTGTAAAAACTTCAGGTACAGGGGCCGGCAGCTGACTTGGTGGTTGAGGGTGCTGGGCTCCCACATGGCTGACTGTGGTTCAAGTCCCAGACCTGGCGGCTTACTTTCTCACTTTCCCATTCTCTCTTTCCCTCACATTGTCCCTCTTATCAAATTTAAATAAATGAATGAATGAATAAATAAATGTTAGGAAAAAACACTTCAGGTACATTTCTGCTACCTAATGGGCCATCTGAACATTTATAAAGAGGCTTCATTCAATTGCCATTTGAAATGCATGTTTTTTTGATTGTATAAAAACTTTCCCTTGAAGGAAGGCAATACTACAACAGTAGCTAAAAGGTTATTAGAAAATGTGTTTTCCTCTCTTGAAGCATTCCCAGAGAAATCTGATATGATTAAATTCTGTAAGACTTTGGGACTAGAGTTAGCATAAAGGCTATGTCGCTGGACTCCCATGTAGTCGACCGCGGTTCACGTCCCGGACCCGGTGGCTTAAAACTCACGCCGGGCACGTGTGCGTGCATGCCCAAGATCCTGAGAGGAGAATGGAGGAGAAGGGATTGCAGAGTGACCATCCCCCCTGGGGGGTGATTTCTCGCTTTCTGTCTCTATGTCTCTCTCTGTCTTTCTGGCGAGCGCACGCCTTTATTTTTTTTTAGTGGTTTTTGATATAGGGAGCATGCGCTCACCAGAAAGGCTGAGACAGACAGAAAGAAATTACCCCATAGTGGGGATGGCCACGCTGCAATGCCTTCTCCTCTATTCTTCTCTTGGGATTGTGGGCGCGCGCGTGCACACACACACACACACACACACACACACACCTGGCGTAAGTTTAAGTCACTGGGTCCAGGACTCAAATCATGGTCGACTACATGGGAGTCCAGCAACATAACCATTGTGACATCTGCTGGTCCCAAAAGCTATCCTTGATAATCTAAAGACTCTATGGAATCTTTTTTCCAAGAAGGAAACTCCAGTGACTCCTCTTGGCAGTAGTGGAGTGCCAGTTGCATAAAATTCAAAGCTTGTCTCTAAGTTGAGGAAATTTCCAGATTTTGTAGCAAATCAGACCTCCCAGGGTTTCAGATGGGTAAAACCACTAACCAAAAGTAGATGACAGCATTTGAGTTCAACAAAAACACTTAAGGGGACATCGGGCAGCTTTAGATCTTCTTTTTGCTCAAGTTGGAGGCTTGTGTTTGGTACTGAACAAAACTGAATGTATCTATCTCTCCCTTGATTTTATTATTACAAAAAGCTTAATTTAAAAGGCAGCTGATAACTGCTGTTTCCTTAGACAATGCCACCAAAGTAAAGTCAAAAGACAGGAACAGATAATGTGTTTACAGAAGCAACTAATAGTTGGTTTGCAAACATCTTAAATGGATAGTAGGCTGGGTTTTTCAAGGCTTGTATTTTCTCTATGATGTCTCTAGATTATTTTGACTTGTGTTCTAACTACAAAGATTGGATACATCTTTAAATCAAGCAGTTTTACGGAGAACTATGGTCCTTCGTCGTCAACACATCCCGAACAAGGACCATGACCAACTAGAATCAAGTACTGTTAAACCGACAATACTGCTGGACCTTGACTTATTTAATTTGGTCCAGTTTGTTTCACAGGAACTCTTTTGAAGGAGTATAATTTGATGTTTTGATATCATCCTCCTGACAGTCATATTAGTTCCCTAGGTGTGCTGTATCTTCTCATGTCTTAAATATTTTGCATTCAACTATTCATCAAATATAAAATGCTCATTTCAACCAGATCGGAAAGAACGTTTTTTAAAAACACTACTCAACTAGTGTAACATTGCAACTTACAGATTCCATGCCGCAACCAGTACAGATCAGTGGGTTCCATGCAGAGAACAAGCCAGTCATTTAAACGGTGACAAAGAGTAGTGTCAATGCCCTAAGTCTCAAAACTGACTGACCAAAAGGGGAGAAGTGATTAAGCCAAACTATATTGGCCTGAGAAGGCATCCATACTCATATACTTGAATTCTTTTTTTTTTTTTTTGAGAGGTTTTTCACTATAGGGCGCGTGCACTCGCCAGACAGACAGAGAGAAACAGAGAGACAGAAAGCGAGAAATCACCCCCCAGAGGGGATGGCCACGCCGCAATCCCTTCTCCTCCATTCTCCTCTCGGGATCTTGGGCACGCACACACACGCGCCCAGCGTGAGTTTTAAGCCACCGGGTCCGGGACACGAACCGCGGTCAACTACTTGGGAGTCCAGCGACATAGCCATTATGCTAACTGCTGGTTCCCATATACTTGAATTCTTATAAACGAACCACAACTTCATTAGCAGTCTGCTTCCTTAACAAACTGCTGAGTCATAGCCAATCACAGCAGTCAAACTTCAGTCACTCACAGACAGTCCATCTTCTGAAATGTGTTTACAGGAGGCAAACATCAAGATGTGACCAATCCAGCTGTTTCTCTACCTCATTTCCCTCACTCCCATTTTCTGTAGTCACTTTTCTTTCCCATAAACGTAATTCAACCACAGGGCTCGGAGTTCTTTGGAAACCATACTGGGCAGAGGCTGCCCAATTCACAACTCATTCTCTGCTTAATTAAGTTCTGCTAAGTTAGATTTGTCTACAGTTTTTCTTTTAACAGTGTTTTCACACAACAATGGCAGAGTCTATCCCACAAAGTCTAAAATATTGGGTTGTCTGAAGAGCCATGATGCATTTTTGCACAGAAAAACAAAAATATGCCATGACTTTTCTGACAACCCAATTATTATCTGGCTCTTTACAGAAAAAGTATGCCAAACCTGGAATAAGAAAGCTCTTAAAAAAATCCTCTAGCTAGTCTTCCTACCACTCACTCAATTCTATCTCCAAAGTGCAGCCTCAGTGAAAGTTTTCAAAACAAAAATTTGATCATTCGCTCTTGCGCAAAAATAAATCCAAATTTCTTAAGATAACTTCCTCCGAACTTTTCTAACCTCCTGGCATTACCCAATTCAACTTCGTATTTGAGTTATTCTATTTTAACTTTTTCAAATTTATCTTGCTCTAACCTTTGGACCTTTAGCATGTAGTGTTTCCTTTCTCTTTCTTCTAGTTACAGATCACCATTTTAGGTCTCCACATAAATTCCATTTTCTCCAGGAAGCCTTTTCTAAACCTTTGGGCTGGAACTAGGTGGTCCTGAATTTCCTTTATCACTGACCTTATTCAATTCTAATGCATACTTAATGGTCAGGACAGGTCATAAGCCATACAAGAGCAGAGACAGACTGTGCTATTAACTATAATAATACTCCTTGCACCAAGAACACTCAAACATTTTTGCCAAATAAATTTATCCTTTCCATCATTTTCTGAGCATCCAAAGAACTTCGTCTCAGGGATTTATGAAAAGTAATCAGGGGACCAGCAGTTGGCATAATGGCTGTCGCTGGACGCCTACGTAGTCGACTGTGTGGAGTTCCAGTCCCAGACCCAGTGGCTTAAAACTTACGTGGGCACATGTGCGTGCACGCCCAAGATCCTGAGAGGAGAATGGAAGAGAAGGAACTGCAGCGTGGCCATACCCCCTGGGAGGTGATTTCTCGCTGTCTGTCTCTCTGTCTCTCTCTGTCTTTCTGGCAAGTGCCCTATAGCAAAAACCTCTCAAAAAAAAAAAAAAAAAAAGTAATCAGGTGTACCTAATCAATGAAGATAAACAAGTAATTTATATAAGCATATTACATTTACGCAAAAATCTGAAAACCCCAAAACCTACTTAAAAACATTTTCTTTCTTTTTCTTTTTAGCTTTGTGCTAGAGGGTGTGTGAGATCACCAGACAGAGACAGAGAAAGAGGGAAAGTAAGCAATCATCCCCCATGGGGTTGGGGGAGACAGCCTGTCTGTAATCCCTTCTCCTCTAGTCTCCTCTAAGGATTTTTGGCATGTATGCACACACATTTGGTGTGATTCTCAAGCCACCAGGTCCAGGACTCAAACTGCTGGCCATATGGAATCCAGAGCCTTAACCTCTACGCCATCTGTTGGCCCTGCAAGAGACAATTTCCTGTAAGCACAACTATTTGTGTGCTTATTAGCATATTGACCAGAGAAAACTCTGATCTTTAGAGGTTCTGAAGACCCCTAGATCATTTTTAACTAACATTTGATAAAATTAATGGTATTCTTCCATCACCTGTTCATCCCGCTCCTTTTCTTTGGTCTTACTTCTGTAGGCTCTAGCAGAGATGGCATCCTGGGATGGAATGGCAGAGATCTGATGCAGTGGCATGCTCATCCCAGCCTCCAATCTGGTCTTCTTTACAGAAGAGAGTCTCCACTGGTAGAGTCATTTTGGGCCATGGACTTCACGCTGAGACAAGTGAAGAGAAAATAAACATAACTGTGCCAAAACACTTTAATTCTAAGAATGAGATTACATGTTTTATTTATATTCATATTTATGTTTAAATGAGTTATAATGACGCAAATACATGGTCTTTAAAAATGATTGAATAAATATCTAGAGGAAAAACAGTAATAGTTCTCTCTTATTATAAAATGGAAGCACTTGAAAGAGGCTGGTGAGTCAGGTTCACGTATCATCAGAGATTAATTTTTTTTTTTTTTTTTGGAGAGGTTTTTCGCTATAGGGCGCGTGCACTCGCCAGACAGACAGAGACATAGAGACAGAAAGCGAGAAATCACCCCCCAGGGGGGATGGTCACGCCGCAATCCCTTCTCCTCCATTCTCCTCTCGGGATCTTGGGCACGCACGCACACGCGCCCGGCGTGAGTTGTAAGCCACCGGGTCCGAGACGCGAACCGCGGTTGACTACGTGGGAGTCCAGCGACATAGCCATTACGCTAACTGCTGGTTCCCCAGAGATTAATTTTACAATGGCTAATTAGGTTTAAAGCACAGCAGTGTCTGGGGCAAACAGGCGGCATGGTGGTTAAGGTGCTGGATTCCCACATGGCCAACCATGCTTCAAGTTCCCTCTCTCTTGCTTCTCTCTGGTGAATTTAAAATAATGACAATAATAATAATAATGAATAAAAGTAAATAATTATTTTTAACTAATTATTATAAAAACCCAGCAGTGTCATCACTGTTAGAATTTCTTTTTAATTAATTTTATTATTATTATTATTATTTTAATTTGTTACAGGGCATGTGCACTTGACAGAGACAGAGAGAGAAGGAAAGTGAGAAAGCAAGCTGCCAGGTCCAGGACTCAAGCCACAGTCGTCCACGTAGAAGTTTAGAGCCTTAACCACCACACTACCTACTGGCCCCAATCAGAATATTTTTCAAATTAAACTTTTGTTTCCATAATCAAGCATTCATCCTGAGGAAATTCATAATCTTTCCTGAAAACTATTCCCTGGAGTCAGTATAGTGGTAAAATCAGGTTATGAAGTTGAAAATAAACTCACAATATCTATGACCCATGCTTAGTCTTCCAAAAGTCTAGACTCCCTAGACCAGTTGTTGGAAATCTCTTCCTGCACAGGGCAAGATAAGTATTTTAGGTATTGTGGGTCAAATCTACTTGCCACTGCAGCATGAAAGCTGAGAGAAAGTTATAAATGAAAGAGAATGTGTATGTTCCAATAAAACTTTGTCCCCAGGTAGTAGACTAGATTTGCTCCTCAGACCTGTACCTTGCCAAATATTGCTCTAAAGGGTTTCCCTGGAAAAACTGCCACCACAAACACTCCTGCTAATAATTTGTCATGTTTCATATTATTTGAATTTTTTAATGATTTATTTAATTTTACTATTATGATTATTATTTTAAAGGGCATGTGCGCTTACCAGAAAGAGATAGAGATGGGGGTGGAGTAGAGAGAAAGTGAAAAAGCAAGCTGCCAGGTCCAGGACTCCAAGAGTGGTTGGTCATGTGGGAGTCCAGCACCTTAACCATCACTCCATCACACACCATTTAATTTATTTTTTTTTTTTGAGAGGTTTTTTTCGCTATAGGGTGCATGAGCTCGCCAGAAAGACAGAGAGGGACAGAGAAACAGGAAGCAAGAAATCACGCCCCAGGGGGGTCGGCCATGCAGCAATCGGTTCTCCTCCACTGTCCTCTCGGGATCTTGGGCAAGCACGCACACACACCCAGCGTAAGTTTAAGTCATAAGGTCCAGGACTCAAACCGCAGTTGACTACATGGGAGTTCAGCAATGTAGCCATTACACCATCTGCTGGTCCCTAGTTTGTTTTTTGTTTTTTTTGTTTTGTTTGTTTGTTTGTTTTTTTGAGAGGTGAATTTTAACCAATGATGTGTAATGGTTAGTTTTGGGTGTAGCTTGACTGGACTAAGGAATACCTAGAAGCCTGATAAAGCATTATTTTGGGTGTGTCCAGGGGGTGTTTCCGGAAGATTAAGATTCCCATGTGAGTAGGCTATATTTGGATAACCTACCCTCAGTGTGGATGGAATGGGCAGGCACATTCCAGTCACGGGGTCCAGAGAAAACTACATATAGAGGACAGATGGGTCTCTTTTGAGAGAGCAGGACAGATTTCTCCTGCTGCCTTAGAAAACAGAACTCAAAGTTCACCAACTTTCAGACCCCAGGATTTACATGAGCATTTTCCCCACCCCCTGGGGTTCTCAGGCTCTCAGTCTTAGACCATGAGTTACATCATCTGAAGCCTTCCACCTTGAACTGAACTAGGCTACCAGTATCCCAGAATCTCCAGTGCACAGATGTCCTGGTGGGGGACTTTTTGACCACCATAATCGCGTAAGTCAATTCCCCAAATACAGTCCCTCTTAAGTATCTGTACACATTGTATTGGTCTATCTCCATGAAGAAACTCGACTCACACAGGATAGAAGCCTCAAATCAAAAGAATCAATCGTGGAACAGCCTGTAGCACAGTGGTTAAGAGCTGTGTAGAGAGCTGAATCTCACATGGCTGATCGCAGTTCAAATCCTGGCACTAGTGACTTGAAAAACATGCCAGGCACATGGGTGTGTGCACCCTAAAATCCTGGCAGAAAAAAGGAAAAAGGATAATGGCATGGCCATGTCCCACAGGGTGGAGGGTAGTGCTTGTGCATGGACTCTCTCCCTTTCTCTCTCTCTCTCTCTCTCTCTCTCTCTCTCTCTCTCTCTGTCTCGCAAGTGCATAATTGTCCTCTGGCAATTAAAAGAGAAAAATAAAGAATGAATCTTGATTTGGAAATTTTCAATTATTAACCATTGACTGAATGTGAGGAGATGGATAGGAAAGCTAAACAGTGGAGCCTAATAACCCTCAGATCACAATTATCAAGTACCTATTTATTCTGCCTCTCCCAAAAGTCTTCTGTGGACCAGAGGCAGGCATTTGTGAGGCTGGGCCACACTTCTGATGATGTCACTAATCAAACACAAGAACACCAGGAGTCACACAACGGAGTCCTTTATACAACTCTTGAATCAACAAGCAACAAGAATGAACAAGAAACTGGAAGGGATCAATCGTAGGCAAAAATTAGCTTGAAAATATTCTATTTGAAAAAGTCTAGTTCTATAATGGATGAGCATTGATAATACCATCACCACCAAAAACAAACAAACAAACGAACAAACAAAAAAACCAGGAAAATAGAGGTGACATTAGTGTTCATATATTTATAGGTCACCTACTCTATCTCATGAGGCTGGCACAAGATGGAGTACCAACAAGTGGTCTGCATGTTTGTCTTCAATCACATTATACAAGACAACAGGCACTTTACTTACTGTTGGGCTGCGTATGCCTTATAGTTTCTGGGAGATCACAATGGTCAATGGTGAGCAGTTTTTCATCACTAATGCACTGAAGTCTTATCAGAGATGACAAACTCCATGTGGCCCTTGGAATAGTGAAACTAACCACACACAGAGCCTCACCACCTATCATACCAAGAGCTACCTGTGATGCTTCTGATACAATCATCATTATTACATCATTGGTACATGCCCATGACAAGTCCGAGCAGGACTATTTATGTCAGAGAATCGAAATACAAGAGAGTTTTAATTTTTTTACAGAGTTTAGAAAGACTTCTTTCCTTATTCCTACCTTCAGGAAACAGACCTGTAAGTTTGCCTAAAGCAATCCATCTCCTATACCTGACATATTTAAGATTTTTTTTTAAAAAAGTAAGTTTACAAACAAGTCCCAAAACAGACCATGCTACTTTTTATATGAATGTTCATATGAAAAACATCCATTCTTCATACTATTTTATTTACATAGTTTCCAGATATCTGTTTTCTATCAATTTAATTCATTTTTAATTAAGAACCATAGCTAACCCTCTGAGCTATTCCTGACACTGTAGGCCTGAGGACTTCAGTTATGTTAATGTAATTTACAAAGCTGCATGCTCAAAGGGAACATTCTAGCTGAGAAAAAATAGACTCCAAAGATGATTGTTTAAGAGCTGAAAATGGATATCCCATGTTTATGGATCAGAAAACAATATTGCTAAAATCGCAATTCTCCCCAAATTGAACTAAAGAGTCAAAAAATTCCTTCCTCCTCTATTTCTCCTCCGGTCAGGATTTTAGACATGCATTCGCCCATGGCTGCCATGTTTTTCAAGCCTCTGGGGCAGGGATTCGAACCACAATCAACCACATGGAATCCTGCTTCCTGGACACAAGGTCTAACAACTGTGCTTTTAGCTAAATATCTTTTTCACAGAAGTTAATCTAAATTGTTTCTGTAAAAACATTAAAGTCCCCAAATATAAACGAGCAGGGCACAGGAACAGCCATTTCACAAATTAGGTCAGAGAGCTAGTAAACCAAAGCATGGCTCATCATTTAACTTTTAATAACTAAGAAAAGGCAACAACTGGGCAGAACCATTTTTTTCTTTACAAAATTCTACCAGAATACGGCAACACCTGCCAATGAGTGATCCTGCATTGAGTCTGTTTTCTTGGAACCTTATAGGAACACAATAAACTCAGAATACTGATGGAGGGAACTGTTGGCAAAAGGGCTCAAAAAAACATGAAAAAATTACCTTTAGTAAAACTGACCTGAGAAAATATGGAAATATCTACAAGTCCCAGGATTTTCAATATGATATTATTTACAACAAGGAAAAACAAGGTAACTTCAGTTCTCTAAACTGAGGCAAAGCTAGATAAACTGTGGTACTAATCCACCCAGAGGAATATGATATGGTCACTGTAAGCAATAGAAAATCAGAAGTGTGATAAGTGCAGTCGATAGGGACCAGCAGATGGTGTAATGGTTACATGGCTGGACTCTCAAGTAGTTGCCCATGGTTCAAGTCCCAGACCTGGTGGCTTAAACTCACACTGGGTGCGTGTGTATGCGTGCCCAAGATCCTAAGAGGAGAATGGAGGAGAAGGGATTGAGGCATGGCCATTCCCCTGGAACACCTTCCAGGTTTCTCGCTTTTTGTCTGTCTCTGTCTCTCCAGCAAGCACACATGCCCTACAGTGAAAATCTCTCATGAAAAAAAATGCAGTTGATAAAAAGGACACACATTACAACTACAGTCACGTGAATATACACCCAAGTGAAACCCTAAGAGTGAAGTGATGAAAATGCTAAGAGCAGTTTAATGCTATAGAGATATAAATGCTTTTATGTTTCTCTATTTTCTAAACTTTTAGAGATGTTATCTTTAGAGTTTAATTTGTTTTTGTTTTTTATTTTTATTCATTTGAGAAAAAGAACTCAAGCACACACATGTAAGGAGAGAGAGGAGTATATTTGGCAGGGTCTTTCCACCCCAAGATCCTCCTGCCCCAGCCTTCCACAGCTAGTTAGGACTACAGGTGCAGACACTGTGCCCGGCCTGTTTAGGTGGGGCCAGAACCTGAACCCAAGCCTCCCACACAGTCCAGCCATTGACCACACAGCAGCAGCACCCTGCTTACACCAATGCAGCTGGGCTTAAAAATACATTTTTTAAAAGAGCTAAAATAAAAAGCTGAAGTCACTTCACATAGGTTGGCAACAGTCATAGTTCTATGTTGTCAATGAATAAACACAGCCATAAAAGGGCTTCTTTTCTATGAGAAATGCATTGCTAAAGGTTTTACAGAAGTCTCATTTTCCTACAGGAATAAGGGAGGGGCCATGTTCTCAGGACACAGAGGCTTATAACCCTAGTAGGGTTTGCTTTATGCTCCTCTTAAAATTTTTTCAGCATTCCCTCTATTATATTTGCAGAGTACTTTAAAAAACAACATTGCATACCATGGAAACATGGAAACAGTTTGCCCCTCTTCAAAGTACTATTACATCTGACTTTCATCCCAAAGTGTTCTGATTTGGGAGACTGTGTTATTTCATATTTTACATGCAGTAAGACGAATTATATTTTAATGGCATACTATTTCTAGTTTTACAAACTTCCCACAAAAGTGGAATGGCCTTTATACGCCAGTGGAAACAGAGGATCAGAACAGAAACTGTGAGCAGACAGAAATGTAGCTTTGTAACGTGGCAGACACTGGAAAGTTAGTACTTTTCACTGTTCACAAACCTGAGCATCTGCTCTGCGCTTACAAGGCTATCTGTTGTTTTCACTGCTTTTTCCCCATGTGTTTGTCCCTGTTACAATGCTGCGATATATCTGTGGCAGGAACCATCATCTTTTATAGGACACAGAAAAGAATAAATACAGACTACTAGTAAACTTTTTTAAAAATCATGGTTTTTTAAAAAAACTTATTGTTCTAAAATAGTGAAAGCCTTCTTTTCACCAAAGAAGAATGGATTGTTCTCTCTGAACAGATTTCCTTCTATGGAGGAAACCCACGTGCCCAGGACCTAATGGTGAGACTAGGCACTTTTCTATTTAAACAATATTTACTGTAAAAGTTCCTCAATTTCCTTTCACCAAGCCTACAAACTTATCCACTGCCTAAAACCCTTCCAAGGCAATGTAAACCATGCCAGCCCTGTAGCACAGTGGTTATGTGGGCGCTAAATCCCACATCATCGGCTGCTGGTGAAATCCCAGCACCCAGAGGCTTGGGACCATGCCAGCTGAGACTAGGGGAGGATCATAGCATGGGGACCCTACAAGAGTGCCTACCGCTCTCTCTATATATATAGGTATGTCATGGATCGATCGAGCTATCTATCCATCCATCCATCCCATCCATCCACACATATATAATGGAGAAAATGAAGGAATAAACTTTAAAAATAAAAACTCTTTAAATAAATTCATCAATAATCTCTTAAAAGTACAAATGACACAGCATCCATATCGCCAAAATATGAAACTTTTTTTTAAAAAAATGAGAAGCACTCTTGAAAATTAAAAATAATGAATAAAGAATTCAATAGAAGGGGGCTAGCCGATGGAATGATGAGTAAGGGTGCTGGACTCCCACATGGCTGACTGCAGTTCAAGTCCCAGACCTGGCGGTGCTCACTGTCTCTCTCAATCTGTACCTCCTCTCTGGTCAAATTAAAAATAAAATTACAAAAAATAATTTTAAAAAAGAAAAAAAAATTCAATAGATTGGCTAGCTAGAAAATTAAGTTACAGAAATTGTCAAGAACGTGGGCCAGCAGGTGGCGTGGTGGATAAAGGTGCTGGACTCCCACATGGCCGACCACGGTTCAAGTCCTGGGCCTGGTGGCCTGCTTTCTCACTTTCCCTCTCTCTCTGTCTCTCTCTGTTCATTGTGAAAAAAAATAATAATAATAAATGAAGTTAAATTAAAAAAATAATAATACTTAAAAAAAAAAGAAATTTCCAAGAACGTAATACAACAATACACAACAGAAAATAAGTGACAGAATAAAGAATTTATATATATAAAAATATCTGCAGATCAGTCCAGGAATTCCAGTATCTGACCCAAGAGAAATTCCAGAAAGAAGGCACAGAGAATGAAGAACAGAGAAATAATAAAAGTAATTCCCAAGAACCAAAAGACCCAAGTCTTCAGATTGAATGACCCACTAAACACCTAGCACAATGAATCAAAAACAAAAACAAAAAAAACTCGAAAAACTTTCAAGGTATATACATTATCATAAAATTCTATGACAGCAAGGATAAAGAAAAATCCTAAGAAGAAAAATGTCCCAGCCAAATGAGAGAAGTTTACATTGCAAAAAGATATAAACCAAAATGAAATCAGACATCTCAAAAGCACAAATAGGTTCAAATGACAGGAACTGTCTTCAAAATTCTGAGAGGAAAATTTCAACACAGAATTCTAAACCCAGCCCAACTATCAAACAAATGAGAAGAGAGAATAATGGTATGTTGGAACATAAGAAAAGTCAGAAGATAAATTTTCCATGTATCTTTGTAAAGGGATATACTGGAGAGCAAAAAAATCACGTAAGTAAAATAATAATAAAAGTAATTGCTAACAACATTTTTTTAAGGTACACAAGAAATAACATAAAATCATTTGGTTCTAAAACGAATACTACTTCAATACTGTAATCCTGTGAACATTGTAATAACATAAGCAAGACTGCATATAACGAACTTGGGAATATAGAAAGAAGGAATGTGGGATATAAAAGAAAGTCAACAGATAATAGCTAATATTTGTAAGTCAAGAGCTACTATAAGCATATGGTCTGAAAACATCGAAGCAATTATTAGAAAAAACAACCATGGGTTTTATGCAGCTGCCGATGGGGAGCAAGACAAGGATTGTGGAGGAGTAGGGCAAATGACCACTTACTGCTCTTCATTATAGGGACTGGATACTATAATCTCCCAACCACACTTCTAAAATTTGAACAAGCACAGCAAATAAAACCAGAAACTCCTGGCCTTTTGTTAATTAATAAGGCCTGACCTTACATAAATTCTTCTGGGACTAAAATGTGACCTGAACTGATAGGATACTACTCATACTTAGTGTAAATATTGCACTTCAATACAGACAGTAATGTGTTTGATTAAAGGGTGTTACTTCAGGCCTCAATTAAGGTACTCAATTACATATAGCATACGCAGAAGATAAGCTTCCTAAAAAAAAAATTCTAAAAATTTCTAAATTCCAAAATATTTCTGACTTAGTGGTTTTGAGCATCCATTTCTGAAAATCTACATGCATGTGTTAACTTTTTCTTTATGACAGGGCATGTGCACATACATGTCGGGTGGGGAGGGGAAGGGATGATGACTCTCAAAACAGTCTGGTCATGTGAGATCCCCTTCCTCCAGTCACCCAGCCAATCAGATATTGGGCACTAAGCAGGTGCCTAGAATGTTTCAGGCTGACTGGGCTGGAGATCCAGACCTCGGTTTGTATGTGTGATCCTACTTCTTTTTGAGCAGCGTGTTAACACTGCATCATGACGCCAGCCTCATGTGTTAATTTTATTTTTAAATTTTAAAGCTATCTTTTTTTTTTTTTTTTTTTGGAGAAGTTTTTGCTATAGGCCGCGTGCACTCCCAGAAAGACAGAGAGAGACAGAGAGATAGAACGCGAGAAATCACCCCCCAGAGGGGATGGCCACGCCGCAATCCCTTCTCCTCCATTCTCCTCTTGGGATCTTGGGCACACACGCACGCGCACCCGGCGTGAATTTAAGCCACCGGGTCCGGGACTTGAACCGCAGTCGACTACGTGAGAGTCCAGTGACATAGCCATTACGCTAACTGCTGGTCCCAGCTATCTTGAAACAGTAAGTTTGAAATATGAAGAGAGTAACAGGTAAGAGACTCATGACCTTAAGTAGATTAACACCTACTCCACATATTTTCCAAAAATAGCCTTATATAACACCTGAATCACTACTTTAGTGTGAAAAATAAGGTTACTTTGTCTCATTAAAAATTTTAAAAAGGGATAAAACTTCTCTTAACTCCTCATTCATATCCTGTTACTGTCCCATCTATCCTGTTACCGTCCCATCTATCCTGCCACTCTCGAAAGAGCTGTCTACACTCACCGTTGACCTTTTTTTCACTTTCCATGCACAGTTCAACTAACGGCATGTGGCTTCAGTACCGGAAGGTAAACAATGCTCTCTATACATAATTAAACTGTGCTCCAGTCCCTGTATTATCAGACTTGATGTGTTTACTCTTTCTAGTCTTAAAATACTAGTACTCTTTTCTTCTGTCATGTCATGGCATGACATTCTCCTAGTTGTTCTCCTATTTATACTTCACCTTTGCACATCTGTCTCCTGTAGAACAACATAAAATGTTAAGATTTCTTAACCTGGCCGTGGTAGCACAGGCAGAAAGGCTCCACTTTGCAGTGCTGGTGGCACAAGGAAGACTACGGTTCAGATCCCAGGTGGGCCTGAAGCACGCCAAGCATGCACACAATCTTGATCCTAAATGGCTGGAGACCTAGGAATGAAAAGGAGGGTCGGAGTGCCATAGGACTGTCGAGGGTGACTGTTTCTCTCTCTCTCTCTCTTTCTCTCTCTCTCTCTCTCTCTCTCTCTCTCTCTCTCACTCGCTCTGTGTGTGTGTGTGTTTGTGTGTGTGTATGTCCTGGAAGAAATAAAATAAACTTTAACAATGAAATGTCAGTCAGGCATGGTGGTGCATGCCTATAGCCCCAGCTAAGGCAGAAGGACTGTTAACACAGAAAGACTCTGTCTTAAAAGAAAGATGAAAAAAGGTTAAGATTTCTCAAAGCTCCACTTTATTATCCCAAATTCTCATTCTGTGTTCCCTTTTCTTGGGTGACTTTGGCTTCAATGACCACCTTTGCAGATTTTATTCAAAAACATCTATCTAAATCAGATTTTTTATTAGTCTGTTACTATCCTGCTAAACAGAAATACCTGGGACTAGGTGATTTATAATGAACAGAGAGGTTTATTAAGCTTAGAATTTTGATGGCAGAAAAGTCCAAGGGCATGAGGCCAACATGTGACCTCCTCTGGAGCTACCTCACAACATGGCTGAGGTAAGTCAGTAGCCACTTGCAGAGAGAGAGAGAGAGAGAGAGAGAGAGAGAGAGAGAGACTGTTCCCCTTTCTCTGTCTGTCCCTCTAGCTCTCAGATGACTGGATGGTGCCCATCCACTCTGAAGGCAGACCTTCCTCTTTAGGGTCACATCACCTCCCAATGCCATTTCATTAGGGACCAAATTCCAACACAGTAACCACTGGAAAACAAACCATTATCCCAACCAGAACAGACTTCATCAAATTTTAATTTTTTGCACTTTATTTATTTATTTTTTATTTATTTATTTTCCTTTTGGAGAGGTTTTTGCTACAGGGCACATGCATTCATCAGAAAGAGACAAAGAGAAACAGAAAACAAGAAATCATCCCCCGGGGGGCTGGCCATGCCACAATCCCTTCTCCTCCATTCTCCTCTAGGGATCTTAGGCACACATGCATAAACGCCCGGCATGAGTTTAAGCCACGGAGTCTGGGACTCGAACTGCAGTAGACTACATGGGAGTCCAGCAACGTAGCCATTATGCCATCTGCTGGTCTCAATTTTTTGCACTTTAAAAGATACCATTAATAAAACTGAAGATAAGTCACAGATGGAAAGAAAAAAAAAATGGGCGCTTATGTATCTAATAAAGATTTGTATCCAGAATATATAAGAAACTCCCACAACTCAGTAAGACAAGCAAATTTTTAAATAAGCAAAATATTTCATAGAAATTTCATTTAAAAAGATATATGAATAACTAAAAATTCATGAGAAACTGTTACAAATTAAAACCATGATGAGATATCATTATACATACTCCACTAGAATGGCCATAATCAAAAATACAGTCATTATTGTTTGACATAGAAGAATTAAGAGTCCTGGGGCCAGCAGGTGGTGCATTGGTTAAGGTGCTAGACTCCCACATGGCTGACAGCAGTTTGAGTCCTAGACTTGGCAGCTTGAAAATCATGCCAGGCACATGTGGGTGCAGGCCCAAAGCCCTGAGAGGAGAATGGAGAAGGGACTGCTGCATGGCCATCCCCCTGCGGGTGATTTCTCACTTTCCCTCTTTCTGTTTCTGTCTCTCTCCAGCAATAGCATGCACCCTATGGCAAAATTTTAAAACCAAAAAAACCACCACAGAGAAAAATTAGAGTCCTTATTTACTACTGGAGAGAATGTAAAGTGGTAAAGACACTTTGGACAAGACTCTGGCAGTTTCTTAAGGAGTTAAATCTATCATAAGACCACGGATTCCAGTCCTTGGAATCTATCCAAGAGAAATGAAAAGCATACATCCACACAAAGAAATACACATGAAGGTTCCCGGTCACATTACAACCAGAAATATTCCAAATGTCCATCAACTGATGAATAGGTAAAATGTGGCATATCCATACAGTGGAAGACCACTCAAAATTAAAAGGGACAAACCAATGATACACATAATAACATGGGCAAACCTCAAAAATTATGCAAATTGAAAGAAGTCAGACACAGACATTTAGCACAATTCCATTTCTATGAATTGTCTTAAAAAGACCAATTCAGAGAGACAGAAAGTAGATCAGTGGTTGCCTAGTATTGGGGGTAGGAGTGGGAATTAACTGCAAATGGCCACAAGAGAACTTTTAGGGAGCAATGGAAATATCTCAAGCTGGACTGTGATCATGGTTGTGCGATTCTAAATTTACTAACATTGCTGAACTGTAGATTTATTTGGTGAACTTATGATAGCTGAATTATATCTGAAGATGTTCAATTAATACAGCCTACGAGGCCCCATGTGGTTTACACTCTATGTATCCATCCAAACTGGTGTTATACCATCTTTTCACTCTACAGTCTAGCAAAAGTGGTGTTCTTTCAGGCCTCTCAGACTTGCCAGCTCCTTCTGCCAAAGGGCCTTTGTATAAGCTATTCTCTGTCTACATTGCTCTTTCTTCCCCCATAGCCCCCATAATGTAACTTTTATTCAACAACCTGACCATGCTCAGGGAGTAAATTTCACATTTATAGGTCTTCACCACATCTATTGCATTAACAATTATCATAGTTGGCATTTTACATTTATTGAATTCTTTCATTAATGATGTTATCCACAAATGAGCTGTAAGCTCCCCAAAGGCACAGATCATACCTAATTTTTATGCTTTGTTTTACATTTTATTTATTTCATGAGAAAGGAAGAAGGAAAAAGGGAAAAAAGGGAGGGAGGAATCCTTGACATAACCTTGCCACACCCAGATCCTTCCCACAACCTCCCAGACAACCAGGTTCACAGACACATGCAGGCATTTCACAAACACATTCAGGTTGACCTGGGATCTGAATCCGAGTCTCCAATGTGGCCCAGTATTACACAGTAGTACTGGCGCCATATGGCCTGCACCACTGCAGCTGGGCCCCTATCTCATTTTGCTTACCACTGTGTATCTCTCTCTCTGGCCCAATGCCTATCACAGAAGATCTATTCAATAAATGCCTCTGGGTCAGTCTCTCTCAGATAGCAGCCAGAACTGGCTGGAAATTTCATTTGTAGGTCAAACTATTAACCAGAACTGTCTACCATCTCAAATATTGATCAAGTACCCTAGTGGAAATTTAGAAAACACTAACATAGATCCAATATTTTTTAACCTGGTACAAATAACTTCAATGGGGGAGAAACAACCACTGATCCTTAAATGTCAAAGCAGACTGACTACATCAGCCTTAGTTCAAAATTGTAATGTAATTTAAATGTTGTACAGTGAAATATAATCTAAGTACCTTTAAGAATCATTTTAAAAGGCTACAATTCTAAGTTATTAAGAATTACTGATAAAAGCACCTTTAAGACAAAGACAAATCTGGGACCAGCAGACGACATAATAGTTACTTTACGGGACTCCCATGTAGTCAACCGCAGTTTGAGGACCAGATCTGGTGGCCTGAAACTCATGCCAGGCACATATGCATGCGTGCCCAAGATCCCAAGAAGAGAATGGAGGAGAAGGGACTGCAGCTTGGCCATTCCCCAGGAGGGTGATTTCTCACTTTCTATCTCTCTGTCTCTCTCCAGCGAGTGCATGTGCCCTATAACAAAAATCTCCCTCTTAAAAAAAAGACAGAGGCAAATCTAAGCTTCTTAAGTTATAGATGAGACAATTTTAACTTTTGAATCAAAAGTCCAATGCTGGAGACAAAAGGTTACTGAAGCTCAATCTATACAATCAAGCAAGGACACATTTTGAGTTGATTTTTACAAGTGGTAAGAGATACAGATCTTATTTTATTGTTTGTTTTGTGTTTGTGTTGTGTGTGTGTGGTATGTACGTGTATTTCCCTTCCACATGGACATCTAGTTTTCCCAGCAATCTTTATTGAACAGACTGTCCTTTCACCAACGTGTGGGGGTTCTTAGCACATTTGTCAGAATCAGCTGGCTGTAAACACATGGATTTCTTCTGGATTCTCTATTCTGCTACATTAGTCTGTCTGTTTTTATGCCAGTTCCATGCTGTTTTGCTTACTATTGATTTACAACATATAAAATGAATTAGAACTAAAACTAAGACCCGAAATTATGAAACTAATAAAAGAAAACATGGGTGAAACACTTTATGACCCTGGTCTGGGCAAGGAATTTTTAGCTAAAACCTCAAAAACCCAGGCAACAACAGAAAAAAAAACAGACAAATGGGATTACATCAAACTAAAAAGCAAACTATGCATCTGACAAATTGTTAATATCCAAAATATATAAAGAATTAAAACAACTCAGCAGTAAAAACAAAAAAAAGAAAAAAATCCAAAATGAAAATGGATGATGACAAAAAAGGGCAAAAAAGTTGACCAGATGTAACACTTAAGAGGACATACAAATAATTGAAACCACGATGAGAGGGGTCAGTAGGTGGCATAGTGCTTAAGGGGCTTCCACAGAGCTGGCCACAGTTCAAATCATAGACCCAGCAACTTGAAATGCATGCCAGGCATGTGTACGTGCGTGCCCAAAATCCAAGACGAGAGGGAGGAGAAGGGATTGCAGTGTGGTTATTAACCCCTGGGGCACGATTTCTCATTTTCTGTCTCTCTGTCTCTCCATCTCTCCAGTGAGTGTACGTGCCCTATAGCAAACATCTCTTACCAAAAAAAAAAAAAAAGACAATGAAGGCAGCTCCCTAACACTGCAGCAAAGCACTGCTCTAAAGAAACCAGATACCACACGACAACCACAATTAGAATCCCTGGCCTAACTACATGCCAGTAGTAGTAGTTAGAAAAAAAACTAGTCCTCAAAGAAAGTATGAGTCTCCTGAGGTATTACTGTGAACAGAAGACCTATATGAGCCCTGCGCAGAGGAAAGAAAGACAGGGCTGGAATGAGGCTTCAGAGTCACTCTAAATGGGAGTGAGGGGCTCCACAGGAAGAATCCGGCTAAGAGGACACAGCCCCTACTACCGAAGCAGCCCTTTCTTGACTGCATTCAAAAGAGGCTCATCACTTTTTAGGCTGCCCCATAACTATGAAGTCAAGACCTCTGGTAAACTGAGTTGAATTAACAAATGCCTCCGATTAGGGCGCTAGGGGAAATACTGTGCCATGCCTCATCAACAAGCTTCTGATTAACATGCAGACCTATCAAAAATAAATAAATAAATTATGATGGGACCAGCAGTTAGCATAATGGCTATGTCGCTGAACTCCCATGTAGTCGACCGTGGTTCCTGTCTCGGACCCGGTGTCTTAAACTCACGCTGGGCGTGTGTGCGTGCGTGCCCAAGATCCTGAGAGGAGAATGGAGGAGAAGGGATTGTGGCATGGCCGTCCCCCTGGGGGGGTGATTTCTCGCTTTCTGTCTTTCTGTCTCTCTCTGTCTCTCTGGCGAGTGCATGCGCCCTGTAACAAAAAAAACTCTGCAATAATAATAATAATAATAATAATGCATTTGATTGAACCATCAGGTGGTGTGATGGTTAAGGAGCTGGACTCCCACATGGATGACCACAATTTGAGTTTCAGACTAGTGACTTGAAAATTTCCCCGGGGTGACTTTTCGCTTTTCCTTTCACTGTCTCTCTCCGGCAAGTATACCTGCCCTATGGCAAAAACCTGAAAAGAGAAAAAAGAGAAATAATTCATTTGCCACAATTTAGTAACAATAATACGTAGGAAAAATGATCACTGATATTGCTCTGCCTGTTACCGTAGTAATAATGAACTCTGGCATTAGAAGAACCCTTCCTGACCACTGCTTTCTTTCTTAATTCACTTTCATATAATGTTATTCCTCCAAAGCATGACTCGCAGCTTGAGCCTGCACTGGGACCTCTCCAGGAAAGATCTGGACATTCTGCACATGACTGAGGATACTGGCAGGGTCAGGTTAGCCAAGAAACTGTTTACAAAAAGAACCTAGAAATCTTCTAGAAAAGGTAGGGGTAGATGGGGGAAAGGACATTTAGTCTAAATCAAGAGTACAAGTTTAATTCAAAGAAATGCACGAACATGAGAATAAGAGTAGGGGTTTGGAGGGCAACATGGTATCTGTCACTCACACTACCCACATAAAGCAAGGCTATACATCAAGTTAAAGACACTTCTCAAAAAGACTCTGTAAGGGACCAGTCCGGTAGCATAGCAGTTAAGCTCTGTGCAAAGGGAGCCAGATCCTACATCCCCAACTGCCTACATAACCACCTGAAGTTCAAATCCAGGGCTGATAGCTTAAAAAGCACACTGGACGTGTATGCATGTGTTCCCAAAATCCTGATGGAGAAAAGGGATTATAGCACGACCACGCTCCATTGCAGGGGCGTGCTTATTCTCTGTCTCTCTGATGAGCATATATGTCCTCTGGTAATAAGAGTTAAAAAATTAAAAAGAAAATGTTCCATAAAACACTACAATTCCAAGGAATGAGCAGCACAGGAAGCAGCTGCTAGCCAAAGAACTGACAACAGCACAGGTAATAATGACTATCCTGGTGGCCACACCCAAGATAGTTGCCTTCTTAACAGGCCGATGTTTGCACTGACAATAGCAGTAGGACTTCTGCTGCTGGGCACAGGGGTGGCAGCTCTCAGTTCTAACCCCAGCAGGCTATGTGTGCACAGACGCACATTCACCTGTTAGTACAGAGAGCACTCAGGGAGAAGAGGGGGTAGAATAACAGGGGACTTTCATTTTCTTCTATATTCACTGAATTTTTTTTTACACTTACATAGTGTAAATAAAACTTCCATTTTGAAGAAATAAAATATAGGGCATGATAACCTCACCATGAACACTCCATTAGCAAATATGGAAACAATGCTCCTCTGGGATGTACAGAGTGAAGTTCCCGCAAGCCTCTGGTTACAACACCTCAGTCAATAGACAATCTTGTTTCGTGTGTGTTTCTCTTTAAAATGGCTTACTTCATTTAAATTTTTAGTCGTTTACACTGAACTTACAGCCAACAGCACTACCAATCACGTCTGAGTGACGCTTATCTCGTGTCTAATGCACACACTTTCTCCATAAGGTACACCAGTCTCTTGTCCTTAGGAACACTAGAGGACACCTCAGCACTACACTCTGGGACCATTTGAAACAGAAAAGGACCAACAAAAATGTACCAAACTGAGGAAAACATGGCACTGAGTAGACTGGGGGAAGGCTACTTGTTTACAGGGTAAGAGCTGAAGCAGGAAGGCAGAGCTCTGCCTTATCCAACTTCAGTTCGAACTGCCATGCTAAGATGACTCAAATTTCTCGCTGCTCAGTACATATCTGTGAAAGGCACTTCAAGTACTGATTTGTGTGTTACAAATAAATTCTGCAATTTTTGAACACATGGAATCCTGGGGGGTAAAAAAAAGAAAAAAAGAAAGAGGATTGATGGTGTATTTTTTTTTTCTTTAGAATTTTGCATAGGGTGCGTGCGCTTGACTGAGAGACAGAGAAAGTGAGAAATTACCCTCCCAGGGGGATGGCCACACCGCAATCCTTTTTCCTCCATTCTCCTCTTGGGATTTTGATCATGCACACACATGTGACCGGCACCATTTTCAAGCTGCCGGGTCCAGAACTTGAACAGCAAAGCTGTCCATGTGGAATCCAGCTGCCCTAACCTCCACACCACCTGCTGGCCCCATCAATGGTGTATTATTAAGTACATTAAATAAAGGGAATAAATAAATGGCTCAATTAAAAGGTAGATACTATCAGACTGGGGAGGGGGAAAAAAAGCAAGGCTTAGCTACAGTATATCCCATCTATGTGAAATGCACTTTGACTATAAAAACATGGCTGAAAGTAAGATGGAAACAGATATAACATGCGAACACTAATGATAACATGGAAAACTAAGACTTTCCACAACTGACACTGACATAGTTTACATTTTAAAATCTAAATAGTGGAGCCAGCAGGTGGAGTGGTGGTTAATGTGCCGGCCACGGTTTAAGTACCAGACCTGGTGGCTTGCTTTCTCATTTTCCTTCTTTCTCTTTCTCTCTCTCTCTCTGGTGACCATACATGTCCTATAGCAAGTTTAAATAAAGTTAAATAAATAAATAATTTAAAATTTTTTTTAGAAATCTGAATAACCATATTAATAAGCTAAACGGGCTAGTCTAACCTTTCACAGAAAGAAAAGTCAAAGCTCAGATGGTGGGACCAGCAGATGGCATAATGGTTGCATCACTGTACTCCCACATAGTCGACAGCAGTTTGAGTCCCAGACCCAGCAACTTAAAACTCACACTGGGCACGTGTGTGTGCGTCCAAAATCCTGAGACAAAGGAGGAAAAGGACTGTGGCATGGTCGTTCCCCATTTCTCATTTCTGCCTCTATGTCCCTCTCTACCTCTCCAACAAGCGCACGTGCCCTATAGCAAAAATCTATCTTAAAAATTTTTTTTAAATAAAAGCTCAGATGGTATCACTGATGGTGTCTATCAAACATTTGAGTAAGAAATCATTCTCAACTTATTTTAGAAGGTCTGTATAAACCTACTACAAACGCTTACTAAAAAAATAAAAACTACAAAATACAATCATAGTTTATGAACATAGATGAGAACATCCTCAGCAAAACAATGGAAAAAGTAAAACCAGTAACTTGTAAAAATAACAGTATATCATGATCTTGAGGGGTTGATCCTGGAAATACAATGCTTGGATTCACATTTCAATGTTTTTACCATAACAACAGATGTAAAAAACGCATTTGATAAATGCTTTCAACATCTATTCTGAATTAAAACAAAAAAACCCTCAGCACACTAGAAACAAATTTCGTCAAACAGATATGCCGATAGCAAATAACATATCTAATTAAATCCTCAGGACTTTGCCTCTAATATTGGCAATGGGGCAAAGATGCCCACTTCCCACCAATTCTATTCAACACTATAAATGTCTCAGCTAGTGTAATATGGTAGGAAAAAGAAATACGAAGCATAAAGATTGGAAAGTTAAATGTAAAACTGCCTTTTTACAGGCAACCTAATTGTTAAAAGAAATTGCTAAGAAATATAAGTCAGTTTAGCTAGACTCATCTAAGTCAATTTAGCAAGGTCACAGATGCAAAGTCAGTATAGAACTCATTCTATTTGTTTCTACTAGCAACAAAAAGAAAATTTAAAAATTTTTTCTTAAAATAATACAAAAAAGTAGGACTAGGCAAGGTGGTATACACTGTTAAGATACTGTGCTCCAGGGACCAGCAGTTAGCGTAATGGCTATGTCACTGAACTCCTATGTAGCCAACTGCAGTTCGAGTCCCAGACCCGGTGGCTTAAACTCACGCCAGGCGTGTGTGCATGCATCCCAAGATCCCGAGAGGAGAATGGAGAAGGGATAGCAGCGTGGCCATCCTCCCTGCGGGGTGATTTCTCGCTTTTCTATCTCTCTGTCTCTGTCTGTCTGGCGAGCGCACGCGCCCTATAGCGAAAACCTCTCCAAAAAAAAGAAGATACTGTGCTCCACAGGCTGGGATCACATGAGAGGCCCAGGTTTGACTTCTGGTCCAAAATAAAGGCTGAAACAGTGACATGAGCTTGCAATACCAGCTACTTGCAAGTCTAAGGCAGGAGCATTACAAGCTTGAGGGTGGCCTTGTCCTAAAATAAAGAGGCTGAGTATGATGGTAATCACCCAGCTAGAAGGCTGAGGCAAAAGGATTGTGACATCTGTATTCATTCATTGATTCATATGTATATAAAGTAATAAAAAATTTTTAAAAAAATACAAGCCCTGTATTGAAAACTATAAAAAACTGCCGAGAGAAATTAAATACCTAATAGTTGGGTAGTCGAAAAAGTCACGACGTATTTTTTTCTATGCAAAAATGCGTCATGACTTTTCCGACTACCCAATAAATGGAAATAAATTACAGACTACGTCTGTAATTTGGAAGATTCAATGCTGGAAAGATATGAATCCTGTCCAAATTGCAATCCCAATCTTATACCCACCAGATACTTTTACAGAAATAGGCTATTTGATTTTAAAATTTATACACAAATACGAAAGACCTAGAACATCCAAAACAATCATGAAAAATAAGGATTAGAAGGATAAGGAAATAAGGATTAGTAGGATTAGCATTATCTGACTTCAAGACTATTCATAAAGCTACTGTAATCCAGCATTGTGCCGGGTTAAGGACACAGATCAAGGGTGCATAGTATAGAGTACAAAAAGAGATTCACACTTCTACGATCAGTTGATTTTGAAAAGAGGGACCAAAACAAGCCAAGGGGAAATAGGAGACCTTTCTAACAAATGGCGCTGGAGCAATCAGATATCCATGTAATAAAAAAGTGAACTTCAATTCCTACCTCATACCATAAATAAAAAATGGAGATTGAGCATGAATCTATATCTAAAAGCAAAAACTATTCTAGAGACAAAGAATATCTTCACACCCTGAGTGTGGTAAGATGCAAGAAAAACAAAATTATTCAACACAAGGTAGACATTAGAAGGACCCACTCCATAGTGTTGGATTAACACTGGAAGTATCAATACAAAATCATAGCTTGTTTTTATTAACACAGGTAGCATCAATATAAAATCATAATGTTTTTCTTTTTTTTTTTTTTTTTTAGATTTTTGCCTTAAGGTATGTGCACTCACCAGAGAGAGACAGAATGAGAGGGAAAGTGAAAATTCCCCCCACCCCATGGAGATGGCTATGCCACAATGCCTCTTCTTCCATTCTCCTCTCAGAATTTTGGACACACATACACACACACATACACACACACAAGCCCCTAGAGTGATTTTCAAGACACCAGGTCCAGGGCTCGAACTGTGCAGTAGGCCACATGGGATCCAGCCACCTTAACCTCCATGCCACCTGCTGGCTGTACAATCATAGTTGTCAATATACATCATGTATATATGTAGATAGTGCTATGGCCTAAACACGTACCCCAAAATTCTTATGCTGAAACTTAAATCCTTCAATGCATGTTGAAACTAAAGTTCCCACCATTAAGAGGTGGGGACTTAGGACTTAATTAAAACAGGAGGGTGCACTCAACTGCTGGGGTGCAGCAATAAGGCAAGTGCCTTGTGAGTCTGGAAGCTAAATAGGCAACAGGCTCAGATTCCCGGAGTCAAACTGAAAACAAGTTGGGATGCAACATGGGCACCCAGAATCCTGAGAATCCTGAAGGGCTGGAGATTGTTAAGGGTACTGTGGTGTGACAAAACCCTCTCAAGGTTGCTTTTCTCCTCTCTCTTATGCTTGTGCACATGCTATCACTTTAAAAAAAAGAAGGCACCACCTTCATGAATAGGACCTTATAGAGAGGCAGAGAGAGAACTAGGCATTTTTGTCTTTCTGCTGTTCCGCCACCTGAGGACAAGAAAGCCCTTGATGTCACACTGAATGCCAGCACCTTGAACGTGGATCGCCCACCCTCTAGAACTTTAAGAAACAAATGTCAAATGTCTATCATTGGTACATTATTCAGTCTCAGGCATTTTGTTATAGCAGTAGTAACGGACAAAGATATGTAAATTCAAAGTGTAGATAAATACATGTGTATTTACACACAAACACACCCTAGCTGTCCACAAAAAGGGCCTAGAAATGAAGACACACACTTGAAACAAGCACACGTACACAGATCTTGATAACCAAACAAGGTTCCTCTGCAAAAAAGTTGATATAAAGGGCAGGCAATAAAAAATCAGCCTGAAGCAACTAGATGCATCAAAAGTGAGTGAGTGTTCAAAGAACTGTGGAGACATGTAACAAGAGTATAAGAGCCACCTTGGAAGGTTGGTTCACACCAACCAAATCTGAGTAGGAATGTATGTATGAATCATTCAAATAAATAAGCGAACAAACGGGAGGTAGAGGGAGGTGGGAAAGCTATTCCCTAACATTGAGTGCCAAAGAACTTCACAAGTATGAAGGTGGAAAATCATCAACGGAACTAAAACTAGTAGAAGGAAGTTTGATGAGAACAGAGCATTTCCATAGTTTGAATATACAGTAACTTCAAAGAGACAAACAGTATGCTGCAGTACACAAATGCGGCAGATATCAACTTAACGAAGTATCCAATGTTGTCATCAGTACAGAAACAAATTGACAAAGTGGCTCTTAATAACTTGCACTAAAAATAAAAAATCAGTTTGTTATTACTGTCTAAAATGTATAACCAGAATTTAACCATGAGGAAATTTCAAACAAGCACAAATTGAGAGACATTCTCTAAAATAATTGGCCGATACTCTTCAAAAATGTCAATGTTGAGAATGTCAAAGGTTAAGAAATTAGTCTAGAGACTAAAAAAATATGACAGCTAAATTTAGGGTGACTTTAGGTTGAATACTGAACAGGTTAAATGAGAGCAATAAAGGGCACAACAGGGACAACTACTGACACCGCCATGTGGACTATGAATTACATAACCACGAAGTGCCGATCATTAAATTTCCTGACTGGTAGTTCTACTGTGATGATACAAGAGAATGCCCTGGTTCTCAGATACACGTTACAGTGTTCTTATGACACATACAACCTAGGTCAAGCGAATCAGGGAAAACAATGTACATATGTACCTAAACACATACATAGGGAAAGAGGAAAAGAATGATAAAGCTAAAGGGATAAAACACAAATACACACACATAAAAATATCTTTGCCTTGGGGTGCATGCACTTGCCAGAGAGAGAGAGAGAGAAAGAGAGATCCAGAGATGGTGAGAAATCATCCCCTGGGAAGATGGCCACGCTGCAACCCCTTCTCCTCCATTCTTCTCCCGGGATCTTGGGCATGCATGCACATGCACCTGGCGTGAGTTTCAAGTCACCGGATGTGGGGCTTGAACCAGGGTGAGCCATGTGAGAGTCCAGCAAGGTTAACTGCTATGCCATCTGCTGGTCCCAATTTATTCTTTTTTTAATTGCAGAGGGCACATATGCTTGCCAGAGAAACAGAGAAGAAGAGGGAGAAAGAGAAAGCTCCCCTAAATGAGGTGTAGTCAGGTCACAATCTCTTCTCTTCCATTTCTCCATCCGATTGAGATTTGGGCATGCACACACGTGCGCCCAAGAGTGCTTTTAAGTTGTCACGGCCAGGATTCAAATTGTGGTTAGCCATGTGGGCTCCAGCTCCCTTAACCATTCATTTACAGGGCCAGCCCCATACTAGTTCTTAATAAACTATTTCCATTTGACCATGCTAGCTTCCACTCTGACAGGGTTTTTCCATGTTTTGTAGTGATCATCATTGCAGAGAAAATAGATTCCAACTCCTTCCATAGCAGATCAACAAGTGATCTTGAAATAAGAGCAAAAGGAAAATATGCAATATTGAGTCCACTTTTCCAATCTTTTAAAGGCAGTTTTTTTATCTTTATACTTGTTACACTAAAAAAGTTATTTGAATTGCGTCCCAGACCCGGTGGCTTAGAACTCACGCCAGGCGCGTGTGCGTGTGTGCCCAAGATCCCGAGAGGAGAATGGAGGAGAAGGGATTGTGGCGTGACCATCCCCCCTGGGGGGTGATTTCTCACTTTCTGTCTCTCTGTCTCTGTCTGTCTGGCGAGCGCAAGCACCCTATAGCGAAAACCTCTCCAAAAAAAAAAAAAAAAAAAGTTATTTGAATTTAAAAAATATTATGTGGCTATAGAGAACTAATTAATTAATGCCTTCTTCCTAACACTTTCTAAAGAAATATCTATTGATTATCTATTGCTATCTATTACCTAACATAAAGAAATATTTTTAAGGACCAGCAGGTGGTGTGGTGGTTGAGGGGCTGGACTCTCACATGGCTAACCACAGTATGAGTCACAAACCCAGTGGTTTGCTTTCTCACTTTCTCTCTCTATCGCTTGCTCTTTTTCTGGTAAGTACATATATCATATAGCAAATCAAATAAAAGTGGTAATAAATAAAATTAATATTTTTCTTTTAATTACATATAGGTCAAAATGAAGTTTCTTATTCTTCCTATAAAAAGCTGGGCAACCAATTCATTTCCAAAATATAAAATGCTATTCAGTTGCAACAAAAAAAATACAACTAGTGATTCTTCATAAAGGAAATACGGCAATTCCTTGTACTCTTACGCTTCTTTCTTTTTTTTTTTTTTTTTTATTTGGTTTATGCTGAAGGATATGTGCACACACCAGAGAAAGGGAAAGAAAGGGGGGAAAGTGAGAAATCTCCCCCCAAAGGAACAGTTTCGCTACAATGCCTCTCCTCTAAACTCCTCTCGGGATCTTGGAAAGACATGCTATGCACACAGCATGACTCACGCCATGTGCACAGGATGATTTTCAGGACCCTGGGTCCAGGACTCAATCATGCAACTGGGCAAGTGGGATCCAGGATCACCTCCATGCCACCTGCTGGCCCCCTCTTATGCTTTTTCTCTAAGGTTGAAATCATATGAAAATTCATATATAGGGAAATGACAATGGCACGAAGAAATGCGACACTCTGCAAAGCTGACACATACGGGAAGGTCCAGGTCCTATCCAGAGACCGCCCTGAATAGACTAGGCATACTTAGCTGGGGTGGGTTACAGCATCAAGACCCTGTTGGCGGCACTGTCTCTCTTTTTCAATCTTTGTCTCACTCATGGAAGAAATAAATAATCTTTTTTTTTAAAAAAAATGCTTACATATAAAGCAAAAGTCTTAAGTGAAAAACTGGAAAAGTGCTTTGACAAATATGATAGACAAAAAAGCCTCTACCCTTGACATACAAATGAGTTACATAAAGTAATTTTTTAAAAAAGCAAAACAATATCAAAAGATTAATCAAAAAAGGACATGAGGGGCTGGCAGGTGGTGTGGTGGTTAAGGGCGCTGGACTCCCACATGGCCAACTGTGGTCTGAATCCTGGACCTGGCAGCTTGCTTTCTCACTCCTCCCTCCTTCCCCGCTCTGTTCCTCTCTGGTTCAATTAAAATAAATGAATGAATAAGGTTAAATAATAATTCTTTTTTTTTAATGGACATGTATAGCCAATCCTCTCTCTCTCATACACAAAATCTTTAAAAAGAAGAAGAAAAACAGCCTACTTCACTAGTAACTTAAACAAAGAAGACCACAATGAGATGTTCTACACTTGTTAAACCAATCATTTTCTTTTTTAAAAACACAACATTGGGGCCAGAGGGTGGCATGGTGCTTAGGGCTCTGGACTCCCACATGGCCCACAGTGGTTGAAGTCCCAGACCAGGCAGCTTGAAAAATCATGCTTGGCGCATGTGTGTGCACATACCCAAAGTCCCAGGAGGAGAATGGAGAAGGGATTGCGGCATGGCCAACCCCCGGGAGAGGGATGCTTTCTCACTTTCTCTCTCACCGTCTGTCTCTGGCAAGCACACTAGCCCTATGGCAAAAAGGAAAAAAACACTGGTGAGGCCAGCAGTTGGCATGGAGGTTAAGGCAGCTGGATCTCACATAGCCAACTCCACGGTTTGGACCTGGCAGCTCGGAAATCATGCTGGGCACGTGTGTGCTTGCCCAAAATCCCTAGAGGAGAATGCAGGAGATGGGACTGCAGTGTGCACACCCCCCGGGAAGTAATTTCTCACTCCCCACACCCCTGTTTCTGTTTCTCTCCAGCAAATACAAGTGTCCTATAGCCAAAAAGCAAACCACCACCACAAAAACATTGGCAGGAGTCCCCTAAAAGGCCATCCAGCACCTCACTAGTCAAAGTATTGATCAGAACTTTTCATGAAAGCAGTTCAGCTATGTGAATTAAGAGCCATTCACACCACTCTAGTCCATGACACTATTCAAAAGAATTAATCTGAACTATGGGTTAAAAACTATGCCCACAGATATCCAAAGACTATGTAAAGTAGCAAAATTCAAACAATAGGAGATGGTCAAACTAAATGCAATATGTAGTCACTAATATTTAATAAAAATGGGTATGTGATACAACTAATATTGAGAATAAAGTTTATAAAACTGTGCTTTCAGGAAAACCTTAACTTAGAGAGAGAGAGAGAGAGACAGAGAGAGAACGCCCAGAATAGTAGTGCTAAAAATGAACGGTGACTGTGTGTGAAAATGAATCCAAGGGAAGAGTGTGAACACCTGTCCCAGTCTCCAGTTTATCTCTGAGCTCTCACTTGTCTACCATCTGTCCCCACTGGAGCCACAGCTACACTCCTTACATGGCAGTGTCACTCCTGATCTGCCTGTCTCCCTTCCTCGGCACTCGGAGCATTTCCTGAGGGCAAGACACCATCTCCAGCCACATTCAGTAAACACCTGTGGCCCTGTAAATGCAAACTTTCCTGCCCCTTTCACACACGAAAAAATGGACTCGTGAAAAAAATGTATTCTATATAGCTATTAATGTCACCTCAAAATCGAAACCTAAACTGAATATGGAAGTCCATCAAGAAATCGTTTCACTTTACTTTGCTTCTTTCAAATAAAAACATCAAGAAGAAAACATCCCTGGCACTTTCCTTCATAACCCCAGACTCCCACAAGGCAGGCCTGAGACAACACAAAGATACCACGTACCTGATCAGTGTTGTGTGCTAGGGACCACCACGGTGGCATTGTCAGCTCACTTTCATATCATAAGACACTTGTTTCAAAAGTCTAATCATTAGCTACCACCAAAAACACACACCCATCTGCGTGCTGCAGCGCTCGGCCACTACCCAGGGCCACACCTGACTCCGAGCTCTGCCCTACTCCCCACTGATTACACCTTCACTTGGCAACTCTCCACCCAATGAGCTGAGCAGAGTGCAGTCGGGGAGAGGCTGCGAGCAAGGCTAGAACATGGAGAAGCCAGATGGAAGCAAAACCACGACCGTGGCAGACGCCAGCTGAGAGGCATCCGTAAGTCAATGGTTCTCAACAAGGGGATTCCGCATGCCAGGGGAACTAGGGCAGTTTCCTGGCAATATTCTTGGTTGTCACAACTGGGGGGGTGCTCCTGGTATCTAGCAAGAAGAGGCCAAGGATGCTGCTAAACATCCCAACGCATGGCAGCTCCCCACAACAAGGAGTCACCCGACCCTCAAAGGTCGACAGCACAAAGGCCGAGAAAGCCCACCAGAGCGATGCACCCACTAGTGTGGTGAGTCTACCGACTCTGCTCCCCATTCGGAGGAGGAGTAGAGCCACCCCCTTCCCGCTCCATCAGACATTATGGCAGAGTGAGAGAACCGCGGTTTTAGTGACCACCATGCTACCTCAGAAATTGGGAATGAGAGTGTTACAACTTAATAAAAGAAATACTCTCCTACATATCTTCTGTTTCTTCAGAGACAACTTCACAGCAGAAACTGTAAGAAGATAATATTATCGAAGGTGCCCAGACTGGTGAACAGCTCCAGAGAACGTGGCAGTGCACCCAGTGTCAGTGACAAACTCAGCTGTGTACTCAGCGGGACCTATGAACCCAGACTCACAGCCCCCAGTTTAGCACAAGAAAAAGATGGCAAGTATTCAAAGAGCACTCAGAAAGAAGAAAATAACAGTGTGGCTTTCTAAGATGAATCACCAAAAACTACACAAGACTTAGAGGTGTGACATTTTCAAAATTGAGAACAGACAGCACTTAGCTTGTACTTTAGCCAAAAATGAATGGAAAAAAAAAGTACAGATAAAGAATTCAGTACATGACTTGTCAGTGTTACAATTTCACTAGAATCAAGTGCACTGAGTCACATCACAATAGACTTTTAAAATTACTTAACAACCTTATCATGCCATGACTTCCACCCCCACGGACCAGAAGGTTAGAGAAGTCATCGGGTACCATCTCGGGCTGAGGCTTTAACATAACTTCAATCGTCTCTGAAGCACCATCAGCCTCTGACGTTGACCTTTGTGTTTCAGTGTGGGGAAGTACTCGCCACTTTCCTGGCTGGTCTGTGTCCCCCAGGAGAAATTGTTAGAAATGTGTCCATCCAGCTGGATCAAGAGGGCCTCCCTCCCTTTCAACTGCAAGTGTTATTACAGTTTTGATTCACGTGAAGCAAACCTAATTACACTCTACACATCAGCCCTTAAATTTTCTCTAAGACTACACTGCCCTCCCCACCCCAAGCCTTTTTCTTCTCCAGGCTGTAAAATGTGCTCTCCTTGTAAGCCTTACAGGTAGGTCTTGAGGTTACACAGCTAGGATTCAATGGGAGGCCAAAAATACCAGAATGACAGAACTAGAAGGAATCTTGGACATCAATCAGTTCAAACCCAGTCCCGCCTTCTATAAATGCGGAAACAAGGCAGACGGGAAAGAAGGCTGCTTGCTGGGAGTTGTAGAAGTCAAGCAACGACTCAGGGAAGTGAGGAGTGGAACCCCAGTGTGCCTCTGAACGAGCTGTATAACAGGGCTGTGTAAGCCAAGCAGAACTCGCGCTCAGTCATCTCCCAAAGGCTCTTCCACGGACACCAGAGATCCCGTACTTTTCTTCAACTTTCAGAGGCCACATGTACTGGGCCAAGGAAAGGGGTCGCGGAGGGAGGGAAGGAGGGAAGAGGACAGACAGAGAAAGCACCCCCCACCATGGGAAATGGTCACACCACGATCTCCTCTCTCTCCTTTCAGGATTGTGGGCATGCCTGCACATGCTCTGGCGGGTTTTTCAAGCCTCTCAGTCTCATACTCCAAGCACGCAGTTGGCCATATGGGATCAGTCCAGCCTCCTTAACCGCCACTGGCTAGCACAACTGAAATCCTGTACTTTAAACTGAGGGCGATGACGGATCCATCTCTGGGCTGCCTTCCCTGGATAAGGGTTTAGTGAGCTTCACATATGGGAGGACAAAAAAAAAAAAAAAAAAAAAAAGGACCAGAATGGCCAAATTGAACCATGGTTAATTCTATTTGTTCACTATGGTTTCCTTTTTGGGCAACCCAGAAAATTACGTTTTCCATTCTTCTTCACAGTTATGACAGGAGTCATGTGACTGAATTCTGATCAATAAAATACAGAGAGAGATGTCAGCTCTCATCCACACCTGGACGCTGAGAAGCTTGGTTGCGCTCCTCCAGCTTTCTCGTCCTCTGCCATCTTGGAAGCCACACAGCACAGCTACCAACAGCGGAGGTACAGCCAAGTTGTGATGGGTTTTGCTTGATGGAAAGTCACATTTTGTTATGGCCATTGTTGTCAGCACAGCACAGCACAGTCCAGTGCTTCTCGGAATCGTGGGTCCATCTATCGTGTTGCTCGCATCTCTCTGGGGTGAGATCCAGAGAGTCTACACTTTTCACAAGCGCTGAGATGACACAATGTGGCTAGTCTTTGCAATGAGACTTTGAAAAGCAAGTGCCTAAACTACATGACTAATACACAGCGGGAGAATACTCTGGAGAAACTGGCCCAAAGTAAAGGCCTCCCACACACTGACTTGGGTCTAGGGAAGATTCTCGCATCAAAAATGATTCTCTCTTAATTTCTCAGAATAAAATTTGCCAAGTTTAAAAGCTCTGAATATACACACAACTGCCAATAAAGCAGCAAACTGTAGTTGAGATTAAAAGCACAATGACAGAGGGTTCTAGGAGGAAAAACTCCAGAAAAGCAGACAGAACTGATTATATGAAAGACAATGTAGCAAAAATTAAGAATTTTTGAAATTCTTAATTCAAAATTAAATTTTATGTATTTCAAATATATATATATATATATATATATATATATATATATGTAATATGCATATATAGCAATATATACACCATATATGAAAAGTTATTTGGGTGAAAAAAATTAGGTAACTTTAAAAAACAGAAAAAGATGTATAAAAAAGAAAATGAAGGTCCAGCTCCTTGGCCTAGTGGTTAAGGGAGCTAGACCACACATGGGCAATCATGCAGTTGAGAGTCCTGACTCAGGGCCAGCAGGTGGTATGGTGGTTAAGGTACTGGACTCCCACATGGCCAACCGCAGTTTAAGCCCCAGACCTGGCGGCTTGCTTTCTCACTTTCCCTCTCTCTCTCACTGTGTCCCTTTCTGGTAAAATTTAAATTAAACAAATAAATAAAGTTAAATAACATAATTTTTTTAAAGCTTAAAAAATTTTTAAAAAAAGAGAAAAGACAGGAAATACAGTCATGGACTACTCTGAGCTCCACAGCTCAACAACAGTGCTACACCCATAGGTGGAGAATTAAGAAAAGGTAAATGAAGATTTTTTTAAAGAATTATTTATTTAATATTACTATTATCTTTCAATTTGCTACAGGGTATATGCACTTAAGAGAGAGCGAGAGAAAGCAAGCCACTAGGTCCAGGACTTGAATCACAGTTCGCCATATGTGAAGACCAGCACCTTAACCACCATGCCACCTGCTGGCCTCAAGTAAACAAGGGTTTTTAAAATACTCAAATCCTCAAGGATCAAAATAGGAAGCCAGTACACAGTACCTAAAGTTGATAAGTCAGTCACAGTGACATAAATATTATGTTTAGAAATATAAAAGTACCGGGGCCAGTAGGTGGCATGGTGGTTGAGGCACTGGACTCCCACATGACCAGCTGCGGTTCAAGGCCTGGACCTGGCAGCTTGCTTTCTCACTTTCCCTCATTCTCACTCTCTGTGTATCTCTCTGGTGAATGGATGTGCCCTATAGCATATTAAATAATAATAATAAATAAAATTAAGTAATTTTTAAAAAAGAAAAGAAGTATGAAAGTACCATAGAAAATAAGAAAACATTAGTCTGCCTATATTTCATTATAAGTTAACTATTTTTTTTTTAATTTTAGAAAAGAGATTTTTGCTATAGGCACATGTGCTCACCAGAAAGACAAAGACAGAAAACGAAAAATCACCCCCCAGGGGGATGGCCACGCTGCAATTCCTTCTCCTCCATTCTCCTCTCAGGACCTTGGGCACGCAGGCACAGGTGTGAGGTTAAGCCACTGGGTCTGGGACTCAAACCGCAGTCAACTACGTGGGAGTCCAGTGACATAACCATTATAGCATCTGCTGGTCCCTAAGTTCACTATTTTTGAACAATGTATCGGGTGGTCAGAAAAGTCATGATGTATTTTTCTATGCTTTTCTACACAAAATGTATCATGACTTTTCTGATGATCCAATACAAGTATTGTTTTGAGGAAAAATGTAAACACTAATTTTAACATACAGAAAAATTTTAACATACAGATAATATAAGCAAGAGAATGAAGAAAAGAGTACCTAAATATTATTAGTGGGAGTATAGATTAAAATAAACATGGGGTGCCCAATTGCCACTACCCAATATAAATTCCCCTTTGCCTAAATAATTCTATTTCTAGGGTTCTGTACTATAATAATCCCTCAGCAATGTTCAATGGCATATATACATAAGAATGGTCACTGCAACACTGTTATAAAAGAAAAATCAGAGGACACTAAATATCCACTAATAAGAGAAGAGTTGAATGAGTTATGAATATATGTACTGGTATATTCTTCATTCCGCCCACAAATATTTATTAACTGCAAGGCACTGGGAATGGGGTAGTAAACAAAACTCAAACCTGCAAAGGAATACTACGCAATTATTAAAAAGAAAAACCTATACATATTGATCCACAAATAAAAGCATATTACAAAATATTATACACAGTATGATCCTAGCTTTATTAAATATGAAGTAAAACTAGATAAAGGACTTTTTCTTTATGCACTTACAATATCAATATTAGAGGGTTTTTTTAACAATTAATATTAACAACTAATATCATCTGTATAATTTTTAAAAGACAATGAAGACATCTGCTTGTCAGACTGAATAAAAGCAGTAACAAAGGAAAGCAAAGAGGATGAGTCTATTTTTTTTTTTTTTTTTTTGGAGAGGTTTTTGCTATAGGGCGTGTGCGCTCGCCAGATAGACAGAAAGACATAGACACAGAAAGCGAGAAATCACCCCCCAGGGGGGATGGTCACGCCGCAATCCCTTCTCCTCATTCTTCTCTCGGGATCTTGGGCACGTACGCACATACGCCCGGCGTGATTTTAAGCCACCGGGTCCGGGACACGAACCGCAGTCGACTACGTGGGAGTCCAGCGACATAGCCATTACGCTAACTGCTGGTTCCCTGAGTCTATTTTTTATAAAAGTAGTTCTTCTATAGTAAAATAAGGGAAGATCTACATCATTTTCACATCTAGATTTTACACACATGTGATTTCATTTCTAGGTATCTATCCTCAAGAAATTCTCTTACATATTCATAAAAATTGAGTAAAAAACAATCTAAATTTCTATCAATGGAAGAATGATCCAATTGTAATATCTTTATACAATAAAATAGCATAGAGTAGTCATAAAAAACTCAAAAGATGAACCACAAAAGCACAACTTTCAGGGAAAACTTCATATTAGGGAATATATATATTATAGTATAAAATTATTTATACCATGGCTTTTAAAAAGCAGCAAAATAAAACCATCTATACTATTAATGAATAATATAAACCCATAAATACATATTTAAAATACCACGAGATACTTTACAGCAACCATTGGAAACTTAAATATCTGGCAATATAGAGTTAACAATGACATGGAACAAGGACTCTTATATACCACTGTTAATACATATTGACACAACCAGTAAGGAAAACAGTATTATACAGTATGATAAACAGAAAACAAAAGTTAGATCCCCGAGATTCCTGCCCCAGGTTATTCAGTCACTCAGCTGAGTACATACATGAGGGTATTATGGAGAAAAAAATAGAAAAAGTGTCCTAAACTGTGCAGGTGGGTCCGATCTAATCATAGATTAGACCTTTACAGACAGACCGCTGCCTCCAGCTAGAGGAGAGGGCAGAGCGGAGACAGAGGAGAGGTCAGAGAGGTTCAGAGCATGAGAGGGGCTGGGACCCACGGCATAGTTAAGGGACCCAGACCCCACATGACCAAGCGGGATTGCAGTATTGGCTCCAGCAGCCTAAAAAAAAAATCACACCAGGAGCTCGTGCATGCATGTCCAAATTCCTGACAAAAGAAGGAATGGGTAAAAAGAAGGGCAGCATGATTGCGCCCTATGGGGGAAGGTGCACTCTCACATGGGCACCAGAAAGACACGGAGGGAGAGAGCAAGCATGCGCACTCGCCCTCTGGCAGTTAAAACCAAAGAAAAAGCATGAGAAAGACTAAACCCCCTCTTGCCAGCATGGAAGGTGAAGGAAGGAATGGGGACCCAAGGCAAGGGAGATGAGTGACCTCTAGAAGCTGAGAATGATCACCTGCTGATATCCAGCAAGGAAACACAGATGGCAGTCCTACAACCACATGGACTAAATTCTACCAACAACCTATTAATGAATGAGCTTGGGAGCAGGTTCATCTCCAGAGCATCCCAAAAAGAAGAGTCTAACCGACAACTTGATTTCAGCCTTGTTAAGACCCAGAGCAGATATCCCAGCCAAGCTTACTGCCCTTCTGACCTACAGAACCATGAGATGATAATCTAGTTGTAAAAGTCTTAAGTTTATGGTTATTTGATGTACAGTGACAGAAAACTAATACTTCTAGAAAAGTTGAGGAAATGCATTACTCTACAACCAGTAGCTACATACCTAACAATATAGCTAGAGAAACTCTAGCCCACCTGCACCAGAAGACAGGCCCAAGAATGTTCACATTACCACTGCTCATGATAGAGAAAAAAGCTGACAACCCAGTCATTCTTCAAGAGTACAAAGAACCGTAGAATATTCATATAATGTACAATACAGCAACAAAACATCAACAGACCACAGACACACAAGCACATGGATAAGTCTCAAGTTGCACATTATTTAGAAAAAAGCAAGTGAACAAAGTGTGCACACAGGATAATTGTAGTTGTAAAGTTTGATAGTACACAGAACAGAACAGCATAGCTTAGACTAGATGCAAATGTGGTAAAACTATAAATAGCAAGGCAATAACAGACATGACACTCAGGGGACCAGTTATGTCTGTGGGAGGTAAGGGGATGGGAAGAGGAGGGGACCAAGGACATCAAAGGTAATGTAACGCTGTTCCTAACTGATGGTTACAGGATAAAAGCATTTAAATTCTTTACATATTTCATAAATGTTACAGTGTCTACCCAATATTTAAAAGATAAAAACATCTACATAAGCAAACTTCTACATAACCTAAAAAAAGTTTTTGTCTTTTCTTTTGCCCATACCATTTTGTTCCTTGAAAAAGAAATTCAAATGATACATAAAAAAGTCAATCCTTCTTTCTATGAAATATCTTTATAAAAAAAAAAAAGACAAATACATTCATCAACTTTGTTGAGTAAAATAAGTAAATGTAATTTACATACATGTAAAATTACCACCTTTTTTAACAACCTAAATCTTACCATCTAGGGCCAGTCTGGTGCAGCAGTTAAGGCACCTGTATGCCACATGGCTGACTTTGAGGTTCAAGACCCAGACCCTGAGGCTTGAAAAACATACTGGGCATGCATGCCCAAAATCCCACAAAGAGGAAGAACTAGAAGACAAGGGATTGCAATATGGCCATTCCCCGTAGAGGGTGATTTCTCTCTTTCTTTCTCTCTTGCCAATGTACATGCCCTCTGGAAAAAAAGTTTAAAAAAAAAATCCTACCCTTAGACATAATCAGTGAGTTAGCTGAACATCCTCCCAAGCATTTTCTATTTGTGTGTATAGAAACATTTAAATATTTTACATAAAATCACTATATATACACATATATGCACAAGTTTATCCTATAAATGCTTTTTAGAGCCCTACTTTTTAAAATCAACTATATTAAGATATAATTCACATAAGATTTTAAAGTGTAATGTTCAGTAAGTTTTGACAAAGTATGTGTAGTATACCACCCAATCAAAATACAGAACATTCCCGTCATCTCAGAAAGTTCCCTCCTGCTCCTCTCAAGTTAACCCACCTATCCACCTCTGACCCCAGGCAAGCATTAATCTACTTTCTTTATTAATGTTTTGCTGGTTCTAGAATTGCACGTGAGTGGAATCATACAGAATGTATTCTTTTATCTGTCTTCTTTTGCTCAGCATAATGTTTTAAAACTTCCTGCTGACACACTGTCAGTAATTCACTCCTTTTTACTGATGAATAGTACTCCATTGCAGACTTGTTGACAGACATGGGGACTATTTCCAGCTGTGAGCTCTGAGTATTGGTATACAAGTCATTTGTGGACTTAAGACTTGACTTTAAGGCTTGTCAGTGGCATGGTGGTTGGGTCAGCTGGATCCCACACAACCGAGTGGTTCGAGCCCCAGACAGAGCAGCTTGGAAGAAGAAAGGCTGGAGCCCATGGTCATATGTGCCCAGAATCCTGAGAGGAGAATGGATTAGAAAGTGGCTAGCTCCCTGGGGTGGGGGGTGAGGAGGACGAGGAGAGGTGCATTCTCATTCTCTCTGTCGAGCCCATGTATCCAATAGTAAATTTTTTTAAATATATATTTTAAAAAAGATTTTACTTTATAGCCAGGGGTGGAAGTACAGGGTCATAAAATAAGTGTTCAAGTTAACAGGAAACTATCAAACTGTTTTCCAAAGTGCCTAATATTGTATACACTCCTAGTAACAATGTACATACGTTTGGTTTCTCTATATCCTCACCAACACTTGATATCATCAGCCTTTTTCATTTTAGCCATTCTTGTAAGCAAAATAATTGCTTATAATTATAATTTTGAGTTATACTTCTCTAATAACTAAATATGTTTAAAAATTTTAATGTGCCTACTAGAAATTCAAATATCTTTTGTGAAGTTTCTATGGAAACAGGATTGCAGCATGACCACACACCATTGAGGGGTACATTGTCATGTACTCTGTGGCAATTTAAAATTAACTAATTAAAATGGTTATAGAAGAAGAAGACAACGTGTGAAATATTTTGTACTTCTACATGGTCTGGAAATGGCCTGTTCTGGTTGATAAAGATCCATAATGCATTATACAACAATTACGAATTATTACTATTATAACTGAACAAATTTAAAGTATTCTAAATATAATCCCGGCCCCTACAAAATAATTTAGAGCCTGTCACTGTCTATTGGTTTTGAATTGTGGCTAGCAAAATGATAGATTAAAAAAAGAGCCAATCACAGCTCAATTTAACCACCATGGTTTTCAAGAACACCAAAATTAAAACAACGCCTCACAATGTTGCCCCCATAGATGAGCTATTTACTCCAGCATAAAAAAATCACCCCAAAACTTGATGGTTTGAAACAGTGAGCATGTATTCTACCTCACGGGGACAATGGCCAGGAGTCTTGGCTGGAGATGTCTGGCCTAAGTTCTATCATGAGGCTGCAATCAAGATGCTGAGCAAGCAGCTGGGTCACCAGAAGGCAGGGCTCTGCGTTTGGGCGGGGTGGGGCAGAGTCTGGAGAAGGGAAACTTGGAGTGACAAGCCTGGTAGAGGGTATTTCTCTCTCCCTCTCCCTTATCACGAGGGGAAAAAAAAAAAAAAAAAAAAAAAAAAACAGAAAAAAAGAAATGACAGACACAGAATTCAGTATGGCTGCTCCTTCTCAGAGAGAGGGAAGCACACAGGAGGTTTGAATAATATGAGTAATATTCCATGTTTTGAGTAGTTGTGTAAGTGTGCCACATTTCCGAACATTTTTCAAAGACAACTGAAGGTCTTTCTAATACGAAAGAAAGCAAAGCAGTTCAATCTCAACATACATAGTGCAGATGAGAGCATCACTGGAACCAAACACCGTATGTAAATATTACCAACTACTATTAATCCAACAGAGAGAAGACGGACTCCCTGCCCTTATCCGCTTCTTCCCCTTTCTGTCCACCTCTGTCTGCCTGGATGAAACACTACCTCCTCCAGAAAGTTCTGCCACTCACATCTATCAACTCGAGGGGCACTCGTCCTCCTCTCAATTTCCACAGCTTTCGTATCACTTCAAGCCCCTCATCACATTATCCTTGCATTACCCATGGCATGATTCCTCTATGAAAAATAAGCACCTGGAGAACTAGAACACTGTCATAACATCAACCTGGCTTACAGGGGGCACTGAATTTTTTGTCGATTTCTGGATGAATGAATGAATGAATTAGAAAATGCAAGCATTTCATAGTCAAGACACTGTATCTAACCTAGTTTAAAACTCTTGAATAATGACAAATTAAAATTTATACTTCTTGGGGACCAGCAGTTAGCGTAATGGCTATGTGGCTGAACTCCCATGTAGCTGACCACAGTTCGAGTCCCAGACCCGTTGGCTTAAACTCACACCAGGCATGTGTGCATGAATGCCCAAGATCCCGAGAGGAGAATGGAGGAGAAGGGACTGTGGTGTAGCCATCCGCTCCCCGGGGGGGGGGGGGGGGGGTGATTTCTCGCTTTCTATCTCTCTGTCTCTCTCTTTCTGGCAAGCACACGTACCCTATAGCAAAAATCTCTCAAAAAAAAAAAAAAGAAATTATACTTCTTGAAAATAGTTTTAAGTCTGAAACTCTTTAATACAGCAAAGATAAGGCTGACAACAGTAATTTAAAACAGAAAATGTTTATAGTACATATACTTACAATTTTCCATATTCACGGGGGCAGAATGCATAAGAATTTCCTGAAAGATTACTTATCATGTGAACAGTCCTCCGCTTTAAAAAATGTCTTGCAGCTGGGACCAACAGATGGCATAGTGGTTATGTTGCTGGACTCCCATAGTTAACTGCAGTTCAAGTCCTGGACCAATGGCTTAAAGCTCATGCCAGGTGCATGTGCATGTGCATGCATGCCTAAAATCCTGAGAAGGGCATAGAGGAGAAGGGACTGCGGCATGGCCATCCCCCCTGGGTGGTGATTTCTTGCTGTCTCTCTCATGAGCACATACATGTGCCTTATAGCAAAGACCTCTAAATAAATAAATAAGTCTTGAAGTCAATCACATAACTGGAGAACAAGACTTAAATTTGGGTTACTTTCATTAATTTTAGCAACACTTTTATTTATACTTAGGTATTTTACTCTGTTTACCATCAAAGTGTAAGCCTAAATATTATTAATTATGACAGAAATGGACCCGTTACATAGGAGGAAAAGAAAGTGACCACAGTGAAAAAAGCACTATCCCTCAGGGGTAGACATGACTACTGACAACAAACAGGGGTTCCTGACTGGCTGAGTCAGTTGAGTCCCATCCATGCTTTGTGCTACTTTCTTCATGATGCTAACTTAGAGACGACAAAAACTGCTGGAGACAGAGATGCCAGATTTAGCAAGTAAAAAGACAGAAAGCTTGATCACGTTTCAATGTCAGATAAACAACGAATGATTTTTTAGTGTAAGTATGCCCCCATGTAATATTTATACCAAAAGCTACTCACTGCTTATCTGAAATTCATATTTAACTGGGCATCCTGTTTTTCATCTGGCCCTCCTAGCTGGAGGCAAAAGATGGAGCCCTCCGTAATCAATTCAATTTCCTCACTTTGCAGTAAAAACTGAGAACAGAAGGAAGTGACTTGCCTAAACTTCAAAGATCAAATGAATGTGTTGAAAAGAAAAAAACATACTCCACTGGGTCACCCTGGCTTCCAACTGGACCTCCCACTGTTGCTCCCCTCCAGAAGTATCAAGTGTACAAGCTGTAAAAGGTAGGTTTTCCTCTTGCAATTTTGTGTGTGTGTGTGTTTTACGATAAAACACATGTGCATGCAACAGAGAAAGAACAAGACACAGATGAGCATCCCCCACAGGGCCTGGTCACTTGAGATCTTCCTCCAGTTCCCTAGCCCATCAGATCTTCCACGCTGACCCGCAGAAGTTGGGAGCCCCAGGATGTGAACTGCAGTCCTATGTGGATCCAGCTTCTCTCCAGCAAGGCATTACCACACAGAGTCCAGCTCTTTCCCCCTCTTAACATCAATCTTTCTTAGTACATCTCTTACCGACTCTCATCTCCCAAAACAAGTTAGAAAACTACGTATTGCTCTTAATTTATGTTTTTTAAAAAGGGAAATAAAAAACAGAAAATCTGATAAATTGTTTTGCCGACACACCACCACCTCATATTGTTCACATGTTCGCTCACTGTAGAAAATGTTCTTTTCTCCTAAACCCGGTTCAGCAAAATCCAACATTCTTTTGCTCCAAGGTTTCAAGGTTTAATCAAAGAGCATGTTCACATTATTCCTAACAACTGCAAGTCATAAACTTTTTCGGTTTTCGCTTGACAGAGAGTATGTCCGAATCTATACTGCTGGCCTCACATGAAAGTCTTTCATTCCCTTCTTTATCTGAGCAGCTAAACTAGCAAAGAGACAGGAGGTCCCACTTCCCCTGGGGCTGCAAAAGTGAACGGACTTCATTGGAAATATGGGGGTCTTTTTCCAGTATATGAAGGATATACTGCCTCTATTCCATGTCACCCAATTGAACAAATCAAAAGAACAAAATTCCACACATGCCAAAAAAAAAAAAAAAAATCATCTTCTAGATCCAGCCAAATCAAGAAATACACAAAACGATTCAAAACCATAATGGAGCTTCTCAACCTGTGACCTCCAGGGACCCTTCTGAACAGTTGGGGCTAGGGGACGAAGAGACAGGCGAAAAAGGTTTCATTTGCATCATTTTTTAACAGATCGGGCGTCCAAATAGGTATTAAACAAAGTTCTGTTGCACAAAGGAGCATGACAACAGTAAGATAAACCACTGACTCCGTGGTAAGTCTTCTATTAAAAACTTCACGCAGGTGAACAAGAACCCAAATAAAACAGATGCAAAGACAGAAAGCTAGCAATTAGGAAAAGAATCTACCTATGCTCTCCCTCTGGCAGCTTCGACGTCTGCAGTTCTGAGCTCGCGCGTCAGACGTGGAAGGTCCTCACAGCTCGCCTATCCGGACTTTCATTTTACAGATGTGCAAACTCAGGCCCAGGTCGAGGCTGGCGGGCCCAGCGCCCACGGACCGTCGGGGGCCGGACTTCACCTGCGACGCCGGCGTCAGCCCCGGGCGCGAGCGCGGGCGGCCCCCACGGCCAGACGCGAGCCCGGGGGCGGAAGGGCCCACGGCCCAGGGTCGCGCGGCCTCCCCGCGGGCTCCGCACGGGCCCCCAGCCTAGCGACAGCGCAGGGCCCGGCCCCGGCGGCCGCCCGGCCCAACCCACCTGTCGCGACCGCTCGGCGGCGGCCACACCCCCTGCCCCGGCCGGGGGCTCGGCCCGCCCTCCTGCGGCGGCGGCTGCGCGCGACGTGGGGTGCGCCGGCGCGGAGGCCGCAGGGGTTACCTCAGGTGGGCGCGGAGCTCGCAGCGCGGCCGCCCCGGCCCGCCTGGGGCATGCCGGATACGCGGACGCAGCAGGGCCGCACCTCGACCAGCCGGGCGCCTGTTTACGCCCCTCCGCGGGAGGACGCCGACGGGCCTGTCACGTGATGCTTACGTCACGTGCCGCCCTGGGGTTGGGGGAGAGGCGTTGCCCGGACGACTGCGCCGCGCTGGGAGTGGGTGTGTGGCGGCGGCGGCGGCGTCTTTCTGCGCTCGCGGGAGAACCCGCCAGCCCGGCTTGGCCTTCGGTGGCTCCCGGGCCTGGACGCCGGCGGCTCGTGAACTCAGCCCGGCTTTATGAGGCTGTACTCGGAAGGCGAGAAGGAAACTGCGCGGGGAGAGGCAGCGCGCGCTGGGTCTGCGTTAGCTTACCGCGGTGTCCGCTAAGCTCCCTAACCTGGAGTGGAAGCCGGATGCGCACAAGCCCTCCCTGCCAGAGGAAGGCTTTGGGACTTCGAACTTTTAAATTACGTTTTAATTCGCATGGGAATTCGTTTTCCAAACTTTGCACAGGTAAAGTTGCAGCCACTTCCATAGTACTTATTATATATTGCATAAAAGACTAAGTTTGGATTATTTCTTAGTGAATTCACTAGTTGTGAGTAATCCCTCTGAAAAATTCCGGAGCCGTTCTTCTGTCCAGGAGTGGTCACAGCTAATCAAGGCCCTCCCCGTGATTCTGATTACCTTGCACTCGGCTGACAGCAAGTTGTCAGATGGAAACGCTGGGCTCAAAGTAACCTCCACATTACAGCAAAGTCAAAACTTGTTTAATCCGCGTAGAATGCCGCATTCTAAAGAGTTGAAAATGTAAGGATGCGTTTTCTCCATACTCGACTTTGTGTAAAGTAGCTTATCAAGGCCAGTGGCCACGACCTGGTTGACTGTGCTGCTTCTGACAGCAGATGTCCCCTGAAGGCAGGAAGAATATTTGCAGTTACTCTGCCTGAGCCAGAGCCATGCCTGGTAAACAAAAGCTGGTTGACTAATCCCTGGACGTGGAACCTGCCTGCTTCCTTCTGGAGGAAGTGGCAGAACCTTCTTAGTTGCAGAGGGGTCTGTTAGTTACAAAGAAGGGCTAAAGAGGCAAAAGCTGGGTCCTGGCTCAGCCATTACTATCTGGGAGACAGACTTAACCTTTCTGAGCCTCTCTTCATCTATTAAAATAGATAGATAGATAGATAGATAGATAGATCTGCTGAAGTCGTGAGATGGAATAAGATCATGGTTGCACAATAAAGTGCCCAACATATACAATGTCCCTGACGGAAAGGGGGCCTCCAACTTTAATATATCCAGGTCCTGGGTTGGAATTTTTTCAGTTGTTTTTGCCATAGGGCATGTGCACTTGTCAGAGACAGATAGAGGGAAAGTGAGAAATCACCCCTCGGAGGGAATGGCCATACCACAATCCCTTCTCCTCCAGTCTCCTCTCCAGATTTTGGGCATGCACGTCCAAATTGATTTTCAAGCCACCAGGTCCAGGGCTCAAACCGTGGCTGGCCACGTGAGAGTCCAGTGTGTTAGCCACTAAGGCCACCCACTGGCCCCCCGGGTCTGAATTCTCACCACCTGGATTCCGGTTAAGGATGGGATTACCAGCAAGGAAACAAAGCACAACTGGGAAGAAGCTTTTGCAATTAGAACATAAAGCTGCCAGTGAGGGAATTGCTCCCGTGTGACCGGGTGCTCATTTCAGGAAGTTACTGGCCTTGTGGCGACAGGTTCACTGCAGATCCTCCCTGCTTGTGTTAATGGGAACTCCTAATACGCTGCTGTTCCATAGCCTCAGCCACACAGGGATTGCCTACCCCTTCCTAGGATTTGTAGGCTGGGGTGTGTTACTCAAGAAGGAAGTCAGACTTGAACCAAGTGACGGAGCTATTCTGAGAAACATTAACATCCAGCTCTCCACCAAATGGTTAAATATATAAACCAAGTTCTAGTTTTATTTAGGCTGTCTTCATTGCAAACAACAAAATGTGTTATGTTCAATAAAACATTGCCAATATATGTGACTCTACAATGGCCTTCACTTAACATGGTGAATGTACTACTGTTCCTGCTAGACAGATAAATGTAAAAAATAACGGGGCACTTACAATGGAGGAAGAGACGAACGGAAACCTACTAAGGTCTCGCAAAAACTATGATGTGGTAGAGCCTGCCCTGACTTCATGTTTACTGATTCCAAATTGAAATCCCTTTTCCCTTTTATTAGTAAACTAAAGATAAGTTTTACCATCTTTGTTCAGTCTTTCTAGGTTTTGGCCTTCCTACACTAAACTGATAACAATTTCTGTTTCACATCATGTCTGTTTTTTTGTTTTGTTTTTTGAGAGGTTTTTGCTATAGAGCACATGCACTTGCCAGAAAGACAGAGAGAGACAGAAAGATAGAAAGCGAGAAATCACCCCCCTGGAGGAATGACCACGCCGCAATCCCTTCTCCTCCGTTCTCCTCTCGGGATCTTGGGCACGCATGCACACACACCCGGCATGAGTTTAAGCCACTGGGTCCAGGACTCAAACTGTGGTCAACTACATGGGAGTTCAGCGACATAGCCATTATGCTAACTGCTGGTCTCAATGTCTGGTATTTTTTTTAAAGAACTATTTCGTTTTTATTTATCATTATGGTAATTTTTTAAATTTGCTACAGAGCATATGTGCTCACCAGAGAGAGACAGAGAAGGAAAGAGAGAAATCAAACTGTCAAGTCCAGGACTCGAACTATAGCCAGACATGTGGGAGCCCAGCACCTTAACCATTGTGCCACCTGCTGGCCCCAGGTCTGGTATGTTTTAGAGGTGGAACTAATAGGATTGCAGATTGATTAGACATGGATATGAAAATAGAGTGAAGGTTGATTCCAAGGGTTTTGGCCTGTACAACCAAAAGAATGGACATGTGGTTTATTGAGAGAGAGAAAAAGGGTTCTGTGCAGTCTGGGGAGTAGAAGAGAACCCAGAATTTCATTTGGGGCATGCTAAATTTGATACACCTACTAGACATTCAAATGAAGATGTAAAGTTAGCAGCTGGATGGAAGAGACTAGAATTTAGCAGGGAGATTGGTCAATTGTATTTAAAGTTACAGGATTGAATGAAATGACACCGAGCAGTAACCTTCATACCTTTGACCTCTACCCAGGTATACAGGGGAGTCCCAGATTTGAAAAGGCTTGCCTATGTTTACCAGTTCCAAAGAACACACCCAGAGGTCCTGCAGGGGAAGACATAAGTTTTCTTACTAGGGAAGCTCTGCTGGTGGCTGCACGGAGACTGGCCTGCGCAGCCAGGAGCAAGGGCTCAGGTAATATACGTTCCGGATGGAAGAGTACATGCATCCCTGTAAGATCAGCACAGACTCCTTGTCTCCAAGGCAGAGATCTGGTTCCTACAAACATCGTTTGAGGATGACAATAGTCAGGTTATCGATTAGCAGAGTTGTCGAAGCTTGTACATTAACTTCGTGCCTCTGATCTGGGGATGTTGACACTGGGGAGGGGTGCATGCCTCCAGAATGCCTCCAGTCACAAGCCAATTCCGTGGGGTAAGGGAATGGTCACGCAGTGTTCACCAGGCCTAGTCGGACTAACGGCCAGGTCTGAGAGAGAGAGAGAGCCAAGAGGGAAGGAGGAAGAGAGTTCGATGTATGGAACCTATCCTCACTAGGATACAAAATATATTTTACATATTGACCAAATACATGTAAATTACTTAAAAGTTTCCAGAAGTAAATTTACTCTTCCTATTCTTTCTCTTCTACTTGATACATATTTTTTTAAATCGGGGGGGGTGGGGGTGGTCAGCAGGTGGTGTGGTGGTGAAGGTGCTCCCCCATGGCTGATCACAGTTCAAGTCTCCGACCTGGCAGCTTGAAAATCACACCAGGTGCGGGTGCGTGCGTACCCAAAATCCTGAGAAGAATGGAGAAGAGATTGCAGCATGGCCATCCCACCCCCCCCCCCCCAGGGAGTGATTTCTCACTTTCCCCCACACTGCCTCTCTCAGTCTTTTTCCTGTGAGCACCCCATAGCAAAAACATTTACATTTTTTTTTTTTGCTCCTAATTCAGTTGATGTTCTAATCTAGTAACAGTTGTGACATACAGTTTGAAAGTCACAAAAGTTACTGACCTAGGAAACTAATTGCATAATTGCAGCAAAATAAGAAATCCTAAGGCTAGTCATGTGAACTGTAGACATGAGACAACTAATAAAGGCAACTTAGAAGGGCAATCGGGGGAATGAAGCAGGAGAAAGCTAGGAAATGGAAGCTGGTGTGGACGCGAGAGTGTCTGCCCGTGGGGCCAGGGAGAAAAACTGATCAGGCAGAAACTTCTATGCCCAAGGTAAAGTAGGCGAGGGTAGTGAGGGATGTATAGCTGATTAAGCCACATTTGATAGAGCCAATGAGATCAATCAGTGGGCCCAGGCTTTGATAGAGCCAATGAGATGAGAACAATCAGTGGGTCCAGCCAATCAATCGATACAACCTAGATGGAAAAGGTACGGACCTTGCAGAACGCCACTGCCTGGGCTTTTGGACCCTTTCTTTGTCGCCTGCCCCTACCTCTCGGGAGCGTACTTTCACTTTTACTTAAGAAGCTACCTTTTTCTTTCACTATTGGCGTGTTTTGTTCAATTCTTTGTCTGAAACATCAAGAATCTGGATATCATCACAGAAGCCATCCTGCAACAAGAGGAAAGCTGGAGCCAAAGATTCCTGGATGCTAAGTGAAGATAATGTTTAGGAGAGGAGGAAATGCCTAAGTGTGTCATTTGTTCTGAGAGGTGGAGTCAGATGAGAAAACTGACCTTTGGATTTGGCAGTATAGAGATAGGTGAGACCTTGTGAACAGCACTTAAGATAAAGTCGTGGATATAAAAGTCTGATTGTAGAGATAACAGATGTTGACAGCACATAGATACATTTTTTAATGAGAGAGAGTGTTACTACAGGGCATGTGTACAGGCCAGAGAGAAAGAAATTATCCCGCAGGGGAGATGGCCATGCTGCAATCCTTCCTCCATTCTCCTCTCGGAATTTTGGGCACACATGCACACATACCTAGCATGATTTTCAAGCCACTGGGTCTGGGACTTAAGCATGGTTCACCACATGGGAGTTCAGTGCCTTAACCACCACTCCACAAAGATGACCCTGATACATTTCTTTTTTTGCAAGGAAATGGGACCAGAGTGGGCAAGAGATATGGGGAGTTAAGGTTTTCTATCTAAATATAACATGCAAATTCAAATGGTCTAGTAATGAGGAGTTACGGAAGCAGAAGAGTGGATAATGGTAGGAAGTCCTTAAGTAGAGCCTTAGATCAGATGAACAAAAGGGAAACGGGCAAAGGGGCCCAGAATAGCCTGGTGGATTTGCTGTTGGACACGTGGAATTTCCCCCCCAACTGTATATTAGTGTAATTAAGGGAAGAGATGGAGAAAGGTGCTGATGGTTTGAGAAGAGGGTATGACTATCATCCTGGATACCGTCAGCCCCGGCCCTCAAGTCTCACATGGTTGATTTCTGCACCTTTCTTCTCCTGACTTCTCTCCATGTCTCCCAAGGTGTTTTCTTTCTTTGTTTTGCCAGAGGGCATATGTGCATGAGAGAGAAAGAGAGAGAGAGAGAGAGAGAGAACACTCCCAAATGGCAGACTGAACATGTACACCCCAATGTTTTCCCAATTCAGAATGAAATTCAAAGTTCTTGCCTATAAAGTCCTCCACCATCTAGCTCCTTAACTGCTCCAGCCACCTGGCTTCCTTGCTGTTCCCTAGTTTCCTCAAGAGCAGAATATTTCCTTCCATTTTCTCACTTCCATTGTGACTTCACTTGAGTGTGACTTTGTCAGAGAAGCTATCTTTGACCACTGTTTGTGAAACAGCACTCCTAGTGAATGTCAGCTTCCCCTGCTTGGTTTCTGTTTTTGACACTCATCTCCATCTGTGACAACACATCTAGATTCCATTAAATCCATTTGCAATCCTATCTCCTACAACTCTTAAAATTACGTTGGGCCGCATGACTAGCTCTGGCCAAAGGACTGTGAGCAAAAGGGTGCATATACACTTCTAGGCAAAGCATTTAAGAGACAGACAGAACTCTCCAGCTTTCTCCCCCTACTGCAGAGACCTAGGAGACCCCACCTTGCAGTGGAGAAGACACACAACAGAAACAGCCCGAATCACTGAGTCACCTTGTTGGGCAGCTGCACTGGGAAGTCGCCTGGTTCACTGGATTTCCCGAGGGTGAGGAATAACCTTTGTTAAGTTAAACTACTGAAGTTTTCAAAGTATTAGTTAGTATCTGTTATGGTTTGAATTGTGCCCACCCCCCCCCCCCACACACACACACAAATTCAAATACTGAGGTACTCTTAGTACCTCAGAATGTGACTACATTTACAGATAGGCTATTTAAAGAGGTGATAAAGTTAAAACAAGGTCACTGGGTCTTAATCCAAAAAGACTAATGACTTTATAAGAAGTCACTTCATAAGAGGAGAGTAAAATGACACACACAGAGGAAAGACCACATGAAGATATGGAGAAGACAGCCTTTTGCAAGCCAAGGAGAAAGGTTTTAGAAGGAACCAATCCTACTAACACGTTGATCTTGGACATTCTGCCTCTAGATTTTAAGAAAAGTCCTATTGTTTAAGTCACTCAGGCAATCGTGCTTTATTACACAGCCTTGGCAAGTGAATGCAGGGTCCTAATACACCATCTGACATATTTATGATAGCTCCAATTATGAGCTGTGCGACCTGAGACAGCTTACGGTTTTCTTAACTACCAACTGCAGGTCTCAGTACCCTCATCTTTGGAAAGATGAGCAACATTAAACATTACATAGTTTGGAACTGGTGACTGCTCTAATTTTAAGTGCCATGAACAAATTATAAGTTTGGAGTCTGATCAGTAGGGATTTAAATCCTATCTCTGCATATCCGAGGCAAGTCACTATACTTCTAAGTGTTATTTTCTCATTCAGTAAGCTATTCCTTTGTAATATCTGAGAGGAGTAAACAAGACCATATCAATTTTTTGGCACATGGGGGAGGGGACTTCAAAAAGTTCATGGGAAGATCAAATTAAAGTATGAGTTAAGGCACAGCCATTGTTCACAGCAGCAACCCAAGTGCCCTACAAGGCTGGAAGCTGTGTGGTTGAATCCAGGTCAGCGTGGAAGCACGCCAGGCACAAGTGCAGGTGCCTAGGATCCTCAGGAGCTGGAGAACTGAGAGCCCTATTGAAGATCCTCTCCACATCTACTTTCTCACATACCCACACACTACCATTTTTTTTTTAAATGATGCAAAAGAATTTGAAATCCATACATGGTTTTATCATAATACTCATTTCCCTGAACATTTAAAAGACACCTTCTACCACATAGTGGGTACTTTAATTATTCAGTTCTGTTATTTTTAAAAATTGGTTTCACACCCACAATGAGCCAGAAGATGAATATGGCCCTCCAGGAGCATCCGACTGGTTGAGAAGACAGCTATGTGCACTTAAGGATTTTAAGTGGGAAACTAACTTTATCTGTGGGTAACTGTCGTACAGACTCCTAAAACCTTCAGTGCCACTGAGGTCTGAAAGCCTTCTATCAGTCAGAGGAAGCTCAGACTTTTTCCCAGGAATCAGTATGGCCCTCACACTAGGGACCAAATAGCTAGAGACAGCTTAGCAAGTGACTGAACAGGTCCAGTCACTGGCACAGTGATGAGGAGACTTATCTTAGATCCATTCCAATTTTTTTTGTGTGTGTATGGAGAGGTTTTTGCTATAGGGCGCATGTGCTCGCCAGAGACAGAGACAGAAAATGAGAAATCACCTCCCCGGGGGGATGGCCACGCCTCAATCCCTTCTCCTCCATTCTCCTCTTGGGGTCTTGGCATGCACGCACACACGCCCAGTGTGAGTTTAAGCCACCGGGTCTGGAACTCAAACTGCTGTTGACTACATGGGAGTCCAGCGATATCGCCATTACGCCAACTGCTGATCCCTCCACTCCAATTTCAAGACAGCCATACCCTTCCCCACTGGCCCAGTTTTCAGAAGAGTTAATTCTTGACCAGAAAAGCTTAGTTTGAGACTATGACTTTTTTCTTAAACCTCTGACACTGGTATATGTACTTATGAACTAAACTAAAACAACCAGCAAAAATTGTACATGGAAAATTAGAAGTTACTGGTGCAATTTTTATTCATATAGAGGTACTGATGATTGTGATCTCACATTGTTTTACATATATCATAGCTATTGTCTACCAGAAAAGATGTTCTCTTAATTTATGCAAAAAAAAAAAGAAAAAGAAAAAAGAAAAGGCCAAGTAGGCTTTCTTTCAGGGATGCATAGATGGTTCAACATACACAATAAAATAAATGTAATACATTACACTAACTGAAGGAAAGACGTGTCATATGATATCAATTGATGCAGAAAAAGTATTTGATAAAGCACAACATCTCTTCATGATTAAGATTCAACAAAGTAAGTCCCGAAGACACGTTATTTTTTTTTAAGAGAGATTTTTGCTATAGGGCACATGCACTTGCTGGAGAGACAAAGAGAGAGAGGCAGACAACGAGAAATCACCCCCTGGGGGGATGGCCATGCCACAGTCTTTCTCCTCCATTCTCCTCTCAGGATCTTGGGCATGCATGCATACGTGCCCGGCCTAAGTTTTAAACTGCTGGGTCTGGGACTTCATCCACTGTCGACTACGTGGGAGTCCAGTGATGTAACCATTATGCCATGTGCTGGTCCCCAGAAAGTATATTTCTTAACACAAAAAAAAGCTGTGTGTGACAAACCCAGAGCTAATTACATAGTCAGTAGGGGAAAATTAGAAGTTTTTTCTTTCAAAACTGGAACAAGACAAGGATGTCACTTTCTCCACTCCTATTCAGCATAGTACTTGAAATCCTACTCAATGCAATCAGCAGAGTGAAATAAAACTTATCAGCACTGGAAAAAATTTAATTGTCCTTGTTTGTTGAAGACGTGATTATGTACATAGAAAAGGCTAAAGAAGCCACAAAAAAAAACTCTTGAGGATGGTAAAGAAATTCAGCAAAGATACAAGATACAAATCAACATATAAATATCAGTAACATTTTGGGGTTTTTTTTTTTTTTTTTTTTTTTTTTTTGAGAGGTTTTTGCTATAGGGCGCGTGCGCTCGCCACACAGAGAGACATAGAGAACAGAAAGCGAGAAATCACCCCCCAGGGGGGATAGCCACACCGCAATCCCTTCTCCTCCATTCTCCTCTCGGGATCTTGGGCACGCATGCACACGCGCCCGGCGTGAGTTTTAAGCTACCGGGTCCAGGACGCGAACCGCGGTCGACTACGTGGGAGTCCAGCGACATAGTCATTACGCTAACTGCTGGTTCCCTCAGTAACATTTTTATACTCTTAACAATGAGCATATGGAGGCAGAAATGAAGTCAATTTCATTTAAGATAGCCGCAAAAAAATAAAATATCCATGAATAAATCCTAAAGTAAAAAGAACATTTAACAATAAAAAGTTCTCGTTTGAAAAAAATACACACAGTATATGTCATGATGAGGATTTCAGAAAATATGAAATTAATCTAAAAAAAGGGTACATTCTTTTTTTTTTTTTTTTTTTTTTGGAGAGGTTTTTGCTATAGGGAGTGTATGCTTGCCAGACAGAGAGACAGAAAGCGAGAAATCACCCCCCAGGGGGGATGGACAGGCCACAATCTCTTCTCCTCCATTCTCCTCTTGGGATCTTGGGCACGCATGCACACACACGTGCCCGGCGTGAGTTTAAGCCACCGGGTCCGAGACTCGAACCGCGGTTGACTACGTGGGAGTCCAACGACATAGCCATTACACCAACTGCTGGTCCCAAGGGTACATTCTAAGTTTAAAAAAGATCTCTACTGTCAAGATTACTTGAAACTGAAAAGAAATTGAGAAATACAAAAAAAGGAATAACATCCCTTACTATGGATTGGAAAAATTAACATAGTTAAAATCTCAATACTATCCAGATTTAATACAATTCCTATTAAAATCCCAGCAACAGTCTTAAGAAAATAACAACAGTAAAATTAGTCTGAAATCACAAAGATCATAATGCCGAAACAACACTATACCAGAAGAGCCTAAGTGGAAGCATCTTACTACCTAACTTCAAAATCTATTGCAAAGCCATAATAACCAAAATGGCATAAAAACAGACACATAAGACCGATGGAACAAAATAGAGAATCCAGAAATAAAACCAATGACACACAGCTAACTGATTTTTAACAAAGGGCACAAGACAAGTGAAGAAATGATAGTCTTTTCAACAAATGGTGCTGAGAAAAGTATATATCCATCTGCAGAAAAATGAAACTAGATTCCCCATGTCTCACCCTACAAAAATTAATTCATGGATTTAATGGATTAAAGACTTAAACATCGGAGCCAGCAGGTGGCGTGGGTGGTTAAGGTGCTAGACTCACAAATGGGTTTGAGTCTCAGACATGGTGGCTTGCTTTCTCCCTTTCTCTCTCTTTCTATCTTTCTCTGGTGAGCACATGTGCCCTATAGCAAATTTTAAAATAATACTTATAAAATATAAAATTAAATAATTCTTTTTTTTTAAAAAAAAGAGACTTCCAACATAAAGTCTAAAACCATAAAATTACTAGAGAAAAGCAATGGAGACACACACCAAGATACTATAGTAGGCAAAGATTTAAGACCCTTAAAGCAAGGGCAGTAACACCAAAACTAAATGAGTGCAATTGCATAAAGATAAAAATCTGCATAGCAAAGGGCACCATAAATAAATAATAAAGAGACAACCCACAGAATGGAGTAAATATTTGCAAATTGTACGTGAATAAGGGATTGGTAGCCAGAATATGTTAAGAAGCTCAAAAACAAAAACAAAGAAAAAGTGCTGGCAAGGCTGTGGAGAAAAGGGAAACTTTGCTTATAGCTGCTGGGAATGTAATAGTGCAGCCACCAAGGGAAACAGCATGCAGGCTCCTTAGAAATCTAAAAATTGGATTATCAAATGACCTAGCAATCCCACTACTGGGTATATACCTAAAGGACAGAAAGCCTCTGAGAGAGACATTTGCACATCTCTGTTTGTTGCAACATCATTCACAATAGCTAAGTACCCAACAACTGATGAATAGATTGGGAAAATAAGGATATTTTCATATACACCATAGAATACTATTTAGCCATTAGAACAAAATCCTGTCTTTAGACACACAGTAAATGAACCTAGAAGAGATCATGCTAAGTGAAATAAGGCAGACTGTGAAAGACAAGTATGTGCCTGCTTAACATGTAACAAATATCTGTACTCTGTGCTTTTAAGTTGCTCAGTTTCTGCCCCAGAGAGAGTAATGGTAGATATCAGAAGCTTTTTGCAGGGAGGGAATGAGTTTATGTGAAACTTTTTAATTAGCATAAGAATGCATGTAAGTAGGGGAAGAAGCTATAGGATAGTAGACCAAAGCAGGAAAAAAATAATAATTCAATACATACAGCCACTCCTCTCTTAAAGACCTATCTGCTTAATGACCACGAGGAATTACAACTAATTCTTCAGCATGGGGAATCCCCTTTCTCAGTTTTTGAGTCTCTTGACTCTCCTTTATCATGCTTCGTCTTGTTCCTGAAGCATTTGCAATCATGTGAGACTACACATTTTGTCCATAAATTTGTACTTTATCGTATACCCATAGTAGTATTCAGAATAAATAAAAACGATTATTCTAGATTTATATTATTGCATTGTGGTGTGTCTTGTAGCTTTCTGGTGCTTATCTAAGGTATAATTTTGGTATGGATGGAAATACATTATTCTAGTGTGAGGTAAGGTAACATCTATTGAAAAGTACATACTCAGAACTGGTTCTGAGACCATGGCAATGAGTGTACAAGTGTGTATCTGAATGAGCGCATGAGAGGGCAAATGTGTCTACATGTATGTCTTGTGTGTGGGACCCGGGAGCAGGTGGTTCAGGCTCTCTGGGAGCCACCACAGTTGTGCTACCACTTGCCCTAGCACTTCTTGCTGTGCAGATTTAGGGTGTACACCACTGAGAAACTGTCAAAACCTACCTTGGGATGAAGACATCACTGGGTCCCTGGTCTTGCTGTTGCCACCTACTGTGCTGGGCTGAACTACACAGCTCCACTGCCAGGATCCATGGTCTGGAAATTGATATATTAATTGGGGAGGCAGCTGTTGTTTTCCCTCCCACCAGGCACCACTGGAGCTATGAGCCTGCAAGAGACTAGCAGGCTGTACCACAGTCCCACTGCTAGGACCCAGGGTTCAGGAACTGAAATATTCACTAGAAAGGCAGCAGTTGCTTGCCCCTCTCACCCTCAAAGCCACCGCTGGAACCATGAGCCTGAGGGAGACTGAGCTGACCATGGTGCAGCCCTACCGCTGGGTCCCAGGGTCCAGGAACTGAAATATTCACCAGGGATTTAACAGTTACCTCACCCTCCACAGCACAACCACAACTGCAAGTCTGAGAGACACGAAGCAGAAGGTATGCATCCCACCATTGGGTCCGAGGTCTGGGAAATAAGATATTGACCAGGGATGTAACTGTTACCTCTCTCCCCGACTGCATGTCATTGGAAATGGGGGGCTGTAGTGTGGCCCTGCCACTGGGACTTGGGGTCCAGGAATTGAAATACTTGCTGGGGAGGCAGCTGTTGCCCCCTCTCCTTCCACCCCAGGCACTGTTGGAACCTGAAGCCCGAGAAAGACTAAATAGTCTGTGGTATGACCAGGAGTCCAGAGTGTCCACCAAAGGCAGAAAACAGTCAGCTGGGACAGCACTGGCTGCACTCTGGCAGCATCGTGATGCCAGAGGCAAAGCTGAGACCCACCGGAGCGAGTGGTGTGAGCATCGTCCTTTTTTTTTTTTTTTTTAAGAGGTTTTTGCTATAGGGCGCATGCGCTCGCCAGACAGAGAGAGACAGACAGAGAGATAGAAAGCGAGAAATCACCCCCCAGGGGGGATGGCCACGCCGCAATCCCTTCTCCTCCATTATCCTCTTGGGATCTTGGGCACGCATGCACACGCGCCCGGCGTGAGTTTTAAGCCACCGGGTCCGGGACACGAACCGCAGTCGACTACGTGGGAGTCCAGCAACATAGCCATTACGCCAACTGCTGGTCCCAGCATTGTCCTGGTTTGAGGAAAAGGATCAAGATGGCTGGCTAATGAACCCACCTTAGCATCTCTCTGGGAGAAAGGCTAATAAATGATGCATGGAAAAAGGTGAGACTGATAAACTACAACAAAAAGACAACAGGAACCTCCAAAACACATAATCTCTAGTATGAAGTATAAAGAGGAGTCAGTTGTCTGGAGCGTTAGGTTCTAGGACATTACACCTTCAAATTTTCTCTCTGGGGCAGAAAATGAAAGAAATGCTTTTCTTCTATTTTTTTTTTTTCTTGTAGAGAGGTTTTTGCTATAGAGTGCCTACGCTTGCTGGAGGGACAGAGAGAAACAGAGAGACAGAAAGGGAGAAATCACCCCCCAGAGGGGATGGCCATGCTACAATCCCTTCTCCCCATTCTCCTCTCGGGATTTTGGGCATGCACACACATGTGCCCAGCATGTGTTTTGAGCCACCGGGTCTAGGACTTGAACTGTGGTCGACTATGTGGGAGTCCAGCAATATAACCATTACACCATCTTCTGGTTCCAAGAGAAATTCTCTTCTGAAACTCTGAACCCTGACCAAAACATGTAGCTGACTGCTGGCCCCCACTGGACCACTCTGCCAGGGTCACACTAGGGGCTCAGGGCTATCCTATCCTCCTCCCATAAACGTCACAGAATCTACCCAAAATTAGGAGGGAGCAAGTACTCTACCAGATACCTAAAATATCAATGCAAAGACACAAGAAACATGAAAAAAAAGAGGAAATTATCTCTCCTCCAAAGAATCATAATAACTCCTCACCAACAATAGATAAGACACAGAAAATCACAGAAATGTCAGGAGAAGAATTAAAAATATTTATTGTAACAAGACTTAATGAAATGCAAGAGAAAACAGACAATTCCATGAGATGAGAAAATTATTCCATGACATAAAAGAGGAACTCTATAAAGACACCCTAAAAAAAAAAAAGAATCAAACAGAATTTCTGGAGATGAAGAATGTAATATAGGAAGTTAAAATCTCTCTCAAAAGTATCAACAGCAGATGGGACCGGCAGTTAGTGTAATGGCTATGTCACTGGACTCCCACGTAGTCGACCGCAGTTCGCATCCCGAACCCAGTGGCTTAAAAACTCACGCCGGGCGCGTGTGCGTGTGTGCCCAAGATCATGAGAGGAGAATAGAGGAGAAGGGACTGTGGCGTGGCCATACCCCCTGGGGGGTGATTTCTCGCTTTCTGTCTCTCTGTCTCTGTCTGGCGAGCGCACGCGCCCTATAGCAAAAACCTCTAAAAAAAAAAAAAAAAGTATCAACAGCAGATTAGATCATACAGTAGAATATCTGACCTTGAAGACAAAACCTCCAATTTAGTCCAAGCCACCATAAAGAAAAGATAACCATTAAAAATGAGGATAACATACAGTAACTTTTAGACACCATTACACAGCCAACTACCAGCGTAATGGGTATTCCAGAAGGTAAAGAAATGGGTAAAGGCATAAAAAATGTCTTTTGTGACATACTATCTGAAAACTTCAAATCTGGAGTCATAGACATCCAGATCCAGAAAATATAAAGAACATCAAATAGGTTCAACATAACAACCAGGGCATAGCACAGCCATATTGGCAAAGTCAAAGACAAGATACTAAAAATGGCAAGGACGAATGTTAAGTTACTTACAACAGATATCCTATCAGATCAACCTTAGATTTCTCAACAGAAACAATACTGGCAAGAAAGATATATTTAGAACTCTGAAAGAAAATTTTCAGGCAAGAATACTGTACTCAGCAAGACTATGCTACAAATGGGAGAGAAATAAAATCATTCCAATAAAAAAAACCTGAAATTATTCACCAATTCACAGCTCTTTAAGAAATATTTAAGGAGGGGGCAGCAGGTAGCATGGTGGCTAAGGCACTGGACTCCCACATGGCACACTGCTGTTCAAGTTCAGGACCTGGCAGCTTGAAACTCACGCCAGGCACATGTGTGTGCATGCCTAAATTACCAAGAAGAGAATGGAGGAGAAGGGACTGTGGCATGGCCATTCCCTCTGGAGAGTGATTTCTCTCTCTCTCTCCCTCTCTCCCTTCCTCCCTCCCTCCTTCCCTCTCTCTCTTTCTCTCGGTGAGTGCATGTGCCCTATAACAAAAAATCTCAAAAAACAGAAAGAAAAAAAAAATCTCAAAAAACCAAAAAAAGAAAGACAGACAGACTTAAGGGAATATTGTATAAGGAAAACCAAAAGGAGACAAATAGAAATAGGAGAACACAAAACTAAGAATGTGACTAACAAAATGGCAAGATAAGTCCATACATGTAGATAGTAATTAAATTTCCTCAATTAAAAAACACAGATTGACTGATGGATTTTTTAAAAATAGGAGTCTTCTATATGCTGTGTACAAGAAATACATCTCAATGGGAAAAACATAAATAGGTCAGAAGTCAAAAGCTAGAAAAAGTCATTTCAAACAAACAGAAACCAAAAAAAAGGCTGGAGTCATAATACTAATAATATTTGACAAAATAAGACTTTCAGATAAAAACTGTAAAAAGAGACAAAGAACACTCTGTGCCCCTAAAGGGATTAATTTACCAAGAAGATACAACAATCATAAATGTCTATGTATTCTACTCTAAAGAAATAAGAGAAAGCACCCCCAATGGGGCATGGTCACATCACAATTGTCTCCTCCGTCTCTCCATCCTGTCAGGATTTGGGGCATACTCACACCTGAGCCCGCTGGCTTGAAAAAAAACACACCAGGGCTAGGATTTGAATCATGGTCAACTATGCAGGTTAAATTGATTTTACTTTACATTTTATTTTACTTTATATACCAGTTAAAACTTCTGTAGTCCTTTTTTTCTGGTACATGTGAATACACATTTTAAAATGTCATACATGTAACACCTAAAATCCTATCATGTTCCAAGAATAGTATAGAGGTCACCCTTTGGGAAATGCTGCCAGATATAAAATTTATTTATCATATTGGCTTAAAACCGTTATTTTCAAATACATAAGAAAATTAATTCTTGCTTCTGTCATGCATTTTTTAGAGAATTATTTTATTTAACTTTACTTATTATTATTATTATTATTTTACACTTAACCAGAGAGAGAGAAGGACAGTGAGAAAGCAAGCTGCCAGGTCCAGGACCCGAACAACACTTGGCTATATGGGAGTCCAGTGCCCCTAACAACCTGCTGGTCCCTCTGTCATGCTTTTTAAATTAAATCCCTCTGTGAGTTCCATCAGTTATAAATTCAAAACCATCTGAGTATTTGAATTTCCTATGTTAGTATAATTCAACTACAGTAAATATAACTTATTTCTGTAAATAAGTTATATTTTACATAGATAAGTTAATAATACAAAGACTTTTAGGTTGCTAAAATCAAATGCTGTTTTTAAAATATCCAAAAATTCAATTTGTTATATATTGGGTTGTTGGAAAAGTCATGATGCATTTTTACAAAGAAAAAAAAAGGTGTTATGACTTTTTCAACAACCTAATAAAATGAGTTTATCTAAATAAAACTATATAAAAGTTGTTTTTTTAAATCATGGTTAAGCTGTCTAATACAACAGTTAATTCATTCAACTGCCTAATAGTTAATTCATTTAACTGTTTAACAGTTAATTCATTCAACTGTATTTGCAAAGGCACTCTAGTTACTGGGAATACAAAAACAGAGCTGAGATCTCAAATTCAGATGATATGTCTGAAAGAATTTAAAGTATAAAGAAGTTCCTCTCAATAATAATATAACTTCTTGAATTAAAATGACTCTCCCTCAATGACTCAGAATTAGTCAAAAGACTCAACTCTAACCAAAATCTTTGGTAAAACTTAAAACAAGAGTTGTTTCTGCTTATAGTCTCGGTTTAAAAAGCACTGAGCATTATTTATAGAATAAAATGCTTTGGTTCACTTTTCAGCAGTCTATCTATATACTAGAGTTCTTATATTTCTAATGACTATAGCACATGTTTTCTTGATAAAAGAGGAAAAAGTTGAATTATTCAATAACACAGATGAAAATATTTTTCACTAATCTATATCCACCCCCTCTTAAAAAGCATGCCTTCAAACCCAAATTGTATAGCTCCTCGGCTAACTTCTTCCCACGTCCTCCTGCTCTGACGCCATCTTTCTCCATCAACATTCAATCTCTTACAAGAAGTAGAGGCAGGGTTATGGCTCTTCAGTTGACTCATCCTGAGCAAGGAAAAGCCCCTATGAAGCACCTAAATTAGCCTCTGGTACCACCACAGAGCACAGAACCACAGAGTCCACTGGTGTTGTCTGCCAGCTGTTTTCAGGGTTCTGCATCACCCTCAACTGAGACCCGATGAAGCAAGTAGCCTCCCAAAAGCCTGAATAGTGTACTGGTTACATCTGCAGAAGAGGGTCCTTTTACCCTAAAAGAATACTTTCAGGGACCAGCAGGTGGCGTGGTGGTTAAGGCGCTTGACACTCCCACATGGCCAACCATGGTTCGAGTCCCAGACCTGATGACTCGCTTTCTCACTTTTTTTCCCTCTCTTTCTCTGTATCTCTCTCTGGTCAGATTAAAATAAATGAATGAATGAATAAATAAATAATTAAATAAATAATTATTTTTTTAAAAGAATACTTTCATACTGATAGTAATTTTTCTAAGTAGAATATTATTTCATTAAATGGTTTTATAAAGGAAAAGTAATTATAAATAATCAGATAATCGAACTTGTAATGTTATTGAATATTTATTTGCATTTCTCCTGGTAATAGAACTCAACATACAAGAAAAACAAACCAAGCTGTGAGATTTTGCTTTAAATGTAGTCATTTTTCAAGAAAAGTTGGTTTCTGCATTTAATGGCAACAAGTGGGAGGTCTTCTATTTTAAAACCACCATTCAAAAAGTAGTATTTTAAGAAATATATACTATGATAACATGATGTGTTTTATAGAATGGATACATATCTGAATGCCAATTGGAATACGGAAGAAATATATGTGTTAAAAACCACGCTGAAAAACCAATGTTCCTTTTTACAAAAAGTAGCTTGAAATAAAAAGAAGTTTCTAGTAAACCAAATGAACTTTCACACATGGGATTTAAAAATATATATATATGTTCACACCCATTCCAACCCTGAAAAGAAAAAGGAACAACAACCAAAAAAAAAAGACGTGGTTGATGTGAGCGGAGCCATCACATGCCTGTCATCTCTGTGCACGTGGAAGCCTGGTCACACAGTCAAGAGGAACTTCCTGAAGTGCATTTTTTGAAGAATTACCTAGTAAAATTGCAGTATCAAATATAAAACCCTTAAAACGGGATATGTGATAACAAACCTAAGTTATTATAGTATAAAGTTTCTGAAACTACTTTTGAAATTTTGATTCAACAAAGAGTAAAGATGTCAAAGACAGTAGCACTCTCATTCTCCGACAATATACACTGTATGTTTTTGTTATTTGGCAAATCTTTTGGAGTCGAACAAAAATAATGCAGTCTAAACAATATTTCTTCTGTCATTATAATACGATTCCTCGGGCAGAACAGCAAGGTGCAGAGGAAGACTTAGATTTTTGGAAGTTTTGGTGCATTAACCACAGGGTTTGCTTCCTGCAAGTATCTCCTCCCTGCACTCTTGTAATCATAGGTGCAGCCGTGAGTTTCTGCATAGCGATGAGAAGCACAGAAGTTGTTTCCACATCTAAAGCACAAAAAAAGTGTACATGAATAGACATATTTCTAGGAAAGGCCTGTCTCTTTGAGAGGGGAGCTTGACTTCAGGTAGTCCACCAGGAGCCTTTTGGCTCCCTTTGGCCATTTCAGCACTGACATTTCCCTTCTACTCATAAACAAACATGAACCTCTCCAAAAACAAGTTAATTGTCTACGAATAGGACAGTATATAATAAAGAATGTATTATGGAATGAAACAGAATATAAACATTTATAAAGTAATAAAATTGCAAAAGCTAATAAGTATGTCCACCATTTCTTTATACCTAGTAAACCTGAAAGAACTCGAATTTCTGAATTCAGTCTCATGATAAATTACATAAATAAAACTGCCAAGAAAGAACTTTTAAAATATATATTTCTAGCAATAAGATAAGATGTTTTCATTTAAACAGAATACACTCTAAAAAGCAGCAGTTATTTTCAGTGCCTTGCATCAGCCTAACTATTCTTGGAGGATAACAATCAATATAACTGAAAGAAATAATTAGGGAAAAAATTTTTTGGAAAACATCATTCATCTGTTTTCAAATAAAAGTATACCATATAATTGTTAAAATTTACAGTAAATTAACTTGAAATTCAGTCCTGTTTCAAAATATGATATAGAGGAACCAGCAGTTAGCGTAATGGCTATGTCGCTGAACTCCCATGTAGCCGACCGCGATTCAAGTCTCGCACCTGGTGGCTTAAACTCAGGCCGGACGATGTGCGTGCGTGCCCAAGATCCCAAGAGGAGAATGGAGGAGAAGGGATTGCGGCATGGCCATCCCCCCTGGGGGGGTGATTTCTCGCTTTCTATCTCTCTGTCTCTCTCTGTCTTTCTGGTGAGCGCATGCGAGAGGTTTTATAGCAAAAACCTCTCCAAAAAATAAATAAATAATTAAAAATTTAAAAAATATGACACAGAATCAGAAGACAAAGTATATTCTCCCTCTGGTTTAAATCTCCTAACTGAAAGAGCAGGAGAGGATTTGCTTTCACCTTCAGAAAACTCGTGAGCTATCTACAATACTTGATCTTTACACGTCAGCCAATTAGAAATCTGAATGAAGGCTACGATGTGAAGTCATCTTAATGATGTTATGAATGGCCAATTTACATCATATTTTATTTTGCATAATCCCCACATTGGGTCACCACAGAGAAAGCATCTCAGCTTTTGCAGCTGGCCAACCTGCCTGCATTCGTAGCTAGTAGCCAGTCCTGTTTTCTTTCCACAAAGAAAACAATGCTTTGTTGTTTTCTTCTTTGTTTGAATAGGGACTTTCACAGGTGGGAGGTGAGGAGTACATTCTCCTGTTTAGAGAAAGGACAACTTTATTAATAACGGGCATAAAATTCTACATGTCAAATACTAGTTAGCAAAACACAAAACATGTTCCTTCCATAGGAAATGTCTATGCCATAAAAGATTAACCTGTGTTATTTTATATTTAACCAGAATCTTCCATAAAGTTGCAGTAGAACTGCTGTTTTTCAAGATATAGTAGGTTTCCATATTATGATCTACATTTTTTTTGTACATACCAACACTTTTCTGCATATTAAGGGAAATCAGTTTATTGAAGACATCAAATTTTGACAGAGAAAACAAGCCTGATTCACAATCATACTTGACGAGACCTCTGAGAGCAACGTAACTGTCACACAGTCATGTTATTCATTCACACCACAAGGAGCACCAAAGTATCGTGCAACGGGTCCTGTAGTCATGCTTATAACAAAGAAAGTAAAAACTCATCAAACCATGAACAAGTCATTTATTTCTTTCAAAACTTTGATGTGTTCATTTTTTTTCTTTTTCTTTTTTTTTTTTTTTTTTGAGCGGTTTTTGCTATTAGGGCGCGTATGCTCGCCAGAAAGACAGAGAGAAGCAGAAAGCAAGAAATCACCCCCAGGGGGCGTGACCATGCCGCAATCCCTTCTCCTCCACTCTCCTCTCGGGATCTTGGGCACACATGCACACGCGCCCGGCGTGAGTTTAAGCCACCGGGTCCGGGACTCAAACCGCGGTTGACTACGTGGCAGTCCAGCGGCATAGCCATTACACTAATTGCTGGTCCCTAATATGTTCATTTTTGACATAAAAGAACATGTGCTTTGGGGAACCAGCAGTTAGCGTATGGCTATGTCGCTGGACTCCCACGTAGTCGACCGCGGTTCGTGTCCCGGACCCGGTAGCTTAAAACTCACGCCGGGCGCGTGTGTGTGCATGCCCAAGATCCCGAGAGGAGAATGGTGGAGAAGGGATTGCGGCGTGACCATCCCCCCAGGGGGTGATTTCTCGCTTTCTGTCTCTATGTCTCTCTCTGTCTGTCTGGCGAGCGCATGCACCCTATAGCGAAAACCTCTCCAAAAAAATAAAAAAGAAAAAAGAACATGTGCTTTAAGAACAAATCAGTTCACATATGTAAAAAGTACTCTAAAATTTTAAATGGGGATCATCAAAATGTTCATAAAAACCATGTATTAAGGAAAAACTATATACAGATTTCAAAATTTTTCTGTACCAAAATAAACTCATACTTTAATTTCATTTTCCCATGAACTTTTAAAAACCTCAATTTCCTACATGAGTGAGTGACAGGGGATAAAAAGGGAAGTGGGGAGAGACAGCACTCCTAACTGAGTCTTAATGCCACGGCACATATGCAGCCTCAGTGAAATGCACCTTCTCCATGTACCCAGGGAGGCCTGTAACCCCAGTCAAGGAACTTTCCCCGACTTGGACTCACAGAGCAACATGTTTTAGCAATACACCACCGTCTAGCCCCCAAGCTTTCCATGACTTTAATGTCCTCTCTTATGTTATAACTATATTGCATTAACAGTGAGTAACAGGTGCATTCTAGATCACAGTACTACCAGCTTTCCAGAAAATAGTTACTGAATTCTGTGCTGTTGTAGCAACTTGATTTTTTTACCTTAAAATTAAGAATACATCTAGTAGTATATAAGAAGAACTAAATTTATTTTATTACTAAGTGAAATGTCTTTCAGAACTGACAACAAATTCCAATGGAAGGCATATATCAGGATATCCAGTGGATCTGTCCCTCACTCTTTTGCAAAAACTGGGCCAGCCATTGGTGTGGTGATTAAGGCAGCTGGATCCCACATGGTCAACTGCATTCAGTTTGAATCATGGATTCAGCAGCCTGAAAAACACACCAGGTATGTGTACCCAAGTTCCCAAAATCCCAAGGGAAGAATAGAAAAGAAGGGATTGTGGTGTGGCTATTCCCCTAGTGGGGGAGAGCTACCTTCACCTTCACTTTCTCTCTCTCTCTCTCTCTTTCTCTCTTTCTCCCTCTCTCTCCTCCCTCCCTCTCTCTCCCTCCTTCTAGGTGCCCTATGGCAAAAAGAAACAAAACACATACACACACACACACACACACACAAACACACACACACAACCAAGTAAAGCTCATCCAGTAGAAAGAGAGCCAAAAGTAACAAAGCAGAGTTCCAGAAGCAAGTTTAGCAGTCACCTGCCTAAAATGATGGCCAAAACTATGAGAATGAAGTTTCCAAAGGAAATCCTGAAGTGAAAAGAAGACCAATGGAGAAATTTAGTAAGTCAATTAAATAAAACTTACACCAAAACTTACAAAGCCTCTTCTAGGTGATTCAGAATGACAGGGTTATTACTGTGAAAGGAAAGTGTAAATTACACAGCTCTGGTTAGGGGAATCATCACTGTAGGTGGCAGATGATGCCTTGAACCCGAATGAAATCAAATAAAACATATACCTGAGGGCACACAGAGGGCTAGTTTAAAAAAAAGGGGGGGGGGAATTAAGATTTTAAAAAGATGAAAACTAAAACAAAAATCTATGACAATGTGATAACCCAGAATTTGCTTTTAAAGGGAAGATAGAGAACGATTTCAAGAATGAGGGCCACACAAATCAAGAAAGGTAAGGAAACAGAGGTTGTGTCCACCAACTTGGTGACCTCAGCAACAGCAATTTCAGAGGAGCAGTGTGAGGGAAGTAAAGAAAGCGCTGAAGCCCCTCAAAGCTGAGCATCAGGGCTGAGTGCGATGCAGGCTTCTAACAATGAGTAAGAGCAGAACAGACTTCAGTGTGTGTTAAAAAAAAAAAAAAAAAAAAAGGCAACTATAACATTAAAAGCAGGTGTATTCCAGTAATCAAATGCAATACGTACATAAAGACAGACACACAGACCAATGGAACAGAACAGAGCGCCCAGACATACACCCTCGCATATATATTCAAATGATTTTCAATGAAGGTGCCAAGATTATTCAATGAGGAAGGTCAGCATTCAACAAATGGAGCTGAGTGTTCAAAAACAAACTGGATATCCACATGCAAAAATATGAAGTCAGACTCTTACCTTACACCATTACAGAAATTAACTTAAGGTGGTTCTACACCCTTACCTTACACCATTACAGAAATTAACTTGAAGTGGTTCAAAGGCTTAAATATAAGACCTAAAACTATAAAACTTCTAGCAGAAGAGGGAAAGAATCATGATATTAGATTTGGTGGTGATTTCTTAGTTATGACAACAAAGGCACAGATGACAAAGGAGAAAATAGACAATTTGGACTTTAATAAAATTAAAAACTTGTGCATCAAGACATGTTCAGAGTTGGCTCTATGGCTTGATGGTTAAAGAAACCAGATTTCATGTGGGCAACTACACAATTCAAATCCCAGAACTGGTAGCTACGTTTTTTGTTTGTGTGTACATGTGCATGCCCCAAATCCCGAAATGATGGAGAAATGGAGAAGGGACTGCAGCATAACCATCCCACTGGGGGCTGCTTTTTCCTTCACCTTCTTTCTCTCTCTGACAAGCACATATGCCCTCTGACAATTTTTTTTTTAAAAAGACAACTCACAGAATGAAAGAAAATTTTGCAAATCATTTATCCTTTAAGAGATTAATATCTAGACTATGTAGACTCCTAAAACTCAAGAACAAAAAAACCAACCTGGTGGGGGCACATAGTGGCACAGCAGTAAAATATAACCATCTACAAAGCAATCCCAAAAGGGAAGGTTTCTGATTCAAGTCCACAAGCCTTCCTGTACATGTGCACTCCATGTACACGTCTGCTGATGCTCTGGGGCTCACTAAAGGCTGGGAATGGATTGTGGGGCTGAAATTCTGCCGGAAGTACTATCTATTGCACATGGAAGAAATAAAATAAATTTAAAATTTTTTTTAAAAAAAAAACAATCTGATTCAGGGGACCCAGCAGGTGGTGTGGTGGTTAAGGCACTGGACACTCCCACATGGCCAACCACAGTTTCTCACTTTCTCTCTCACTCTCTATCTCTCTCTGATCAAATTTTTAAAAAAGGTGAATAAATAAAATTAAATAAATAATTCTTTTTTAAAAATCTGATTCAAAAATGGGTAAAGGAGGGAACCAGCAGTTAGCGTAATGGCTATGTCGCTGGACTCCCACGTAGTCGACCGCGGTTCGCGTCTCGGACCCGGTGGCTTACAACTCACGCCGGGCACGTGTGCGTGCGTGCCCAAGATCCCGAGAGGAGAATGGAGGAGAAGGTTTGCGGCGTGACCATCCCCCCTGGGGGGTGATTTCTCGCTTTCTGTCTCTATGTCTCTCTCTGTCTGTCTGGCGAGCGCACACGCCCTATAGCGAAAAAAAAAAAAATTAAAAAAAAAAATGGGTAAAGGATAAGAATAGACATTTCTCCACAGAAAATATACAAATGGCCAATAAGCACACATGAAGCTAATCATTAGATATCAACATCACTAATTAGGAAATCAATATCACTAATTATTTATAGAAATGAAAGTCAATACCACAATAACGTATCACTTCATACTCATTAAGATGGCTACAAGCCAAAAAAAAAAAACCCAGAAAATAACAGGTATTGATGTGAAGAAATTGGAATCCTTGTACACTGTTGGTGGGAATGTAACACTGTATAACAACGTGGAAAATAATATGGTGGTTCCTCAAAAAATTAAAAACAGGAATACCATGTTACCAAGCAATTCTACTCTTGGGTATGTTCCCAAAGTAATTGAAAGCAGGTCTCAAAGAGATATCTGTACGCCCATGTTCATAGCACCATTATTTATAATAAGCCAAAAGGTGGAAATAACCCAGTATCCACTGAAAGATGGGGGAAAAAAAGCAAAATGCAGTAAATGCATACAACAGAATATTATCAAGCCTTAAAAAGGAAGAAAATTCTAACACATGCTACCAACAATTCTAACACATGCCTTAATTCTAACACATGCTACTTTGATGAACATCAAGACATTAAGCTAAATGAAATAAGCTATCATAAAAAAAAATGCTGCATGATTCCACTTCCATGAGGTATCTAGAGTTGTCAAAATCAGAAATATGAAATAGAACGGTAGTTGCCTAAAGCTGTGTGGAGGAGGGATATAAATCATTTAATGAACATAGAATTTCAGTTTTGCAGGATGAGGAGTTCTGGAAAAGGATGATAATGATGGCTGCTCAACATGTGAATGTACTTAATGCCCCTGGGCCATACACTTAAACATGGTTAAGATGGCACATTTCACAATACAACTATTTACTATAAACTTTTGAAAAAATAAGTGGATACATTAAGACTTTATAATCTTGGACTTTACACAGGAATGGAAAACAAACCCTAAGTGTCTTTGTGTGTGTGTCTATATGCATGTGTGTGTACTATCTGGTTTTGTTTTCAGACAGGGCCTCCGTTTGTTGCAATCCTCCTTCTTTAGTCTCCTGAGCAGCTGAGAACACATGCAAGTCCCATCACGGCCAGCTCTTTCAGACAGCTCTTGCTATGTTGCCCATGCCGGCTATGAGCTTGCAATCCTCCTGCCTCAGCTACCTGAGTAGCTAAGACTGCAGCTGCTTGCCACTGTACCCAGCATTTTACCATGGGCTGGAAGTGGAACCTGGGTCTCCCATGTGGTCTCAGCCTGCCAAGCAGTAGCTAGGCCCCTAAGTGGATCTTCAAAACAGGAAACATGGCTCAGCTGCAATGCTGCAGGTGCCAGAGCACCACTCTGCAATGCTAAAGCCACATGAAGACTGTGGTCAATTCTAGGTGGCAGAAAGACTAGAGGGGATCGTAGCATGACAAGACCCTGTTGAGGGTGCATATTTCTCTTTCTCTCTCATAAAAGAAATAAAAGAAGCTTAAAAAATAACATACAACTCACATGACCACCTTAATATAAAAATATCTTGTTAAACCTCAGGCTGGCTGGCTCTGTGGCCTGGTGGTTAGAGTGGTTAGATTCCACATGGCCAGCTGCACAGTTCCAAGTCTTGGACCAAGTGGCTTGAGAAACGGGCTGAGTGCACATGCATACAAGCCCGGAATTCCAAAAGGAGGGGAAGTGGAGGGGAAGAGATCAAGGCACAGCCATTCAGGACCAGGTGCTTTCCCCTCCCCCTCTCTTTGGTGAGTACATGCATGCCCCAGCAAAAAACAAAAACAAGAAACTTGGGCCTTAAAAAGTGGCACATCGTGGCCGGGGCTCTGACCCCGCGTGCCGTGGCCGGGGTCTGCCCCACGTGCCGTGGCCGGGGTCTGCCCCCGCGTGCCGTGGCCGGGGTCGGCCCCGCGTGTCGTGGCCGGGGCTCTGTCCCGCGTGCCGTGGCCGGGGTCTGCCCCGCGTGCCGTGGCCGGGGCTCTGTCCCACGTGCCGTGGCCCGGGTCTGCCCCGCGTGCCGTGGCCGGGGTCGGCCCCGCGGGCCGTGGCTCTGCCCCGCGGGCCGTGGCCGGGGTCTGCCCCGCGTGCCGTGGCCGGGGCTCTGACCCCGCGTGCCGTGGCCGGGGTCTGCCCCGCGTGCCGTGGCCGGGGCTCTGTCCCGCGTGCCGTGGCCGGGGTCTGCCCCGCGTGCCGTGGCCGTGGTCGGCCCCGCGTGTCGTGGCCGGGGCTCTGTCTCGCGTGCCGTGGCCAGGGTCTGCCCCGCGTGCCGTGGCCGGGGCTCTGACCCTGCGTGCCGTGGCCCGGGTCTGCCCCGCGGGCCTTGGCCGGGGCTCTGTCCCGTGTGCCGTGGCCGGGGTCTGCCCCGCGTGCCGTGGCCGGGGTCTGCCCCCACGTGCCATGGCCGGGGCTCTGCTCCGCGTGCCCTATCCGGAGGTCCGGCCCGACCAGGGCTCTGCCCCGCATGCCGTGGCCGGGGCTCTGCCCCGCGGGCCGTGGCCGGGGTCTGTCCGCGTGCCGCATCAGCTGATGGCCGTCTCTGCTTCCCTGAGCCGCGTTCCTGAAACTGTGTTCCATGGAGATTCACCTACATTTGCGGGGCTGCACGAGACCCACCCTTGGTCTAGCCCTGAGTGGAGTCTACGTTCCCTATTGTTGGGAACTTTATGATCTGATAATTGGAAAAAAAATCATGTTTATCATAAAAAATAATTAGAATAATAATAATAATGATTGGGGGAAACACAGGAAAGATATTGAATGTTGAAGCGGGGAGATTAATGTCTCTGTACTGACTGACATGCATGGCATTCCCTTTTGAAAAAACAATGTAATACACTGTAAAGTTATATGTAATTCAATGTAATAAAAAAAAGATAAAAAAAAAAGTGGCACATCTTTAGTAATGAGTTTCCCATCTCTGGTCTGATTATTAAAATGTTAAAAAAGATGAGTAATGGCTTCCCACCTCTTTGAAGATAATGACTGGCTGGTGCATCTTTAAGGTGTCACTATTCATAGAAGGAAGTACTTATACTCACTTCTGCTACTATGCCTTGGAAAGGGCTGGTCCTACAGACTGTCCCTTTCTGTTATTCAGAAATAATCCGCTGATCAAAAATAGATTCTTTACTACCTCCCTGACTTCTGACCAAGATGTTAAAAAACACTTTTCTTGAATATTTCCTCAAAATCCATCCAGCAGCCCACTTTGTTCCAGGAGAGCCAGTGATGGGAGAAGGTAGCAACTACATGTTAATTCTGAGCTAGTCTTGGCTTTTCACCATACCTCTTTCCAGACATAATATTTCAACTCAGATTGTATTTTATTCTTCACATATGTCCTGCAATGAGTTCTCACAGTCATTTTCTTAATTGGGAAAAAGTTTAGGGAGAGCAGAAGAGGATTCCTCATGGCTCCTGCAAAGTAGTCATTTCAGGGGACAGGAAAAATGAAGATTTTCTACTGATAACTGAGCCTCCAGCATACAAAGCTAGCATGGTAGGGAGCCCCTCTGGCCTTCTATCTGCCTCTGTGCCTCTGTCTTTGTCTCTCTCTACTTCTGTCCTCTCATTTTTTGGTAATTTTTCCTTTTTACGATTTTTTTAAAGGTAAAGTTTTTCTCTTGCTCCCAGCTCCACCTTTTGTTTTGTTAATAATCCCCTCTGCTCCTTCCTCCCAGGCAGGAGAGTTGAGGCCTTCTTTCAGAAGAGGATTCCTCGTGGCTCCTGCAAAGTAGTCATTACGCGCGGCGCAGTTTTCTATTTTTTGGGTTTTTTAAAATTTTCTTTGTTGTTGTTTTTTTTTAATTTTTTTGAATAAAAACAATAATTACAATTTTGGGGTTTTTTTTTTGTCTTTTTTTCTCTTTCTTTGTCATTTTCTTTTTTCTTGTCTCTCCACTCTTCAATATCCCTTCAATGTGTTTCTAGATAGATCTAAGGGCACTGTAGCGAAACATCGAAATACTATTTGGGTTAACATATTCCTCAATATCTACTGAATCTGCTGCACCAGCGATCACAACAGAACGGCAAAGAGATTCCAGATCACCTCTTTCTGCTTGCTCCTGAACACTCAGATTGAACTTCAAGAATTCGAAAGAAACACACCATCCATCAGATGACAAGAAATCACCGCAGGACCTCAAGAAATATGGGAAAGCAAGAAAATACCTCTCCTCCAAGGGAAAAGAAATACTCCTCTTCATCCACCAGCAGTTCAATGCAAATCATGGAAATGTCTGATAAAGAATTTAGAACATTCATAATGTCGAAGGTAACTGAGATGGAAGAGAAGAGAGAATGAACTGCTAAAGAGAAAAGAGAAAGAAGTTGACGAGTTCCAGGAGGAGAGGAAATTCTTGCAAGATCTAAAAGAGGAATTACACACTTTACAAAAGAGTCAAACAGAACTGTTAGAAATGAAGTCTGTAATACAGGAAGTAAAAATCTCCCTTGAAAGTATTGAAAGCAGACTAGATCATACAGAAAATAGAATCTCAGACGTAGAAGAGAAAATGGCTGGCCTAGAAAAATCCACCACGAAGACTGAGAAAATGGCACAAAAATTCGAGAATAATATACGAGAAGTACTAGATACCATCAAACGTCCAAACATCCGGATAATTGGCATTCCAGAAGGTGAAGAGACCCATAAGGGCATTGATAATCTATTCCATGACATCCTACAAGAAAACTTTCCAAACCTAGAGAGGCATTCGAAGATGCCAAATAGAATAGAATCCAAATAGAATCAACCCAAGAAGATCCTCTCCAAGACATATTATAGCCAGGTTGACCAAAACCGCAAAGACAAGATACTAAGATTGGCAAGAGAAAAACATCAAGTTACCTACAAAGGACATCCCATCAGGCTAACAGCAGATCTCTCATCGGAAACAATGCGGGCGAGGAAGGAATGGGAAAATATATTCAAAGTGTTAAGAGAAAAGCAATTCCAGCTGAGAATACTGTACCCAGCAAGATTATCTTTCATGTGGGAAGAAAAGACAAGAACATTCTCAGATAAACAAAACCTGAAAGAATTTACCAGCACCAGACCAGATCTCCAAGAAGTTCTCAAGGGTGTGCTATATCAGGAAAATTAAATACAGACACACGGAAAGAAGAGTTCAAAAACTAAGAAAGCGGACAGCTTAATCATAGGGACAAGTCTAGAGTTGAATATTATATCCCAGAATTTAATAGAAAAAATGGAACCAGAACAGAAGATAAAGTACATGAGACTGATAGGTTCATGCACCTACCATTTGAACAGAATCCTAACTTGTTTCCTGGCTTTAAGAAAAGTTCCTTAGCATTTCTATAAGTTAAAACTGGTTTTTTAATAGTACCATATGAACTTACCATTGAAAGTAGTTAGATTATTTAAGAAATTGTGTGATCAATACAATGTGGATGGAAAAGGAATGGAAGACAATTGTAGACACCAGAGACAGTGGGAGAAGAGGGTGGGAAAGGACAGAGGGTCAGAAAGAGGGGTAAAAAATTCTAGGAAGTATAAATGGAAAATTTTGGATAATAATATGCATGATTAAGTCACTATGCAGTATATTCTGGATGGGAAATCACATTTTGTATGCTGTGATGATGCTTAGGGAAAGAATGTAAATTAAGTTACAAAAAAAAGAAAAGTTTCAGAAAAAAAAAAATTCATTCGATGACCGCAGTTAAGATATATAGCCCCAGCTAGGTGCTACTTTATAGGATGCCTAAAGTTAGACTTGTGTTCATGGAAATGTATATATCACCTGTGTTTGCTATGAAAATATTTAGATTAATTAAGATCTTTAGTAATTCAACAAAAAATGGGGGGGAAAACAGTATAGAAAGTAAACATAGATACCAGAGACAGTGTGGGAAGAGAGTGGGAGATGGCTGAGGGTAAGAGATAGGGAATCAAGGATGGGGTGGGGGGAAGCAAAACATACAGGAAACAAGGAATGGAAAATTATTTGTTGACAATAACATGTATGTTGATGTGCTTGATTGAGACAATATACAGTGTACTCTGGATGGAAAATCTCATTTTGTATGCTGTAATGATGTACAGTGAATGAAAGTAAACAAATAAATTAAAATATATTTTAAAAAAAGTTTAGGGAGAGAGTTTCCATTATATATTACAGAGAAGGTTCTCATTTCTCTTTAAAAACTCAACAGTAAGCAGAACGATTATTAGCCCTTGTATTGTTTCCAAGGTTATCTGTAGCTTACCTATTCTTTTCCCTGCTGCTGCATTATTTCCATTCGCTCCGATGCCATGGCCAGACTACGATTAAAACACAAAACATCTACAGAGATGAGTCCATGGAGAAACAGATCACCAAACATGAAATATGTAATATTTTATTACTAAGATGCTGTTGGGCTTCCACTTAAAATTAATTAATTTTTGCTTAATTAAATTAACTTGGAGCCTGATTCCCACATCTGGCAATATTGTGCTTATTATTTATCTTTAAGAGAATAAAATTTGATGGCTCAAAAAAAGAGTTCTTCCTTGGAAAAAATATTTTGCATTTGAAAATATGTGATAAGCTATTTATGTGAACTATTTTCAAATTACAGTCTTCAATTTAAGATGAAAACATTATTTAAAATTCAATCACCAAAAAGGTCTTCTACAAACCACATAAATACATTCAGAGAAATTTAAGGAAAAAAAAATATCCAACTTTAGGCCTCTTCATTTATGTAAACAAAAAACTTTAAACATGTTAAATCACTACGAGGATAATTAGGTAAAGCATGTTGAAAGAAAAATACTTACTGAAAAAAATTCTGTAGGTTCTAATTGGGGAGAACTCTTCCTATGGCTTTCTTCCGGAAAATGGTGGAGGTTCATAGAGAGCCCTATTCCAGAGGACCAAAGCCAGCCTGCCCCACGTGTGCTCTGTAAATTGTCTCTGCTTGTGCTCCGGGCCAGTGAAGCAAGAAAACCAATATTATTTACACAACCAACAGGCTCTTTAGAAGCCTTATTAGCCATTTCTGTGATATCCCGAGCCTCAACTTTAGAAATAACATCAGATCTTTTCCCAGGTGAATCAACTTTTACACCTCGAAAGCGAGTAGTCCTAGAGAAAGAAGAATCAGTTATGTTTCGAACATCCAATGGCCGAAGCACATTTTGTGAAGAAGACTGAAGGTTCCCAGACTCAAAACATTTAGACTGTCTCTGTGGTTTCACTAGAGAATTATGTAGTGACCCTGGTGCAGAACAGCGAAGAGGTGACAGGAGTGTATTCTTGTGAGGACTTAAATCGCGGTGGCTAAGAACTGAAGCCTCTCCTGACTCACCACTTAACATTCTTGCAACATGTTTAAGATGCTGCTCTGTTGCTTTCAAGCCTTTATCACCATTAGGAAGTAAGAAGTCTGGATTTACCTTCCGTATACCTTCTAAGTCACTGTTCTGTTCGTCGGCATTTCCTTCCATAAATGAAGCAAACGAACCCACTTCTGGTAGAAGGGATTCTTCAGTTACACATTCCTCTGAAGTTGGAAATAAGACATTGTCATCCTCATTATTAGATGGCAAATTTCCTGAGAAGTGTTTTGTGCGTCGAGGCATGGAAGAGCCAAGATGGAGAATAGAATCAGTGAGCTCTTTGTCATTTTCAAACTCCATTTGAGGTATCTGAGGTGTTAGTTTGATGCTACTGTTGGAATGAGACAGTATGTTACTCTCCCAGTTATCATTTTCCTTAAGAAATTCACTAGTGATAGAGGATATGGGTCTATCAGCAGGATGCTCAGTTGCCAAACTTGAAACTGCATTCTTGGATGTTTCAGGTAGATAGGGATTCCCAGGAGATGGCAAACAAGATTGCCCGATGTGAGGGAGGACCCTTAACAACCTGTGGCGAGCTGCTGCTGTAGAACTACTAGAAGGTCGAGGAGCTATAGGTGGGCGAGGTTTTATCTTGATAGCTTTCTTAGGCTAAAAGAAAAGAGTGAATATATAATTCCTTTACATGGTTATTTTCTCTGCCTCTTAACAAAAATAAATGAAGAAAATGTTACTTACCACATAATATGTTGGCCCTTATTATCTCGATTTAAAATATTTAAAAGATTAAAATATTAAAGTTATGACTGAGAATGTTGTTATCTTCCTTTATTGAGTATAATTTGCAGAGACTGTTAAAAATAATTTTGCTTTATTTTTCTCACTATTGATTATTTCTGAGTTTTACTGACAAGAAAATGAATGGCAGGCTGGCTCTTTGGCACAGCAGTAATGCACTGCTCAGCACAGGCGAGATCCACACAGCAACCGTGGCTGGAATCCTCAGCCTGGTCAGCCTGAAGCACAGCAGGGCATGCACATGAGTGCGCAGGAGCCTCAGGCCTAGAGGACTGGAGAAAGGTGACTGCATGTGACCAGACTCCGTGAATGGTGTCCACTCTATGTGCATGTGCTCTATCATGAAGAAAGAAAATGTGTTTTAAAAGAAAATGAACCAATTATGTTAGATATGACATGGCTGACTTATTATACATCCCAATGAGTTTTCCCAGTAGGATGAAAAGCATTTGACTAGGTAGGTATGCAGAAAAAAGGTCAACAGGTCTACACTGCTATCTTTGAAAAGGTTTGCTTGCAAGGTTGGCCCTTGGCAGGTTTCTGTGAACTTATATTTCAGGAGGGCTCCCATGACCCTAACTGATAAGGGAGGCTTGTAGTACTTAAACTGTTTGTATGAACAATATGTTTTACTCTGAATACCTGCTTTCCTTCTGGGTGTCTGAAATGTAGATGCTAGGAAGAAAGCGGCCACATAAACAAGCCCAATGAGATCTCTGGCATAGAGTCTCCAACCAGCTTCCTCAGTAGGCACCATACCATGTGCACTGTCACAGTTTATTGGCAGAGGAATATAGCATGTCCTGAGAGAGGACTCTAGAAAGCTCGCACCTGATTTCCTCAGGAATTGGCTCCATATGCCTTTTTCCTATGCTGATTTTGCTTTGATTCTTTTGCTGTAGTAAATCGGGTTTTTTTGTTTGTTTGTTTTTTTTTTTTAGGTTTTTGCTACAGGGCGTATGTGCTCGCCAAAAAGACAGAGACAGAAAGTGAGAAATCACTCCCCAGGGGGGATGGCCACGCCGCAATCCCTTCTCCTCTATTCTCCTCTCGGGATCTTGGGCATGCACGCACACGCACCCAGCGCGAGTTTAAGCCACCGGGTCAGGGACTCCAACCGCAGTCGACTACATGGGAGTCCAGCGACATAGCCATTACACTAACTGTTGGTATCCTGCTGTAGTAAATCTTGGCTGTGAGTATATACACCATATAGTAAATAGTACTGTGAATCTTTCCAGCACATCATCAAACCTGGGAGTGGTCTTGGGGCTCCCTGGAGTAGTATGTTTTAATAAAGATATCACAAAAATATATGATCTTATGGATAAAGTAGAGAACTAAAGATAAAAAACCTTACATTTAAAAATAAACAAAATGGGGGACCAGCAGTTAGCGTAATGGCTATGTCGCTGGACTCCCACGTAGTCGACCGCGGTTCGAGTCCCGGACCCGGTGACTTAAACTCACACCAGGCGCATGTGCATGCGTACCCAAGATCCCGAGAGGAGAATGGAGGAGAAGGGATTGCGGCGTGGCCATCCCCCCCGGGGGGGTGATTTCTCGCTTTCCATCTCTCTGTCTCTGTCTGGCGAGCGCACGCGCCCTATAGCAAAACCTCTCCAAAAATAAATAAATAAATAAATAAATAAATAAATAAATAAATAAATAAAATAAAATAAAAATAAAAATAAACAAAATGGTAGCCAGCAGATATCTGCATGGGATGGAATATTTGATGATAAACCAGTCCTACTTATAAGGAAAAGTTGTGAACATACAGAAACTCACAGATTACTTTTTAAATAAGCCTTTCCTAAGGAATTTTCTGGAGATGAACTTCTTCCAACCAAAAAGAATGAGGAAACTTCAATAAATAAATTGACATATGTGTCTCCTGATTATTGCAATGAAAAGAGTATGTCGTCTATGTAATATTCCTGCTAGGAATGTTTAATCTGCATCTAAGCATTGTGAAGCTATCAGACAAATCCAAATTGAGGGATATTTTATGAACCAACTGGTCTATACCCTATAGAAACACAACACTACCAAGCACATTATTGAGACCTGGGAACTATGAATATAGATGACATAATGTGCACTAGTGATAAATTACACAAGTGGAATAAAGATTGTAAATACTGTGGTCACGTAGGAGAAGCTCTTTATTCTTAGGAGATACATGCTGAATGAAACATTGGGGGGAAGTGTCGTAATATCTGCAACCCCCAAATGGGTGACATTTTTAAAAACTGGAGAGAGAAAGCAAATGTGGGAAAATATTAATTGGTGAATCTAGGTAAAGTGTATATAGATGCTCACTCACTGTGAGTCTTACAACATTTCTGAAGAATTAAACATTTTCAAAACTGAAAAGGTAAAATAAGGTTTCAAACAAATGCTGTGAGAATTCATTGCCAGAAACCCTAAATAAAAAGAAATACTAAAAGAAATAATTCAGACAGAAAGAAAAATTCATTAAGGAAAGCATGTAACTGTAGAAAAAAATACAGACTGAGACCAGCACGTGGTATAATGGTTACGTCTCTGGACTCCCATGTAGTCGACCGCGGTTCAAGTCCTAAACCTGGTGGCTTAAAACTCACCAGAACTGAAAACAGAGTCTCAAAGTGCTATTTGTACAACCACATTCACAGCACCATTATGCACAATAGCCAAAGGTGGAAACAACCCAGATGGCCATTAAGAGATGAACAAATAGGGACCAGCAGTTGGTTTAATTGCTATGTCACTGGACTCCAGTATAGTTGACTGTGGTTCAAGTCCCAGGCCCGGTGGCTTAAATTCACGCTGGGTGTGTGTGCAAGTGTGCCCAAGATCCCAAGAGGAGAATGGAGGAGAAGGGATTGCAGCGTGCCCATCCCCCCCCCCGGGGGGGGGTGGTGGTTTCTCACTTTCTGTCTCTCTGTCTCTGTCTTTCTGGCAAGCACATGCACCCTATAGCAAAAACCTCTCAAAAAAAAAAAAAGAAGAGAGAGATGAACAAATAAACAAAATGTGGTATATGCATGCAATGGAATATTACTCAGTCTTAAAAAGAAAGGAAATTCTGACATAACCTACAACATGGATGAACCTCGGGACATTACACTAAGTGAAATAAGCTAGTCACGAAAAGACAGATGTATGACTCCATTGACATGAGGTACCTACAACTGTCAAATCCATAGAAACAAAGTAAAATGGTGACTGCCTGAGGTTAGGAGGAGAAGTAAATAGGGGGTTGCTTTATAATGAGCACAGAGTTTCAGTTTTGTAAGATAAAGAAGTTCTGGAAATTGGTTACATAACAATGTGAATATATTTAACAAAACTGAACATCTTTATACATTTAAAGATGGTTAAACTTACACATTTTATCTTGTACGTCTTTTACCATAATTAAAAATAAAATTAGGAATCAGGAGATGGTGTAATGGTTACGTCGCTGGACTCCCACATAGTCAACCACAGTTCAAGTCCGTGACCCAGCAGTTTAAAACTCACACCAGGCACGTGTGCATGCATGCCAAAATCTCGAGGAGAATGGAAATGAAGGAATTACGGGGAGTGGGGGAGATTTCTCCCTTTCTGTCTCTATGGTAAGAGCATGAGTCTTACAGGAAAGAAATTATTCACTCATTCATACATACATGCATACATTCATACATGCATAAATAAATAGATAAATATTAGGCCGACTGTGGTAGCACAGAGGTAAATCAGTACTCTGAAATGCTGAAGCCACGTAGGAAGGTCCTGGGTTTGCAATCCAAGGTCTCCTTTTTCATGCCAGGCATGTGTAAAAAAGTGTCATAGAACCTAGGTGGATAAATTAGTGTTCCCTGCAAAATTCTTTCCATTTTGCTATATGTTAAAAAAGAAAGGAAAATTACAAACCAATTTCTCTCAAACACAAATCCTAAATAAAATATTAGCAAATTAAATCGAAAAACGTGAAAAGGAAAATACATCACCAATACAATGAACCAGTGGTGGTTAGGGCACTGGACTCCCACATGACAACGTGGTTCGAGTCCCTGATCTGGCAGCTTGCTTCCTCACTGCTGCTCCCCCCCTTTTCTCTCACGTAAGTGCATATACCCTGTAGCAAATTTTTAAAAATAATATTAATAATGAAAATAAAATTTAAAAATTATTTTAAAAAGTTTATTCCAAGGCTAATGATTTCATATTTTAAAAAAAGAAATCAATTACCACAATATCAGAATTTGTTTTTTTACTCAGTGTATAATACTTTACTTTTCTTTAAGAGAGATTTTTGCTATAAAGTGCATGTGCTCACCAGAGAGACACAGAAAGACAGAAAGCAAGAAATCACTCCCCAGGAGAATAGTCACACTGTATTCCCTTCTTCCTCTGTTCTCCTCTCAGGATTTTGGGCACACACGTACAGGTGACCAGCATGAGTTTTAAGCTGCCAGGTCCGGGACTTGAACTGCAGTCGACTATGTGAGAGTCCAGCAATGTAACCATTACACCATCTGCTGGTCCCTTCAGTGTATAATACTATTTTATTTCCCTTTGGACTTCTTTTTTGACCAGTCAGTTACTTGAAAGTGTGTTATTTTAAACATCAGAGGGGCTGGCCCCATATCCTAATGATTAAAGGAGCCAGAGCCCACGAGAGTAATCAAGTGGCTCAAATCCTAGCCCCAGATGCTTGAAAAACATGCCAAGTGCACACGTGTGTGATCAAAATTCCAGCAGGATAGAGAAGGGATTGCAGCATGACCACATTCTATTGAAAGGGTGCTTTCTCTCTCCTCTCTCTCGTTGGTGAATACAAATACTATCTAGAAAAAAATCAAGAGATTTTCCCAATGTTATTCTGTATTGATTTCTAATTTTATTCTACTGTAATCAGAGAATATTTTTTAAATGATTTGAATCTTTTAAAATTTAGTGGAACTTGATTTACGGCACACAGTACCTTTTATCTTGGTTCTGTTCACACTTAAAAAGAAGTATGTGGGGCCAGCAAGTGGAGTTAAGGTTACTGGATCCCACATGGCCAACTCCATGGTTTGAGTCCAGGATCCAGCAGCTTGAAAAACATGCTAGGCACGTGTGTATGCATGCCCTGAATCCTGAGAGGAGAATGGAGGGGAAGGGACTGCAGCATGACCACCCCCCCTTAGAGGTGCTTTCTCACTTTCCCTCTCTCTTTATCCAGGGAGCACAGGAGAGCACATGTACCCTATAACAAAAATGTTACATAAAGAGAAAGAAAAGAAAAATGTATTCTGCTGTCGTTCAGTGCAGTATTTTGTAAATATCAGTTCAGTCAGGTAGATTGATAGTGTTATTAAAAGTATAATATCCTAAGGAACCAGCAGTTAGCGTAATGGCTATGTCGCTGGACTCCCACGTAACCGCGGTTCGCATCTCAGACCCGGCGGCTTAAAACTCACGCTGGGCGCGTGTGCGTGTGTGCCCAAGATCCCGAGAGGAGAATGGAGGAGAGGGGATTGCGGCGTGACCATCCCCCCTGGGGGGTGATTTCTCACTTTCTGTCTCTATGTCTCTCTCTGTCTGTCTGGCAAGTGCACGCGCCCTATAGCGAAAAAAACCTCTCAAAAAAAAAAAAGTATAATATCCTAAGAACCAGCAGATAGTGTAATGGTTATGTTGCTGGACTCCCACATAGTTGATTGTGGTTTGAGTCCCAGACCCAGCAAGTTAAAACTCACACTGGGTGTGTGTGCATGCGTGTCCAAAATCCCAAGAGGAGAATGGAGGAGAAGGGATTGTGACATGGCCACCCCTGCCCTCACGGGAGGTGATTTCTTGCTTTCTATCGCTCTGTCTCTCTCTGAATCTCCAGCAAGCACAAGCACAAGCACCCTATACTAAGAAATCTCTCAAAAAAAAGTCTAATATCCTTTCTGATTTTCTGTTCTATCAATTTTTGAGAATGGGGATGCTGAAATGTTAAAATAGAAGTAATTTTCTATTTCTCTGTGTGGTTTTGGCTTTATGCATTATAAAATTTTATGACTTGATGCATAATATTTAGTATTGTGGAGAAAGACTTTAACTTTCGGTTCCTTTATTCTTTTTTTAAATTTTTTTAAAAATTGTATTGGGACCAGCAGTTAGCGTAATGGCTATGTCGCTGGACTCCCACGTAGTCAACCGTGGTTCGAGTCCCGGACCCGGCGGCTTAAACTCACGCCGGGCGCGTGTGCGTGCGTGCCCAAGATCCCAAGAGGAGAATGGCGGAGAAGGGATTGCGGCGTGGCCATCCCCCCTGGGGGGGTGATTTCCTGCTTTCTATCTCTCTGTCTCTCTCTGTCTGTCTGGTGAGCGCACGCGCCCTATAGCAAAAAAAAACCTCTCCAAAAAAAAAAAGAAAAAAAAAAAATTGTATTCAATCACTGTACATCTTTACAGTGTACAGCACGGTTTTTCCAACCCAAAAATTGTGCATATTAAGAAAGATTTTCTTTAGTACAGTTAGATCAATTGTTCTCTATCTCAGAAAAACTCTTTACCTGACTTTATATTATATAAAGAAAAATTCAGATGAATTATGAATATAAATGAGAAAAGAACAACCATAAAGCTTTTGGAGTAAAACATACCAAAAGGTCTTCAAAACTTCTGGTAGAAAATATTTCATTAGGGACCAGCAGTTGGTGTAATGGCTATGTCACTGGACTCCCATGTAGTCAACCGCAGTTCGAGTCCCGGACCTGGTGGTTTAAACTCACGCTGGGCACATGTGCGTGTGTGCCCAAGATCCTGAGAGGAGAATGGAAGAGAAGGGATTGCGGCATTAGCCATCCCCCCGGGGGATGATTTCTCGCTTTGTCTTTCTATCTTTCTTTTGTCTTTCTGGCAAGTACATGGGCCCTCTAGCAAAAACCTCTCAAAAAAAAAAAAAAAAAAAGAAAATATTTCCTTAAAAGATTAGAAAAAGTACTGATCAGAAAAGCAACGCTGATAAATCATATTATGTCAGAATTAAGATTATTTCTTCATCAAAGGAATAAGAAAGTCGCAGAGTAAGCTGTAAAGGCGAGGTGGAGATTCAGTGGTAATGCAAGGGGACCCACATGGAAAAAGTCTGGGTTTATACTCAGAACCTCCCTGAGCGTGCCCGGCATGCACACTCATGTCCATAATGTGGCCAGCTGGTACCGGGAGTGGATTACGGCATGTGGACCCTGTTAGGGATATCCGCCTCTCTTCCTCTTTTTCAACCTCATGGAAGAAATCAATAAATAAATGTTTCCAAAGAAAGAAAGAAAAAGCCACAGAGTGTTAGAAATATCTTCAAATTACACATCTGACAACTTAAATACACAGTATATAAAAATGCCTACAAATCAATAAGCAAAAGGCAGATAACCCAATTAAAACATGAGCAAAAGATTCCAACATACACCTTACATAAGACAATTATTGGGACCAGCAGATGGAGTAATGGTTACATCACTGGACTCCCACATTGTTGACCGCAGTTTGAGTCCCGGACCCGGCGGCTTAAACTCAGGCCAACCTGGCTGCTTAAACTCTTATCGGGCACCTGTGCGTGCACGCCCAAGATCCCAAGAGAATGGAGAAGGGATTATGGCATGGCCACGCTCCCTGGGGGGTGATTTCTTACTTTCTATTTCTCTGTCTCTATCTTTCCGGCGAGTGCACATGCCCTATAGCAAAAACCTCTCCCCCTCCTCATAAAAAAAGACAATTATCAAGGCCAGCAAATGGCATAATGGTTATGTCGATGGACTCTCATCCATCGTGGTTCAATCCCGACCTGGTGGCTTAAAACTCATGCCATGCACATGTGTGTGCGTGCCCAATATCACAAGAAAGAGAAGTCATCCTCCCTGGGGGCTGATTTCTCGCTTTCTGTTTCTGTCTCTGGCAAGCACACACACCCTACAGCAAAAATCTCTCAAAAAAAAAAAAAAGACAATTATCTGGATGATCAATAAGCATGTGAGAAGTCAACATTATCCCTCATTAGATAAATATTAAAAAAAAAAACACTATAGACCCACAAGAATTGTTAAAAATTTTTAAATTTTAAAAACTGACAATACGAAGTACTAGCAAGGACGTGGCACAAACTAGAAAGCTTGTGTTGCTGATGGGAGTTCAAACGGGTTCAAACATTTTGCAAACTTGTTTTTTGGCTGCTAAAGTTAAACATATGAGGGAAAAGTGTGTGGGAAACCAGAATTAAAGAAAGTTTATTTGGGGGCAAAAAAAAAAAAAAAAAAAAAAAAGTAAAGCAGTGGATAGTTTTTTCATAATACAGATTTTTCATGAATTCTCTGAAGACCCCTCATATATCTTCCCTATGACACTGCAAGACAATTGCTAAGTATATGCCCCAAAGAAAAGAGTACATATTGGGGGCCAGCAGGTCAGCGTGGTGGTTAAGGATGTTAGACTCCCACATGACCGACCACAGTTCAAGTCCTGGACCTGGTGGCTTTCTCTCTCTCTCTCTCTCTCTCTCTCTCTCTGTGTGTGTGTGTGTGTGTTCAAATTTAAATAAAGTTAAATAAAATAATTCTTTAAAAAAAAAAGAAGAGTGCACATGTCTACCAAAGAACTTATAAGAATGTTCAAAACACTTTGATAAGAGCTGAAAGCTGAAGACAACTCAAATTATATAATGAGAAGAGAGAAACAAATTGAGGAAAAACACAATGTAATAGTATACAGCAATAAAAAAGAACTGATATGGGGCTGGCAAGTGGCCTAGTGGTAAAGGGCCCTAGACACCCACATGGCCAACCACAGTTCGAGTCCCAGACCTGGCGGCTTGCTTTCTCTCTCTCACTCTGTTTCTCTCTGGTCAAATTAAAATAAATACATAAATGGATAAATAAAGTTGAATAATTCTTTAAAAAAAAAGAATTCATATATGCAACAACACGGATGAGTAAAAAAAAAAATGTTCAACATAGCACAGCGAAAGAAACCAGACCAAAAATAAAGTCTTTGTTTCAATTTATACGAAAAGAAAAACTTTTTAAGAACAGAAAAACTTATCTATGGTAATAGATGCAAGAACAGTTACTTCTGGGAGTAGGTAAAGGTAGACACTGATAGGCCAGCAGGTCGTGTGGCGGTTAAGGTGCTAGACGCCCACATGGCCAACAATGGTTCAAATCCTGGACCTGGTGCTTTGCTTTCTCACTTTTTCTCTCTCTTTGTCTCTTTCTGGTGAGTGCATGCAGTGCATAGCAAATTTAAAAATAATAATAATGATAAATAAAATTAAATAAATAATCATTTAAAAACAAACAGAGATCAGCAGGTGGCGTGGTGATTATGGCACTGGACACTCCCACATGGTTGACCACAGTTTCAGTCCCTGAACCTGGCGGCTTGTTTTCTTTCTCACTTTCCCTCTCTCTCTCTGTGTCTCTCTCTCTGGTCAAATTAAAAATAAACTAATGAATAAATAAAATGAAATAATTATTTAAAAAACAAATAAAAGGTAGGCATTGAGTGTGTAAGATTATGAAGAACCTTCCAGAGAAAAAACAGGTTCTATTTTAGTTTGTATTGTGCCTACATTGAGCATATACAAATGTAAAAATGTCTCAAGTGGTATATTCAAGATTTGCGAATTTTACTATATATTAAAAGGGTGATCTATCAACAGAGTGAAAAGGATAGCAACAGTGATATGTATGACAAAGGACTTATATCCTGAATATATAAATAACTCCAAAAATAAAAATCATTAAGGAAAAAGAAATACAGTCCAATAGAAAAATGGGCAAAAGACATGAACAGGTGTTCTACCAGGAAGGATATCCAAACATCCAATAAACATAGGAAAAGCATTCACCTTCCCTGGTCACCAAAAACATGCAAATTAAAGCCATTATACAGTAATGAGGATGGCAAAAATAAGAAACCATGCCAAACATTAGTAAGAATTTGGTAAATCTGTAATTCTCACTCACTGCTCAAAATAATGTAAATTGGTTTAATCACTTTTGAAAATTGCCAGTATCAGGGACCAGCAGGTGGCGTGGTGGATAAGGCGCTGGACACTCCCACATGGCCAACCAGGGTTCGAGTCCTGAATCTGGTGGCTTGCTTTCTCACTTCCTCTCTCTCTCTCACCCTCTGTCTCTCTCTGGTCAAATTAAAAAAAAAAAAAATAGTGAATGAATAAATAAAAAATAAAAATGAATAATTATTAAAAAAAAAAAAAAAGAAAAGAAAATTGCCAGTATCTACTAAAGCTAAACATACGGTTGGCCCCATAGCACAGCAGTTAAGTACTGTGCAAAGAGAGCTGGATCCTATGGTCAACTATGGTTCAAGTCCCGGCCCTAGCAGCTTAAAACATATGCTGGGCATGTGTGTGTGCCCATGATCCTGACAGGATGAAGAAATGGAAGAAAATATGATTGTAGTATGACCAGGCCTCCTTTGGGGATGCACGTGCTTTCTCTCAATGTGAACGTGTAAACTCTCTGATGATATAAATACATGAAGCTGAATGTAGTCCATGTTATCATCCATAATAAGTAAGTATGAATGTAGCATTTTAAAAACTAGTGCAGGTTTAAGATTAAGCTATCTTTTATTACCCTTCTTACCTCTAAAGTTATGAAATTTTAAAAATTATTAATTTTTTAAGTGCAGTATTATTTTTTTGGAAATGTTGCTGGCCTATAAAAATCAATTGATCACTTTTAACATCTCAATAAATGAGGCCAGAAACTTGAAATAAACACAATTTTATACATTTTTTTCTTCCATAATTACCAACAGACTTCCTTGCTGTGAGCACTGCAGGGTAAGTTAGAGAAAAGCCTGGCCAAGTGCCAACAGCTTCACCTTTTTGCTGAGATTCATGTTTTCCATCTTAGCCTTCAGCAGCTTCATCTTATTCATAGTTATGGAATTTTCAATTATCTGTTGCCCAGAAGGAGAAGGCTCAATTTCTTCATCCTCATCGGTATACAAATTATACACAGAACCACCACTGCAAAGAAAACAGTAACTACTTGAAATTTGCTTGATACCTGCTCAGTGACTAAAAGTAGTCTAAGTACAATAGCAACTACACATTTTGCGAATGACGTAACAGTAAGTCTGGCCCAGCTCTGGTGCATCGCTGCACACTGGTGTCATGCAGCGTTTGGCTCCTGCACCAACTCAGACAGGTTGGGTGCGGTGGCACGTGCCCGGAATCCTAGCTAACTGGAAGGCGAGGGCAGAGGTCCACAATGGCAAGATGCTACCAAAAATATCCCCCAATAAAAAAATTAAACAAAACCATTATATCAATTTTGTCAAGGAAAATATATTTCCAAAAATGTGTATTTCTGAGAAAATACTAAGTAGGGAAAACTTCATGATCTAGTGTTACTGAAAGTCGAATACAGCTGACCTTCTCTGATTCCGTATCTCTTAAGTGAAGATCTTTGCCACCCGCTTACATCATTCCCAAAGTGTCAAAATCCATTTCCACAAGAATGCTCTGATTTTATTTTATCACCAGGGCTCTCTATTGCACAACCACCACTGGCTGATCAGATTTCCATCAACCAGAATGAGAAAGCAATTGACAAAAAAGAGGCACCGATTTTTACTCATCCTGAGGTGATGAAAAAAAGGAACTCATATTCAGGTACCGTAAGACTATTTTCTAACCATAAGGAACAAAAAAACTTTTAAAATAAGGATAACTTCATGTTTTCTAAGTGTGTTGGGAAATATAACCACCTATAATAACAACAAATTTTAACATGATAAAACAAATCTACCCAATCGAGTCATAACACAAATGATCACATTAGGCATTTCAATTACTAATCAACCACCATGATACTTATTCATATTTTAAATAGCTACTATTTGGAGTTCCTCTTCTTTGATTGCATAAAATAATGACATGTATCACACCATCCTCATTTACATGTCTGCCTTCTCCTCTATGTAAGCAAGGTGGAAGCAGATGTTCGTCTTCCTAGCCTTTGCACCTGACACAGTTCTTCACACACATAAAGTTTGATAAACTGAACCAAAACATTAAAATTTCATATATGTTTTAAATGAAAAAATTAGAATAGTAAGGACTGGGGGGAAATAAAGTACACCATATTGGCGAACAGTTAAAACTTCAAACAGAGCAGAATAAGATTTTGTATCAGTTACCATACCTGACTTACTTATATGAGGACTAATGAATCTATGCAAGAGAAGTAGGAGGGTTAATAATATTTCCCGTTTTATATGGCTGTAAGAAATGGAAATGGTTTAGGATAGCTTTATCAGGAAACATTCTACATTTCTAAAGAACCTGCCACCATCACATGGGGTGGGGGGCGGCGCGGGGAGCAGAGAGTTGTAGCCCTATTCCTAAACTTTCTATGGTGACATTAGACAACATTTAAGTTTGGGTTAATTACACACATCTCAGGCTTATCTGTTTTGGAAGCCTCCAAATCTTAGGGGTGACATTCAGAGGTTTAATAAAGACATGAGTTTACTTATTAGGGAAGGCCCACTGATGGCCGCGTGGAGAATGGTCCATGTGTCAGCAAATACAGGCTCAGGTTTTCTATGTTCCGAACAAAGCGGCCATAAATTAAGTAAAGACACAGTGGTTAGGGGTTCTAACATCAGATCAGCTTATCAATGAACAGAGTCTGCAGGGTATGTCTGGGGTTTAGTGTTTTTAGTCTTGTGATGTTAACTGTGGGAGAAGTGAGAGACATATCTTGGAACAGCCGGGGCCACAGGCCAAGTTTTATGAGATAAGGAAACGGTCACGAGGGGCTAATAAGGTTTAGCTGGGCTAGCAGCCACATCTCAGAGGAGAAGGGTGGTGGGGGGAGAGAGCTCCACATGTGGAGTTCACCGTCAGCATTAAAGGAAAAACACAGGAACTTGTCTCGACAACCAGTGCAGTGTGTCACACTATCTGCGACGGTCCCTGCTACCCACTGTAAGGCAGTGTGCTCGGGACACAACAGCACAGCACTGAGTAGTCACCCTGCACACTGCTGCTTCCCAAACGCCTCCTCTGCCAGACGCTGTCTGCACACAGTGCCTAACACAAACTATATCAGGCAGATGCTCCTCTATCCTGCTTTACAGATGAAGAAACTGCAGTTGCGGGTGATTAAATGATCTGGCCCAAGGCCAGAAAGCGAGTGGAGGTGGACCTCCATCTGCCGGTCCCAAAGCTGATTCTTTCTACTATGAACTTCCTGCTGCTTCGCCAGGCACCAAACAGCAGGCCTTACTATATCACACCTGAGAACCCAAGCGAGTGACAGAACTTCCAGTGTGCAGCTTTGCCTCGAGGTCACTATACCTGAAAAGTAAAGCTATGCGAAGGTTTTTGTCACTTCACCCTGTGGAGTTAGAAAGACAGACTTAGGTATACCCTGTTCTTGGTTTACCTTTAATTATTTTAACTTTAAATACTTCTCTGTGGCATTTTAACTTTGAGTACCCTTCTCAAATATTGAAGTTTCTGATTGTTACTGTTTGGATCATGGTTTGTCCCCCAAATTTCATGTTTTGGAGTACAGTCTCAGTGGGTAGTGACTGGCTGTCACCCAGAAATCCACATGTTGGGACTTGATTATATGGTAAGGCATTAAGTCAAAACTTAATTCCTTCATGGTGTTTCAAGCTGACACCTTTGGGTGTGACAGTGTCATCAGGGTGGGTGGGGCCTCTATGACAAGCACGGCAGGTATACGAACAGAGCACGAAAGACCAGAACCAGCGCAGTCCACGTGGATACAGACCACCTCTGCTAAAGGCTCTGCTCCTACCATTCTGTGATGCCTGTGGACTCTCAGCTACCAGAGCTGTGAGTTACTACTTCTATTTCTTTATCATTTACCCAGTCTCAAGTATTTCTGTTACCAATGGAATAATGGACTAAAATACTGATTCAGTTCAATAGATCTTTATCTACGGTTTCATGGGATATACAAGAAGACTTCAAAAAGTTCATGGGAAAATGGAGTTATATTTAGATATAAAAATATAATTTAAATCCAGGCATAATGTTTTCATAATATGCATTTCCCATAAACTTTCTGAAGACCTCTCATAAATATAAAAAGGGACAACCATGAATATTTCATTGGATGCATTTTAGAGTAAAAAAACTTTTGGGGACCAGCATAATGGCTATGTCATCGGACTCCCATATAGTCGACTGCAGTTTATGAGTCCCGGACCCAGTGGCTTAAACTCATGCCTGGCGTGTGTGCATGTGTGCCTAAGATCCTGAGAGGAGAATGGATGAGAAAGGACTGCGACATGGCCATCCCCCCTGGGGGGGGGGGGGTGATTTCTCGTTCTCTGTCTCTTTCTGGCGAGCGCATGCGCCCTATAGCAAAAATCTCTCTCAAAAAAAAAAAAAAAACTTTTAACTTCATCTAATTTTTGTTTCAAAGAAATCACATTATTGTGTTTTCACTCACAAAGCGCAGATTCTTAAAATCAGTTAACAGATGGAACAAATGTATTATTTAACAACTAGAATAGGGTAATAAAGTAATTTATACATTTAGTCCAAAAATGTATTTGTATATTTAGATATTCTCATATTTTCTTGAATATCTAAATATTTTCTTGAGTGCTAAATTGAGCTTTCTTTATATCTTTTAGTTTATTAATATTATTAAAAAATAAGAGATGGGAAAATGTAATATTTATTTCAAAACAAGTATTGTCCACCCCAAAGCCAAGATTTCCTTTGACTTTCACAGAGAAGTTACCATTTAAGTCTTGCAATGTCTCCTTTTATTTCTTCCCATTTAAAAAAACAGTAAGATGGGGCCAAGAGGTGGCGTGGTGATTAAGGCATTGAACTCTCACATGGCCAATCACAGTTCAAGTCCTGGACCTGGCATCTTGCTTCCTCAATTTCTCTTTCTCTCTTTCTATGTTGAGCACACACACCCTGTAGCAAATTTAAAAATAATAATGATAAGTAAAATTGAATAAATAATCCTTAAAAAAAAATTAAGATGGCATGATTTACTAAAAAAATTTGAGACTAGAAAAGACTAATGCTATATTTTGTATCAGAATGAATCACATAAACACCCAGTTCTCCTTTTTTCTTCTTAGAGCAAGAGCCAGCAAACTATGGATATGGGTTAAATCTGGCCTGCCTCTTATTTTTGTGTGGCCCTTAACTTAAGAATGGTTTTTTAAACATTTACATAGTTTAAACAAATCAAAATAATACTATTTTGTAACACACACAAATTATACAGGGCTGGGGCCTGAGGTCAGGGATTAAGGGATCTGGATCCCACACGACCCAACACAGTTTGAGTCCTGGCCCCAAAGGCTTGAGGGACTTGCCAGATGCATGTGCATGTGTATCCCAAATTCTGGCAAAATGGAGAAATAAAGGGAAAGGGATGGTGGTGTGACCACACCTCATTGGGGGGGCTTTCTCTCTGGCAAATGCACATGCCCTCTGGCAATAAAAAATTTTTTTGAGATCACACACAATTAATATTTGTGTCATAATGAAGTTTTGCTGGAACACAACCATGCTCACTTGATCGTGTTTACATACGGTTACTTTTACACTACGAAATGCTTAGAACTAAAAGTGTTTTAAATTTGACATTTTTTTCCGCTTTTATAATACTTGCAATATACATAATGAGATATCTGGGACTGGAACCTAAGTCTAAGCACAAAGTTCATTTATGTTTCATATATACCTTATAACATGAAGGTCAATAATTTTATGTAATGTTAATATACTGCAGCTTTTTTTCAAAGTCTTTTGCTTTTTTAAAAAAAGAGATTTTTGCCATGGGGCGCATGCACTTAGAGAGACAGAAAGTGAGAAATCACCCCCTGGGGGATAGTCATGCCACAAATCCTCTTGGGATTTTACACACACATGCACATGTGCCCAGCATGTTTTCTAAGCCACCAGGTCCGGGACTCAAACCATGCTTGACTATGTAGGAGTCCAGCAACATAACCATTACACCATCTGCTGGTCCCTAATTTTTTTTTTTCTCCATGAGAGTAAGAGAAAGAGTGTGAGAGAGGGAGAGAGACAGACAAGCTCCCTTAAGGGTCTTGCACTATACTCGCCATCTCTGGCCTTGCCAGATGGCCACAACTACGGATGTGTGTGCCTAGTATTACAAGTCAGCTGAGGAACTGAACCCACAATCTTCCATATGGATTCAGCGTCACTTGAGTGGCATGTTACTGCCGAACCACTGGCACGATCCTGTATTTCAGTGTTTTTAACTGAGACCCATCACACGATGCCAGGTGAAATGTCCCACTGCGGCATCATGTAGGCACTCAGAAAGCTTCAGACTCTGAAGCCATTTGGACTTATATGTTTATGTTAGGGATGCTCAACTTGTAGCCTTCATTTTGCTTCTTAGCCTTAAAATCTTAAAATAGTTACCATCTGGACTTTTACAAAAAAGTTTGCTACCCTCTGCTGTAGAGTATGACAACCTCTTCCACGGCAGGTGAGATCAGTGTCCTTCAAGGTATGACTAGATGTTTTTCTATTCCCCTTTCTTATCCACTCATCCCTTTTCTTGTCCAATTATAGTAGATGAATAGAAAATAGAAAAATAAGCAAAAACTTATCTCAAGGAACAATAACACAATTTTCTTTTTTTTTTTTTTTTGGAGAGGTTTTTGCTATAGGGCACGTGCGCTCACCAGACAGAGAGAGACAGAAAGACAGAAAGTGAAAAATCACCCCCCAGGGGGATGGCCACGCCACAATCCCTTCTCCTCCATTCTCCTCTTGGGATCTTGGGCACGCATGCACACGCGCCCGGCATGAGTTTTAAGCCACCGGGTCCGGGACGCGAACTGTGGTCGACTACGTGGGAGTCCAGCAACATAGCCATTTCGCTAACTGCTGGTCCCACAATAACACAATTTTAACTGACCTCTATGACAGCATTTAGGCTAAGTCACAAATACAAACAGAAGCTGATGGGGGGAAAACAGGAATAAGGGGAGAAAATGAAATTTCAATCAGAAGGCAAAAGGTATACACAACGTGTTACAATGACAAAATCTGGAAAACAATGATGACAGTTTCTAAAGGGCCTCACGTACTAATCTGAGGATCTTACATCTCCTGAGGGAAGGAGCAGACACGTGGAGAAACTGGTAGGAAGGAATTCCTGCCGCCGTCCAAGCCTGCAGTCCTCTCTGCTACCTCGTCTCTCCTCCCGGCCCACGTGTCTACACCACGTTTGTAGTGATAACCAGATCTGTGAGAGTCGACAGTCAAAACCTGTCTGTCACGGTCTGCTCTGTGTGGCCACAAAAATAAATGAGTCTAATCTTTCTTTCGTTTAACGCTGTATCCTGAAAAGAACTGCAAAGGAATCCGGTGACGCGCAACCCCTGGTTCAGACCTGTGCAGTCTTCCGCCTGGGAGTGCAGCCGTGACTACAGACGGCTTCAGAGGTATCTAGCCATCGGAGTACAGCAAAGGAGAAGGGACTTGGCAGATACTGTTTAGGCTCCAAATCGGTTGATTCTGAGTTAATTAAAAGAGAGCTGAGGGGAGTGTCAATCCAATAGTCAGAAACAAATTGTCATCTAACTGAAAAGAAATCAATTCTGATGACACCGTGACTGTACTGAAAAGTAGATCCTCTCCCTCAGTCAAGCCTCAGATAAGAACGTACCTTAACTACAGCCTTGAGGGACCCTGAATGGAGCATCCGGCTACACTGTGCCCAAACTCTTCACCCCAGAAACTGCTCCCCAGGCTACTGGTTGTTTTTTCCTTTGATTTTACCACTAGCTTTTGCTTTCTTGGAATTAACTTTAATTACCTGTAATACCTTTCCCTTGTCTCCTCGGCAAACTGCTACTCCTCTTTTAAGGTTACTTCATCTCAGAGGTTGTCCCTAACTCTGTTCCTTTCAGGTAAAACAAAGAGCCTCTCATCTGTTTTCTCAAACATTTTGATACTTTAAAAATGTTTTTCTGTTCTTTACTCCTGACAGAACACATGTATATGTGTGTGTCTGAGAGAGAGAGGAGCATCTTCCACAGGTCCGGTCATCCCATAACACTCTTCCTCCAGGTCCTCAGCTCATGGACACTTGAGTGCATGCCTGGTGCACTGAAGGCTGACTGAGCTGGGGATCTGGACCACAGACAGCATGTGGGACCTGGCTCTTCCTAGGAAGCACATTACCGCTAAGCCGTGGAGCCAGCCCTTGATATCTTTTTATAAAGGTAACTAGTATTTTATCATAGATACCACTTAGAGCAGAGTGCACGCTCCATGAAGGTAGGGAAACAATCTTTGTAATACCAGTGCCGAGCTTAGTGACTGCTCTAAAACTTAAGTAAATGGTTAATGACTTTAAGTGAAAGGAGATTAAGAATCGTAGTAAGTCAGAAAGCAAAACCTAGAGGTTACTTTGTGGAATTCCCTTGTTTTTCTATCGCTTGGCTAAATATCTCTAGAGTTTTTCTTTTTGAGTTTAGAAGTAACATTACAATTTCTCTCCCTTTTATAGAGCAGGAAAACAAAACCAGAGAAGAGACGTATCCACCTTTAAGCAGAATTAAATTTTGAGGGACCAGCAGTTGGCGTAATGGCTATGTTGCTAGACTCCCATGTAGTCGATTGTGGTTCGAGTCTCAGACCCAGTGGCTTAAACTCACGCCAGGCGCGTGTGCATGTGTGCCCAAGATCCTGAGAGGAGAATGGAGGAGAACGGATTGTGGCATGGCCATCCCCCCGGGAGGTGATTTCTCACTCTCTGTCTCTCTGGCGAGCACACACACCCTACAGGGAAAACTTCTCCAAAAAAAAAAAAAAAAAAAAAAAAGAATTAAATTTTGAAAAGATACTAACTTTAGGTTTAATCCTTCCTCTTATGCTAAACTTGTATAATATACTATTATAATAAGGCAATTAGTATGTATCTCAGAGTTTCATGAAGTAGCAGCAATGAATCTTTTTCAATGAAAAAATCCTACTCTGTAAAGAAATTCAGTTCTAGAAATTACTCCGAGTATCTGTCATTTGAAGAACAATCACAGAATTACATTGAGTGGTGGGGTAGAGAAGAAACGCATGAAATCTAGTTAGTCTTGGTAATAAACTAAGATTTTTTTTGGTAATATAAGGTAAACATAAAGGTTTATGAAATATATTAAACACTATTCTCCTTTACTAAGTGAGACATGCAAATGAAAACCTATTTACCTTAAAGATTCAGATAATGGTGTTAAAGTGCCATCTCCCCTGTCTACTACACGAAAGAAATTCAACTGATCTCCTTCTCGGTACACCAGGAAGGTCACTTGTTTGCTGCAGGTCTTCTCCCAACCCTCATCTCGACCGTGATCCATGAACTCAGCCATCTCTCTAAGTGGGTCTTCCATAGGAACTACAAATGAAAACATCAATAAATAAGCTTTAAATTCATACCAAGTCTAACGCATCAGTACAATGACAAGACATAACGTGCTGAATTTGGACTGAACAATCACCCTGTGCATGTAAATATACGGTATCTTCAACTAGGTTTCCAATCTTTTTGTAGTTAATATAGCATTCGCTATTGTATTAACATGAATGACACAAAACTGCCTTATTATGTTGCTGTGTTAACTAAAACATGAGGGTTTCTTCCCCATGTAATTAGAGACTGTATACTTATTAATTCTATGACATTATCATCTATGATTATTTTCACTACATACCTCTTCCAATATTTTCAAACATTGGCTCTAAACAGTCAATAATTAAAAAGCAACACAAATCCCACTCACTTTCGATCTAAAATGAACGTGTGTATACACACGCAGACACAATTGGGATACATATGTAAAAACTCGGAAGCAAGTAACTCTCTTTTTCTGGTTTGTATGTGAAAGCTCATTCTTCTTAGAGTTGCTCTTTCACATGCTTTAGGTAATTAAAAGTACCCATAACTCAGAACACATGGAGACCACTTAGTGCACTAAAACCACAAGGTGTGAAATGGTCAATACACTGTTTCTTGAACACAGCTGCCCAACTGCCCTGGTAGGTATCCGTTTGTTCTGTGGGAATACACGAAGTACACAGGGTGACTAGGGCTACCTGACACACACTCCCCACCGCTGTACTGGTCTACTGGTGGGCTCTGGTGGCCTGGAGTTGTCCTCAGGTTTGATTTATACTGAACTATCATTACAGTATGCTCATCCACGCAGACAAAAATTATAGCCCTGTGGGGGGAATAGGCCTCATGAGATTGCTCATAGAACAGATATTCCAGAAGCCACTAACCCTCAGATTTAGTAGTCTAAATAACAGTTCCAGGAAAGAAAAGAAAGTTTGCTCCCAAAACTATTCTCATGCCATGTGGCCTAAACATTTGTTTCTCCTAAAAGAGGCAACAATTTTCCAAGCTGCCTAACTTCCATTTATTTATTTATTGAAAGAATCACAGTGCTATACAAATACTTTAAGAAGAAGCTGTAACAACACTGGGCACATGCCTGTCTTCTCAGCTAATTGGAAGGCTGAAGTAGGAGGATCTCAACTTTGAGGCCTGCATGAGCAATCTAGAACCTGTTTCAAAATAAATGAATAAATAAAAATTGCAACAACAGGAAAATACTGCATTGAGGCAAGAGGAAAATATTAAACTCTGAAAGCAATAAAATAAAAATATCAAAGGTGTTCTCATATCTTAAATTCAATACTATTACTACTTAAACATAAAACTCTTAGAAATATGATTTAACTCAATTATTTGAATGCTTTAATGGGCTCTTTCACAGAAATAAAACATGTAAATCAAAAGATGTTTTTTTAAATAAATTCCTGTCCTATTTTAAGTTAATACTCCACTTTCCACAGTAATAAGAAATAAAATCAATAGGCACAGCTGTGGTGGCATGAGTGTGCAGGAGGGCACTGTTGTAAGGTGACTGAGGCTGTGTGGGAGGCCTAGGCTTTATTAGTTTGTTTAGAAAATAGAATTATTATCATCTTTTTCTTAGCTACCCCAAGATTTTACAAGATATAGTACTTTGGCTATTGAACTAATTTACAAAGATTATAGAAAATAAAGGTAATAATGTTAGAGTCAATTAACTAACATTCTTTTATTTCTTTTTATACATTTTGCCATAGGGTGTGTGCACTTGCTAGAGAGAGGGAAAGTGAAAAATCACCCCCCAAGGTGGATAGCCATACCATAATCCCTTGTATAATATACTATTACATATACTATATACTATTATTATATACTATATACTAGTATACCATTAGTACCAATAGTATACTAGTATTATATACTAATATATCAGTCTCCTCCTGGCATTTTGGGCATGCATGCACATGTGCCTGGTGTGATTTTCAAACTGCCAGGTCCAGGACTTGAACTGCAGTCAACCATGTGGGAGTCCAGAGCCTTAACCACCATGCCACCTGCTGGCCGCTTAATTAGCATTCTTAATGTCAGAGACTTATTTATTAATTGGACTTATGAAGTTGTAGTATGTGACATAAGGTAATGTTTATAGCAACAACTCTGAAGTTAGTAAAAGAATCCTAAATGTTGACTCAGCCATTATGTTAAGATAGAATTATATATTATTAAATGCCATGTTAACCCCATTGGATTAGGTTGTCAGGAAAGTCATGTCCTATTTTTTGTTTTTCGATGAAAAAATGCATCTTGACTTTCCTGACCACCCAGCATTTTTTATAAAGTGTGTAGTATTGTCTTTAAAACACAATGTTTAATCAGAATGCTAAGATTTCTTACTAGGACTGAAATAATTTTAAATGTTTATGAGAAGGAAAATAAATGCTACAGATTCTGAATTAAATATATGTGTATGTAAATTTCACTTCTCTTTTTTAAAATGAAAATGAAAGTTATCACTTACCCTCTGGTTGTTCAAGCTTTGTAGTAAAGGCTTTGTAATAGTTTCTTGCTGTAACTTTCTGTATCTTTTTTGTGAATTTAAAAATCAGCAACTAGAACTTTTCTTTTTTATATTTGGTCATCAAAAAAGTCATGATGTTTTTTTTCTTTTGATGCAAAAATGCATCATGACTTTTCTGACCTAATATTTAAAATCTGAAACCTGAAACTGAAGAGTAAGTATTGATCCTACTGCTGGTTTACTTCCACCTGTTAGTTACTAAGATAGTGAAGGATTAAACAAATCTGGAGGCCTTCCCCCAAATGAGGTCTACAGAACAGGATTGCTCTGAGCAGTCACCTCCTCTTAGTGGGGATTCATGTGACATACCTGACTCAGGGACCAGGATGAACAATTCCAGTTCCTCTCATACTTAGAACTTTCTTGTCAAACAAGTCTCTGCTCATGTCATCTTCTCTGAGGACCCTTCCAAATATCCTTCTCCTTTTCAGTTTATCCTGTTAACTCTACAGTACTTACAACTACCTGAAATTTACCCAATTCTTTACCAGCCTTCTACAGGCAATGCCACGAGGCAGGGACTGGGTCTCACATGTTTACTGCACTTGGAACACTGCACTGAATATCTAGAAGATGTTCAATAAGTACTTGTTGAATGAATGATGAATGGACTCCAGAGATAATTCACATCATGAGAAAGGATTCAATAGGGCCCACGTGGGCCTCAACCTTGAGGTCCTCCTGCCTCAACCTCCCAGGGAGCTGAGATTATAGGCATGCCACAGTGTTACAGCTTCTTCAATGAATCCCAGGTGCAAAAAAAACCCAGGTAGACAGACAAGTTTGGAATTTGCACAATTATTATCCAAAGAACTGAAGATTCAGTAGATTAAAAAAAAAGAAAAAGCAACAAGCCTTATATGGACCTAAACACAGTAACAACATAATATTTGTACTATGTGATCCCATTTCCCTTCCCTATACTAGTGAAGTTTATTTTTTAATGTCCCTGAATTAAATAATTTATTTTAATTAAACTTAATAATTAAATTAAATGAGATTTTCTAGAATTTATTTTAAAGTTTCAGCCTCTACACATTTGGGTTTCAAAGAACAATGCTTAGTGGAGGAAAAAAAAATATGTTTCCAAGACCTGACAGGCAAAAGGAAACCTGACTAAAATCTGAGGCTATAAGAACATTAAGCTGACTTGAAGAATGTGATTGTTAAAACATTGTTATTGTTAAAACAATTACCATTGAAGATGGTAATTGTTAAATTGCTTTAATATATTATACTACACCTACCTTTTCTAGTATTTATAGGTCCGCCACGCATAGCCAGTACCAGCTTCAAGGTGCAACCTTCTGAAATGCTGTAGTTAACACAAAAATAAATCATAATCATCAAAATACAGTGTCAAATGTACACAATATTATACGGTTTATCAGACATAGTGCCTACTTTCTAAAATATAAAAAAAGATAGAGTGTGACGAAAAAAAATTAATATATTTACTTGTATCAATAATGAAACAGTCAAAAAAGTTCTCATAAGCCTTAAATACAGGAAGGACAACTATGATCATGTGGTTTAGCCACTTCCTTTAACAGAGAAAGAAAAGGTGGCCACAAAAGAAAAAAAGGCTTGCCTAAGACTCAAAGAGTTAGAAAATAGCAGATCTAGGGGCTGGCAGGTGGTGTAGTGGTTGAGGCGCTGAACTCCCCAGGGTGAACTATGGTTCGATTCCTGGATCCTGCAGCTTGAAACTCACTCCAGGAGTGTGTGTGCGTGTGCACATGCACACATGCCCAAAATCCCAAAAGGAGAATGGAGGAGAAGAAATTGTAGTGTGGCCATCTCCCTTGGGGGTGATTTCTTACTTTCTCTCTGCCTATCCAGTGAGGGCATGTGCATTTTAAAAAATGAAAATAGCAGATCTATTTAATAAAATAGAAAATATAATAGAAATATAGCAAATCAACAAGGTCTCCTGACTCTCAATGCCCTTCCAGCTATTCCACAATACCTCTCTTCAACTATGAGGGAGAAAGGAGAAAGTGACAAAACGTCAGAAAGTATGTTTATAATCACTGATGCGCACAGTGTCACCTATTTAGTAACAGAAGGCTGGCTTAATGAGAAATGAAAGACTTGGTATAGACCAATTCTCTTACCCAAACTCTTGTGTAAAGACAAAAGGGGGCCAATCAGTGGCATGGAGGTTAAACTGGCTGGAACCTACATGGCCAACTACGTGATCTGAGCCCCAGACTGCCAGCTTGAAAAACATTCTGGGCATGTGTGTGTGCGTGCCCAAAATCCCAAGAGGAGAATGGAGAAGGAACTGAGGTCTGGTCATCATCCTTTGAGAGTGTCTTCTCACTCTCCCTACCCTCAGTACATGGCAAGCACATGTACCATCACAGAAAATTTTACTTATTTATTAATAAATAAATAAATAAATAAATGGAGAACGGCCAGGTGGAAATAGGTCAATATTCAAAGCAGTAAAGAAGGCAAAAAGATACACAATTTGGCATGAAAAATGAAAAGGTAAAACAAAAGTATCAGAGGACAAAGATAAGATAGTATGGGGGTATCAAGCTAAGGCATCTACAGTGTAGGGTTTATAATAAAGTCTAGGAATCAGAGCTATTCAGAAGATGAAGAGACATGATCCAACAATTCAGAAGTCATAATACTGAATGCCTATAACACAGCTAATACGCAATTACACTCACTTGTAATCATTCAAGCAATTATCATCTTCAAGTTCCATGTTATTCCAAATTAAGTGCTGCTGACAGATGGGAATACCTTGAGGGAAGGTTATTTCAAAAAAAGTGTTAAAAAATAAATAGCATTCTGAAAAGAGTATGAAACAAAGGTATTTCATTAAAGAATCATGAGTACTAATAAATTAAAGATCCTTCTAAATTGAATGCTAGATGCTTAACTGTACAGAATCACTGGTAAAAGAACTGGTAAGTGCGGTCCAATGCATTCACTTTGAAAGTTAACTCTAAGTTTCAGTAACTCTCTGACCCTAAAACAGAGTATAACATTAGGGAGCCTTTTTAAAGACAAGATTATCATAAATTGATCCCGAAGAGTTTAAGATTTAAGGTCTAGAAGAGTCTTAAATGCTTCGAGGTACAGTTTAATTCAGTGTTGAAAGTATATTAGTGGACAATTTTCACTGCTGAAAATTATAGTCTATAAGACTATTTCTTTACATTTTTGTGTCATTAGAGGAAGATCGAGGCAGATTCCATATGCTAGCATAATTAACTAATTTTAACAAACTGCATCAGGGCCAGCAAGTGGCATGGTGGTTAAGGGCGCTGCACTCCCACATGGCCAACTGTGGTTCAAGTCCTGCTGGCTTGCTTTCTCATTCTCCTTTTTCTTTCTCTCACTAAGTCCCTCTCTGGTCAAAAATAAAATAAATAAATAAAGTTAAATAATTCTTAAAAAAAAAAAAAAAAAAAAAAAAAAACTACACCTTTGACTGCCCCAAGAAAATTTGTATACTAGCCAGGGAATGAGCATGACCTACTCCATAGGACCTCCTATGGATACACATATTGAGGAATATCTTTTCTAAATATTTCACATACTGCTTTCTCAGATTACTTCTGCTTATGATTCTATAAAATAAATGGACTAGAATAATAACAGCAGGTGCCGTACGTGTTAGCTTTCATTATTATAAGCCAGGCATCATTATACGTGCTCACCCTATGTTGTAATTTAACCACGACAACAATCTTGTGAATAGGTGTTGACAATATCCCCATTTCAGAGGTGATTAAACCAAAACAGAGCGATTAAGTGACATGCATAGAGTATGTAGCAGATCCAAGATGTTAAGCCCTAGAGATCGCGATCAACCTACATGAGGGATCCAAGCTCCTTAAACCACTAAGCAAGGCTGGCCCTAAAAAGCTTTTTAAAAAGTAGAATCAGTATGTCAAATCAGGTTTCTGCTTTGTTTTAATTATATTTTTCCTTCTTTACTGGTGCTTTATCATCAATATACAAAATGTACTATAATTTCTATTTAAAAACAACAAAAAATCTCTTGAATCCAGGTCTCCTTTTATCTGCAAACTTAATTTCTATTCTTCCCTTCACAGCAAAACTTCCCCAGAGGTGTATACAGTTACACTAATTCTCCTCCTTCAGTCTCCTAGAAACCCACTCCTAATCATGCTTTTTTCACTCTTACCAGTCCATCAAGATGGTTGAGATTATCAATTAACTCTATCTGCCAAATCTAACGGTCATTTCTCAATTCTCAATCCACTTGGCCTATCAAAGCAGCAGACCATTCCCTCTTCCTGGCAATGTTTTTCTCACAAGTCACCACATTCTCTTAGTTTTGCTCTTACCTCAAACTGCTCCGTCACAGCTTCTTTGCAGTCTATCCCAATCCCATGATTTCTTAATTTTACAGTATTCTTGTAGCGCTTCTCTTTTTCAAATATATTTCCTCCCTTGGAGACCTCAACCTATCTCATGACTTTGAGTGCCCGCTACAAAGAAGATTCCCAAACTGCTCCAGTCTGCATCTCTTCCATGACCCTTAGATAAGCATATTCTTCCTATTCAGCAATCTCCTTGTATATCTAATAATCACCTCAAAATTAAAATGTCCAAAACCAAGCTCCTTAAAACCTTCCACTACAGTCTAACTCATCTGAATTTAAAAAAAAAAAAAAAAAGTTTTTGCCACAGAGCAAATACACTTGCTGGAGAAAGCCAGCAAGAAACAAAATAAGGAACCTCTCCCCCTCCCCCGCCAATGGGGATGGGCATGCTTCTCCTCCATTCTCCTCCTGGGATTTTGAGCACACATGCACAAGTTCCTGGCGTGATTCTCAAGCCACCAGGTCTGGGACTCAAACCATGTGGAAGTCCAGCAACCTAACCACCACATCAACTGCTGGTCCCCTTACTTGTCTCAATAAAGGTAAGTCCATTCTTCTAAGTTGCTCAAGTTAAACACCATGGAGTCAACTTTGATACTTCTTTTTCTCTTACATCCTACTATTTTTTTTATTTTTTCAGAGGGCACATGCATTCATGAGAGAGCAAGAGAGAGAGAAAATGAGCCCCCTCCCTCCCCCCCATTGGAGAATAAGCACACAATCCCTTCTCATCCATTTATCCCTAATTTGGGGATTTTAGGCACACATGTTGGCATGTTTTCCAAGCTGCCAGGTCTAGGACTTCAACTGCACAGTCAGTCATGTGGGACTCAGCCACCTTAACCACCATGCCACCAGCTGGACCCCTACCATTACTAAGTGTCAGTAAATCTTGATGGCTCTGTGCTATCCAAACATCTACAGTACAAGTACTTATTTTGTCAACTACCATTCTCTAGCCCAAGACAGCACATTTCTTACCTAAATTTTCATAACAGACTCTTCTGCCTTTCCCTCTTCCCCCCACAGACTATTCTCAGCACAGCAGCCAGAAGAATCCTGTTAAAATAAATTTAAGACCTTCAGTTTTTAGTCTGGCATGAAAGGAACTTGGATGTCACCACTCCATTTTAGCTAAAAGTCTCAACAAACTAAAAAAATCAACAACTTGGGCCAGTTGGTACCATGAAGGTTGAGGTGGCTGGATCCTACATGGCCAACTATACATTTGGAGTCCTGGACCAAGCAGCTTGGGGGAGACACAGGCCACGATCTTCTGCTAGGAACCAGTGATAAGATATGAAAACCTAAATTTTAATAAACAAATTGCTGGAGGCTCAATATATAAGCCTGAGATTAAATTTCAGGGTAGAAGAGAGCAGTAGGTAGGATGGAGGTTAAGGTGCTGGCCAGTTTTGTGATTCCAGAATTGGACCTGTAAGTTTGAGAATCACTCTGGGCTCATGTGCATGCATTCCTAAAATCCTGAGAGGAGAGTGAAGGAAAAAGGATTGAAGACTGACCATCCTTCCTTGGAGGGAGGTGGGGGGGGGATGTCTCACTTTCTCTCTCTCTCTTTCTGTCTCTCTCTCTCTCTCTCGTAAGCATACATGCCCTATAGCAAAAACAGGAAAAAAAAAAAAAAAAAAAAAAAAAAAACAATTACAGGAGACCTACTTATGGGGGGGACATACTTTTATGGTTTTTACTACCAGGAGTTTTACCAAATTCTTACAATGAATATCAGCAAAAACACCCTGTTTCTGGCAGGGGAGGGGAGAATAAACCATGTTCAAATAAGTCACAGTATTCTATTTTTAATAAGGCCTGCCATCAGGAGAAACTATTAGGTCATCAGGAAAATCATGACCTGCTTTTCTGTGCAAAAATACATCATAACTTTCCCAATTACCCAATAATTAATCAGAGTCTAAGCTTCCAGGATTTTATCAGAGTTTAATAGACTGAAAAAGAAATGCCCAACTCCAACTGGCTCTAGCCTTTCATATAGAATGTCACCTAATGAGAGCAGATTTGGAAGCTGCAATGCACTAGTTCAAAGTCCAGGGGCACAAGTTCATTAAAGGACTGAGACCTCATATAGGATTATAGAATGCTAGAACTAACATTGTCAAAGTGATGGGACCAGTGGTGGCGTGGTGGTTAAGGTGCTGGACATTCCCATATGGCTGACCATGGTTCAAGTCCTGGACCTGGTGGCTTGCTTTCTCACTTTCTCTTTCTCTGTATCTCTCTCTGGTCAAAATAAAATAAGTAAATGAATAAATAAAATTCAAAATAATTATTTTTAAAAAATTGTCAAAGTGAATCAAAACATGGGACTCAACTATATATTGTCTATAAGAAATCCCTTTAAATATAAAGAACAAACACATAAAAGTGAAAAGATGGAGAAAAATATACCAGGCTATCACTAAACAGAAGAGAGCATGGGGTAGCTATCTTATTAGGTTGTAATAAAAGTCATGACACATTTTGCATAGAAAAATATAGAAAAAAATACATCATGACTTTTCTGACCACCCAATAATTGAAGGCAGGACAGACAACAGAGCAAAGAAAGTTATCAGAGGTAAACAGGGACACTGCATAATGATACAGGGGTCAATTCTCCAAGAAGACCTAACAATCCTTCATATTTATGCATCTAACAACAGAGCACCAAAATATGTGAAGCAGAGGGGCCAGCAAGTGGCATGGTGCCTAAGACACTGGACTCCCACATGGCTGACCATGGTTAATAACATCCAAACAAAGACCCGGTGGCTTGAAAATCATGGCAGGTACATATACATGTGTCCAAAATCCTGAGAGGAGACTGGAGGAAAAAGGACTGTGGCATGGCCATACCCAAAGGTAATTTCTAACTTTCCCCCTCTCTCTAATGAACTCATGGGCCCTATGTCAAAACTCTAAAAAAAATAAATAAACAAAAACTGATAGGACTGCAAGGAGGAACAGATGATCCACTATTACAGTTGAAGACTCCAACATCTCTCTATTAATCTATTAAAAATGAACAGATCCAGTAGACAGAAAATGAGTCAGGATATAGTTGAACTCAATAATCCAATTAATCAACTGGATATAATCAACATTTATGGACTACTTTACACAAAAACAGCATAATACAAATTCTTCTCAACTTCACATGGAACATTGAATAAGACAGACCACATTCCAGGACATAAACATGCCTTAAAAATTTTAAAGGAAAACGAATTGTACAATATCTGCTCTTAGACCAAAATGGAATTAAACTTTAAAACACTAAAGAAAGACAGGCAGAAAGTTCTAAAATACAGGAGATTAACATATTCCTAAATAACACAAAGGTCAAAAAGAAATCTCAAGAAAAATTTAAAAATGTTTGAACAAAATGAAGATAAAAATACAACTTATGAAAACATGTGGGATGCAACAAAAGCAGTGTTAACAAGAAAAATAGGAACACTCAATGTACATATTAGAAAAAAGGTGGGCCACCAGGTGGCTTAGTAGTTAGGATGCTGGACATCCCACATGGTCAACTATGGTCTGCATCTTGGACCTGGCAGATTGAAACACATCAGGTGCATGTGTGTGCACGCCAAAAATCCTGAGAGAAGAATGGAGGAGAACGGATTATAGCATGGCCATCCCACCGGAGGTTGAATTCTCACTTTCTGTCTCTCTGGAAAGCACAAGCAAAAAAACTCTTTAAAAAAAGAAAAGAGCTAAAATAAGTAACCTAAGCTTCAAGTGCATTAAAAAAAAAAAAAAAAAAAAAAAAAATCAGAGTAGAAAGCAATGAAATTTAAAACAGGGAATCACTAGAGAAAATAAAACCAAAAACTGATCCTTTGAAAAGATCACTAAAATTGATAACCCTCTAGTGAGGCTAAAAGAGGGGGCCAGCAGATAGTGTAGTGGTTAAGGCACTGGGCTCCCACATGGTTGACCATGGTATAAGCCCTGGACCCAGCAGCTTGAAACTCACACCAAATATATGTGCATGCATGCCCAGAATCCTGTAAGGAGAATGGAGAAGGGATTGTGGTATGGCCTTCAGCCCTGGAGAGGAGGGGAGGAAGGTGATTTCTCACTTTCTGTCTCTCCAGCAAGTGCATGTGCTCTATGCACCCCCCTAAAAAAGGGAGAAGACATGCATTACTAAAATTGGCGGAGGGGGGGGGAGGGACATCACTACAAATTTCTTGGACATTAAAAGGGCAATTTAGGAATATTCTGAACAACTCTATACTGATAACTTAGATGAAAAGTACCAATACTTTGAAAGCCATAGCCTACCAAAACTCTTATAAGAATAAATCAGAAGAAGGTTCCATGTGGCTCCTGCGAACTAGGCAGAAGAGGCCAGCCAGGCCTTCAGAAGAAGGTTACACATGGCTCCTGCGAACTAGGTATTTCAGGGCACAGGAGAAATGAAGATTTTCTACTGATAATTCAGCCTCCAGCAAATGAGCTAGCGGCAGAAGAGGCCAGGCCTTCAGAAGGTTCAACATGGCTCCTGCAAACTAGGTATTTCAGGGCACAGGAGAAATGAAGATTTTTCTACTGATAATTCAGCCTCCAGCAAACGAGCTAGCGGTAGGGAGCCCCCGCCCCACACTCCCAGACTTCTATCTCTGTTTCTGTGTCTCTGTTTCTGTCTCTCCCTGCTTCTGTCTTCCCTTTTTTTTTTGTAACTTTTCCTTTTTACATTTTTTTAAAGGCAAAGTTTTTCTCTTGTTCTCAGCTCCACTTTTATCTTGTTAATTATCGCTCTGGTCCTCCCACCCAGGCAGAAGAGGCCAGACCTTCAGAAGAAGGTTCCACATGGCTCCTGCGAACTAGGTATTACACGCTGCGTGGTATTCTATTTTGTGATTAAAAAAACAAAAAACAAAAAAACAAAAAACAGTAATTACAATTTTTTTCGGGTTTTTTTGTCTTTTTTTTTTTTTTTCTCTTTTTGTTGTTTCTCTCTCTCTTTTTCATTTTCCTTTTTCTTGTCTCTCCACTCTCCAATACCCATTTAATGTGTTTTTAGACGGATCTAAGAACACTGTAGCTAAACATACAAATACTAATAGGGTTAAAATATTCCTCAATATCTACTGAATCTGCTGCACCAGCGATCACAACAGAATGGCAAAGAGATTCTAGATCACCTCTGTCTGCTTGCTCCTGAACATTCAGACTGAACTTCAAGAATTTGAAAGAAACACACCATCCTTCAGATGACAAGAAATCACCGCCGGATCACAAGAAATATGGGAAAACAAGAAAATACCTCTCCTCCAAGGGAAAAGAGTAACTCTTGTTCATCCACAAGCAGTTCGGTGAAAATCACGGAAATGTCTGATAAGGAATTTAGAGCATTCATAATGTCGAAGGTAACATAGATGAAAGAGAAGAGAGATAATGAACTGCTAAAGAGAAAGAAGAAAGAAGTTGACGAGTTCCAGGAGATGAGGAAATTCTTGCAAGATCTAAAAGAGGAATTACACACTTTACAAAAGACTCAAACAGAACTGTTAGAGATGAAGTCTATAATATAGGAAGTCAAAATCTCCCTTGAAAGTACTAAAAGCAGACTAGATCATTCAGAAAATAGAATCTCGGATTTAGAAGAGAAAATGGCTGGCCTAGAAAAATCCACCACGAAGACTGAGAAAATGGCCCAAAAATTCGAGAATAATATGCGAGAAGTACTAGATACCATCAAACGTCCAAACATCCAGAATAATTGGCATTCCAGAAGGTGAAGAGACCCACAAGGGCATTGATAATCTATTCCATGAAATCCTGCAAGAAAACTTTCCAAATCTAGAGAGGCATTCGAAGATCCAGTCCTAAGAAATACAAAGGACCTCAAATAGAATCAACCCAAGATCTTCTCCAAGACACATTATAGCCAGGTTGACCAAAACCACAGACAAAGACAAGATACTAAGATTGGCAAGAGAAAACCAGCAAGTTACCTACAAAGGACATCCCATCAGGCTAACAGCAGATCTCTCATCGGAAACAATGCGAGCGAGGAAAGAATGGGAAAATATATTCAAAGTGTTAAGAGAGAAGCAATTTCAGCCGAGAATACTGTACCCGGCAAGATTATCTTTCAGGTGGGAAGAAAAGACAAGAATATTCTCAGATAAACAAAACCTGAAAGAATTTACCAGCACCAGACCAGATCTCCAAGAAGTTCTCAAGGGTGTGCTATGTCAGGAAAATTAAATACAGACACACAGAAATAAGAGTTCAAAAAGTAAGAAAGTGGTCAACTTAATCGTAGGGACAAGCTGGAGTTGAATATTATATCCCAGAATTTAATCAAGAAAATTGAACCAGAAGATAAAAGTACATGAGACTGATAGGTTCATGCAACTACCATTTGAACAGAATCCTAACCTGTTTCCTGGCTTTAAGCAAAGTTCCTTGGCATTTCTTTGATTTAAGTTAAAACTGGTTTTCTTAATAGTAACGAGTTAACTCACCATTGAAAGTAGTTAGATTATGTAAGAAATTGTGTGATCAATACAATGTGGGTGGGAAAGGAATGGAAGACAATTGTAGACACCAGAGATAGTGTGAGAAGAGGGTGGGAAAAGACAGAGGGTCAGAAAGAGGGGTAAAAATAATTCTAGGAACTAGAAATGGAAAATTTTTTATAATATGCATGATTAAGTCACTATGCAGTATATACTGGATGGGAAATCACATTTTGTATGCTGTGATGATGCTTAGGGAAAGAATGTAAATTAAGTTACAAAAAAAAAAAGTTTCAGGAAAAAAAAAATCTATTCAATGGCTGCAGTAAGATATATAGCCCCAGGGGCCGGCAAGTGGCATGGTGGTTAAAGGTGCTGGACTCCCACGTGGCTAACCACGGTTCAAGTCTCGGACCTGGTGGCTTGCTCTCTCACTTCCCCCCTCTCTCTCTCTCTCTGTCTCTCTCTGATCAAACTGGAAAATAATAATGATAATAATAATAAATAAAGTTAAAATAATTCTTTAAACAAAAAAAAAAAAAAAGATATATAGCAGCTAGGTGCTAATAGGAAGAGTGTAGACTATAAATGTATATATCACCTGTGTTTGCTATGAAAATATTTAGATTAATTAAGGTCTTTAGTAATTCAATAAAATGTGGGGGGAAAACAGTATAGAAAGCAAACATAGATACCACAGACAGTGTGGGAGGAGAATGGGAGATGGCAGAAGGTAAGAGAGAGGGAATCAAGGATGGGGGTGGGGGGGGCAAAACATACAGAAAACAAGAAATGTAAAATTATTTGCTGACAATAACATGTTTGTTGATGTGCTTGATTGAGACAATATACAGTGTACTCTGGATGGAAAATCTCATTTTGTATGCTGTAATGATGTACAGTGACTGAATGCAAATAAATAAATTGAAATAAAAAAAGAAGAAAGAAGAATAAATCATTTGCGCAAGTCTGTATCTATTAAAGAAACTGAATCAGTAATTGATGATATCCAAACAAATACCATAAGTCCAGATGAGTTCACTTGTAAAGTCATCAAATATTTAAGGAAGAAACTATACCAATTATTTGCAATCTCTTTCAGAGATAGAAGCAGAGGGAATACTTCAAGCTCATTTTATGAGGTAAGTGTTACCCTAATTCCAAAACCAGATCAAGAATTTACCAAAAAAAAAAAATAAAAAGCAAACAAACATAAATGCATGTTCATGAGAGATATTGGTTTGTAGTGTTTTTTTTAAAGGGGAACTCTCCTACATTGTTGGTGGGAATGTAACCTGGTCCAACCACTGTGGAGGAACAATATGGAGGTTCCTCAAAGACCTTCAAATAGAACTATCATATGATCCAGCAATTCCACTCTTGTGTATCTACCAAAGGACAGGAGAACGCTCAGTCAAAAAAGTGCTTGTACATCTATATTTATTGTGGCATTATTCACAGTTGTTAAGACACGGAACCAACTCAAAAGTCCAAAAACAGATGAATGGATTGAAAAAGTGTGGTACACGGGACCAGCAGTTAGCGTAATGGCTATGTCGCTGGACTCCCACGTAGTCGACTGTGGTTCGAGTCCCAGACCTGGTGGCTTAAACTCACGCCGGGCGCGTGTGCGTGCGTGCCCAAGATCCCGAGAGGAGAACGGAGGAGAAGGGATTGCGGCATGGCCATCCCCCCTGGGGGGTGATTTCTCGCTTTCTATCTCTCTGTCTCTCTCTGTCTGTCTGGCGAGCGCATGCGCCCTACAGCAAAAACCTCTCCAAAATAAAAAAGAAAAAAGAAAAAGTATGGTACATATACCATGAAATACTATTCAGCCATAAAAAACAAGTTCCTAGCATTTGATAGAAAGTGGATGAATATGAAAAAAAAAAAAAAAAGAAAAAGAAAGTGGATGAATATAGAAGCAAGTCAGGCTGTCAAACAGAAACATTATATGTCTCCACTTAATATATACAAACTGTACTCTATGGTAGAGACTGAAAGACTGGAGGACATAAAAGCATTAAAAATTGTTATAAACACTAGGGACAAAGTGAAAAAAGAGGGGAAGAGTGTAGGAAAGGAAATGTGGAGAAAAAAATAGAGAGGTAAGACATTTCATATATGGTTTATTACCTGTTGATAATGACATGTATAGTATTCTCAACTGGACTGAAATGTATATTATGCTGGGTAAAGTCTCTTTATAATCTAAATGATATATAGCAATTGCATATATAAATAATAATAATAAAACTAAAAAAAATCCTCAACAAGATATTGGCAAATAGAATCCGACAATATATAAAAGAAAATATGTATCATGACCACATGAAATTCATCCCAGACATGCAAGGGTAGTTCAACGTTCAAAAACAATACAATCCATCACATCAAAAGGCTAAAGAAGAAAAAAATCACATAATCATATCAATAGATGCAGGAAAAAACACTCATTAGTGATAAAAAAAATTTAGCAGACTAGAAATAGAGAAGTTCCTCAACTTGATAAAAATCATCAATTAAAAATATGCAATTAAGGGCCAATGGGTGGTGTGGTGGTTAAGGCACTGGAATTTCCACATGGCCAACCACAGTTCAAGTCCTGGACCTGGTGGCTTGTTTTTCTACTCTCCTTCTCTCTCTTTCTCTGGCAAAACTCATGCGAAAAAAAAAAAAATCACTAAATAGTTCTTTTAAAAAATGTGCAGTTAACATCATACTTAATGGTGGAAACCTAGAAATCTTTCCAGTAAAATCGGGAACAAGACAAGGTTGTCTCCTCTCACTACTCCTTTTCAACATCATTCTGGAAGTCCTAGCTAATACAATAAATATATATATATAAAATATACTTATTGGGAGGGAATAAATAAAGCTGTCTTGTTCACAGATGGCATGTTTATTTATGTAGAAAATGTGAAAGATTCAATAAAAATATTCCTGGAACCCAATAAGCAATTATAGCAAGGTTGCAAAATACCTGGCTAATGCATAAAAAGCAATCACTTTCCTATATACCTGCCATGAACAAATATAATTTGAAATAAATAAAAAACACAATGTGGGGGCCAGGAGGACATGTGGTGGCTTATGTGCTAGACTCGCACATGATCAGCCACAGATCAAGTCTTAGACATGGTAGCTTGAGAATCATGCCAGGTGCATGGGCATGTTTCCAAAATCCAAAGAGGAGAATGGAGAAGAGGGGACTCATGTGGCGTGGCTATCTTTCCTGAGGGATGTTTTCTCCCTTTCCCTCTCTCTCTCTCCTCTGCCTGCCTCCCCCCCCCCCCCTCTCTCTCTCTCTCTCTCTCTCTGGTGAGTGTTCCCTCTATTCCTTGTTCATTGTGCTTTTATAACTAAGGTATGTTTAATTTGCCAAATGCATTTTCTATACCAGTTGATATAATCCTGTGGGCATTTTCTTCTCATTTGGTTAATGTGTAGTATACACACAATTTCTATATTTTGAATCATCCTTGCATTCCAAGAATAAATTCCATTTGTTCATAGTATATAATACTTTTAATAATCTGCTAAATCCAGTTTACTACTATTTTGGTTGAGAATCTTTAGTCAATAATTATAAATAATATTTTTGGGATTTTGTAGTGTCTTAGCCTGGTATTGGTATCAAGATAAAAGTGGCTTCATAGAATGAATTAAAAAGTATCACATTTAGGAACCAGCAGTTGGCATAATGGTTACGCTGCTGGACTCCTTCATAGTTGCCCACAGTTCAAGTCCCAGATCCAGTGGCTTAAAACTCATGCCAGGCATGTGTTTCTGCATGCCCAAAATCCCTAAAGAAGAATGGAGGAAATGGGACGGCTGTATGGCCATCCCCCTGAGGCATAATTTCTCACTTTCTATAGCTCTGGCTCTCTCTGATTCTCTGGTGTACACATGCTCCCTATAGCAAATATCTAAAAAAAAGAAGTATCCCATCAATTTATTAGAAATGTTTGAGAAAGACTAGTATAGTTTTTCTTTAAATGCTTGATAGTATTTCCACTGAAACCACAAGAGCAAATATTTTAAAATTTACTCTAGGCTCATCCAGGAGAGGCAAGGGGTAGGCCTTCAGAAGAAGACTCCTCCATGGCTCTTGAGAACTAGTGATTTCAGGGGAAAAAGAGAAATGAAGATTTTCTACTAATAATTCAGCCTCCAGCCCACAAACTCGAGTGGTAGGGAGCCCCTCTCTAGCCTTCTCTCTGTCTCTCTCTCTTTGCCTCTGTCTTCTCATTTTTTTGATTAATTTTTCCTTTTAAATTTTTTTAAGGTAAAGTATTCTCTTGCTTTCAGCCCCACCTTTATCTCACTAATAATCCCCTTTCCCCCATTCATCCAGGAGAGGTAAGGGACAGGCCTTCAGAAGAAGACTCCCCCACAGCTCCTGAGAACTAGTGATTTTGTGGGGTGCTTGAGCGCCACATGGTTTTTTATTTTTAGCTTTTTTTTTTAAAAAAAGAATACTTAAAAAAAATTTTTTCCTTCTTTTTCTGTTCCTTTGTTGTTTGTTTTTCTTTTTTCTTTTTTTTCTCTCTGGTCCCTTTATCTTTTATCTCATCACTCTTCTCAATCTCCATTCTCTGTGTTTCTAGATGGATCTAAGGGAACCATAGCCGAACATCCAAATACTATTAGGGTTAACATATTCCTCAATACCACTGAATCAGCTGCACAAAGGGATAAAAACGGAACAGCAAAGAGATTACAGATCATCTCCTTCTGCTTGCTCCTGAATGCTCGGATTGAACTTCAAGAATTAGGAAGAAACACACTATCCATCAGATGACTAGAAATCACCACAGGGCTACAAGAAATACAGGAAAGCAAGAAAATACCTCTCCTCCAAGGGAAAAGAATAAATTGTCTTCATCCACAGACAGTTCAATGGAAATCATAGAAATGTCTGATAAAGAATTTAGAATATTCATAATGACAAAGTTAACAGAGATGAAAGAGAAGAGAGACAATGAACTGAAGAACAGGCAGGAGAAAGGAGTTGATGAGTTTCAGGAGGTGAGGAGATTCTTGCAAGATCTAAAAGAGGAATTACACACTTTAAAAAAGAATCAAATGGACCTGTTAGAGATAAAGGCTATAATACAGAAAATAAAAATCTCCCTTGAAAATATTAAAAGCAGACTAGATCATATAGAAAATAAAATCTCAGACATAAAAGAGAAAATTGCTGGCCTAGAAAAATCCACCACAAAGACTGAGAAAATTGCCCCCCAAAATGAGAATAATATACAAGAAATACTAGATACCATCAAATGTCCAAACATCCAAATAATTGGTATCCCAGAAGGCAAAGAGACTCATAAAGTCATTGGTAATCTATCCCATGAAATCCTGCAAGAAAACTTTCCAAATCTAGAGGGGCACTCAAAAATCCAGTCCCAAGAAATACAAAGGACTCCAAATAGAATCAACCCAAGAAGATCTTCTCCAAGACACATTATAGCCAGATTGACCAAAAACAGAGACAAAGACAAGATACTAAGATTGGCAAGAGAAAACCAGCAAGTTACCTACAAAGGATATCCTATCAGGCTAACAGCAGACCTCTTATTGGAAACAATGCGAGCAAGGAAAGAATGAGAAAATAAATTCAAAGTGCTAAGGGAAAAGCAATTTCAACCAAGAATACTGTGCCCAGCAAGATTATCTTTCATATGGGAAGAAAAGACAAGAACATTCTTAAATAAACAAAATCTGAAAGAATTTACCAACATCAGACCAGCTCTCCAAGTTCTGAAGGGAGTGCTATACCAGGAAAATAAAATACAGACACACAGAAATAAGAATTCAAAAACTAAGAAAATGGCCAACTTGATCGTAGGGACAAGTCTGGAGTTGAATATTATATCCCAGAATTTAATTGGGAAGATCAAACCATAACAGAAGATAGATTAAGTACATGAGACTGAACTGGTGAAATAGCATTTTATGACTTTTAACTAAAACATTGCTGATCTTCTTCTAGGCTTTGTTTTCCGATTTTAAGGATTTTTTTGTCCTGTCCTGAGCTGTCAATAGGTTCGTGCACCTACTATTTGAACAGAATCCTAACCTGTTTCCAGGCTTTAAGTTTCAAGCAAAGTTTTTTAGCATTTCTTTGATTTATTAAAGTTAAAACTGCTTTTCTTGAAAATAAATAAAATGCACTCTATATCAAGCATTATTATCTGAACTACAAAAACATATTGGTAGACTTCCATCTTGAGACTCCTGGGCCAAGGAACACTGAGGCAGGGATCCCTGCCCCAGCTCCAGCCCTGAGACCCCCAAGCCAGAGACCCCCTCTCTCTGTCAGCCAGGATTACCCTTAGCCCTACAGCCACCCCACTTCCATCTTCAGACCCCTAGGCCAAGGAACACTGAGGCAGGGATCCCTGCCTCAGCTCCAGCCCCGGGACCCCCAAGCCAGAGACCCCTCTCTCTGTCAGCCAGAGAATACTCCTCCTTGGATCACATTGCTAAACATAACAGAAGAGAGACTTCTGCAGTCTTCATTTCCACAGCAAAAGGGAAACATACTTGCTTCTACTCGAGGAAACGTTCTCTTAAAAGGTATTCCAAAGGGAACACATCTCCCAATGGTTAGAAGTAGAAGAAGAACCTCAGGTCTGAATAAAAGAGGAAATATGACTCCATCAAAAGAATACCATGACTCCCCCTTCCATTTCTTGAAAAAATAGAGGACATTACCAAAATGTCCGAGAAATAATTTAGAACATTCATGGTGAACAAATTCTATGAGCTGGAACAGAAAAGAGACAATGAACTACAGGAGATGAGAAAGTCCTTCCATGATATGAAGGAAGAAATGGACACACTAAGAAAGAATCAGATGTAACTACTAGAGGTGAAGTCTGTAATACAGGAAATCAAAAACTCTCTTGAAAGTATTAAAAGTCGATTAGACCATGCTGAAGATTGAATCTCTGATGTAGAAGATAAACTTCTGACCTAGAGAAAACCATCCAAAAGATAGAGAAAATAACAAAAAAGTGAGAATAACATACAAGAAATACTAGATTCCATTAGGCGCCCTAACATCCAAATAATTGGTATCCCAGAAGATGAAGAAACTAATAAGGGTATGGAAAATCTATTCCATGAAATCTTAGAAGAAAATTTCCCAAGTCTAGAGAGGCACTCAAGCATCCAGACCCAAGAAATACAAAGGACTCCAAATAGAATCAACCCAAGATCTTCCCCAAGGCATATCTTAGCCAAACTGGTGAAGACCACAGATAAAGATAAGATACGAAAACTGGCAAGAGAGAAACGACAAGTGACTTACAAAGGTCACTCCATCAGGCTAACACTGTACTTCTCAACGGAAACAATGCAAGCAAGAAAAGAATGGGAAGATGTATTGAAAGTGTTAAGAGAGAAACAATTTCAACCAAGATTATTGTATCCTGCAATATTATCATGCATATGGGAAAAAAAAAGATTAAAATCTTCTCAGACAATCAAAACCTGAAAGAATTTGCCAACACAAGGCCAGCTCTCCAAGAAACCCTGAAGAAAAGTACTGTTCCAGGAAAACTAAAGAAGTAACAGCCAGGGACCAGCAGTTAGCATAATGGCTATGTCGCTGGACTCCTACATAGTCGACCGCGGTTTGAGTCCCGGACCCAGTGGCTTAAACTCATGCCGGGCACGTGTGTGTGTGTGTGTGTGTGTGCATGCCCAAGATCCCAAGGGGTGATTTCTCGCTTTCTGTCTCTCTGTCTCTCTCTGTCTGGCGAGCGCCCGTGCCCTATAGCAAAAAAAAAAAAAAAAAAAAAAAAAAAAAAAAAAAAAAAAAAAAACCTCTCCAAGAAAAAAAGAAGTAACAGCCAGAAACAAAGGAATAAAAGACAACTAAGACAATAGCCAACATAAACGTTGGGACAGGTCCAGTAACATCGATAATAACATTGAATGTTAATGGATTAAATTCTCCAATCAAGAGACAAAGACTGGCTGAATGTATTGAAAAACAAAAACCCTCTATCTGTTGCCTACAGGAAACCCTCTTCATGGATAAAGACATACATAGGCTGAAAGTGAAGGGTTGGCAAAAGGTTTTCCATGCAAATGGGAACCAAAAAAGAGCTGGAGTTTCAATAGTAATATCTGACAAAATAGGCTTCAAAACAAAAACTGTTAGAAGAGACAAAGAAGGGCACTATATTGTAGTAAAAGGGTCGATCGATCAAGAAGATATACACTTATTAATATCTATGCGCCTAACACAGGAGCACTCAAATATGTGAAGGAAAGACTATTATATCTAAAAGGCGTGATAAACTGCAACACACTAATTGTTGGAGACCTCAACACTGCACTATCCCCTCTGGACAGATCATCTAGACAAAAAATAGGTAAAGAGATAAAGGATCTAAATGATACCATAAATCAAATGGACTTAACAGACATCTATAGAACTTTCCATCCAAAAACCACAAGATACACTTTTTTCTCACTGCCACATGGAAACTTCTCGAAGATTGACCACATCATAGGGCACAAAGCAAGCCTCTACAGATTCAAAGGCATAGAAACTATATCCAGCATCTTCTCTGACCATGATGGAATTAAATTTGAGTTTAATTTCAAGAGAAATCCTCAAAAATACTCAAATACTTGAAAACTAAATAGCCTACTCCGGAATGACTCCACAACTACTGAAGAAATAAAGACTGAAATCAAAAGGTTCATGGAAGCCAATGACAATGAGTACACGAGTTTCCATAATCTTTGGGACACTGCTAAAGCAGTCATAAGAGGGAAGTTCATAGCAATTAGTGCACATAAGAGGAACATGGAAGAAGAGAAATCGATCACCTAACATCATGCCTCACAGAATTGGAAAAGCAACAGCAAAAAGATCCAAAAAACTCCAGGAAAAGGGAAATAATAAAAATCGGGGGTGTGGTAAAAAAGGAACTCTCTTACACTGCTCGTGGGAATGTAAATTGGTCCAACCACTGTGGAGGACAATTTGGAGATTCCTCAAAAATCTACAAATAGAACTATCATATGATCCAGCAATCCCACTCCTTGGCATCTACCCAAAGGACAGAATACTTAATCGGAAAAATCCTTGCACATCGATGTTTATTGCGGCACTTTTCATGATTGCTAAGTCATGGAAACAACTCAAATGCCCACGAACTGATGAATGGTTAGAAAAACTGTGGCACATATACTCAATGGAATACTATTCAGCCATAAAAAAAAAACCCTGGCTTTTGACAGGAAGTGGATGAATATGGAAGACTTGCTGCTGAGTGAAGCAAGCCATGCTATGAAGGAGAGGCACTGTATTTCCCCATTCAATATATACCAAGTGTCTGCACTCTATGACTTAAACTAATTGTCTAAAGGATATAGAAACGCAGTATATAGATGTAAATACCAGATATAGTGTGTGTGAAAGAGGAGGGTCTGAGGAAGGACATTTGAGGGAGGGACAGGGAGGCAAAGCATTAATGGCACAAAGAGGTGTGGTATTATCTGTTGAAGATATTTCATAGGTTTATCAACAGTACTAGGGAGAAATGTTCACCTGCTGAAATATCCATTTTGTAAGACAAATAATAATGTGATTGAATGTATGGAAGAAAATGAAATGAAAATTAATTAATTAATTAAAAAAAGATACAAGCAGAAATAAATGAAATAGAAAATAAACGAACTATACAGAAAATAAATGAAAGTAAAAGCTGGTTCTCTGAAAAGATAAACAAAATTGATACACCACTAGTAAGACTTATTAAGAAAAGAACCAGGTGAATCAGATCTGCAATGAAGCAGGCAAAATAACAACAGACACAGTAGAAATACAAAACATTATTAGAGGATACTATGAACATCTGTATGCCAAGAAACAAGATAATCTGGAAGAGATGGACAAATTCCTGGGCACATATAATCTACCTAGATTGAGCCAGGAGGATATAGAAAGTCTTAATAGGTCCATAACAAGCCAGGAAATTGAATCAGTAATAAATAACCTCCCAACAAAGAAAAGCCCTGGCCCTGATAGATTCACCTCTGAATTCTACAAAACTTTCAAAGATGAGTTAACCCCCATTGTGCTCAAGTTATTTCTAAAGATCCAAAAGAGTGAATCTCTCCCTAATTCATTCTATGAAGCCTCTATCACCCTTATCCTTAAAACAGATAGAGGGACCAGCAGTTAGCGTAATGGCTATGTCGCTGGACTCCCACGTAGTTGACCACAGTTCGTGTCCCGGACCTGGTGGCTTAAAACTCACGCCGGGCACGTGTGCATGCGTGCCCAAGATCCCAAGAGGAGAATGGAGGAGAAGGGATTGCAGCATGGCCATCCCCCCTGGGGGGTGATTTCTCGCTTTCTGTCTCTCTGTCTCTCTCTGTCTGTCTGGCAAGTGCACGCACCCTATGGCAAAAAAAAAAAAAAAAAAAAAAAAAAAAAAAAAAAAAACTCTCAAAAAAAAAAAAAAAAAAAAAGGGCTAGTATAAAGTCCCCTTGTAGTCCCAGCATTGGTGGGGCAGCAGTAGTTCTGTGATGCTGGAAGCCACAAGGAAGATCAGTTTGAATCCTAGGTCAACCTGAACCCACAGTACAGGTTGCATGCATGTGTCGTGTGATCCTGACTGGCTGGGAAGGCTGGGAGCAGATCCCATTCTGTGACCTTCTTGAGGATGCTTATGTATCTTTCTTTCTCATGATGGGAAAAAACAAAAACAACAACAACAAAAAAACCTTTACAGACACTGCTCCTCTCTTCATTCCTAATCAAGCACACACCATCAACCCTTTCACCACAATCCTCTCCACTCTCCCTCCTATCCCCTACCAGGCTCTAGTTCTCAACTCATGAAAAGCTGCCTAAAAGAAAAAGCCTAAAAAACAGGCTATTTTTCCTGCAAAATTAACCTGGAATGTCACCTCTGCCCTTCCTATTCCATATCCCTCTAACTTGAGTGTCACCCACCATGTTAGCCCCAAATGTCTTCCAAAGTGGCAGTAAAGATAACCCAAAAAAGGATTAAAATTTATTTCTCATGAAATCTGCCCTCCTAAAGCCTCCTGCAGCTACTAGAAAGTCTAGAGAACAGAAGGAAAGGAAGGAGCAAGAGGCGTGAGGATAGAGAATGGGAGTGGAAGTGAAACACCTATATTGGTAGGTTCTGTTAACTCAGTTGAGTTTACCCAAAATTCAAATGCTGAAGCCCTAACTCTCAACATGATGGCATAGGGAGATAAAGCCTTAGGGAGATAGTCAGGTTTAGGTACGGTCAGGAGGGTCAATCCTTTATGACAGGATTATAAGAGATACCAGAGAGTTTGTCCCCACCGCCTTCAACCTCTACCTTCCTCAGTAATCCCACCACCACCACACGAAGACCTAGAGAAAACACATTGAGAAGTCTGCAAGCCAGGAAAGCAGCCCTCACTAGAACCTAACCATGCTGGCACCCTGACCTTGGATCTCTGGTCTCCAGACAAAGAAAGTAAATTTCTTCTGTTTAAGTCACCCAGTCTATGGTATTTTATTATGTCAGCCTCAGCAGACTAACACAGTAGGCATTTTACATATTACCTTATTTATTTTCCCAGTAAGTGTGTTTTTGGTAAATGTTTAAACTGGGATTCAACTGTCTAATAATCACAAAGCCACGGCTTTTATCCTAACAATGTCTGCTACAAGTGTCAAGAAATCTATAACTTGTCTCTGATTCTGACTTGAACAGGGGGAGGACTTTAAAAAGTTCATGAAAAATGTGCAAAATGAAATAACTATGCATGGATTTCATATTTTTGCATCAAAATAAAATTTTACTCTATTTTTTTCCTGAAACTTTCTGAAGACCCCTCAGAAATATTTCCATTGGTTGAGTTCCCAATAATCTCTAAGCCCAAATTTATGCTTCTAAGTTAAGACTGAAGCAGAATGCTCTCTAAAGTGTTTTGCTGTACAAAGATTATTTAAAATGCATGAAGGTGGGCCAGCTTCATGGTTCAAGTCCTGCACACAGAGGCCTGAAAAAACATGCTAGGCATGTGTGCATGTGTACCCAAAATCCGGAGAAGAGAATGAAGAAGAAATCACAATGGAGAAGAAAGGCCATCCCCCTGGGGGGTAATTTTTTACTTTCTCGCTTTCTCTCTCTCTCTGCCTTTATCTCTTCCTAGTAAGGAGACTCATCCTATAACAAAAATAAATTTTAAAAATGCACAAAGGAGAAAGATACAGAAATTATTTAGAACATGAAAGAATTTATACTCTTCCTGCTCCAAAAAATACATAACTTCATATAAATAAAAAAGCAGAACAAAGACAAAATGAATTATTCTGACTTCAGATCTCATCAAATCATTTGGGAATATAATCTTTTTGTGTATTACTCGATGTGCTCATGATATGATGACTGCACTCTGTTGGCTACTAATTTCAACAGAACTTCCCCAGGAGAAAAAGAATAGCAAATGGTCAGAAGTTCAAATACCAGGATCCTTAACCTGATTTAAAAAAAAAAAAAAAAATCCAACCCTCCTCATTCTTCTACAACTCTGAACTTAAACTAGCTAGAGGGCAAGCCTAAGTACCCCTTTCTATTACAAGCAATTTCTAGCTATCTCCATTAGTATAGATCCATTTTAGTGTTACATGCAAAAAATAAATGTTCTAGTAAAAACTGAATTTTAACAACTGTACATGACAAATACCACTTCAGAAATTTGCAAGCACAAAGAAAAAAACACTAATTTTAACACAAAGTAACTTATGGCTCTTTTCCCAAATACACAAGCAACAAAAAAGGTATTACATATTATGCAGTATTCCTACTATACTAAGGGAACTCATAATTATCTGTAAATGGAAGACAAAAACTCTTCCCATAAAATCTGCACATTTAAAAAAGGATCTGCAAAGAAGTGTAAAATGTAAGGAAGGTCACAAAAAGAAAACACAAATACTATGTCCCATTAAAAGTAACTAAAATCATTATGGTAGGATTTGCATGTCATCATAACCTATTGAAAACTAATTTAAAAATATTATTTCATGGGACCAGCAGTTAGCGTAATGGCTATGTCACTGGACTCCCACATAGTTGACCGCGGTTCGTGTCCCGGACCCAATGGCTTAAAACTCACGCTGGGCAAGTGTGCGTGCGTGCCCAAGATCCCGAGAGGAGAATGGAGGAGAAGGGATTGCGGTGTGGCCATCCCCCCTGGGGGGTGATTTCTCGCTTTCTGTCTCTTTGTCTCTCTCTGTCTTTCTGGTGAGTGCACACGTCCTATAGCAAAAAAAAAAAAAAACCTCTCCAAAAAAAAATATATATATTATTTCACACCATTAACATGATGCCAGGGATCTGCTTCAGCAGAATCTGGTGTGAGGAGAATGAAGTGGGAGAACACAGCAACCAGATAGTTTACGAGTTGATCATTGCTGATGCTGCTCAGTGAAGGGAATATAGGTGTTCATTATCCTATTCTTTCTAATATTGTTATGTCTGAAATTTTCTCCATTAAAAAACCTTTAAAAACTATTATATAATCTTGAACAAATCAAAGACTAGTACCTTCCAATCTCTGAATTTTTGCTTTCACAGAAATAACAGCTTCAAAGGGTGAAACTCTCAGCTCAAAACACGTTCCAGTCAATGTTTCAATGAGGAGCTCCATGGTATCATAGAAAGGAATTTTGTAGTAAAATGAACCCAGGTTATCTTCATTGAAGAAGGGAGGCTCTTTTCTGTGATCCATTACTTTGACTTTTCTAATTCTTCTAGAATGTGTTGTAGGCAACTGTATTCCAGTTCTAGCCAAATCAGCTTTGAACATTGGTAATATATATCGGTGTTCATGTTTTGGGTTTGTACCTAAAAAACAAGAATAATTTTTTTAAACAAGCCTACCTGAACATCTCATTCTGCTCTACAGAGTTTCTGAATACTTCGGCCCTTATCAATCTTCCAGACAGCCCCAGAATTCATTTTAGTGCTTTTAGTCACATCTAATCTTGAACTTTTTATATTTGTCTTTGAAATCTCTCTCCCAACAAGATTACAAAATTATTAAGAATAGGTATATTTCTTTTTTTTTTTTTTTTAATTATTTTATTTAACTTTTATTTATTATTACATCATTATTATTTTTCAGTTTGATCAGAGAGAGACAGAGAGAGAGGAAGTGAGAAAGCAAGCCACCAGGTCCGAGACTTGAACCGCGGTCGGCCATGTGGGAGTCCAGCGCCCTTAACCACCACGCCACTTGCCAGCCCCAAGAATAGGTATATTTCTGAAACTTCAATGCATCTTTTTTTTTTTTTTAGAGGTTTTTGCCTTAGGGTACATGTGCTCACTGGAGAGACAGAGACAATGAGAAGGAAAATGAGAAATCATCCCCCAGAAGGATGGTCATTCCACAATCCCTTCTCCTCCCAGGATCTCGAGTACACATGCACACATGCTCAGCATGAGTTTCAAGCCACTAGGTCCAAGACTTGAACCGCAGTTGGCCATGTGACATAACTACTACACTATCTGCTGGTTCCTACTTCAATGTATCTTACTAGAGCTCAGCAGTTACTCACATACAGTACATGCTCAACAAATATTTTGTTGTTAGTGATACTGAAACCAACAGATTCAACACATTAGTGTATTTCTGTTAACACTTTAAAAACTGGGGACCAGCAGTTAGCGTAATGGCTATGTCGCTGGACACCCACGTAGTCGACCGTGGTTCGAGTCCCGGACCCGGCGGCTTAAACTCACGCCGGGCGCGTGTGCGTGCGTGCCCAAGATCCCGAGAGGAGAATGGAGGAGAAGGGATTGCGGCGTGGCCATCCCCCCTGGGGGGTGATTTCCTGCTTTCTATCTCTCTGTCTCTCTCTGTCTGTCTGGCGAGCGCACGCGCCCTATAGCAAAAACCTCTCCAAAAAAAGAAAAAAAAAAAAAAAAAAAAAAAAAAACACTTTAAAAACTGTACGCATATTCCTTTCCAAAACAAAAATGATGTCTTCTAAACCACATAAAACACAACTTTACAGCCATTGTACATTTGAATTACACTGGATAAAAGGAATAGCAATCATCTTCACAGGTTCCTTAAAAACAGAAGTCATTAATCAATGAGCATTTGCTTTTCTAGAGGCTATTTATCATTATAGAATTAATATTAGGTTGGGGCCCACAGGTGGTGTCGTGGTTACGGCGCTGGAATCCAAGCAGTGGACAGCTATTCAAGTCCCAGACCCAGTGGCTTAAAACTAACGTTGGGCACAAAATCCCAAGAGGAGAATGGAGGAGAAGGGACTACAGCATGGCCATGCCCCACCCTGGAGGGGGGGGGGGGTGATTTCTCGCTGTCTGTCTCTGTCTCTCTGGCGAGCACACATGCCCTATAGCAAAAATCTCTCAAAAATAAGGGAAAAAAAAAAGATTAGGCTCACATAGGTAATAGATATTACCGATACTCTACTACAACGAAATGGCTAATGAGTATGAGAGGCAACTAAACAGAAGTAGTAAGATAAATTACAGATGTAGATTTGGAGCACGGGAATGATTACATTAATAAATGGCTATTTAGTGAAACCTTTGAAAAGAGAAGCCTTGAACTTAAGTTAGAAAGACAAATGATACACATTTTTCTAGACAGGCTGGTAAACTTTAAATAGCTTTATTTTAAAAAATAGCTTTATAGACATGCAATTCACACACTATAAAATTCACTCATTTAAAGTATAAAATTCACTGGTGTTTAGTATATTCACAAAGTTGTGCAATCATCATCACAATTACTTCTTTTCTTTAGAGAGATTTTTGCTATAGGGCATGCGAGTTCACTGGAGAAACAGAGAGAGACAGAGAGACAGAGAGTGAGAAACTACCCTCCAGATGCTGGGAACCATATGATTAAATAAGGATATAAACTAGAGAAAAAGAGATTGAATGTGGAAACACATTGCACAGCAACCAGTTGGGACAGTCTTGGGAGCACGAAGTCCAGAACACTGGACCAAGATTAGCATGGAAAACTATGTGGATCATGAGTCTCAAGACAGACCCAATGGAAAGGCAATGTCCCTGCCAGGAACCGTAAGGATCGTTTGTCCCATATAACCATAATGGCCTGCAAGAGTTAATCTTCCTTTAAGAGACTGCTGTTCCTCACACAGTAGAGAAAGAACATTCACCCCACTTCCTGCTTAAGATAGTTTAAACTATCTGTAAAATAAAGTGTCTGTGTTCTCAATCCTTGAGGATCTGAGTTCCCTCTTCCCATGCTTTTGTGTCTGTCTCTATCCTCTGCACTGATCCTTCATTCACCCTATTCGCCAGCACCCAGGGGGCACGGCCACAACACAATCCCTCCTCCTCCACACTCCTACAGGGATCTTGGGCACACACGTGCCCAGCATGAGTTTAAGCCACCGGGTCTGGGATTCAAATTGCCGTTGACAATGTAGGAGTCCAACAACATAACATCACCTGCTGGCCCCCACAATCACTTTTAGAACATTTATATCACCCCCAAAAGGAACCCCATACCCTATAACCATCACAAACAAATTCTCCCAATTTCCCCCCTCAGCCTTAGCCAACCACCAATTTCTCTCTCTCTCTCGGTAATTGCCACTGAGGACATTTCATATAAGTAGAATCATACAACTCATGGTCTTTTGTGACTGGCTTCTTTCACTTAACACAATGGTTTCCAAAGTCAACTATGTTCTAGGACACATTTGTTTATTCCTTTCTACTGCTAAATAATCTCGTACATATATACTTCATGTTGCTTATTCAGTCATTAGTTGGTGAGCATTTGTTTCCAAAATTGGCTATTAATGAATGCTATGATGAACATTCAACCACACATCTTTGTGTGGACATATGATTTCTTTCCTCATCAATGTATTACCTAAGAGTTGATTTGCTGTTATATGGTAACTCACGTTTAGCAATTTGTGGAACTACCAAACTGTTTTCCAAAGTGGCCTGAACCATTTTTTGTTGAACAATGAATGAGGGGACCAGCAGTTAGCGCAATGGCTATGTCGATGGACTCCCATGTAGTCGACCGCAGTTCAAGTCCCAGACCCGGCGGCTTAAACTCACGCCGGGTGCGTGTGCATGCGTGCCCAAGATCCCGAGAGGAAAATGGAGAAGGGATTGTGGTGTGGCCATCCCCCCTCGGGGGTGATTTCTCGCTTTTTGTCTCTCTGTCTCTGTCTTTCTAGCGAGCGCAAGCGCCCTATAACAAAAACCTCTCAGAAAAAAAAAAAAAAAAAAAAAGAATGGGGATGCCAATTGCCAACACTTTTGACTGTTTTTTGATTAAAGTCATGCTAGTCGTATTAAGTAGTATTTCACAGTGGTTATGATTTGCACTGCTCTAATGAGTAATGTTGAGCATCTTTTAGTGTGATTATAGGTCATCTGTGTATCTTCTGGGGAAAATGTCTATTTAGATCCTTCATTCATTTTTTTTAAATTGAGTTGTTTAGAATTTTAAAACATATTCTAGATAGGGCCACCAAGTGGCATGGTGGCTGGGATGTCTGGGTCCCTCATAGTCAACTGAGCAGTTCAAGTCCCAGAGCCAGCAGCTTGAAGAACATGCCAGGTACATGTGTGTGCATACCCAAAATTCCAAGAGGAGAATGGAGAAGGGATTGCAACATGGTCATCCTGTCTGGGAGGTGATATCTCTTTCTCTCGCTCTCTTCCCTCTCCACCTCCTTCAGCAAGTGCATGCACCCTATAGAAACCTTGAAAAACAATTCTACATACAAACTCTTTATCAGATACATGATTGGCAAATACTTTCTCCCACTTCTTTACTTGTCTTTTAGCTTTCTTGTTTGTATCTTTTGAAACACAAGTTTTTAATTTTGTTAACATCCAATCTATTTTCCCCTTTTTTGTCATATTTAAAAAGTTTGGTCTAGGGAACCAACAGTTAGCATAATGGCTATGTCGCTGGACTCCCATGTAGTCGACCGCGGTTCGCGTCCCAGACCCGGTGGCTTAAAACTCACGCCGGGCGCGTGTGCGTGCGTGCCCAAGATCCCAAGAGGAGAATGGAGGAGAAGGGATTACGGCGTGACCATCCCCCCTCGGGGGGTGATTTCTCGCTTTCTGTCTCTATGTCTCTGTCTGTCTGGCGAGTGCACACGCCCTATAGTGAATAAAAAATTAAAATAAATAAATAAATAAAATAAATAAAAATAAAATAAAAAGCTTGATCTAGACTAAGGTAATATTTTCTCATATTTTTCTAATTGTCTAGCTTTAACTCTTACAGTTAAGTCCATTCTCCATTATGAATTATTTTTGTGTATGGTGTTATATAGGAATCCAACTATTGTTTTTCATGTGGATAAACAGTTGTTCCAATATCTTTTGTTGGAAAGATAATTCTATCCCCATTGAATCATCTTAGAACACTTTTTTAAAAACAACTGATTGGGACCAGCAGTTAGCGTAGTGGCTATGTCGCTGGACTCCCATGTAGCCGACCGTGGTTCGAGTCCTGGACCCGGTGGCTTAGACTCACGCCGGGCACGTGTGTGTGCGTGCCCAAGATCCAGAGAAGGGATTCTGTCTCACTGTCTCTGTCTTTCTAGCAAGTGCACGCACCCTATAGCAAAAACTTCTCCTAAAAAACACCAACTGATTAAAAATGTCAGCGTTTAGCTCTAGACTTTAACTCTATTTCATCAATCTATTTGTCTATCCTTATGCTAGTATCACACTATCTTGATTATTGCAGTTTTGTAATTAGTTCTGAAACCAGAACATGTGAGTCCTCTTATCTGTTTATCTGTTCTTCTCTTTCCAGGTTGTTGGATATTCTGAGTTCTTTGAATTCCATGTAAATGTTAGGATTAACTTCCCCATTTTGCAAAAGTGTCAGCTGGGACTTCAACTGGAATCGTGTTGGTCTATAGATCACTTTGGAGTATTGTCATCTTAACATTAAAGCTTTCAGTCTATGAACATGCCATATCTTTCAGTTTAAATCTTTAATTTCAATTAATATTTTAGTGTTTTATTCTTTTTGATGCTATAATTTGTCTTAATTTTTTGATTGTTCAATGCTAGAGTATACAAAATTGATCTTAATATACTGATCTTCTACACTGCAACAATGCTGAATTGTTTATTTAGATCTAATAGTTTAATGGATTCCCAGGATTTTCTATATGTAAGTCCTATTACATCATGCCATCTACAAATAGTTTTACTTCTCCTTCCAATTGACACATCCTTTACTTCCTTTTCTTGCCTAATTGCCCTGCTCAGAACCTCTATTACAAGGTTAGGCAGAAATGGTGAAACTGGCCATCCTTCTCTCATTCTTGATTGCAGAAGAAAGCATTGAGTCAATCACCATCGTATATGTTAGCTGTGGGATTTTCACAGATGATCTTTAACAGGTTGAGGAGCTTCTACTTTGTTTAGTTTTTTAGGCTTTCTTTGTCTTTTTTCTAATCATGAAGGGATGTGGATTTTGTCTAATGCTTTTCAGTGTCTACTACAATAATCAGATGGCTTTGTTATCTCTATTAACATAGTGTATTACATTGGCTGATCATATATATGTATTTTTTTAGAGGTTTTTGCCATAGGGCGTGTGCGCTCGCCAGACAGACAGAGACAGAGAGACAGAAAGCGAGAAATCACCCCCCAGGGGGGACTGCCATGCCACAATCCCTTCTCCTCCATTCTCCTCTTGGGATCTTGGGCATGCAAGCACACGCGCCCGGCGTGAGTTTTAAGCCACCGGGTCCAGGACGCAAACTGTGGTCGACTATGTGGGAGTTCAGCGACATAGCCATTACGCTAACTGCTGGTCCCAATATATGTATTTTTTTTTAGTTGCCAGAGGATACATGAGCATGAGAGAGAGAGCGAGTGAGCCCCTCAGTAGGATATGGCCATGTTAGTATACTTTTTCCTCCATTTCTCCATCCTCCTATTGGGATTTGGGGCACACATGCCTGGCATGTTTTCCAAGCCAGCAGGGCAAGGATCTGAACATCAGTCAGCCTTGTGGGATGATCACTTCCCTTAACCATGAGGCTATGGAGCCAACCCTGATTTTGTATGTTAAATTAACCTTGCATTTTTGTGATAAATCCAACTTATGCATAGTTCTCTATATATACTGCTGCATTTGATTTGGCAGCATTTCTTGAGGATGTCTGTGTCTATAATCACAAGAGGTAATTATCCATAGTTTTGTGTCACTGGTGTTATCAGGGTAATACTGGCCTCATAGAATGAGCTGAGAAATATTCCCTAGAAATTGGACAAACTTTTGAATTTACTTCAGAATAGGTAAAGCCTTGGAGTGGGAGAAGAATATCAGTAATCAAGCGTAGATAAAAGGAAAGTGAACATGTTGGAAGGGCAAAAGTAAAAATAATAATAATAATAATACAGCTCATACATAATTTTTTCTACTAAAAGATATATCACTGAAGCCACTGTAATTTTCATAGAAATGTGTCTAAAGGGGTATTTTTTTTTTTTTGAGAGGGAGAGAGAGATTTTTGCTACAGGGTACATGTGCTCCCTGGAAAGACAGAGAGAGAGAAAGAAAGCAAGAAATCACCCTCTGGGGGATGGCCACGCCACAGTCCCTTCTCCTCCATTCTCCTCTTGGGATCCTGGGCACACATGCACACACTCCCGGCTTGAGGTTTAAGTCACCAGGTCCAGGACTTGAACCACAGTCAATATGTGGAAATCCAGCGGTGTAACCATTAAGGCATCTGCTGGTCCCAGAAGTAGTTATTTTTAAAAATTGTGATTTAGTTAATAACTTCCACTCCATAAGCATAATATTCTGAAGGGATGTAAAATTCCAACACCACAGACACTGAAATCTACCATATCCAAAACTAGTATGTCCCACAAAGCTACTTCTTGTCCAACTGTTCTCATTTTCGTAAAGAATGCCACTATTCATCCAGTAGAGAAGCTAGAAATCTAGGAACTATTTAGGATTCCCTCCCACCATTTCCATGACATCTAGAAGTGACCAATCCTTGCAATGACTTGATATTTCCATAATCTGTCACCATCTCCATCCACGCTAATTAGGACTTAGTTCCAGGCTGTCATTAGCTCTCAAATGAGCAGTTTTTATAGCCTAGCTATGACCCTTGATTCCTGCCCTTCACCCTTCCACTCTGTCCTGTATGATGCCAAAAGACATCTTTAATTTTGGAGAGAAAGCTTTAAAAAATTGGATAATTGTATCATATTATCACATTATTCATTTATTATTTTACCTTCAATTATCTATGCTTGAGGAGGGGAAATGATACAAAAGTCCTAAAATTACTTTACACTTGACTTTAAAACTACATTGCAGTGAAATCTCACCAAGGAGAGCACTAAATGAGGAAAATGAAACTGTCTAAAATATGAACTTCTTTCCTTTTAAATAATTTAGGCTATTTTTAGAGCAGTTTTAGGTTCATAGCAAAATTAAGTAAAAAGTATAGACATTCCCCATATATTTCCTCTCTCTGATCCAAATCTATTAATTTCATGTACCAGAAAGGTACACTGGTTAGAACTGATGAACCTACGCTGACACACTACTATCGCCCAAAGTCCACAGTGTACATCAGGATTCATTCTTGATAGTAAATATTCTGTGGTTTGGGATAAATGTATAAAGATGTATATTCACTATTACAGTATCGCAAAGAATAGAAAGTGTCCTAAAAATCTTCTGTGCTCTGACTTTGCATTCCCCTCAACCCACTCTCTGACACCCACTATTCATTTGACTATTTCCATAGGTTGGGCTTTTAGGATGTCATATGGTTGGACTCATACAGCTGGAATCATACAGTATGCAACCTTCTCGGAATGGCTTCTTTTACTTACAGTATGCATGTAAGGTTCCTCCATATCTTTTCACAACTTGATACCTAGCTAACTTCTTTTAGCACTGAATAACATTCCATGGTCTGGACGTGCTACACAGTTTATCATTCACCTACTGAAGAACATTTTGGTTATTTCTAAGTTTTCACAATGATGAATATAACTGCTGTAAACATCTCCATGCAGGTTTTTCTGTGGGCATTAAATTTTCAACTCATTTGGGCAAATGCTAAGAAGTATGGCTGCTGGATCATATGGGAGAAATATGAAAAAGCTGTCAAACAAATTTCCAAAAGGGCCGAACCACTTTGCATTCCCACCAGCAATAGAGCTCTTGCTGTTCCATATGCTAACCAGCACTTGTTCTGGATTTTGGTCATTCTAATAGTCATGCAGTGGTATCTCACTGGTGTTTTAATCTGCATTTGTGTAACAACATATAATGTAGAGTGTAGTTACTTTTGAAAATGGGAAACTAATATTTGTTAGTCAAGACCCTAAAATGACTTTACGTTGTCCATAGAATAAAAGTCAAACTCCCTAGAAAGGCTTCTAAGATCACAAGTCTCACCCTGCAGTCCCATTTTACTTATCTCTATACCTCATCCTATCCTGCAACACTTCCGGTACTTCTGTTTGCTGATCAGCCGCACCTGCATGTTCGCAACACATCAGCCTCTATACTGCTGCTCCTCCTCTACTCTACTCACTGCATAGCAACCTGACAAGCACATGTCACCTTTTAAACACCTAATGATCTTGTAATTGGCTCAAATATTCCACATAGCCTTTTATATTTACTCTTTTGCATCACAACTCAATACATTTCTGTGCCAATAACAGTTTCATTGTTTACATGGCTCTCCTTGCTACTAAACTATAAATTACTTAAGAAAGGGACTGTATCGCAATTCTTCATCATCCAGTACAGTGCTTTGTGCATACTGGTACTCATTAAAGGTTTGTTCAATGAAAGAATAAATACTCTCTCAATTGATCCTTAGCACAAGGGTATTATCCCTGGTTTAGAGATGAAAAAACATTTGGCTGGGAACCAGCAGTTAGCGTAATGGCTATGTCGCTGGACTCCCACATAGTCCACCGCGGTTCGCGTCTCGGACCCGGTGGCTTAAAACTCACGCTGGGCGCGTGTGCGTGCGTGCCCAAGATCCCGAGAGGAGAATGGAGGAGAAGGGATTGCGGCGTGACCATCCCCTCTGGGGGGTGATTTCTCGTTTTCTGTCTCTATGTCTCTCTCTGTCCGTCTGGCGAGCACATGCGCCCTATAGCGAAAACCTCTCCAAAAAAAAAAAAAAAAAAAAAAAGAAACATTTGGCTATACTCCAAAATTCTGCCTGGAGGAATGATGAGTTCCCATTGACATCACATTCTAATTCACTACAAATGAAGTTCATCAACATTTACCCAAGTCATAACATATATGCATATACAGGTATTTCTTCTACAGCATTAATTTCCAATACACTAATAGGAAATATAATTCATTAATTATGGAATATGAATTGCACTGTGCAGATGCCAATGGCCCTAGAGACAGCATCAGAGGAGGCAAAGTTGTTGGCAGAATAATTGTTCTGAGTGATGATGATACGCTACCAAAAGAATGAGTAATAAATATAGTAATACAAAGCAGTGTGTTAATACACTGCTGCCACTAATGGTAAAAGCCTATTACTATTTAAAAACTAAACAAACAACTGTATTGCTCACGTTTTGTTACACATTCTTAGCTCTGTAAAGGTGAGATGCCCATAGAAAAAAAGACTTTGTATGGAGCTCTCAAGCCATAAGCCCTTATTTTCTAACTGCTTTTCTAACATGGTTTTGAGTTCTTAAGACATACCTATCATGCTACATAAAATAAGAGTGTACTATAGAATTATCAGTGTCTGCTCCCCCAAACCAACCGTACATCTACACAGTAGCAGGTGTAGCAACTGAAATCATGTTAGGAATGCTAAAATGAACATTACAGAAATAAAGGTGATCCATGCCTGCCCAAGGAATTTAGAGACAGAGGCAGTATGCAGCATTTCTTTCTTCCATCACAGCGCTTTTTTTTTTTTTGGGGGGGGGGGGGGATGTTTTAGCTATAAGGGTGTGTGTTCTCGCCAGAAGGACAGAGACAGAGAGATGGAAAGCGAGAAATCACCCCCAAGAGGGGATGGCCACGCCACAATCCCTTCTCCATTCTCCTCTCGGGATCTTGGGCACGCACGTACATGCACCCAGCGTGAGTTTAAGCCTCCCAGTCAGGGACTCAAACTGCGGTCGACTACATGGGAGTTCAGCGACATAGCCATTACGCTAACTGCTAGTCCCACAGCACTCTTTCATACTGAAATCCTGAAAATAAGCTGAGAGAGAGTAAAAGATAATGGATTTGGAAGTCCTTTCCCAAAATGAAAATGGGACCAGCCATGGCCTGGTGTTAAGGTAGCTGGATCCCACATCTGATCATGCAGTTCACGTCCCAGGGCAGCTGCTTATAAAACACACCAGGTTTGTGTGCGTGCATACCTAAAATCCAGAAAGGAGGGAGAGATGGAGAAGAAACAGTCGCATGACGTGCCCCACGGGGGATGCTTTATCCCTTCCCCTCTCTCCATCTGTCTCTCTCCATGTACCCTCTTGCAAAAGTTTTTAAAAATAGGAAAGAAAATGGATAAAGGGTAGAAGAAAAATAACACTAAGTTTTGCAGAAACTTCTACCAGATGTTTGGGCCCAGTCAACAGAATAATTTCCAAAATCCAGAAAGAATCATGGTTGGCAGTTATAATTCAAATATTTGCCTCTAAAAAAGTTATACTTCTCCCTAGCAGTAGAAATCACTGTAGCAGGGAACTAACTGAGGCCTTTAAATCTGATCAAGCCAGACTGGATAGAAGATGGCAGCAGAAGAAACAGAAACCCTTGCAGGCCAAAGACCTAGCCAGTATTAAAACTGGGTCCCTAGACAGTTTCTCAAATGGTGTGTGGTCATGCTTGGCTAAATATATCCATGAGATCCGATCATGCTGGAAAATGAAGGAGTGATTAAAGACTGAAGTTGGGATGGGAAATGATACAAGAATAGCTAAAAAATAGAAAGAGGAAAGAAGGCAGGTAGAGACAGAAATATTTCCAGAACTTTTACAAATAACTCAACACACATAGCTATTCAGAGTAACGGCTGTGAGCCAGCAGGCAGTGATGTAAAGGCACTGGACTCCCACATGCCAGACCATGGTTAGAGCTCCGGACTTGGCAGCTCGCTTTCTCACTTTCTCTGTCTCACTGGTGAATGCACATGCCTTATAAGCAAATTAAAATAATAATAATAAATAAAATTAACTGATCTTTTTGATTCTTTTTTCTTTTCTTTCTTTCTTTTTTTTTTGGAGAAGTTTTTGCTATAGGGAGTGTGTGCTCCCCAGAAAGAGACAGACAGAAAGCGATAAATCACCCCCCAGGGAGGATGGCCACATCGCAATCCCTTCTCCATTCTCCTCTCAGGATCTTGGGCACTCATGCACGCACGCACACACACCCGACGTGAGTTTAAGCCACCAGGTCTGGGACTTGAATCGCAGTCAACTACGTGGAAATCCAGCAACATAGCCATTATGCCAACTCCTGCTCCCAAGTAATTCTTTTTTAAAAGAGTAAAGGCTGGGGCCAGCCATGGCACAGTGATAAAGGTGTTGGACTCCCACATGGCTGACCATGAGCCAAGTCCTAGACCTAGAGGCTTTCCTCTCTCTCTCTGGTCAAATTGAATAATAAATAAAATTAAATAAACAATTAAATGTAAAAAGAGCAATGGCATCAAAAATACTTCTAAATCAATTACCCAGACATTTCTCTCATCTCTTCTGAGCAAGTTCTAAAAAAAACAACACAGACGAAAGGGAAGTTAAATATACGGCAGGCAGTAACAGTACAGTAATTTCACTAAGTTTGAATCTGCTTCATTCTCTGTTCTAAAGGATAGCCACATAAGACCAGTACTACCTTTTAAACTTCTCCCCAACACAAAGCTACCCAGAATGCGATGCAGCCATTGAAACAGGTAATACAGATCTACACTTAACAAATTTGTAAACACACACACACACAAATCCCTAAAGGCGAAACACAAGCCACAGGCCTACCACAACTCCCTGTGCTTCGGCAGCCTCAACTCTGGTCTGGAGAGAATGTGCTAGTGGGTCTGGAAACACTCGAGAGCTGGCACCTAACCAACCTTCGGTGCACACAGACACACGTGGAGCCCACTGTCACCTGCGCAGCCCTTGCTCCTCCAGGATCAACTCGGGCTACCCAGACGCACCGGCTTGAATCTGGGGAGTGGCGGTCGGGCTCCCAGTGAGAACAGCGACTCGGAGTCAGCCCTGTTGAGGGGAAGGAACCCGCGTGGCTCCGGCGGAGCGGCAAGCACCGGAGCGTGTGTCCCGGGCTGAGGCGGCCGCCGCGCCGGTCCTGAGCCGGCGGCGCGGACGGGGCGGGGCGCGGCCCGGCTGCCCCGCGCCGAGTGGCCGGCGCGCCTGCCCCGCACGGGGAGAGCCGGCGGCGGCAGCGCGGCCTGCCTACCGGCCCGCGGCCCCAGACACCCTCCCTATCGGGCCGGCCCGCTTGCCCTCACCGGCTGCCTAGACCTCTCGCTCGCCCGCAAGCCGACAGGGATGCGCAACCCGCGAGCGACGCCGCAGCAAACACTGATCCGCAACGCACCGGCCGCCGCGCCCCCGCCTTTTGTGACACCGCCCGCCAATCGCGCGCCGGCGCTCGCATCGGCCTCCAATCAGCGGGGGCGAGGGCGGGGCCTGGCCGCCCGACGCCGGCGGTTGCTCGGAGCCGGGCCTCGTTAGCGTTCGCCGGTGGCTGTCGGTTAGCACAGGCCCGGATGTTGACCCTTTATTACTAACAACAGTGGACACCTGACTTCGGGCACAGCAAGGGGAAAGAGACCAGCGCACAGCCTGCCGGGAACGGCGGGGCTGGTGCCCGGATTGAGGAGGCGCGCCTCCCCGGAGACCCACCGACGTCCTTGCCTAATGTGCAGGCGTGGTAGGGTCCCGGGCAGTCTCTGTCCCGCTGCTGGCCTTCCCAGGGCCTGGGGCACTGCTAGTGCATCCGGGCAAGTGGTCCTGAACAAAATCCCTTATTATGCCCCACCGTCCCCTAGTTTCTGGCCTCAATTGCCTCATCTAAAAAAACGGGAACATTTCCAGGTAACAGCAGATATGGCTGAGGGCCTCATCCACTTACTTCACTCAATTTACTGAGGACCCAAATCCAGGCGGTAGAGTCACCAGGGATTCTAACTCTGCAGCTCCTTGAGGGCAGGGATAGTACAGTACAGGATAGTACAGGATCATCTCTGTGCCCGGCATGAGTTTAAGCCACCAGGTCTGGAACTCAAACTGTGGTTCACTATATGGGAGTCCAGCAACATAGCCATTACGTCAACTGGTCCCCAGCAGTTTATTTAAAAAAAAAAAAAAAAAAAGTATGCTATAGAATTACCAGTGTCTGTTTCCCCAAAGCCAAGAGCATTCCTACCAACACAGTAACAGCTCCAGGAACACAAGTCAGGTGTCAGGAATGCTGAAATGAACGTGAATATTACAGAAATAAAGGCATGGGTAAGCCATTTCAGCCCAAGGAGTTTAGATATCTTCCGCTCTTCCCTCATGGGGCCTAAACTATAATGTGACCCTACCACGCCTAATTACAAAACAACCAACCAACCAACCGTTGTGAAACATTTATTTTGTTTTACAGTATTAAGCATGATTGTGCAGAAAATACTAAGTACAGTGGGTAAAAAGATGAGCTTGTTTCAGTATTTGCTTTTTGTAAACCAGTTAGGACAAGGAGCATAAAAGACAACATCATTAGCTCAAGGACATAGCTGAAGGGTGAGATGGGGTACCCTGCACGCTCTACTGGCCTCCAAAGGCGTTCAGGGGATCGTCAAATATGTTGGACACTTTGTGTTCAGATCTTGGTTCTGCTGCCTGTGCAGATTGGCTTTTTGGTTTGGTTGTCTTAGCCTGGATACCAGAGGAGAAGATATCATCTTTAAAAAGAAAAAAAGAAAGAGAATTGCTGAACAGGCAAGGAAATGGTGCTTTAAACAATTCCACACAAACACCAAAAACCCCAATTTGGCTAAAAGTAAAGGGAACCCAAAAAAACTAACAGAAATCAGTCTCTAAGATTCTGGTCTTGGCTCAGTTACTAATGGAAGTTTCATGATCACATACAGGTCACAGGTACTTTTTGAACACAATTTCCTCAGCTGCAGGTGTGTGTGTGTGTGCGCGCGCGCTCGTGTGTGTGCATGAAGGAGAGGAAAAAGGAAAAAAGGTAACTGGATCTCCAACAGGCCCATGACCTTACTATCTGTGGCACTGAAACTTCCATTTCTCACACTGAATTTTATAGAGAAAGGGCAATAATAATGTGCAAAGGACAACCCAGGATAGGATTCACTCTTTTTCAGAATAAACACATTGATCTGAGGTATCTCAATGCTAAGGATATTAAGTCTTTTTTTTTTTTTGGAGAGATTTTTTTGCTGTAGGGCATGTGCACTCGCCAGATAGACAGAGACAGACAGAAAGCGAGAAACCACCCCAGGAGGGATGGCCATGCCATAATCCCTTCTCCTCCTTTCTCCTCTTGGGATCTTGGGCATGCACGCACACACGCGCGGCGTGAGTTTAAGCCAGGTCTGGGACTTGAACCGTGGTCAACTCCATGGGAGTCCAGCAACATAGCCATTACATTAACTGCTGGTCCCAAGAATGTGTAAGTCTTTATGGCTACTTCATGTTGAGTATTTCACTGACCCTAGAGCCTGTCTTATTTGGTCATGTTACTTACCAGTAGTGTTACCACTAAGATTCTATCCTACTGAGATTTTAGCATGTGAACTAATGACAGGTGTATGCAGATGTTAAAGACCACGGCATTATTTGTATCAGAGAGAGAATGTAGGAAAAAATCTTGATCACCGTCAATAGGCTAATGGCTAAATACAAACGAATTCTACATAATCACTAAAATAAGAAGTAGCTCTCTATGTACTAATATAGAAAGGCATCAATTGATTAAAAGAACCCTAGAACAGATAAAGTATATTCTTATTTTTGAAAAAAAAAATTAACATATATTTTTATGTATACAGACATACATCAACATTACCATATTTGAAAAGACACATACTCAACTATTATACTGATTATTCCTAGGGACTGTTTTTAGTTTTTACATTTTCTAAATCAGAACAACATATTCAATAAGCAGACTTTGCATTTTTTGTAATAAAAGAAACAAATGAAGTCTCCACATGGTGGGCAGCAGGAGGAGACAGAACACACAGCTGTCTGGCAATAGACCCAGTGGGACTCTGCAACCCCATCACCCAGTTTGCCTCAAGGTCTATGCTTGAGATAAAGAGAAGGGAAGGAGCAGGAAGTGCTCCTGGCCTCAGCCTAGGTCCTCTCTTGGAAGATCAACACAGGATATACCAGAGGCCCAACGCTGACGGCTATCAGGCATTTAGGAAGACAAGCACGTTCACCAACACTGGAGGTCTCAGCTGACAGGCAAGTCTGGGGTACAACCTACTTCCCTGTATGGTCTTGCCCTCCTGCACTGCCCCTTGATTCTCCACACTGACAATCACTCTCCAGCTGGAACTCTGACTCGATCAACTGCAACACACTCAAGGCTTACTTTTGTGCATGGGTTATTTCTGATTGATCTTTCATAACATCAGAGTTTGTTACAGATGGCTGGCAGAGGTACACTAAGATAAAGTTAAATTATACTTAAGAGTTGACCTCTGGGTACCTCGGGGCTAGACAGTGGTGCAATGGTAAAATACAATACCCTGCAACACTGACTCACATAGGAAAGTTCCAAGTTCACATCTGAGTACACCACACTCACGTGCCCACGATCCAGAAATAGCTGGGACTGGGGGTGGGTCACAGCGTCAATACTCTGTTGGGGGAGCTCTTTCTATTTTATTCATAGAAGAAAATTAACTTAAGAAAATAAAAAGTCAGGCCACGCTCTGTGGCCTGGTGGTCAAGGCAGCTGGATCCCACATGGCCAGCTGTGCAGTGCAAGTCCCAGACCTGGCAGCTTGACAGACATGCTGGGCATCTGAGCATGCATGCCCAAAACCCTAAGAGGGGAGACAGAAAAGGGGCTATGGTGCGACCTTTTCCTTTGGGGGGGTGGTGCTTTCTCCTTTCCCTCTCTCTGTGTTTGTCTATCTCTGGCAAATGCATAAGCCCTCAAGAAAAAAAAAAGAAAAAGAAAAATTGGGGAGGTACCTTCTAATTCCTTGGTATAAGTTATACCCAAAAAAGCTATCTCACTAAAATGACTAGTCCATTTAGTCATTATCTACCCTTATCCTAACCCAGGATTATACAGCAAGCTGAAGTTATTCCTTCGGAGAATGTCTTCTAAAAAAGGGACAAGATGGGAACCAGCAGTTAGCGTAATGGCTATGTCGCTGGACTCCCACGTAGTCGACCGCAGTTCGAGTCCCGGACCCGGTGGCTTAGAACTCACGCCGGGCGCGTGTGTGTGCGTGCCCAAGATCCCGAGAGGAGAATGGAGGAGAAGGGACTGCGGAGTGACCATCCCCCCTGGGGGGTGATTTCTCACTTTCTGTCTCTATGTCTGTCTGGTGAGCGCACGCACCCTATAGCAAAAACCTCTCAAAAAAAAAAAAAAAAAGGGACAAGATGAAAGTGGCAGGAGAAAAATCAAGTTAACCAACAGTAATGATTCTGTAAGTCAAATGTAGAAAACCAAGCTTACCCATATCGTCATCGAAAATAGACTTAGCTTCCACTTTCTTTTTGGGCTTTTCTTTTGGTTTTACAGTTAGGTCAGCAAAGATATCAATGTTATCATCAAATAAGTTTGATTCCAATGTTCTCTCCTTCTCTCTTGTTTTAAGCGAGGGTTTAATTGCTTCTGTTGCAAATATATCATCCTTATCAAGAAAAAAAAAATTATTTTAAATCCTTTTTTGTTTCTAACTAGAAAAATATTCCCACAAAGTGTGAAGCTGCAGACTCCCAGGATACTGAGGAACATTCCCTGCCCTGCCGGGCATTCACGACCCCAGACCTCTGCATGTCTGGTCCTTGCCAATCTCCCAGTCCCAGTTCAATGCCAGCTCTGCAGCGTGGCCTTCCCTACTAGTCCTACCTAAAGGAGCACCTCCCACCCCCGCCGTACTGCCCTTGGTTACTTCCGTCATGGTGCTTCATGCTATTTAAACACATCTTAGTTATCTGCTGCCTTGTTATATTTGATTCCCTCCCTGAGAGTTCTGAGGACCCACGCTCTGTTCCAGTCTGCCTTCTGCCCATGGTACTGGATGATTAATGAACACCCTCTGAGCAACTGCCATGGGGGCTTGGTGCCTGCAAGGAACGGTCAGCTCAGCTAAGGCCAATTTCCCAGAACCAAAGGTCAAACATCCCAGCTGGACTGACAGAGCTTTTTATATATGTCACGGAGTAATAAGCTATGGAATCTGACTGCAGTGGCATTCTGTAAAAACAAACAAATAAAACTATAAAAAATCAAAACCTGACTCAAGGATTATGGCCAGTCAAAAACTGCCTCCTACATGAAGCAAACCACTTTAAATAGATTTCAGAGTTATTAATAAAAGAACCGGTTACAATTATTAAGCAAGCAATTATCAGGCATGCTCAAAACTAGCTGAACGTGGCCTATGGCTCAGGCAAGCCAATCAGAGTTTTCCTGAACATAGGACCAACCACGAAAACATGGCATGTCCTGTTACCTCAAAGAGATCTTGCGTTTGTGACATGGCTTCCTGCTGACTGCTGGGTTTCGACTCCTTCTTCTTGCCTTTCTGCTCTATAAAGAGATCATCCTCATCTTCCAGGAGAGGAAATGGATTTGCTTTCTTTGCAGGGTTTGGTTTAACGGACTGAAACAGGTCGTCATCACTCCCTGCCTCACTGAGAGCGGGAAACCCGGGGCTCTTTCCTTTCCTGCCCCGTGTGGGGTGGGCCAGGGAATCCACGGCCTTCGCCTTGGCTTTTGTCCTCTCTGTAGACTGAGACCTAGTGCCCTTGGAAAAGATGTCCCCAGAATCAAAAAGGTCAGCGTCACCTCCAGGCTGACCCAGAGACTTTGCAAAGAGGCTTCTGTCCCCTCCAGGCACAGGGTCGCCTTCCCAAGGTAGAGTGGCAGCTACCACAGCCTCCTCGGAGCTGTCTTCTCCACCGGCTGCTCGGTGCTGGGGCTGAAGACCATCTGGTGAAATGGCCCCATCTGCCAATTCTGTGATGGGTCCTCTGGGGACACTCATGTCCTCAGTCTCACTGGACTCCTGGGCAGCCAGCCGCCTAGCTGCACGGGTCTGCGGTCTGCGCTTCCCTCGCACTTTGACACGGCTCTGCAACGGCAAAAAGATCCCACACTGACCCGATGGTAAAGTGTTTAAGGCTAACAGAGCGAAGGACCGGCAGCTCAGAATATTGTAAGGGGATCTGGTCTACTTCAACCAAGAAGTTCTCAAAACATAGAAAAGGTTCTTCCTCCAAGATTTCCAAAGAAGGCGTTTAAGAGTTTCTAGTACCTGAGACTAAGTCATTCTCAATCCTTTAGAATTCCCCATTTTTCAATCTTCTGAGGCAAGTTCCAATTCAGTTTCATACGAAAAGCTACAGCTGTTGGTGGAAATCCAGAAAGTAGCAAGCTGGTGCTCTGGTCCCACAGCTCTGCCTGGCCCATACCCGCCCTCGATTTCAAGGTGGGTATCTTTCAAAACAAGAATGAATCACGGGACTTCTGGGATTAATTTTTATTAGGAAACATGTCTAAATTCAAGCTCCTGAAGCAGATATAAGATAGTACAGAAAGAGGGAGTCTAAAGTACTCTTTTCAAGTCAACAAACTCAAAACTCCAACAACAAATACTTCAAAGAAAAAAACACAAAGAAGGACCAGCAGCTGGCATTAGTGATTATGTTACTGGACTCCCATGTAGTCAACTACCGTTTGAGTTCCAGACTCAGCGGCTTAAAACTCATGCTGGGTGTGTGGAGGAGAAAGAACTGCCGTATGGCCATCCTGACCCTAGAGCTCGTCTCCCAGTGGGAGATGTCTCTCTGGTGAGCGCACACACCCCACAGCAAAAATTTCTCTTAAAAAAAATCAGAACCTTTGAAATAACCTCAAAATGAGTTTTTAATAGCAATGATGCAGTATTTTCAATTATTTTCCAAAATATACATCAAGTATAGAATTTTGAGAAGGTTAACCTACTTTAGGCAAAGGACTTTAAGAAATTTCACAATTTTAGCATGTAGCCAATTTAAACTGAATCAAAATTCTAAAATAAAGGATTTTTATTTTGCTTAGGAAAAACAGGTTTGGAAATACCTAAAAGGAATGTATTCACCAGGGTTAGGTCATCCTAGACCCTATCATGTACTTGAAGAACAGCTTCTAAGGCTTTCTAGAGAAGGGAGATTGGATAGAAAACCACATGGAATGAAAGGAAAACCTCAAAGAGCACACGGCTCCGGCTCTGTGGTGCTGCTGTGAAACAGATGGGCGGTGCCAGCTAGGGAGGAGCCACAGCGGATCTCAGAGGAGGAGCCTGGGCACAGCAGCACGAGGGACACGTCAGAGTGGGGGTGTCTGAGCGGAGCCACAGGTGGGAAGGGCATTCCCATTTTGGAAGCAGTGTGAGTCGAAGGTGACAGTGGCAGGACAGAGCATGTGTGTGCCTGGTGTGGCTGGGGCTCAGCTGCTAGTTCAGGGCACCAGAGGGAGAGCCGGAAGCATGGGTTGGGCACTGTCCCTCCAAAAGCTTTCATACCAAACCTAGGAACTCTACTCCTCTGGGCAATGAGGAGTCAGCAGGAGGGGCATGACCCACTCTGTGGTTAGAAGACTCCTGGAGACGATGCAGGAGCGCTGAAGTGCAGACACCAGCTGGGTAGTGGGACCTGTAGCCACTGAGCAGAATGCAAATATCGCCAACATAGGCAAGGGCTACGCAGATGTAGAACCAGGGGGATGGTGAGAATTAGGAGGGAAGAGGCCAGAGGAAAGATGAGCTGCTTCCTTCAAATGAGGAGTCAGAGCCAGACCACTAAGTGTTCACTAAGTGGGCCAGGAGGTGGCATAGAGGTGAAGGTGTCAGATCTCACACAGCCAACTCTGTGGTTCGAGTCTCAAGCCCAGAGGCTTGAGAATCATGCTGGGTGCGTGTGCTTACGTGCCCAGAATCCCAAGAGCAGAACAGAGGAGAAAGGACTACAGCATGGCCATCCCTCAAGGGAGTGATTTCTCAGTTTCTCTTTCTCCCATCCCAGCAAGTGTACACACCTTAGAGGAAAAACTAAAACAAAAACAAACTAACATAGCAAAGAACCAGCAATTCCTAATACTATATGATTATCTGGTCTACTTCAACCAATATATTACCTAAGACACAGAAGAGGTTATTAACGATTTCTAAGGAGTAAATAACTAGCTCCTAGTTCTCCAAGTCCATGACCGACTAGGAAGTAGCACGTGAGCAGCTGTGAGAACCAGAGGCAGGCAAAGGGCTTCATCACCTTGTTTGCGCTGTGCAGAGTGTCCACCTGAGCCGGATGATCAAAACTCACACCAGCCTCCCCGCTCCCAGGAAGGGAGGATGAACTTTCTGGACTGTGGCTCCTTGCAGGTTCAGATGAAGGAAAAGCCAACTCCGGCCAAACAGACTTCACTCCAGAGATCTGGGGAGCCGCTGCAGGCAGCAAAGCTGCTGGGTTAATCGCTATATTTGCCTACAGAAGGAAAATAAAACAGTGTTTGTTCTGAAAGATGGCCGTCTATTGTCTTTGCTGTCACACATGACGAGACTCAGTGTACGTAACGCGTAACACAAGAGTAGAGAAATGTGGAAAAGCCACCCGATCTAGTGTCAGAGTTAGAACAGGGGGTGACACACCTGGGCCCACCACTGGGCTCAGAGATGCTGAAGATGCAGCACACAAGAAGCAACGACCAGGCAGGGTACGGCGGGGAGGGCAGGGGATGAGAAAAAGCTCGGCAGCTGCCAATAAAGGAAAACCCAAAGAAGTTTATAGATGCCACGAGGCAGGCAATGAAGAGTCACATGTGATAGTTACTTGTATTTTCCCGATCCGAGTGGATGGCTCTTTGGTTTTAAATGGAGCAAGACCTGGCGAGTCCTGTGTGAAATTATATTCAGTTAAAAATCCATTAGGGAAATAGCAAGAAAAGTGTCTTTTGCGCTTACACTCATGCCCACAAACAGATCTGTGACGGGGCAAAGCTGCTGTGATGGAAAAGGCATTTGGTCTGTCCTGGGGCTCAAGCGTTTCCCTAACATTACCTTCCTTGTGCCGCCTCCTGTCAGTCAGGAAGGCTGTTGACATCACAGCAGGTAAGAAGGAGGCATGGATGATGAATGAGACTTACATGTGCTGCAGTTTGTCAGAGTGCTCAAACCTTAGCACTTCGGTCGGAGTGCCCAAACCCGCGCACTTGGCAGAACGATGGCCATGCAGGTTGGCCAACACAGCAAGCGTCAAGGACTACACAGAAATGTCCCCACAGCCTAGTGCCCTGGGTCTAAAAACCAGACCTCTGAGTCCTGGGAAGAGACTGGGCAGATGTGCTAGCCCAAGTGCCCCATTTTCAAAATTCAGGACCCTACAGCCTTGGTGGGACACTCAAGGACAACCACCAGTCAGGACCAGCACTTGCTCCAGCCTTCCAGAGGAGCTCCAGAGGGTTCTGCAAGGGCAGCTGAGGAGCAAGGACCACCAGCAATAATCTCGGAAGAAGTAATGCTGAGGGATATACTTAACTCTCGTTCGATGCTATGCCAAAGGAACCCAGAAGGAGAAATAGGGGCTGCAGTGGGAAGAAGATTCTTACCCTTAACTCCACCTTGGAATAAAAAAATACTTCAAATCCAAAAGTAATAGTGATTAAATATAGATTCATAAGACTCTGAAGAGTAAAGTAATGTAGGAATTACAACTCAAAAAAAAATCAGCAGGGCCAGCAGGTGGTGTGGTGGTTGATGTGCTGGATTCCCACATGGCTGACAGCAGTTCGAGTCCTTGACCTGTGACTTGCTGGCTTGCCTTTTCCTGTGTGTGTGTGTGTGTGTGTGTGTGTGTGTGTGTGTGCCTGGTGAATGCACATGCTCTATAGCAAATTTTTAAATAATCATAATAATAAATAAAATTATATAATTATTTAAACAAAGAGACAGCGGATGGGCTGGCCCCACAGCACAGTGATTAACTGCTGTGCACAGAAAGCCAGATTCCCACACAGCCCACCACAATTTGATCCCTGGCCCCAGTGGCTTGAGAAAGTCACTGTGCATATGTGCGTGTGCCCCCCAAATCCTGACAGGATGGAGGCACGGAGAACAAAAGGATTGAGGTGAGACCATGTCCTACTGAGAGGTGCTCCTGAACACTTGGGGAGCACACATGCCCACTGGCAAAGAAAAATAAAATACGGTATAGAGAGAGTGGCACTCTGAGCATCCTCCCTGATCTAGAGAACCCTGAGTACCTCTGGGTCTGCATCATGGAATTTATACTGGGTGCAAATAAGAGCTGACAATACTTAAAGAGATCAGTTCTAACCTGAGGTGTCTCTGGTTTCCAGATGCCTTTTTCTTTGCTACTTTGAGTGGATTCAGGATGTTTCTGGTTCTTAGAAGAAACAGAGTGGTCTTTTTTTACTACCTTCTTTTTTTCTGGTACCTTCAAAAGAAAACAAATACAAAAATTCTGTCCATGTCTTAGAAATTTTTAAGAAAAATCATAAGAGTGTAAAAGGAACCTGGTTTCTGAGTTGTAAAAGTCCTTTCTCCAGTGAGGGTTGAACTAACTCAAAACTGGCACTTCAGAAATACGGCTCTAGGGACCAGCAGATGGTATACTGGTTACATCACTGGGCTCCCACATGGCCCAATGTGGTTCAAGTCCTGGACCCAGCAGCTTGAAATTTATGCCAGGTGAGTGTGCACATGTGCCCAAAATCCTGAGAGGCGAATGAAGAAGGGACTGCAGTGTGCTCATCTCTCCTGGGGGATAATTTCTATTTCTGTCTCTCTCTCTGACTCTGTTCCTCTGGTAAGCACAAACGCTCTATAGCAAAAATTTCTCTTTAAAAAAAAAAAAAAAGAAATGGCACTCCAGAGACTATGATTTTTTTCTAAGAATATTCTCTGTGATAAAGAGAAAAGGGAGAGGAGCCAGAAGAAGGTGGCACTGTGGTTAAGGCACTGAAATCCCATACAGTCAACTGAGGTTCAAGTCCTGGACCCCATGGCTTGAAAATCACACCAGGTAAGTGTGCATGCGTGCATGCCCGAAATCCTGAGAAGAGAATGGAGAAGGGACTGCAGCGTGGCCATTGCCCGTAGAAGATGATTTCTTACTTTCCCTCTCTCTGTTTCTGGTAAGTGCACATACCCTGTGATAAAACCTTAAAAATAAATAAATAAATACATAAATAAATAAAAAAGAAAAGGAATACAGAGCGTTCTTATGAGACCACTGCGCAGGTAGAAAAGAGCAGAGACAGGCTGAGGCTCAGATTTACTAGTGCACCTCAAATGCACTAGTAGTCATCCTCTCATACGTGTTGGTCTTTCAATAAACCATTAAAAAAACCAAAAAGATCTGTAATACGGTCAGAAAGCCTGGGCCAGTAACAGTTCAAATGCTGGGGACATGGACGGGAACACCACAATCTGCGCCTCGGCCTGCATGCCAAGCTCCCCAGACGCTCGTTCACTAGCCAGCACCGCAATCCGCTCTGGGTTTTCCTGAACTGCATAACTGGACATTACTTTTCCTTCCCAGAAGCTTCCAACCACACGCCCCAGTACTGAGAACAAAAGGCACATACCAAAGGCTGGGACTTGGCAGAGCTGAAAAGATCATCGTCTTCGTCATCCCCAAACAGGCTCCCAACGCTGGGCTCTAACAGCTGGAACAGATAACACTCAGATTCAGTGTCCCAGAGGAAAGCAATCTGCAAGAGCACTAGAGGAGCGGCTGCAGCACTCCAGACGGTAACAAAGCCATGAGTGGGAACCATCTGGCACTGACCCTGGATCTTTTGGTACCAGCAAAAAGGTCAACATCTGGGTCATTGTCCTTTTGAAGCTTGTGGCTGAAAAGGAGCTCTTCATCCTGGAAGACACCTGTGCTCTTGGGGCGAGCATCAGGACTGGGACCCTGGGAAAAGAAGAAAGTCGCATGTGATTAAGACTTCTAAGAATTTAGGGACCAGCAGATGGCGTAATGGTGGTGTTGCTGGACTCCCACCCAGTCGACAGCAATTTGAGTCCCAGACCCGGTGGCTTCAAACTCACACTGGGCATGTGTGCCTGCATGCCCAAGATCCCGAGAGGAGAATGGAGAAATAGGGATTGTGGCATGGCCCACCGCACACTGGGGGGGGGGGGGGGGGGGGATTTCTCGCTTTCTGTCTCTCTGGTGAGCACACACGCCCTATAGCAAAAATCTCTCTTTAAAAAAAAAAAAAAAAAAAAAGACTTTTAAGAATTTATGTCAAGGGACTCACCAAGTACAAAGAAAGCTACAACAGAGATATGCCCTGCAGCTTCATCTACACTGGGAAAAGGCTGGCCATGGCCTGAGTGCCAAACACGAGGGAATGACACGTTCACAGAACAGAACACCATGAAGATTCCCAATATACTTATCAGAGAATATACCTCTAAATACTGATAACACAGGCATGCACTGGAAGGACCTTTCGACCTTTGGGTAGTGCCCAAACTTTTATTAAAAACAAAATAGGGCCAGCAGGTGGTATAGTGGTTAAAGTGCTGGACTCCCATGAGGACGACTGTGGTTCAAGTCCAGGATTGGAAGGGGTTGTGGTGTGTCCAACCTCTCTGGAGGGTGATTTCTCAATTTCCCTCTGTCTCTCTGACGAGTGTATGCACCCTATAGCAAAAGTCTTTCTAAAATAAACAAAAACAAAAAATAAATACATTAGTTCCATGATGAGAAACATTTTGGGGATAAAAACAAAACTGAATGAGTTATCTTCTCATTCCCATATAGACGGGACGGCAGCTGACTTGACCCTAGGAACCACAGAGAATGGCCAAGCGTGTGTCTCGCCTGTCAGTCAGCATCTTAGCCCAAAGAAAATACAGCATAGGTGTGGCCAGCAGCCTTCTCCCACACTGGTCCATCATTTCTACCCACCACCTCAGGCTCCAATTACGTGCTTTTTGGTTTGCTAGGATATCTGAATTTATTCTTTTTTGGAGGGGTGGGGGAGAAATTTGCCAAAGGACGCTTGCTCTGGCTAGCAAGAGACACACACGAGGAAGAATGTGAGTCAGAAAGCAACCCCCATGGAGAATGGTAACGCCACAATTCTTTCTCCTTCCTCTCAGAATTTTGGGCATGCACACACGAACAACTTTTTCAAGCCGCCAGCTTCAGGACTCAAACTGCAATGTTAGCTGTTTGGGATCCAGCTGCCTTAACTACCATACCACTGGCTGCACTGATATCTGATGTTTAAGAGTTACTATCAGGAACCAGCAGTTAGCGTAATGGCTATGTCGCTGGACTCCCACGTAGTTGACCGTGGTTCGCGTCTCAGACCCGGTGGCTTAAAACTCACGCCGGGGCGCGTGTGCGTGCGTGCCCAAGATCCCGAGAGGAGAATGGAGGAGAAGGGATTGCGGTGTGACCATCCCCTCTGGGGGGTGATTTCTCGCTTTCTGTCTCTATGTCTCTCTCTGTCTGGCGAGTGCACACACCCTATAGAGAAAACCTCTCCAAAAAAAAAAAAAAAAAGAGTTACTATCAGCATTATTTTGATAGTAAAGTGCTTCAGATCTGACATTCTAAAATTCATCACTAGTTCTTTAGTATCACAACCACAGATTAAAATAAGCAAACAAAAAAAGCCTTTCTGACAAAATTAATCTCATTAGCGATGAACAAATTATTATTACTAATACATAAGCCAGTTTAACACCATAAGTAAGGTTGGAATCTTCACAACCATGGGAAAACAGGACAAAATCACAGAGAAAGAGACTGGGGGAAAATACAGTAGGTAATTCATATTCATTCGTGCACCTCTCATTTATAGACAGGGCTACATACTACAGGTATGAGTTTAAAAATCCTTAAAACATGCTGTGTCAAAATTGATGGAGATGATTTCTTCAGTCTGATATACAAAGTGAACTGGCAATCGCTGGGCCTGCCAACCTGGTTATTTTAGATAGTAACCATCTCTATTGACATACGAAAATGAGTTTAAAGTATGTAATTCAATAATTTTTTAGTATATTCACAGAGTTGTGCAAATGCCAACCACAATATAAACTTAGAACATTTTCATCACTCCAGAAAGAAACCCCAAGCCACTAGCAGTCCTTTCCATTCCTGTCCATCTCCACCCAGCCCTAGGCAAACACTAATCTACTTTTCTGTCTTTCAGGATTGGTCTGTTCTGGACATTTCACACAAAGTGGAATCATCCAGTATGTGGTCTTTCATTTAGCATGTGTTCAAGGTTCATCCATGTTGCAACATGTGTTGGTCCGTCATATTACCAAATGGCATTTTGTTGTGTGGATACACTACGCTGCACCTACCCACACATCAGTGGGCAGCTATTTCGGTTGTTCCCATCTGTTAGCTATTATCAATAATGCAGCTGGCAGGGAATACTCTCATTCAAGTATTTATGTGAACACACGTTTTCATTTTTCTTGGATTAACACCTAGGAGTAGAACTCCTGGGTCAAATGGTTACTCTGCACTTCAACAATCTGAGGAACTGCCACACTGTCTTCCAAAGTGGTTGTACCATTCACATTTTCAATAGCAATGAATGACAATTTGTTTCTCTGTATCCTCACCAACACTTGTTTCTTTCATCTTTTTATTATACCCATTCTATTGGTTGTGAAATGGTTCTCCTTGTGGTTTTGATTTGCATTTCTCTAATGATAAATCGCCTCCCCCAATGGGGCATGCTCATGTCACAATCCCTTCTCCTCCATTTCTCCATTCTGTCAGGACTGAGCACACACATGTGCCCAGCCTGTTTTTAGAGCCATCAGGGCTGGGATTCCAATCGCAGCCGGCCATGAGATCCGGCTCCCTTAACCACCGCACTACAGGGCGAGCCTTTGCTCATCTTTTTTCTTTTTTAAAATTTTTTTAAGAATTCTTTTATTTGGGAACCAGCAGTTAGCGTAATGGCTATGTCGCTGGACTCCCACATAGTCGACTGCAGTTCGCGTCCCGGACCCGGTGGCTTAAAACTCACGCCGGGCGCGTGTGCATGTGTGCCCAAGATCCCGAGAGGAGAATGGAGGAGAAGGGATTGCGGCGTGACCATCCCCCCTGGGGGGTGATTTCTCGCTTTCTGTCTCTCTGTCTCTCTGTCTCTGTCTGGCAAGTGCACGCGCCCTATAGTGAAAACCTCTCAAAAAAAAAAAAAAAAAGAATTTTTTTATTTAGCTTTATGTATTTTTTAATTTGACCAGAGAGGGACACAGTGGGGGGAAGAAAGACAGAGAGAAAATGACAAAGCAAGCAGCCTGGTCCAGGACTCAAACCACAGTCAGCCATGTGGGAGTCCAGCACTCTTAACCACCATGCCACCTGCCAGCCCCCCTTTTCTCATCTTTTAATTGGGCTGCTTGTTTATTATCAGGTTGCAAAGTCTTTCACATACTCTGGATCTAAGTCCCTTATTAAATATACGACTTACGAATATTTTCTCATTTGATGGATTGTTTTTTGACTTTCTATTTTTGTTTTAGATGCCAGAGAGTGCATGCAATTACCAGGGACAGACTGGGGGGGATGCACCCCCGAATCGTGCATAGTCACACCACAATCCCTTCTCTTCCATTTCTCTGTACTGTTGCGATTTTGGGCACACACACATGTACCTGGTATGTTTTTCAAGCTGCTGAGACTGGGACTCAAACTGCTGTCAGCCATGCGGGATCCAGCTCCCTTAATCACTAAGCTATGGGCCAGCTCTTTTTATTTTCTTTAACTTTCTTAATGGTATCTTTTGAAGCACCATTTTTTTCATTTTAATGAAGTCCAATGTTGTTGTACCTAGGAAGGTTTTGCCTAATCCAAGGTCATGATGATTTGCTCATGTATTTTCTTCTAGGAGCTGTGTAATTCTAGTTCTTACATCTAGATCGATGATCTATTCTAAGTCTAGCTTTTGTGTATGGTGGGGGAAGGGTCCAACCTCATCCCTTGCATAGAGATGATCAAAGTCCCAGCACCATTTATTGAAAGATTATTTATCACCACTGAATTATCTTGACACCTTTGTCAAAAACTGACTCACTGAAAATATGATGTATATTTCTAGACTCCCAATTCTATTTCACCAATCTATATATTTTAACTATCTTTAAGTTTTGAAATTGGAAATTGTGAGAACTCTGACTTTGCTCTCTTTCAAAACTATTGGCTACCATAGATTCCATGTATTTTCATAAAAATTTTAGGATCACTTCGTCCATTTCTGCAAAGAGTAAAATAGAATTTTGATAGGAACTGCATCTGATCTACAGATTAACTTGGTGGATACTGCCATCTAAACAATATTAAGGATTCTGGACCATACACAGGAAATTTCTTTCCATCTGTTTTCTGTCTTTAATGAACTGATGCCTTGAAATGATTCTTCTATCCCATTTAGAAATGTGAAGCTTCACTGTTTTTTGCTCACCTTTCCTGTATCTTTCTGGGGAGCCCGAGTGCTGTTTTGATCTTCCGTTTTGTCTTCTTCCTCATCGAATAAGCTAAGAACAGTTTTGGTTCTCCCCTTGGTTCCCTTGTCCAGTGAAGACGATGAAGAAAACAAATCAGAATGCTTGACTGCTTCCTGTGCAGACACAGTCAAAAGTCCTTTCTGAAAATGGGAATAGTCAGAAAAAAAAATTAGTAATACTTAGAAACACACATCCTAGCGTAGTCCTCTCTAGCTGCTCATTAACTCAGTAACTCCAGCATTTGCATGATTTGGGTCACTACCACTAGTCACATCTGCTTCTGAGTAACGAAACACTGAGATCAATTCTTATTTTGCTTCTCCAATGGAATCTTTCTACAGATAATCCAAAGACATTGAAGATCATTTTTCCAATCAGTTTAAGGCTATGGGTTCCTCCCTCTTACCAAGTGACAAGACAGCTAAAATCCTGATACATACAGGCTACTCACAAGCTACAAAGAACCTCCAAGTCACAAAGATAACACAAATGCCAATTACTGGAAATGGGTCGTACATTAGCTAATATTTAACTAAACATCAGCCCAAGGGGAAACCTAACCAGCAAAATCAGACGTTCGAATTGTATAAGTCTTACATTGTACACACAATAAGAAGAACCTCTAAAATAATCTTAGAGGTTAGTGCAGCACTTACTCATTCAATAAGTACTTTCACATAAGAGGCCTCCAATCTTACCTGAACCACTATTATCGTATATACCACCAAGAAAAAACACAACTCCCAATTAACCTGCCATTGATTGTGAAGTGTATCCCAATTTCAGAGTGATTAAACTAAAAAAATGTGTTTCTTGGAATATGTAATTTATAAAATAGTGCCCACTGTGTACAAGACAATACACTAAAATGTGCTACGGATACAACAGCGAACAAAACAAACCTGGGTCAAATCCTCACGGAGCTGACACCCAAGTGAGAGAGAGGGTGGCTGAGCACGAGGTGGGTTAAGATCCGGCTAGCTCAGGCCCACACTCGGCTGCGGGGAAGAGAATGCTACACAACAGCGCAGGTCCAAATAAAACACTGTCAGTGGAGCTCGAGAAGCCTCAACAGGAAAAGTAAATGCACCACTCTTCACACAAGAGAGAAATTAAACCTAGGGAGCTGAGCACATGGAGAGTAAGGAAAAAAGGAAGAAGAAAATGCACAGAGATGGAAGGCAGCCACTGACACTGGGTTACTGGATGTAGCCAGTAATAAGCCTCAAGAGATGACATATTGGGTCGTTGGGAAAGTCATGACACATTTTTGCATTAAAAAAATGGAAAAACACCTCATGATTTTCCCAACCACCTAATACTATTCAGGAGAAGAAAGCTAGATTTTAGAAGAAATACACATTTCACTCCACTCTGTAAATCACAGCCAACATCAACTAAACATAAAAATCTGTCAACAAATGAGCCATTAATTTTCTGTGGTAGAAAAATTTAAGGGTGAACAGGTGTGTGGGGAAGGGTGTGTTTTACAGTGATATACGAGAGAAATCTATCCTTCGGGTACTCAAGAAAAAAATCCACCTGTTCTGACTCCTCGGTCACATGGGCTCTCCCAAGCTCCGGTGACTCTCTGACACTGTCAACCTTCTTATCCTCAGGTTCCACTCTCAACTGTGCCTCCTCTTCTTCATCGCTGAACAGCAAAGGTGGAACCTCAGAGACGGTCTCTTTTTTCTACCAAAAGAAGAGTAGATGACATCAACAATTACAAAGCGCCTGACCACATGGCTATGTACAGAATAAGCCGGAACCAGTTCTCCTAGGGGGTGAGCTAACTGCTGTGGTGAAAGGGGACAGGACAGTGGAAGTGGCGCCAACAGGGAGAGGCAACACACACCACTGCCTTGGACTTCTGGACATGGCACTTCACGGATTCTGCCACCACAATGCCTACTTCTGCCTCCTCGTGTCTCCCTGTACTGCCCTTGCTCGGGTTCTCACCTCTGCCACCCAGTTACTAGTCTCTCTCTGCCCCTCTCCTCTTACCCCTTCAACTCTAAGACTTCACCCAGACTTGTCTTGCTGCGTACTTCGTCTCCTGCCCCCAGAGGGCACTCTGCATCAGGTAAGGATGATCAGCAGATACCCCGGCACAGCCCTCTACGCATCTGCACCTGGTCAGGCTTTGCTGTCCTAGATCTACCACACACTTCCACATGTCTGCACTGTGCTCCCCTCATGCATCTGTATTGTGCTCCCCTTACATGTCTGCACTGCACTCCCCTCACACGTCTGCACTGCGCTGCCCTCACTCCTGCAGAAGGAAACCCTCCTCGTGTTCCAAGCACAGCCCAGCTCAGCATAACCTTCAGGCTATTTCCCAGGCCTACAAGGTGGTGCATACCGTTGCTGCAGGAGGAGCAGATGCGGGAGGAGAGCCAAACAGAGAGCTTCCACTGTCAGCGTCATCTTCAAAAAGGAGTGATGCTCTCTGGGTCTTCTTTTGGCTATGCAAACAGAGAGTCAACCCCAGGGGAAATGCAATTTATAAATAAAAACAATTGTCCTTCATGGCTACACCTACAAGAACCCATCTACCACCAAAACCGCTGAGTCATCTATTGACCTTGCAAGAGTGAAAGCAAATAGCAGAAATTTCTGAAGGAGAGGAAATGTGTCTCCACTACATCAGCCTGTGTCCCTTATACTTAGACAGGAGCCCGGGCCCTCCTCACCTCCCTTTTCAGACACTGCCACTCAGCGCAGGCACACCAGCTGTCGGTTTGCCAATGCACACAGTCTAAGCACTCACAGATACAGTGTCCTCTCACCGCTTCCCTCAGCAGGGGAAGGAGCAGACTCAGCTGTGCCTACTTCCAAAGTGGAAGGCAGTGGCCACTAGAGGTCACAGGGCCAGGGCCAGCATTAGGACAAGACCTTGTGACCTATTCACTTTTTCATAGTACTTTTATTAAGACTATTTACATAACACAAAATTAATCCCTTTAAAGTGGAGTTCTGTGGATTTTAGTATACCCATAGTGTTGTACAATCTAAGTTCACAACACTTGCATAACCACAAAAAGGAACCCCTGCCATTAACAACCACTCCCATTCTCCCCACCCTGAGATCCCTAACAACCACTAACCAATTTTCTGCCCCTGTGTATTTATCTTTTCTGGACATTGCAAACAATGGACCCACACGATGTGCAGTCTTCTGACTGGCTTCTTTCAACTACCTTCATCTTTTCTAGCTCCCTCCCGTGCTAGCACGTACAGGACTCTGCTCTTCCTACTGGTGAACTTTGCCGCGGTCCACTGTACGATTACATATTTTGTTCATTCAGTCATCGGTTGATGGATTGTTTCCACTTTTTGGTTATTACAAATAATAACATGATGAACACACACACAAGTTTTTATATGAATATATGTTTTCATTTGTCTCGTATATACCTGGCAGTGGGGTTACTGAGTCATGTGGTATCTCTGCGTTTAACACAGAGAGGAAATGCAAACCGTTTTCCAAAGCGGCTGCACCATTTGACCTCCTCACCAACAGTGTGTGTGGGTTCCAATTCCTCCACGTCCTCAGCTACACTCACTATTGTTTGAAAATCTTCTGATGAAAGTCATAAATTCATTCCCAGACACAAAATCTCACAAACAACTTTAGGAACAACTAGTGGTGAAATAAGGATGGAGCTGAGAAGGCATCAAGGAAGCCCAGTGCACATGGCTGGTACCACGTGACTGAGACACGTTTCACATCACTGGACCGACCACATGTGGAGGACACAGTACACACGTACACCATGAGGAAGCTCCACACGGTCTGGAAAATGCCCAACTACAGTGAAGTCACTGCAGCTGAAGAAGGGCTTTTCATGGTAGCTGGGCCCAGACTCTCCCCCACTTCTTCTTCACTTAGGAAAGGCTTCTTACAAGAGAGTCATATATATCACACTGGACCTTGAAAGAAGCTGGCCAGGTAAGACAGGAACAAGAGTGACCCAGGAGAGGGCAACAACAATAAAGGAATGAAATCTTTCCCCTTCACTCGTAATACTAAGTGGTGACATCTGAGTGCTGACAGGTGCCAGCTAGCGTGCTCAGCAGTTCACGTGTGCGTTTCATCTAGCCATCTCAACAAGCCTATGAGACAAGTACCACCATTACTTTTATTTAGCAGATGAGAAAATTGAAGCACAGAGAAGTTAGATACCTTGAAAAACATACAAACTCTAAAGGCCAGAATTTAATAGCAGATATGGAGAATCCAGAGCTTACATCCTTAACCAGAGGCTGATACGTTCAGGTATCAAGTCACACGGGCTTAAAGTAGAAATGACATGTGAAGCAATCACAGTATATAGACAAAGAATACCGAGGTCTTCTCAATCGATTAAATGAAGCTTAACCACACCAACGCATAGGATTTATGTGCCCAATCAATTGCCTCTTTAACTTACTACCATTTAATCAAATTTCAAAGTAATCATTTAAAGCTCTCAGAAGAAAAAAAAAATTACTTGCAGGGGTGTTATTCTGAATCCATAGTGAATCTAGCAGCGTGTTATAACACCGAGCACAGCCCACGCTCACTGTAAATATCCCATCTAATATTCTTACAATGACTCACCTCTCCTTAGCAATAGCAAATAAATCATCTTCATCATCCTCCTCAAAAAGACTGGTCTTTTTCACAGCCTTGGCCTCTTGGCCCTGGACAGTCCCAGAATCCCCGAATTCTCCTTTGGATCTGTTGTCAGAAGCTGAGTTTGTCTGTGAATCAGTAATATTCCACTGATCCTTAAAACATAAAATATATATTAAAAATGCAGTAGCTGGGACCAGCAGATGGCATATTGGCTATGTCACTGGACTCCCATGTAGTCGACTACAGTTCAAGTCCCAGACCCAGTGGCTTAAACTCATGTTAGGCACATGTGCGTGTGTGCCCAAGATCCCAAGAGGAGAATGGAGAAGGGACTGTGGCGTGGCCATCCACCCTGGGGGGTGATTTCTCACTTTGTCTCTCTGTCTCTGTCTTTCTGGCAAGCGCACAAGCCCTATAGCAAAAACCTCTCCAAAGGAAAAAAAAATGCAGTAGCAATTTAAAGTATAAAACATGGGGAGCAAAGTAAAATTTACATTTCTTAAACTATGTTTTATTTAACTAGGTATTAAACTAGGTATATCACTCTTAAAGCATGTTCGTGTCCGGGACCAGCAGTTAGCGTAATGGCTATGTCGCTGGACTCCCATGTAGTCGACCATGGTTCATGTCCCGGACCCGGTGGCTTAAAACTCACGCCGGGCGCGCGTGCGTGCGTGGCCAAGATCAAGATCCCGAGAAGAGAATGGAGGAGAAGGGATTGCGGCGTGGCCATCAACCCCTGGGGGGGGGTGACTTCTCGCTTTCTGTCTCTCTGTCTCTCTCTCTCTGGCGAGTGCACGCGCCCTATAGCAAAAACCTCTCCAAGAAAAAAAAGAATGTTCGTGTCCAAGACTTCTCTTTGAATGTAACAGCTGGGTTCTCTGACTTCAAAGACCTGTTCATGACCTCCATACCTACCACCTGCCATGTTTCTCCCCTTCATGGTTCTGTCCTATGTTAAGACAAGGTAATTTGTCTGTAGATCAAAATTATAAAGGGGGATAAGAAAAAAGAGAAATGTAAAAAAATTAAGAATTCTCAACTTTAGAGAAAATACTATTTTAATTTAAATATCCCAAAACAGACTGCAAAAAAAAAAAACAAAAAAAAAAAAAACACAAAAGTCACAAGCAACACACAGGTAAACAAGACGGTAAACAAGACACAGTGAAAACTTCTAGTGATTTTTAACCACAAAAGTTTAATCTGGCCTTTAGAAAACATTTAAGGAAATTCCCCCAGGCTATGGTCACCCCTTCAAACCAAGGAACTGCAAAGCACCTGCTCAAGTGGTCCTTTGCTCTCTGGATCTTGAGCTCCGTGAATCAAAGTTGGGTCCACAGGCCAGGGCAGGCTGTACGCAGTCTTACACCGTGTTATCAACATGTATGTACCTACATGTACGTCCCTACAATTTATCTACCTCATGCCCTCATAACTCGCCTATAATATTAAGGACTAATTATTGTAACACACAAGGATGTTTAATGCTTAGGATTTTTTTTTTTTTTTTTTTTTTTTGAGAGGTTTTTGCTATAGGGCGAGTGCACTCACCAGAAAGACAGAGAGACAGAGAGACAGAAGGCAAGAAGTCGCCCCCCAGCAGGGATAGCCACATTGCAATCCCTTCTCCTCCATTCTCCTCTCAGGATCTTGGGCACACACGTACACATGCCTGGTGTGAGTTTAAGCCATGGGGTCTGGGACTCGAACCATGGTCAGCTACATGAGAGTCCAGTGACATAGCCATTACACCAACTGCTGGTCGCGATTTTTTTTTTTTTTTTTTTACAGAAAGATGTTTGCTGTAAGGTGTGTACACTAACCAGAGAGACAAAGAGAGAAAAGGAAGTGAGAAATCACCCCCCTCCCTAGGAAGGATGGCCACGCCACAATCCCTTCTCCTCCATTCTCCTCTTAGGGTTTTGGGCAGGCATGCACGCACACACACCTGGCATGAGTTTCAAGCTGTCAGGTCTGGGACTCAAACCACAATCAGCCATGTAGGAGTCCAACACCTTGACCACTAAGCCACCTTCTGGCTCCAGTGCTTAAGACTTTTTAATAGCTTGATATCTAAGTTTTTTCCCACAGATAAATCTGAACAGTAGCTAAGCCATATTCACCAATGACTTCACTACATATGTTCAGATGAAAATGGAAATGATGTGAAGACTCCTACAAAAAAGAAGTTATACTTGCATAGACTACTCCTCCCACATCGAGCTATTCTAAATTAATGAGATACAACAGTCATTTAACAAGATAACGTATAACTGATAGGGCAGAGGACATGTTACCCCCAAATACAGCACCTTGGCATTCAAGAAAACCAGAACAGGGACATCTCTCTGACCTTGTCCTTGTCCTTTTCTCCTAACACAGGCCATAAATAAAGGTCGTAAGAACTTCATTCTAAAGATATGTGTATCCTTCCTATACCTGGGAGAAAAGATGGGCCTCATGTCGGAAGACTCAGAGATGAATCTGACCAAAGTGGCCTGGCTAAGGGGGAAGTTCCCCAGTTAATTACCATTCGATCATACCCCTTTTGGACCAATCATGCTTCTCCACTTCTTCGACCAGTAATGCCTATTCACTTCTTCATCAGACTTAGCAAAAAATATACATGTGTTTCCATTCTCTGGGTCTCCATTTCTGAGGGCTTCCATAGCATGTGAAACTTACCTTACATGAATACTGAATGCACGCATTTTTCTTGCTATTCTGCCTGTGTTACAAGGACTGCAGCCATGAACCGTGTGATGAGTTGGTGTCTGCCCCACAAATTTGAATTAGCATATGCTATAGTTTGGGGGCCATACTCATTCTTAACTGTTTTGAAAAGATTAATCCTTAAATTAATATATTTCACTAAATATCTTTTTTTTTAAAAAAAAAGTCATTTTTGAGGGACCAGCAGTTGGCATAACGGCTATGTCATTAGACTCCCATGTAGTCGACCATGGTTTGAGTCCCGGACCTCATGGCTTAAACTCATGCCAGGCATGTGTGCGTGTGTGCCCAAGATCACGAGAGGAGAATGGAGGAGAAGGGATTGTGGTATGGTCATCCCCCCAGGGGTGTGATTTCTTGCTTTCTGTCTCTCTGTCTCTCTCTGCCTTTCTGGTGAGCGCACACACCCTATAGCAAAAACCTCTAAATAAATAAATAAATAAAGTCACTTTTTGTGAACATCTTTGGTTACTAAACTTCACTAAATATACAGTAGGTAGTAAATAAAAAGTGTTCAGGATAACTGTAAGTCTTAAATCCTTTCCTTAAGAGAGACCTTAGCCCACACCTACCTCCTCATCACTACTGAACAATAAGGCAGATGCTTTCTTTCTGGATGGTTCAGGGGGTTTTGCTTTCTCTTGACTCTGAGTTTGCAGAGATGCAGTCTGCTTCTTAGCAGCTGTAGCCCCAAAAAGATTATCCTAAAAACAAAAAAAAGAGGAAGAAAGATATAACTTCACACATATAAAATAGAAATGGTAAGACATTTTACATTTTCAGACTGTTAAGGAATAAATCTACAGAATCTAACACCTTTGGAGAAGGAAAATACAATCACAAAATGCTAGTAAACACACTCTCCAGCCTTTCTTACTTTACACCCATGGCCAGGAACAGACAACCACAGCATTTGAAGACAGAACAGCTGGGAGGCAGCAGGAGGAAGCACCAGGTCACAAGATCAAAGAAGACCTGCAGCCCTCCAGTCCTCCTGTGGGAGGCCCCTCTTTGCTCATGGAGCCTGAGGAGGCTGAGCCTGTGAGTGGCATGAGAGTCCCTGCAGGAAATAGCAGCTCACACTTCTCTGTGAATTATAACCCAGAGCAATGGATATAAGGAAAGAACTGAGGCTTTCTCCATTCTTTTTTTTTTTAAATCCCAATATTTAATCAGCTGCACCCCAGTTTAGTCTGATGAAGAATACATGAGAGCTTATTTTTTTTGTTGTTTTTGTTTTTTTTTTTTTTTTTGGAGACGTTTTCGCTATAGGGCACGTGCACTCGCTAGAAAGACAGAGAGAGACATAGAGACAGAAAGCGAGAAATCACCCCCCAGGGGGGATGGTCACGCCGCAATCCCTTCTCCTCCATTCTCCTCTCGGGATCTTGGGCACGCACGCACACGCGCCCGGCGTGAGTTTTAAGCCACTGGGTCTGGGACGCGAACCGCAGTCGACTACGTGGGAGTCCAGCGACATAGCCATTACACTAACTGCTGGTTCCCTCTATTCTTTTACACCTAAGACAGGCACATACCTGGAACAGAGGGAAGGCATGACTTGCTTCTAGTGAAATTTAAAGAGATAATATGAAGTCAAATACTAGTTTACTAAACAAAATGACTAGTGTACTAAGGGCTGATTTTTACAGTACAAGGCATCTGTAAATTCTTTTATAGACAAACACTCCGAAAGCATCTGTATTAAGGTAGTTTTATTATAGTACCAGAAACCACTGGGGGACTGCGCCTGTTAGGCTGGAAAAGCCCTTAACAAATGCTACGGTCGGTGAACGCACAGATCAACAAAGGGAGCCTGTAAGGAGCCGTGCTGAGGTGGGAAAGGCCAGGAGGACAGTGGCTGGTGCCGAGTGGGGATACTAGGGACACCGTGCTAGCATTCACCGTGCACTTGCGGTTCACGTTTGTTACTGTTTTAGCTGCCACGACAACCCCATTCACTAGTAAGCCACATGAGAGTCAGAAAGGTTACATTACTTGCTCAAGGTCCCTGGTTTACAACTGCTGGAGCCAGAATATGAACCCAGGGTCTGATGCCAAAGTCTGTGAGCTTAGCCACCGTGCAATACTACATAAGGTTCAGGATTGCTGTGTCTTCTCAATTTCTCTCCCTCACTCTGCTCTCTCCATCCAAGGTCAGGACAAGGCTTTCTTCTCCTTTCTACCCCAACTTTATCCAAGACATGCTTATGGATCATTGAGTATGATAAAGACCGTCCTCCAAAACAGTGGTCTGCCGCCTTCCCAGCATCAGGGACTGGCTGGTGGAAGACGATCCCTCCGTGGACTTATGAGGTGGGGAGGGTGGCGTGGCGAGATGACCCAGGCGCACCACACCCACCATGAACCCCGTCTCCACCATGGCCACATTACAACACACAGTGAAATAATCACACATCAGGGCTCACGCTCCCAGGAGAATCCAGCACCGCTGCTGATCCAACGGGAGGCGGAGCCCAGGCAGTGCCGTGATCGATGGGGAGTGGTGCAAACACAGAGGAAGCCTCGCATGCTCGCCCACCGCCCACCCACTCTCTAAGCTGACAGGCACCGGCCCGCAGCCCAGCACCCAAGAGACCATGGAGCATGGCCTGGGAATTAGAGACTCCTGCTCTAAAAAGTATTTTCAAAAGCATATTTTTAAAAATGAAATGTGAGGAACTAGCAGTTAGCGTAATGGCTATATCGCTGGACTCCTACGTAGTCGACCGCAGTTTGTGTCCCGGACCCGGTGGCTTAAAACTCACGCCGGGCGCGTGTGCGTGTGTGCCCAAGATCCCAAGAGGAGAATGGAGGAGAACGGATTGCGGTGTGACCATCCCCTCTGGGGGTGATTTCTCACTTCTGTCTCTATGTCTCTCTCTGTCTGTCTGGCGAGCGCACGCGCCCTATAGTGAAAACCTCTCCAAAAAAAAAAAAAAAAAAAGAAATGTGGAAAGCCCTCTACAAGAACTGGGTGAAAAGTCTAATTTCCTCCCCATTGTACAGCAGGAACACTATGAAGGAGTCACTGAAGCAGAATAGAAATGTTTTCATTCTATACGCCTCGGGGAGCCTGACTACTTCTCTTTCACCTTTTCCTACTGCACGAGCCTCTGGCCATACAGTTACATCCACCACATCCTCCTCCTGATCAAGGTAAGTGCTCAGTGTCTGCCATCACAGTGCTCACCTCTTCATCTTCATCATCGAACAGGGAGACCGACACGGGGGCCTTGCTAGGCAGCGAAGATGCACCTTTTAACTTACTCGTGTTTTGAGAAGAAAACAAATCCTGTTGGACAGAGATCAAAGCTGTTGTTAACTGTGTGTTCCGGTTTTTAAGCATCGGCCATACAAACCGTGAAAGACCAGAATATGAGGGCTGCCTCGTGCTTGGTTTTCCCGTCAGAGAAGGCAGCTCAGACAGAGTCCTTAACAAGACAGGCCTGTGTCTATTCAGTGGCCTTCCTGGACCCCACAGGATGATGTAAGGCAGGAAGAACTTTTCTGATCAATGTCCAACCATGCTAAAAACAAACAAACAAACAAACAAACAAAAAGGAAACGACTTCCTTTTCTGTCTAGAGTTGAAGAGATAAACAGATTCAGTTATTGAAACAGGCTAGAGTCCCAAATTACTGCATCTACATATCTTTTATTTATAACAGAAACATCTCTCCTAAGAGTATGATATTTCCCTTAAATAAATAAAAATTAAATTTTTATTCAAAAATACTTTCTGTTCTACATGAATGATAACTATGAGATGTTGCAAACAAGAAAAGACCTCTAGATTCCAAAGAAATTTCAAAATGTTATAAAATGCCAGCCTCGGGCAGGCCTGGAGCTTGGGAGTTAAGCCCTGTGCACTGTGGCACAGCCAGATCCCACAGTTCGAATCTTGGACTCAGTAGCTTAAAAAACACACTGGGTGCATGTTCACGTGTGCCCCAAACCCTGGTAGGACAGAGGAATGGAGGAAAGGGGACTGCAGCATGGCCACGCCCATTGGAGGCTGCTTTTTCCCTCCCCTCTCTCTCTCTCTAGGGAGCACACACTCTGGCAATAACAAAAGAAGAACATAAAATGTCAGCCTATACAGCAAAGGAAGATCCTTGAACTGAACCACACAAATCAGAAACAGAAAATAGGACTATTCTTCCCTTGGGAAGAGAAACTTCAATTCGCACAGGTCAGACAATTAAAAAGAACGAGAACACATTTTCTAAAACCTCTTTGGAAAATTTTGAAAATTATGAAATCAGTTGTCTATTCCCTAAATAGATCTAATGAGTTCATTAGCCCAGCAAAGTGGGTTTGTCTATGCTCCAGCGTCCTGTAGGTTTGTCCAAGTAGAAGAGGCCATGGGGAGGTGGGTGGGGGCACGACTCCAGGTTTTCCATCTCCTGCATTTTACACATCAGCAAAAGACAGGACCCTGCTACTTTAAGAAAACAAAGGCAAAGCAAAGCAAGAATGAAAAACAAGTTTGAGCGTCACAATTCTGACTCCTTAACTGATCCTTCCCTTGGCACTGGGAAAGAAGCCGTTTCCATTACCTCGAGCATGTCCCCCCAGATGACTTCGCAGGGTGAGCTTCAGCTCCGCCCTGGGGATACACAGGCAGGAGTGCAGAGCTCTTCCTCCGGGCCCCGAGCTGGGTCTCTGACACTGCACGGCTTGACTTCTCCCTGCCTACGAATCCTGACGGCATCCAATAAAACACTCACTCTGCAATGATGCACATGGGCCGACGCCTTTGGTGGTGGCTTTAAAACGAGTCTGCAAATTCATTTACAGTCCTACCGTCAAAAATGGAGGCTACAGCACCTCCCCTTGGCCCTGAACAGGCTTTATGACTGCCTCGATGTGGCAAAAGAAGCACCACTAACCTCCAAGGCCGCGTTACAAAAGGTGGCATGGCCTTCAGCCAGCTTCCTCTCGGCACTCTCACTTGGATTCCTGAGACACCACATGAAGACGCCAGGAGACTGCATGGAGGGGTGGCCCAGGAGCCCCAGCTGTCCAAGTCACTCCCACCCAGGCATGAGACATACATGACTCTCAGCCCAGTCACCTCCAGACATGAGACCCTCACTGCCAACTGTGGAGCAGAGCCCCATCAACCTCCAGAGCCGTCAGAGACAACAGATTAGCAGTGCTTTATACCACTAAATTTTGGAATGATTTGTTTTATAGCATTAAGTAACAAGGATACCTCCTAAGTCATTGAGATTGCTCACATTTAGTTTTTTAAATCTAGTTGACACTGAATTAGAGACAGGACATGGGGGACACAAGCAGGAAATGAAACGTCCCTGCTCCATGCTGCTTGTTCTAGTTGGGAGGACAGACAACGGACAAGTAAACATACACCATCATGGGGTGATGAGCACCATGGGAAACAATGACGCAGAATGTGGGCAGGAGTGCAGCGGGGCGTATGCTGCAGACCTGCTGGTGTGTGCAGGGTGGTCAGGAGAGGCCTCCCAGAGAACAGGAGGGGCAAAGATGTGAGCGTGCAGATTCTGGGAAGGACGCAGAGCCAGTCCAAGACCCCAAAGTGCAGGGGTGCAGACAGTGAGGAAGGGAGGCGACAGCAGGGAGCATGTGCCTCGGGCATCAACGGTTTGGCTTAACTGGACTCTGGCTAGCTCCACGTGTATGGCAGCCTTCAGTGACATACAGGCCTCAATGTTATGTCAAGGGGAATCACTGCACCGCCAGAGAGCGCCACGTTCATCCTGGCTGTGGGTGCAAACCTACCCATGAGAGCTTAACCCAGAGTCCACAAATGCTTGAAATGATATATAAATTTCTGCCATGGCCGGTATTTTTCCCATTACACTGTCACACAGGCCCCTAGGGTAGTAGCCTAAAATTAGTTGTAAAAAGACCTCGGCCTGAGGGAGTCAGAAAAAGCAGCGATGCTCTGGAAAGCTGTCCTAACAGGCCTGGAAAGACTGAGGCAGTCTGTGAGCCAGGGCCACCGCAACTTGTGACCAGTCACGACAAGATGGCAAGCGGGGCCCGAACACTCAGCACCGTGGCACTGAGCCCACTACCGAGTCAGTGGAGTGGCCGATAAAGGAAGCAGCTGGCCTCCGCCGTGGCACAAGTGCCCCGCCACCCTGCAGACCCTCAAACAGCCAAAGACTGGGGCATCTGGAAGAAAAATCCTCCTCCAAGAGATGCAATAGATTTAAGCCCCAAAGTGAAAAGGCCCGTCTACGTATCACTTTCTGAAGACTGTATATTCTGAAGACTATTTTCACAGAACTGCGGAACTTAACAAAAAGTTTTCTACCTCTACCTAATTCAGAAATCATTTCCAAGGTCACGCTCACAAACTAACATCCAGAATAAAAAGAATTCCATACCTCAGAGTCCTCTTCATCTGAAAATAAACCTTTCTGAATCTTGGTCTCTGGCAAGAGCTTGACATTCTTGCTGGGAGGTAGGGTAACCTTTGTTGGGAAAAATAAAAATGAAGATTAACAACTAAGATAAATGGAGGGCAAACCGATGGCACGGTGGCTAAGGCTGCTGAATCCCACGTGGCCAACAACACAGGTGAGTCCTGACCCAGTAGTTTGAAAAACATGCTGGGTGCATGTGTATGTGTGGCCAAAACCCCAAAAAGAGAATCGAGAAGGGACCGTGGTGTGACCATCCTGTATGGGGGACGCTTTCTCACTTTCCTTCTCTCTCTCTGACTCTCTGGTGAGCCTATATGCCCTCAAGCAAATTAGAAAAAAAAAAAAAAGTAAGCTATCTGGAAATGAGGATTTACTCAACCATTCTTTATTCAGAAAAAGTACTGAGTCTCTGCTACCATAAGGTGCAATGCCATGTACCGGGGGATAAAGATGCCGTGGACTTTGGGTGTGTATAAAGTTCACACAGAGAATTAAAACAGAGAGAGAAGTATCATGAGAAAGAATTTCAAAGCCAGTTTATGCTATGAAAAGGAGAAACAGTTCCTTGAGACAGTGCTGTGTTTAGGACAGATGAGGCCTGGATGTGAGGAGATGACACGGGCAAGAACGTTCCAGGTAGAGGGAACGTGTGAGGAGAGAAGAGTGAGCTTCAGCAGAGGGTGCGGGACAGACTGCCAAGGCCGAGCGGTGCACCAAGGGGACGTGTGCGACTAGAAATGGGGTGGAAAGGGAGGCTGTCCTCGGAACCTGACCTTGCACCTGGGCGGAGGACTGACAGGAGCACTCTCAGGGCTGTCACACACCCAGGCTCTGTCTCATCTGTCAGCACTCTCCATGACTGCCTGAGGGCTGGGCCTTGGGTGGTGGGCAGGGGAAAGTCCAGCTTCCAGAGCAAGCATGATGAGGGGTGCTTTGGAAAAAGGAGGGCTCAGACTGTGCAGGACAGAGCAGAGGGTGGTAGTCTGAAGAGCTTAGACTGATGGGTGGCCACTCCCTGGCCCAGTACAGGTCTGTCTCCACATCAAATCACATCAGGTCGTTGGGTAAGTCATGATGCGCTTTTTTATAAAGAAAGTATTATGATGGTATTATCTATTACCAGTATTATGAAAGTAATGGGTAGAACCCACCATCCCACGCAATACTAAAATGGGAGGACGGGGCCAGAGGCTGGACAGCAGTAACGCAGCTGAACCCAATGGGAAGGTCTCTGGTTCACATCCTGGGGCCTCCCTGCACACGTCAGGAATGCAAAATGCAAGCCACGGCCTGCGTGGCTGGATCTGGAAGTGAACTGAGGCATGAAGATCCTGTCAGGTATGCCTACCTCCCTATCTCTCTTTCTCTATCAGAAGAAAAAAGAAACTTAAAAAAAAATGTAAAAATGGGAGGAAGGAGGAGAGAACACTCTTCCACTCAGGAATACCAGCTAGTAAATACCAAAAACAGAATTACAAAAACATGTGCTGTGCCCCCTAACAGAATAACTGTCTTAGGAAAAATCCTCAGTGGATATTAAAGCCACTGAGCAGTCAGGACCAGCAGATGGCTGGTCTCCTCTCCAAGAGGAGAATGGAGGAGAAGGGATTGCAGCGTGGCCATCACCCCCAGAGGGTGATTTCTCACTTTCTGTCTATCTGGCAAGTGCACACACCTAATAGCAAAAAACAAACAAACAAACATACAAAAAAACCCTCTTGAAATAAAACACTAAGCAAAAGGCTAGTAGAGAACGGAATATTCAGTGTCAGTGTCATTTTAGATGTCAGCTTATTCATGACAAAGAGGCATCTTTCCAGTGGACCAATGTGTTGGGCACAATTCTAATTAGGTAACTAAATAGTCACCACAGGAGATGGTGGGCCTCTTGTGCCTGGGGAGATGACGCAATGGGAATGGTAAGCACACGACTTTGCCTGCCTGTGTTTTTGCCAAAAAATGCTTAACTTGAGTTTAACTGTAGGAAAATAATCAGGCAAATTCACAACGTGACATATTCTACAAGACAACCGGCTGGCCAATAAAAAAAGAAGTGGGGATGCGGTTTTAAATTAAAAGGATACCAAAGAGACAACCCAAATGCAATGCAGAAATGCTGTCTGGATGGACTTCTTTAAAACAAAAACTAAATAATGCTACCAAGGACATTCTTAGGACGAGAAAAAAAAATCAGAATATGAGCTGTGTACAAGATCCTTTTTAAGTCAGTAGTGCATTTGTGGGGTGTGACTTTATACTTGGACAAACTGGAGTGATTTGAATATGGACTAGAATCAGATTCTATTCTAGAATAACTGTTCATCGCAGAGCTGGTAACGTTCACTGAAATATGGTTAAAACGTCATGATGACAACTTTCTTGCAAATAGTTCAGAAAAATAAAAAAAACATACAGAAAGGTCCAGATACATAAAACACTTAGCAAGATCCTAGCAACTGCTCAGTGGGCTGGGCAGTTACTCAGGCGTTCCTCATGCTCTTCTTTCAACTGCCTGCACTCTGAGGATTTTCAGCCTAAACGGGACAAGGAGCGAGGAGGTAACAAGACACCTGGGCGACGCCCTTCTGTTTGCTCTCCCCTCTGCTCACCTTTCCTTCTGCTCTTGCTTTCCTCTCATCTGTCTGGTTGGCAGGAGCTCCCGGCAAAACTGCTTTTTCTCTGAACAGCTCTCCGTCCTCCTCGTCAAATATGTCCGTAGTGGATCTGACTTTGTCTTTAAAAGACACCACAACAGAATTACACTAAGGTCAAAAATCCTACCAGTAAGTTCACAGATTCAAAGTTCTTTTCAGGCTGGCCCTATGGCTCATTGGTTTACAGAGTCAGATCCCACATGGCTGATCCCAGTTCAAATCCTGGCCCCAGAGGCTTAAAAAGCATGTGAGGTACACATGTATGTGTGCTGCAGATCCTGACAAGATGGAGAAACGGAGGAAAAAGAATTGCTTCATGACAATTCCCCACTGGGGGAGCTTTCTCCTCCTCCCCACCCCATAAGACTCACTAATCCCACTTCCTTATAAGGTATAAATAAATAGTAAGTGGAACTATTATCTTCCTTTGGAATTTTTCAAAGAGTACAACTGCCACGGGACCAGCGGTTAGCGTAATGGCTATGTCGCTGGACTCTCACGTAGTCGACCGAGGTTCAAGTCTCGGACCCGGTGGCTTAAACTCACGCCAGACGTGTGTGCATGTGTGCCCAAGATCCCGAGAGGAGAATGGAGGAGAAGGGATTGCGGCGTGGCCATCCTCTCTGGGGGGTGATTTCTCGCTTTCTGTCTCTATGTCTCTCTCTGTCTGTCTGGCGAGCGCACGTGCCCTATAGTGAAAACCTCTCCAAAAAAAAAAAAAAAAAAGAGTACAACTGCCGCTCAAACGAACCACGGGGCAGTTTAACCACCTGGCTGCGACACTCCTCCAAGCCAGCAGTTTCCCTTGTTAGGATAACTTGGACTGGCTTAAAAGGTAGAGACCAACAGAAAGAACAACCCATGAAAAGGGCCACCAACTCAACTGTTGTAGGAATCTGAGAAGTGAGGGTTGGTTCGTACTTAAAAAATAATAAAATCGGGAACCAGCAGTTAGCGTAATGGCTATGTCGCTGGACTCCCACGTAGTCGACCGCGGTTCGCGTCTCGGACCCGGTGGCTTACAACTCACGCCGGGCGCGTGTGCATGCGTGCCCAAGATCCCGAGAGGAGAATGGAGGAGAAGGGATTGCGGCGTGACCATCCCCCCTGGGGGGTGATTTCTCGCTTTCTGTCTCTATGTCTCTCTCTGTCTGTCTGGCGAGCGCACGCGCCCTATAGCGAAAACCTCTCCAAAAATAATAATAATAATAATAATAATAATAAAATCAAAACTATACAGAAGCAACAAAAGCAAACTCTACTTGCCCTCCCAAACAAGACGGGAGTACTCTGGTATACACACTACTACTTCCCCAGGGGATACAGAACGTATGGACTTTAGTTATTCAGAAGTAAGCCAACACATTTTGAGACAATCTGAACATTGTCTTACACCTCTGCATGTTCTACATTACACACCCAGGATGGGCCCTCAAGTTGACATGTACTGGCCTCACTGACTAGGAGAGCCCTAACCACCCTGCTGATGGGTTCCTGGGTGGCTTCCAACCTCTCCCTACAAGCCCTGCTGCACTGAATGGGGTATGTGTCACCAATGAGTGGATGTCCCAAGAGATCAGAACTTGTCAAAGAAAGCAGCATCAACTTGTTTCCAAGTCTAAATCAGCTCCCAAGGACACGTACTGAGTAAGGCCCTTTGGAGGCACGAGGCACTACCACCTGCAGTCACTGTCGCTTATCTGTCCAGATCCGATGAATCTGTTTGTCCTCTTTCTGAAATAATGAGACTCGGGACCAGCAGAGAGTATAATCACTGGACTCCCACATGGCCGACCACGGTTTGAGTCCTGGGCCCGGTGGCTTAAAACTCTCACCAGAGGCATGTGTGTGCATGCCCAAGATCCCGAGAGGAGAATAGAGGACACGGGATTGAAGTGTGGCCATTCCCCCTGGAGGGGGGTGATTTATCACTTTCTGTCTCTCTGTGTCTCCAGCAAGAGTACCCTATGGCAAAAATCTCTCTTAAAAATAAAATTAATTAAATAAATAGATAAAATAACAAGGCTATTCTATTCCTTCATGTTTCCACTTCTACCGTATGTTTACACCCAACGCTAGAAAAGAATGGTAAGAACGGCTCCATCCATCCCGATGCCATCCTTTCCTTCTCCAAGCTGGTGAGGCTTACAGGCACCTTAGTCACCCACCTTTCCCTTCAGGAAAAGCACTTACTAAGTCTAAGTCTTGCTACTCTAAGTATGAGCCCAGACCAGCGATTTCTACCCACCAGGGAGCTTGCTAATAATGCAGACTTGGGCACCCCCTTATACCAACCGAATCATCGTCGTTCTGAGGAGCCTCTGGAAGATCCAACTGGGAATTAACAAATGACTAATCTGGAGGAATGACTTTATGAATATACTGACTTAAATTTGAGAGAAGAAATGAGCACACCAAAGTGGCCTAGGGGCTGAAAATCCCCTTGGAAAGGGGTATCCCCTTCCCCCAGGGAAAGGTCAAGAACACCTGAACCTTTTGGGAGACAGGAGACAAGCTAAAGGTTAAGCACCTAGCACATGACATTATGCTCATGTAATTTACTAATTTACTAAGGGCTGCTGGGAGAAAATAGGATTAAACTTACTCTGTAATTTCAAAGGTCAGAACTAGAAATTTTGAGCAGAAATTATAGGAGAAAAGATTCCAGCTCTCTATAAGGAAAATCATCTTAGCAATTAGTTTCTAGAATCAGAAAAACGGAGACCTCCAAGACACCATAACCAAGAGCAGCTGAGACAACCCGAGGACAAGGATGCCTGAGCAGGGCTCTGAGACGGCCAGAGGCAGAACGAGGCAGCTCATGTCCTTCCTAAGCAGCCCTCTTCTGCTGGCTCCCATCCCAGGAACCGAGGCTAGAACTGGTACCTGTCTTGGAAGGTTTGCTGCGTGAGGCCGAGGCCGCAAAAAAGTCATCGTCGTCGTCATCATCATCAAAAAGGCCGGCAGGAGCTGGAAGGCCTGGGCTTTTCCCTGGAATGGGCTGTTCCATCTTCTGGGACTCCTCGAGAGATGCAGTGGAGGTGACACCAAACACATCAGTGTCCCCTGGGGTGGAAGAACAGGACAGTCACAGCTGTGAGCCAGTGTGGGGCCCCCGACTTCATGAGGAAACCAGTACCACCCTCCAAGTACCTTTAGTTTTAGTTCATCCACAAAACCCATTAACAGGGCCCAATAACTTCCACCCATTCCTGCTATAGGAGGTCCTACACCACAGAATCACCTGGGCACTCAGAAACAAAAATGTCAAGGCAGCTGATTTCTAAGAGAATAGGTGCTAACATCAGTCAACGAGCTCCTTCTGTGAGTTACTTGATGCCCTCTGAAGCTCCCAGAACCTCCTAACTCCCCAAGCAGTCCTTAGAAGAAGATAATTTAAAAAAATGATAGAACAGTATTTATATAGAAAGCAACAACAACAACAAAAGTCACGTTACCTAAAAATACAGAAACCGCTCCTGCTGGGATTTTCTTTCCAGGTTTGTAGGATGAAGATTCTAGAATAAGAAAGGGACAACCATGTCATGAAGAAACAACTTCCCTCGTTAAACCCACTTTCCTGAAATGTATGCAGCACAACACATGCTAACCAAAGCCCTTTCAAACTGACTTTTTCTAAACAAGCCATTTTAAAAATTCTAAGTGTTTTCTTTTCTACAAATAGCCATGCCTTTTTACTCGGGATTAATCCATTCTGAGCCATGATTCTCAACGGAATATCAGAGACTAGGCAAACAGCAGCAGCCTGGCTGGGGGAAGCCAAGGAAGGTGGACAGCAAAGCGGGAGGCAGGGGCAGGCGCGACCATGGCTCCTAAAAATAGTTCTAACTTGACCCATCTCCATTCAATGAGAATAAGCAGATAAAAAGAGCAGGAAATATCTGAGATGACAATGAAAAAAATGACACTGAGGGAAAGAGGAAAATGAGGCGAGTTGCTGACGCTGCAGGTGGACAGCAGAGACCGGACGGCAGCCAGGCAGACATGAGGAGAGCGGCGGCAAGAGAAGCCCACAGCAGAGGACACAGGACCGGGAGGTGGAGTCGCTTACACCACTAATTCCCAATTCCCAAGAACATCACGCAAACCTAATAGAATACATTTTTTTTTTAATTTGTTTTTTTATTTTTTGAGAGGTTTTTGCTATAGGGCACGTGCACTCACCAGAAAGACAGAGAGACAGAAAGTGAGAAATCACCCCCCAGGGGGGACGGCCACGCCACAATCCCTTCTCCTCCATTCTCCTCTCGGGATCTTGGGCACGCACGCACATGCACCCGGCGTGAGTTTAAGCCACTGGGTCTGGACTCGAACCATGGTCGACTACATGGGAGTCTAGTGACATAGCCATTACGCTAACTGCAGGTCCTATAATTTGTGCTTTTAAAAAACTCCACAGATGGTCGGGAACCAGCAGTTAGCGTAATGGCTATGTCGCTGGACTCCCACGTAGTCAACTGTGGTTCGCGTCCCGGACCCGGTGGCTTAAAACTCATGCTGGGCGTGTGTGCGTGCATGCCCAAGATCCCGAGAGGAGAATGGAGAAGGGATTGCGGCATGGCCATCCCCCCTGGGGGGTGATTTCTTGCTTTCTGTCTCTATGTCTCTCTCTGTCTGTCTGGCGAGCGCATGCGCCCTATAGCAAAAATCTCTCCAAAAAAAAAAAAAAAACACTCCACAGATGGTGTGTTGTACAACAGACTGGGACATTACTTATCTCTAACTTACATGTAGAATGTTAGAAATGTTTCTTTGAATTAAATAAAAAAGATCCTTGACACTTCTGTAGAGTACTTTTCCTGTCTGACTTGTCATGAATTCTCTCTTAAGAAAGAGGGAAAACTGATGTGGGTTTGTAGATGACACTCCATTTTCTTCCAAGCCATGAGTTAGTAAAAACAAACTACTTTAAAGAGGACCAAGACAAAAACAGTAACTTTCTGCTTAACAAAGAAAAAGGCTTGGAACGACTTCAGGGAGCCATGAGCTCCTGGGCAGAGCCAGTTCTGGAACTCCGCACACAGGGAGCAGAGCGGGCCCCGGGCCCCAGCACCCCTCACCTTCACGAGCAGAGGCGCCAGCTGGCCGCTCCCGGGGGGCTTCCGTGAAGAGGTCACTCTGGTTATAACAAGGCATGTGTCAAGAATTCAAAAAGTAGGGAACAACATAGCTGCATTTGTAGATTTCTAAGGCAAAGAAACCTATAAACGAAGCTGCGCAGTTACTGCTCTGCCAGAAGATCAACGCAAAGTAAGGCTCGTGGCAAGGTCCGACCGTCTAATAATCCAGGCCAACCCAGGAGTTAAATACAGAAGTGGGAGACAATACATAAGGTAAGAAACAACCGTCTCCTCAAGCAAATTATTCACTACGAAGATGCCATATTGTCGCCCCACCCAACAAACGACATCAGGATACAATACTGTGATACAGTCTGTGGTTCAGAGTTCAGAACGTCCCCAAAGAAAGAAAGCACAGTCACCTTCCAGCGGGAAGCCCGTCTTCTCCCACTAAGGGAACGAGGAGTATGTCTCCTTGTGGGCCCATGACCCCATATGGAGAGCACCGCTGGGTACCACTGACTCACCTCCTCATCCTCATCATCAAACAGTCCCTTCCCTCCACTGAACAGGCCGCCTCGAGAGCCAAATGGCGAGAAGTCTTCATCAGTCAGCTTCGGGGGTGCAAATAAGTTGTCTTCTTCATCTAATAGACAGAGTTTTGCAGGCAGAGTTAAAGACGGTTCTGAAACCCGAATCCCAGGGTTAGCCTCCACAGCACCTCCAAGATGGCACAGTTGACCTAGCCATATCTAACGAGGAGTACTTTTATTTGAGTTTCAAATTATAAAACCACTGACCAGACCTGCGACTCTCTCTCTTTTTTTGTTTTTTTTTTATGGAGAGGTTTTTGCTATAGGGTGCGTGCGTTCACCAGAAAGACAGAGAGAGACAGAGAGACAGAAAGCGAGAAATCACCCCCCAGGGGGGATGGCCACGCCACAACCCCTTCTCCTCCGTTCTCCTCTCGGGATCTTGAGCACACATGCACACGCGCCCGGCGTGAGTTTAAGCCACCGGGTCTGGGACTTGAACCACGGTAGACTACACAGGAATCCGGCGACATAGACATTACGCTAACGGCTGGTCCCAACCTGCGACTCTCTCAATAGGCTCTCTGGGCTCCCCTACTCTCAAGTCTGTAAGTGCCTGAAACACAGAGTAAATTCTTTAACAATCTCCCTTCATCTAGACTTTCATTTCCACATTCAGGACCCAGGCCCCCAGAATCTGAGGGAAGAAAAGACAGACTAAACAAAGATATCTGCAGAATGACAGTCACGATAGAATCCAACGGACGTTACTGTTCAACATAAAAGAGCCTGAGGCCTGTCAGTGGTGAGTTGGTTGAGGCGGCTGGATCTCACATGACTGACCATGAGTTTGAGTCCCAGATCCCATGGCTTGAAAACATGCCGGGCACTTGAGTGCATATACTTAAAATCCTGGGAGGAGAAGAGATTGCGATGTGGCCATCCTCCGCCCTGTCAGAAGGTGCTTTCTCACTTTCTCTCTGTCTCTCTCTCTCAGGTAAGTGCATAAGCTCTATAGCTAATTTTTTTAAATAAATAAATTTTAAAAATAAATTTTTTAAAAGGCCCTGATACATTCTTTATGACAACAAATGCTAACAATTCCTAGTTTCTATACTGCTAGAGAATTTTAAGACAGGTAATGATCACTACAAAAATCTAACAATTCAGATCTTCACAGGCATTTTCACTCCACATCCACCTCTTCTCCCAGAACCCCAAAACATGCTCTTAGATTTTTTTCTAAAGAATCACTTTATTTTATTTATTTATTTATTATTATTATTACTATCAGAGACAGACAGACACAGAGAGAGAAGGAGAAGGAAAGTGAGAAAGCAAACTACCAGGTCTGGGACTCAAACCGCAGTCGGCCATGTGGGAGAGTCTAGTGCCTTAAACACATGTCACCTGCTAGCCCCCGGCTCTTAGATGTTTTAAAAAAGTGAACACAGACCATTTGTCAGCACTAAAAGAGGCATTTTATAAATTATATAAACAACATTCCCAAGTCAAAAAAGTAAAATCAAAGGAAAAAGCCTACCATCTGAAGGAGTTCTCCTTTCCCTCTTCTCTTTCAATGTTTTCTGAGGTTTCACTTCACCTGAAGGTAAGGTTTAACGACTATTACAGCTTTAATCGTACTCAGTCCACCCTTCGTATACAGCACTGGCTCCACTGACTCCTCATACATGTCCAGCACCCTCACGACTCATCAGCTAAAAACGAGAATTTCACCTCCACGTCCCAGCTCCACCAGAGCACAGGCGCTGCAGTGTCTCTGAGAGGCAGGTTTCCACCTACACATCAAGGTCATGTGCACATCAGGGCTGTAAGTGCCAAAAATTAGTTCTATTTTTCTACCCTCTGGAATAACAAGAACATACTGCATCATATGTTCACAGTTACTCAAAACATAGGAGTAAATATTAAGCCACAGACTCTTAATGTGGTGTCCATGGTTCTCTGAGGTACCTATGAAGCCCTGAAATTGTGTGTAAAATGCTATATCGATGTGTACACATACGCTTTTCTTGTGGGGTCCACACAGTTATCAAAAAAGAGTTAAGAACTACAATTTCAGTCTCTTACACCTTAGTGATTAAAAAAGGAACTCCACCCTGAGTAAAGCCAACAGACAGCCCTGCGCTTCACTGACCACCTGCTAGTGCTTTACAGGTCACGCGTTCACAGCACCTGGGCTCACCTGCCGGCTCCTCTTCGGCTCGGCTCCCAGCATCCCCCTTGATCCGAGCTGCCAGCTCATCAGCAAATGACGTGGGTCTGTTTCTTCTCTACCGGCAGAACAGACCAAAAGAGTCACTTTTTTTTGTAGTAAATTAGCACAGTTTACTTTTGAACATCTAATAAAATTATATAAACAGCAGCAAATGAATTAAACTGAGAACAAAAAAGGGTTTCATTAAATTAATTTAAACATTTGCACCCTATACAGCTCACCTGAGGAACAGGACTCATACACTGTTCCTTCAAAGGGAAATACCCTTTATCTCTTTCTCTTTAATATTTCACTGCATTACTTGAAAACATAAAGGAGAAACTAGCATGAGGTACATAAAAGGAGGAGGAGGAAGGGGAACACTAGGGTTTTACAACTCTTTATCTTAAATCTCAGTATTTTCTGGGCTGGCCCCATGGCCTAGTGGTCAACGGGAGCCAGATCCCTCATGGATGACTACAATTCAAATCATGGCCCCAGGGGCTGGACAGACATCCCGGATGCATGTTGGAAAGCCCAAAATCCCAGCAGGAAAAAAATGGAGAAGGGACTGCAGTGCAACCGTGTCCCATGCAGGGGAAAGGGCTTTCTTGCTCTGGCAAGTACACATGCCCTTTGACAATTAAAAATAAGGGACCAGCAGTTAGCGTAAAGGCTATGTCACTGAACTTCCATGTAGTAGACCGCGGTTCAAGTCCCAGACCCAGTGGCTTAAACTCACACCGGGCGTGTGTGCGTGCATGCCTAAGATCCCGAGAGGAGAATGGAGAAGAAGGGATTGCAGTGTGGCCATCCGCCTGGGGGGTGATTTCTTGCTTCCTATCTCTCTGTCTCTCTCTGTCTTTCTGGCGAGCGCACACGCCCTATAGCAAAAACCTCTCCAAAAAAAATAAATAAAATAAAAAATAAAAACAATATATTCTGAATAATCTGACTTATAAAATCATAACATTTGGGGAAAATGATACCTATATGTAATTTGGGCTGCTCACCATAATTTTCAAAAGCTTAAGTGGAATTACGAACATGAGGTAAAATAAGAAAGCTACAAAAGGAATGAGGACTACGTCCCGTTTCTAAATCCCCACCAGTGATAAAACCAGTCTTTCTTACAGGTCTGCTATTTTCTTCAACATCCTCAATATCTTCCTCCTCCTTCTCAGAGTCAGCAAAAAGGTCATCATCCTCTTCTTCATCACTCATTTGTACAGTCTGCTAAAAAGAATGAAAACCAAATATAAAGCAAAATTGGAAACAATATATATTAAATAAATGTGTGGAAAAATTATTTGAAAAGATGAATAATCACTGTCATCTTGTAATTCTTTAATTTTATCATTTTAGTGTATATGCTATGCTCCAATTAAATTCACGCTTCAACACATGAGCCTTACCCGGTTTTGATCATTGTCACTAGGATTGGCAAAATCTTCATCGGACTCCTGTGGGAGAGAGAGAAGACAGAGTCGTTAACACAGGCTTTATTCGGAAGCATGGAACTGCTTCAGGTCTGAGTCTTTTTTTTTTTTTTAATTATTATTTATTTTTAATTTTATTTATTCATTTACTTATTTTATTTTGACCAGAGAGAGAGAGACACAGAGAGAGAAAAGTGAGAAAGCAAGCCACCTGGTTCGGGACTTGAACCATGGTCAGCCATGTGGGAATGTCCAGCGCCTTAACCACCACGCCACCTGCTAGTCCCTCAGGTCTGAGTCTTTGGAGTAAGCTGATTCTACACTAGTGAAGCAGAAGTTCTGAGATTCAGTACCCTGTGGAGACTACTCTGGTCACGTGAACTAGCAATACTGCAAAGAGGTATTCCAGTTAACACATCATTTAGAAGTTGATTTAAAGATTTTGCCTTCGATGGGGACCAGCGGGTAGCATGGTGGTTAAGGTGCTGGACACTCCCACATGGCCAACCACGGTTCGAGTACCGACCTGGTGGCTTCCTTTCTCCCTTTCCCCCTCTCTCTCTCGCTCTGTGTCTCTCTCTGGTCAAATTAAAAATAAATGAATGAATAAATAAAATTAAATAAATAATAATTTGAAAAAAAAAAAAAGATTTTGCCTTTGTTTTGTTTTGATTTAACGTTTCTGCCTTAGGGTGTGTGCATTCACCTAAGGCAGAAGCAGAAAAAATGAGAAGCAAAGTGAGAAATCGACCCCTGGAAAATGCCCACACCACAATCCCTTATCCTGGGATCTTGGGCACACACGCACACATGCTCAGCATGAGTTTCAAGCCACCAGGTCCGTGACTTGAACCACAGTCAGTCACGTGGGAGTCTAGCAACGAAACCACTACAACATCTGCTGGCCCTATTTAAAGACTTTTTTTTTAATTATTTTATTTGACTTTATTTATTTATTTATTTTTAATTTGACCAGAGGTGGGGGGAGAGAAAGTGAGAAAGCAAGACACCAGGTCTGGGACTCAAACTGTGGTCAGCCACGTGGGAGTCCAGCGCCCTTAACCACCATGCCACCTGCTGGCCCCCTGATTTCAAGACTTCTAATAAATCATGCCACGCCTGTGTGCGTGTATGCCCAAAATCCCAAGAAGAGAAGGGATAGGAAGGCACTAGGGTGAGGCCACCCTCCATGGTGTGTGATTTCTCACTTTCCCTGTCTCTCTCTAGCAAATGCTCTAAGGCAAAAACCTAAATTAAAAAAAAAAAAAAAAAAAAAAAAGCCACAGGAAAACAGACTGCTAATTCACAAATAGGTTTGTTATCAATATTTAGCCTACTAAACACAACCTAAGTTCCACATCTACCATGACCTGGTCGCACCCAACAGTCCTTACCTCTTCTTTTTCTTCACTGTCCACGATACTGCCACGATCACTGCCTACAGAGCCTTCTGTTGAGAAGAGAGATAAGGGTTACACCAATATTCACAAGGTAATGTCTTTAGTTCCTTCTCAAAATCACAAACCACCAAAAATAGGAAATTACAAAGAAAAAAAAATCACAGGGACCAGCAGTTAGCGTAATGGCTATGTCGCTGGACTCTCACGTAGTCAACTGCGGTTCGATTCCCAGACCCAGTGGCTTAAACTCACAACAGGCGCGTGTGCGTGCGTGCCCAAGATCCCAGGAGGAGAATGGAGGAGAAGGGATTGCGGCGTGGCTATCCACCCTGGGGGGTGATTTCTCGCTTTCTGTCTCTCTGTCTCTCTCTGTCTGTCTGGCGAGCGCAAATGCCCTATTGCAAAAAACCTCTCAAAAAAAAAAAAAAAAAAATCACAAAATATCACGCAAGAGCATGACAGAGATTTTGATAAAGCCATCCATATCCATTTAGTGGTATTAAAAGCATCCTTATTACAGTGGGAAATGGGATATTTATATAGTCACAAAGTATCTCCTCACAAAATACTTACAAAAAAAAAAAAAAAAAGATTCATCACAATGAAAGATGTCAAGGTCATGGGACCAGCAGTTGGCGTAATGGCTATGTCACTAGACTCCCATGTAGTTGACCATGGTTAAAATTCTGGATCCAGTGGCTTAATCTCATGCCAGGCATGTGTGTGTTCATGCCCAAGATCGCGAGAGGAGAAGGGATTGCGGGGTGGCCATACCCCCTGGGGGGCGATTTCTCATTTTCTGTCTCTCTGTCTCTATCTTTCTGGCAAGCACATGCACCCTATAGCAAAAAAAAAAAAAGATGTCAAGGTCATAAAAAGAAAAAATAAAAGGCTGAGAAATAGTATTAGACTAACAAACAGTGATGAGAAAGATTTGACAACCAAATGCCATGAGTCACAGACCGCAGAAAGAAGAAACTATAAAGAACACTATTGGGACAACTAATAAAATTTGAATATGAATAAAGATTAAATAGCAGTATTATGTCTTGGTTTTGATCATTATACTAGGGTTACAAAAGAGAATGTCCTGTTCTTAGAAAATATGCAAATACAGAAACAGTCAAGAGCAATGGGGGACAGTTTCTCACTAATAAGTTCAGGAAAAAAATATGAATTTACAGAGAGAATATAAAACAAATATGATGAAATGTTAGCAATTGGCATACCTCAGTGAAGAGTATTTGGCAAGGTTTTTATACTATTTCTATAACTTTAACACAAAGTATAAAATTATCTTAAAACAAAAAGTGAAGATATGTTAATGGTAACAAAAATTTGAGAGAAAATTACCTTCACTGGACAGCTCTCCAAGCCCTACGTCTTCTTGCTCCATGAAGAGCTTTGACCCAATTAAGTAAGGTAAGGGACGGTCAATGTACAGATCCTATAAATAATGAAAAGGAGTACGCCATTAAGTACTTAGATTGAAAAATATAATTCAGTGTTCCGTTGACCTCTGATCACCTCACATGAGTTACATAAGAGACGTGGAGAACATGAAAGATTAAAAGTTAAAAATAATTTGCTTTTTGGGGGGCTGGCAGGTAGCATGGTGGTTAGGGGTGCTGGGCTCCCACATGGCCAACTGCAGTTCAAGTCCCAGACCTGGCGGCTCGCCTTTTCTCTCTCTCCTTCTCCCTCTCTGGTCAAATTTAAAAAAATAAAGTTAAATGAAATAATTTTTTAAGAAAATTTAAAAAATAATCATTTGCTTTTTTGAAAAAGTTAAATCCTGGTACCAGTAGATGGCTTAATGGTTGCGTCACTGGACTACTACATAGCCAACCACAGTTCAAGTCCCCAGCCCAGTGGCTCAAAACTTACAATGGGAATGTGTGCAAGCATGCCCTAAATCCCAAGAGGAGCATGGAGAAGAGACTTGGGTGTGGCCATCCTGGGGGTGGGGGGTAAATTCTCACTTTCTGTCTCTTTGGGAAGCACACACGCCCTATAGCAAAAATCTCTCTCAAAAAAAAAAAAAAGGAAAATCCCAGGTAAAGATGGCAGGGTAACACTAAGTCACACAGACTCTCCCTCCAATGCAAACAGCACAACCTCATAGTAAACTGTTCAAAAGGAAGAAGACCCAGGGAGGAAACCAAAAATGCTGGCAGGCTTTGAGGAGTCCTAACCACACCTTCCTCCTCTAGGAGGCAGCGCAAATACATACACGTGTGCATACGTGTGTGTGTGTGTGTGTGTGTGTGTGTGTAATGACTATTTTATGCAACTTTTATATCTAAATATGGGGGATCTTCAAAAAGTTCATGGAAAATGCCTATTATGAAAAAAATTATGTATGTATTTCCAGGCATTGCCTTGCACCAACATAAACTCATACTTTAATTCCACATTTCCACACACAGTTTGAAGTCCTCTCATGTATACTGAGAATCACCAACAGTCCTAAATTTGCATAAAACCATACTGAGGAAATAATCCAAATGCTTTTACACAACTGTGACAAAGTTGGTGGGTGAGCTAGCCCGTGGTACGGTGGTTAAGGTAGTTGGATCCCACATGGTTAACTGTGTGGGTCAAGTCCCAGATGCGTCTGCTTAAAAAACATGCCAGGTACACATATGTACACCAAAATACCAAGAGAAGAATGAGGGAGGAGGGACTGTGGGGTGGTCATCTCCTCTGAGGGTTGCTTTCTCTCTCGCTTGCTCGCTCTCTTTCTCTCTCCTTTACTGGTAAGTGTATGTGCCCTATGGTAAAATTTTAAAATAAAAATGAGGGGCCAGCAGGTGGCATGATTGTTAAGGTGCTGGACTCCCACATGGCTGACTACAGTTCGAGTCCTGGACCTGGCAGCTTGCTTTCTCACCTTCCCTTTCTATCTCTCTGTATCTCTTTGTTCAAATTAAATAATAATAATAACAACAAATAAAATTAAATAAATAATTCTTAAAAAATATATATAAAAAAGAAAATAGGTGGGGTAATATCCAGGTTGAATGTGTGGGTGGCTTGGGCAAACCGGTCACAAAGAAAGTACAAAAGAATCAGAGGGCCTGTGCACCCTGCATGAGTGCGCACAGAAGGCTGAGAGACTGCACATGAAGCACACACTGGATTAAAAGACACAATGGAAACGAAGCGAAAAACTACAGCTAACACAATGAACTGCAGAAACATCAGAAAGACTGAGAACCTGCATTTGAAAAATAAAAATAACCCAAGAAACTAAAATAAAATCCCCCAGGAGTTCGATGAGTAGTGAAGTTGGTAAAATGAGGCCAGACAATAAAACCACAGAATGAAATAAGGAAGACTAGGGATGCAGTACTCACTGGAGACCCCTTCCCTTCAGTCCTCTACTTCTTCTAGTTAAAAATAGAAGGTCAATGGAGACCAGCAGTTGGTGTAATGACTACATCACTGGACTCCCATGTAGTCGATCGCTGTTCGAGTCCCAGACCCAGGGGCTAAAACTCACGCCAGGTGTGTGTGCGTGCATGCCCAAGATCCAGAGAGGAGAATGAAGGAGAAGAGACTGTGGCATGGCCAACCTCCCCGGGGGGTGACTTCTCACTTTCTATCTCTCTGTCTCTCTCTGTCTTTCTGGCAAGTGCACGCGCCCTATAGCAAAAACCTCTCCAAAAAATAGAACATCAAGAAAGGTTCCGCCCTGGGACAACACATCTTTAGGTCAGCAAGAGAATGACCCGACCTGTGCCCTTGAGGCCCATAACAGCTCTTCCCTATCAAAAGGACCCCAGGAGCAGGGAAGAACAATTCTGATGCTTCACCTGACAACAGAAAGTCTGGGGAGGTTAACGCAAAGGTTAAAGATTCACCAGCAACCAATCAACCGAGCAATCCACTAATTCTGCCGCCTCAGAGGGCAACCTGAAGTCCTCATGTAGAAGAGGACATGACTAACATAACAACTGTGGCCCAGACAACAACTTCCCAGGCTTCACTGCTGATTTTCAAATCCAGCGAGTGTATGAGCCCTGGAAGATGTGTCCCCATTTGGCACGAATCTGTGAAGCTCAATTTGGCAGAGAATGTGCAGCTAAGTGAGACTGAAAGTACGTGTTTTGTTGTTGTTGTTTTGGAAGCTTTTTTTCTCTTTTGCTTTTTGGCATAGGACACATGCACTTGCCAGAGACAGAGAGGGAAGGCAAGATGTTACATCCCAGAGGAGATGGCACGCTGCAATCCCTTCTCCTCCATTCTCCTGTCAGGATTTTGGGCACGCACACACATGCACTCAGCGTGATTTTCAAGTCGGGATCCAGGACTCAAACTGCCGTCAGCCATGTGGGATTCCAGTACCTTGACCACCATGACACCCACGGGCCTACAACATGCTGTTAATTCATAAGGCACTTATATGTCACCAAGACGTTCTCTCAAAACCAGTAAGTCAACTTTCCGTGCTTCTTACTGAGTGACCCTGCACGGTCTCAGTTGTCTCCTTTAGCTATCTGAGAGAAAGAAACAGGAAAGCCATGGACGCCTGGTAGGCTAAGGGGGAGCCTGCACATGGACGCGCACATGGACGCACACAACACACAGCTTTGTGCCACAGCCAACACCAGGAACAGCCCTGTCACCTTCCAACCTTTCTGCAGTTTTCCTTGGGACACGCAAAGGCATCTCAGGTTCTAACACGACCTCTCCTGAGCCTCCCCATCCAACCCAATTCAAACCCCACCTTCCCTAACACCCCAGCTAGAAGTCCATTCTCTGAGTCCTTCAGCTAGTTACTCAGGTAAATGTCTCCTCTTTCCCACCAGACTATGTAAGAAGCACCTTGAGAGTACACATCATGTCCTGCATATCTGTACCCCCCAAGCTGTCACCTTGTACCTTGGAAGGGGTCAACCAGTGTGTAAAACCAACCTGTCTGACAGAGTCAATATGACATTGCTAAGTGATACACTCTTTTATTAGCGCTAAAGTCTATGCCATGCTAACCATGTGCCCAAGTAAAGTATCCAAGACATAACAGGTATAATCAAAAGTATCTGAGTTCAACCTCTTTACCTTCGGTTCAAGGATCAGTTCCACCCGCTCATTGGCATCATCTTCTTCAGAGTCGGAGTTTCCAGCTTTTATATCAAGTTGCTCAAATGCACTGTCTAAAACTTGTAAACCGTAGTTCACGGCCTCCTGGACTTTAGGAATCAGATCTACTTCTTTCTGTTCCCGAGTCTTCTCCTGCAAAACAAAAAACTAAACATTAAGTATGGAGCTCCAATATATTGATACCCGAGAAGACAGTGTGAATGATCCCTAGAGCCAAGCTTGTACTCAAAAATACAAAATTTAATTAAAAATATTAACGAGGAGGGGCCAGCAGGTGGTGTGGTGGTTAAAAGTACTGGACTCCCATATGGATGACCATGGTTCAAGTCTCAGACTTGGTGCCTTGCTTTCTCACTTTCCCTCTCTCTCTTTCTCGATCTCTCTCTGATCAAATGAAAAATAATAATGATAATAAATAAAGCTAAATCAAATAATTAAAAAAATATATTAACAAGGGGGGCCAGCAGATGGCATGGTGGTTAAAGTACTGGACTCCCACATGGCCAACCATGGTTTGAGTCCTGGACCTGGTGGTTGCTTTCTCACTTTCTCTCTCTGGTGACCATACATGCTCTATAGCAAATTAAAAATTTAAAAAGTAATAATAAGAAGTAAATAGAATTAAATAATTCTTAAAAAGAAAATACATATACATACACACACACACACACACACACACACACATATATTAACAAGGTGAGCCCTGTAGTGCAGCAATAAAGAAAGTGAGATCCCACATTGCCAGCCAAGGTTCAAATCCTGGTCCTGGCAGCTTAAAAGCATGGTGAACAGTTATGTGCCCCAAGTAATAATGGGATACAAAAATGGGGAAGGGACTGCAGTGTGACCTTACCCCACTGGTGGGGGGCTTTCTGTCTCTTTCTCTCTCTGGCTAATGCATACACCCTCTGGCAATTAAAAAAAAAAAAAAGGCAAAAAATGTTAGCAAAGTCATATTCTGCTAAATGTCTTGACACAGACTCTGGAGTAAGACTCCAAGTTTTAAATCCCAAATATTTCACGGAATGCATCAAACTACTAAGGTCCCAGAGCTGCAGGTTCATCACCTACAAGCACAGAAATGCAACTATCACGTGACAGTCCAGTTAGATAATTTGTGTAAAATACCATTAACAAAGAATGGTATGTCACTTCCCTGCTACTGGAGACCATGACTGAATCTCACTAACTGGCTAATGGTCTCCTTGAACAATTTTAGGCACTGAGACTGAGAAGAAAGTATTCTAGCCAGAGATGTCATTTTTCAATTACAGTTAAACAAAAACTGGACAATTACAATTATTTTATAAATTTATTATAGACCAAGAGATGGTCAGGTTCATCTGTCTATCCTGTATGTAACCCTAGAACCACCCTTCTTCCCCCCACACATTACAAATCTGTCATTTTTTTTTTTTCTCTAAATGTGAAATTCAACTGAAGAGTGACTTAATACAAGTACCTGTTCTGTCTTTTCTGCCTCGGGTTTGAGTACCGGCTCCTCCACTTCTTCATCATATACACGCTAAATATGAAAGAAAATGCATTTTTAAAAGGTCAAACATCATTTGAAATAAATCACAATGTAATAACTCAATATAGAGTTAAAATGACAAAGATGGAAAAGGAAACAGTTACTCAACAAATGGCTGAGGCCACTCCTAATGGGCCACAAACCAGCAGCATAGGACAATAGTCAATTTGCTAAAAACATTACCAAACATAAAAAAAGTTCAACCTCAGTGTTGACCAAAGAGCTCCCTAAACAGTAAGAGACCAGTTTCCACACCTCTTCATTGAAGCTAATGTATGCTGCTGATGGGGTGATGATAGAGGTACCCTTTCCTGAAGCCACCGAGAACGTCAACTGGTATAACTCATCGACCAGGGAACAACTCCAACATGTGGGGTGACCGAAATGGTAAAAGGAAAATTTGTTTTCACCCCATTGCTTAAAACGGCTGACAACATTTTATTATTCCATTTACATGAAAGCAGATAAACAAAATCCACCACTGATTTGCAGAAGGCCAACATTTGATTGATCCTTACAGAATGGGCAGCAAAATTCTCTCCCAAATAGATTTATCACACTAAAATCCACTGAATTGCATCTTTTTAAGAGTGGGTTTGGGACCAGCAGTTAGCATAATGGCTATGTCGCTGGACCCCCACGTAGTCGACCGCGGTTCAAGTCCCGGACCCGGTGGCTTAAACTCACACCAGGCACGTGCATACGTGCCCAAGATCCCGAGAGGAGAATGGAGGAGAAGTGATTGAGGAGTGGCCATCCCCCCTGGGGGGTGATTTCTCACTTTCTGTCTCTCTGTCTCTCTCTGTCTGTCTGGCGAGTGCACACGCCCTATAGCAAAAACCTCTCCAAAAAAAAAAAAAGAGCAGGTTTAATGGTATATGAATTTTAACCAGATTTAAAATGTTTCAGTCACTGTAATGATATACCAGCCTAAATCCTCGAACAACTCAAAGAGTAAGCATGGTGTGTGCACTCCTCCTGAGGCTCCTACACAAACACACACAGACACATGAACATGTTCAGGGTGCTCCAATCCTCAGATTGTCCATGAGACCATCAAGCAAAGCCAGTGAGATATAGTCCTCTTTTAAATAAAATGTACTCATAGGATACACATTTCTCTGTCCCGCTTTTTCACTTAACGTTCTCATAAACCACTTTCCATGTCAATGAATATGGGCTAGAGTCAGTCTTTTAAATGCTTGAAAAATATTTGAAGTTAAAATACTCGTAATTAATTTGACGTTAAGGATTTTGCTAATATAAACAAAGCTGCTCTCAACGTATGCAAACATAATTATTTTCTATTTCTTAAAAACAGGATTGCTGTTTAGGAAGGGGGGGAACATTGAAGTCCCAGACCCAGAAAGAAACATGCCACACATGCATGCATGCCCAAAATCTCCAAAGGAAGAGAAATGGCAAGAGAAATGGCATGACCACTCCCCATAGGGGATGATTTCTTAATCCCCCTTGCCATGTGCATACATGCCCACTGCCAAAAAAAAAGGCGGGGGGGGGGGGGGGCTCAACACTAAAGAGATGGAGAAATGGGTGCAACACAGGGGATCTAGGGACCAGCAGATGGTAAAAAGGTTACATCACTGGACTCTCACATAATCGAGCATGGTTCAAGTCCTGGATCCCATGGCTTAAAACTCATGCCAGGCGCATGAGCACATGTGCCCAAAATCCCAAGAGGAGAATAAAGGAAAAGGGATTGCGGCATGGCCATCCCCCGGGGGGCGATTTCTCACTTTCTGTCTCTCTGGCAAGCACACGTGCCCTGTATCAGAAATCTCTCAGGAAAAAAAGGGGGATCTATTAAAGTGGACAGGAAAAAAACAAAACAGGTAAAAAAAAAAATAGGTAATAATAGAAAACTCAAAATCTAAGGAAACCTTGCCACATAAGAAGAGCTGGATGAAAAAGAAGACCTGAAGACTATATTCAGAAAAACAAGTCTGTGCCTCCACTTTTCCCCACTCAAGTATGGATCTAGTACCCATCCAGTACCACATTTCAGGTGCCAAAGAAACCTCCCAGGTCTGCTCCTTGTCCAGTCTGGTTCTGCAGCATTAACCACAGAGAAGACTGCACCAGACCCAGCAAGGCACAGGAAGAGAACAAGTATGCCAGTATTTAAGAGGACACCAAATTCAGCTTGCTGAAAAAGTGGCAGGGCTGAGTACAGCAGGGAAGTACAACTAGTCCCCTAAACTGACTCGTCTAGAGAGATGAATGCCCACAACTAAGAGAGGACATTCTGTGAAAACAATCAGAAAATGACTTCTAATTTTAGCTGAGTATTTATGACAGTATTCCAAACTTACAAATTTGCCACTGCCATTAAAGAAAAAAACTGGCAAAGACTGATCTCTAAGACATTAATTAAGATCTTTAATTTACTCAGAGCTCCCAAAAAGGGTAGAAATGACCTTTCAACCTGGCCTACTAAGAAATACATAAACATGTGGGACCAGCAGGTGGCATGGTGGTTAAGGCGCTGGACTTCGATGCCAACCGTGGTTCAAGTCCCAGACCTGGAGGCTTGCTTTCTCACTTTCCCTCTCTCTGTTTGTCTCTCTCTGAGCGAATTAAAAATAATAATAAATAAAATTAAATAATTCTTTACCAAAAAAAGAAATACATAACATAAATATATAAGAAACACAGATCAGCCTAACTCAGCTTTTTTTCCATCCTCTCCCTTCACTGACTTGGCTTCAGTCACACTTACTTTCTATTCTGGAATTATACTACTTATTAAGGCGCAATCTAATCTACCTATGTTTGCCTACATATAGCAAAAACCCAATAAATAGGCAGGCACAAACTCACACGTGATTAAAGCTCAGTCACTTGTTTATAGCTGGTCCTACGTCATAGGTTCAGCCATCCTAAGAAAATATTAGATGGGAATACCCCAAGTAATGTTCACAAACCTTCAAGATAAGGTTATCAAAGGTAACAGACCCAATCAACACCTGAAGCCACATGTCAGTGCCCAGGGGTCAGACCAGGTACACGGTTGTCCTTACAGAGGGGCCTAGCTGGAATGTGGCTTGTTTGGGTGCACACAATTCAACACAACTACTGATTACTCTCAGAACTAAAAAGGTTTGAGTCTCGGACCTGGCAGCTTGCTTTCTCACTTTTTCTCTTTCTCTGGTCAAATTAAAAAATAGTAACAATAAGTAAAATTAAATAAATCACTCTTTAAAAAAAAAGAAAAGAAGAAAAGTAGGCATCAACCCTAAAGGAAGAAGCTCCAATTACCAACAACCACTACTTCCACCAAAATTTAGGACAGACCCTACTCAGTCATTTGAAATTACAATATCTTGGGGCCATGGTGGTTAAAGATACTGGATTCCCATATGGCAGACCATGGTTCGTGTCCCAGACCTGGCGGCTTGCTTTCTTCCTTTCCCTTTCTCTCTCTATAGTCAAATTTAATCTTAAAATAATAACAAATGGAATTAAATAATTCTTTATTTTAAAAAATTACAATATCTCTTGCTCCTCCCACAAGTATCATGTGTAAGTACAATGAAACTCCATAACTCACATTCTCAATGAACTGGGTATTAGACAGCATGAGGAAGTCATTGAAGACATTGTGCAGGCGACAGTCTGTGGCTTTAGTCTCTCGAATTAGTCCGTCTACTTGTTTCTTGATTTCATGGGTCCTAGAGATCGTCTGCTGTGAGAATTCCTGTAGAAACTGCAGCAGCTATTTTAAAACACACACAGGAGCATCAATATTATATGTGTCTATGTTGTGCATCAAAGCAAAAAATAACCTGTTTCCTTTCACCTTGTGTTCGTAGACTGTACAAGGAATGGTGCTTTTGAGGGGACAGGCTGAATATGCCTTACCTAAAAAGCTTGGGACCATAAGTGTTTTCAATTGTGGATTTTCTCAGGTTTGGGAACATATATGACAACATATTGCCTAGAGGACTCAAAACTATTGGTTTGTTTAATGCACACTACTCACAGAGCCTGAAGTTAACTTCATATCATATTTTGTATTGTAGTGTTTTGACTGTGACACCTTCTCCCCCTCCACATGTACATGCACGCGCACACACACGCACAAGGGCAAGTGCGGAATGCTCACTTGTGGGGCTTTGTCAGGACTCAAAAACTTTCAGTTTGGAGCATTTCAGATTTTTAGATTGGGGGGCTCAACCTGTACCAAGACCAAGTGGCACTTCACAAAGGAAAGGGAACAAATCACCACCGCCGGCAAAGCTCCTATTCACAGGGGACTCCAGAATTACAGTTCTGGGTTTTTTGTTTTGTTTTGTTTTGTTTGAGAAGTTTTTGCTATAGGGCCGCCAGACAGACAGAGAGAGACAGAGAGACCGAAAGCGAGAAATCCGCCCCCCCAGGGGGGATGGCCACGCCACAATCCCTTCTCCTCCATTCTCTTCTCGGGACTTGGGCATGCACGCACACACGCCCAGCGTGAGTTTAAGCCACCGGGTCCGGGACTCGAACCGCGGTCAGCTACATGGGAGTCCAGCGACACAGCCATTCTGGGTTTTTAGCGGCCCGGCTTGTTGAGTCCAAGGATATGAACACGCTAGCTTGTTCCGCTCCCTAGTTCAGGTGCCACACAGAAAACCTCACTAGTGCCAGAGCAACCCGTCAGCGTGGTAGACACGGATCTGTCCCTTGGGATGAAGCTGAGCGAGCCGCCAGAAAACCCAAACGAAGACGAGAACCCGCGAGGGCAGAGGCCGCCTCTCCCGCAGGAGCCTGCGGGCCACGGCGGGGTTTTCCGGGACCAGGGGGCGTGTCCCTGAGCGAAGGGCGCCGGCGGCGGCAGGAGCGGCCGAGGGGCTCCGCGCAACCACCCGCAGGCCCGGCCGCCCTCCCCGGGGCCCGGGCCCGCCACTCACGCCCGCGTCGGCCGCCAGCGACCAGCTCTGGCTGCTCCTGCGGATCTCCTCCACCGACCAGGGCCGCTCCCACACGGCCTCCGCCGCCGCCCGCTCCTGCTCGGGGCTGGTCCGGTTCATCTGCAGCGGGAGGACGAGGAAAGGGCTGAGCCTGGAGCGGCGGCCCCGCCCGCCGCCGTCACCGTCCCCGCCGCCACTGTCCCCGCCGTCACCGTCCCCGCCCGCCCGCCGCCGTCACCGTCCCCGCCCGCCCGCCGTCGTCACCGTCCCCGCCGCCCTCACCGTCTCCATCCCCGCCGCCGCCACCGTCCCCGCCTCCCGCCCGCCGCCGTCACCATCCCCGCCCTCACCATCCCCGCCTCGCGACCTGCGGGCTCCTAGGCCCACACCCGCTCCCGCCGCGGCCCGCACAGCCCCGGAAGCCGAGCCCCAGCCCGCGGACCCCGGGCCCGCCGGTCTCACGTGACCTGGCGTCACGTGACGGGGACTGCGCGTGACGCGGCGCGCAGCGCCTCGGGAGGCAGCCGCCGCCTCTGCCGGGAGCCTGGGACCGGCGGCGGGCGGGCGCCAGGGGGCGCCGCAGGGTCCGTAACCGCAGCGCGGGCCCGGCGTGGCCACGGGCTCCTTCGATGGCCCGCGTCGGCCCTCTGCGCCCGCCCGCTCACAGCCCTCGACCTTGCGACACTGCGCTGGGGCTCGCAGGCAACAGCCCTCGTCCACAGGCGGGAAACGCCGGTATAATCCGTCCTCACCTCCATCCCCGCTGGCCCTGGCGTCTGGCTGCTCCACCTCACTGGCTTGAGGTCCCCCTGCCCTGTCACGCCTGTGCCAGAGCGACTTTGGGGACTTTTAAAAATACACGTCCCGATTTCTTTGCATTCATGTGTGCCCGAGGGCGAGTATGTAACACCCCTGGGCTTTCCTCCTCTGCAAGGTGAAGATGCTGGGGAAGCCGAGGTCCTATCTGTGCAACAGCCAGGGCTGCGCTCGGCATGGCTGAGCACTCCCTCGATTTCACTGCTCCCCCACGTCCCTGGGCTGTGGAGCGCTTGGGGCTGTTTTGTACTCACCTCAGTTGTCACCGTTGGAGCCTTTCCGTTGTTCCAAGTTTAGCTTATGTGACTCGAGAGTTATTTTCTACATGTTTGTAAAATACTTATCCTCAAGTATTACATTGTATTATAATCATTTTATTCATATAACAATCTCTCCTTTAATAATAATAGCTCCGTTTATGAAATGGTTTTATTTGCCAAACAGTTTATCATATTCTTTCTTTTTTAAAGGTTTTTGCCAAAGGCCATGTGTGCTCCCAGGAGAGAGTGAGAGGGAAGGTGAGAAGTCACCCACACACAGACACCTGCACCCCTCATCCTCCCATGAATAGGGGCTGGGGAGGGGATGGCCACACCACAATCTCTTCTCCATTCTCCTCCTGTGACTTTGGACACACACACACCTGGTATGATTTTCCAGCCACCAGGTCTGGAACTTGAACCACAGTCAGCCATGTGGAAGTCCAGTGCCTTAACCACTATGCCACCTGCTGGCCCATATATCAGTTCATTTAATTTGCACGATCACCCTGTGAGGTAGGGATTGTTTTTCCCCACGTAATTGTTTATGAAACAGACACTGACATGATTAAGTAACTTACTCATGTTAGAGAATCAGTAAAGAAAAAGAATCAGGAACCCACACTGTCAACTAATAGATAACGTTTACACTGAGAGTTAACACTGAGACCGTCTTAAGGGGTCTTCATCGCAGTTGTCACTGTGAAAGTTTGTCAGAATCTAAACTGAGTCATTTGTGTCAGCCCGAGCTAAACCCTAACCCCAGCAGGGCGCTAGAGAGGAGCTATATTCTCACTAGTGTGCCGGATAGCAGGAGCTGCTGCGGGTGCCCTTGCCAGAACCACCCCTGGATGCTGAAGACCACTACAGCCTGACACGAGGGTGCCTTCTGCAAAAACTTTTGCCCAGAGACTTGCCTGTCCCACCTTGTTCTGATACCACTCTTACTATTGTTGGGTAGCCAAGGATAACTGACCCAGAACAGCTGGTACAGGCTCCTCTCAGCCTTCCCCTCCCAGTGCTGGTTCTTGCCTTTGAAACCTGCTTACCAATGAAAGACCTCGGACACTTACTCAAGACTACTTGGGTGGGTGTTTTTCCAGGCCCTGCTCACACATATATTTATCTTAGAAAAAACTCTTTAAAGTGTTTTAGAGAGTTTGGTTACTTCTGTCAACACCATCTACTAACCTAGCATTTATTAAAAAACCCTTTGGAACTTGGTTGGTGAGATTGAACTGAGCCAGTCACCAAACTTGGATCTCATCTAATGTCATCATAGGTGACTTCAGAGGCCACAGGGGTGATCCTGGCCTCCATGTGCTTAACAGCATTAACTGAGCACCTACACCCGGGACCTCACGGCCTGAAACTTTCTGCCTTCCAGGTCTGAAGTGCAATAGACCAGCCTCTTAAACTCCGGATCTCGCTCCTCCGTAAGCCATCGAGTCGACTAACCCACCTGTAGTCTCCGAGTGCCCCTCTTTCCCTCCATTCTATGCTCTTAGCTCCATTTCCTTGTCTATTTTTGCACAGAGCCCCACAATATTAATCTTCAACTTGTCTCGACAGCCCCTTTAATATCCTCACCCCGTGTTTCACCAGGCAGCTCCCAACTTCGCATCAGTCGGCCTCCGCCCTTTCCCTTTTCCTGCTCCTGGGCTAGGGAAGGAAGGCACTAGGAATTCACGTCCTGACAGTCAGTTGGCCCTTCAGCACCATGGCAGTCCTTCCGGTCATCCCTGTCTTTATACTCACTCTCAGTAAGCTTTCTTCCGTAATTTGCCCACGTTGTTCAAACTTGCCTCTTCCAAATGGAGTGGACTCTTTCCCCCACCCCGCCCCACAGATACACATCTCTCGTACTTAAAATGTTTTTATATTTGGAACTGACAGTGGTGCACCAACAAAATGTGACATTCTGAGACAAACCCAATGAGAAGTTTGCTGGTTCAATGCCAGGGATTTCTCTGAGTACGTGGAGTGCACGTGGACCCATGATTCAGCGTTAGCTGGGCCTGGGGTGGACTGCAGCGTCAGGATCATGTTGGGAGTGCTGTCTCTCTGTCTCTGTCTTTGTTCTCTGTCTCTCACTCATGGATTAATTAAACTTTTTAAAAATGTATGTATTTTACACCTTCTGTAGTTGCACACAGCAGAATTCAACTGGCAAACCCAAACAAAATAGATTTTGAGAGAAAGATTGTAGAGCTCTCAGAACTTAGGGAAAAGCTAGGCAGAGAGGCCTTGGGAGGGACATAATCCAGAGGAACTCAGAACAGTGCTTTGAACAAACGCCGTCAGAAGGACTCTGCTCCAGCCATTTCTCTTCTTGTTTCACCTCTGAAATTTCCATTTCCTGAAAGAGAATCAGATTGGCTTCCCTTAGGTCACAAACACACTCTTCTTTTGTTTTTTTTGAAGAGGTTTTCACTATAGGGCGCATGCACTCGCCAGACAGAGAGAGACATAGAGACAGAAAGCGAGAAATCACCCCCCAGGGGGGGATGGTCACGCCGCAATCCCTTCTCCTCCATTCTCCTCTCGGGATCTTGGGCACGCACGCACATGCGCCCGGCGTGAGTTTTAAGCCACCAGGTCCGGGACGCGAACCGCGGTCAACTACGTGAGAGTCCAGCGACATAGCCATTACGCTAACTGCTGGTTCCCAAACACACTCTTCTTATTGGCACTTCTACCAGGACCTCATAGAAGGGAGAGATGAGCCCTAACCCCATCCCCGCTACCCCAATTTAGGGACTATCGTAAAAAGGCAGAAGGATGTGAGGCAAATGAAAACAGCAGGCTGCCAGCTCCTGCAGTCCTTCCTTCCACTCTCTCAAAAAGCAGTCCCTGCTCCTGCCCAGGGCCGATGACCAAACCCTCACCCAAGCTCTTCTGGCGTGCCCTGGGATGCTGCTCTATCTGGACCTTTCCTGGTGTGTTAAGGCTTGATCTCTTGACTGGCACATCTCACCCAGTTCCTTTTCAAATATTCTTAAGTCATACATTTTTAAAATTATTTGTTTACGGGGCCTGGCAGGTGATGTGGTGGTTAAGGCACTGGACTCCCACATGGTCGACTATGGTTCAAGTCACAGAGCTGGTGGCTTTCTTTCTTGCTTTCCTTTTCTCTCTGGTCAAATCAAGATAATAATAATTAAATAATTATTTTTAAAAATTTGCTTATGGCAGAGAGTTCAGATAAACCTACCCATCAGAAAATATATTAAAATTACCTCACTTTATTCATCCATAACACAGGAATTGTACAATCTCCAACAAAATCCTCGGAGAAAAGGTCCATAATCTTCAAGGAAAATACGTGGCTCAACATCTAAGAGCTGAAGGCTTCTGGTTCTCCAGTTATGTCTTCAGTTTAACCAAGAATCTCTTGGGTTTAACTACCCAACCTCCCCTTGGCTCAGAGCTCACCCAAATACAGCAGAAGGCAGGGACCCTCCTGCCACCTGAAGTGATGCCATTGTCACTCTTGTTGACGAGAAGTGGTTGGCAGGTTCTAGCAAGAGACATCACAGCCTCTCCTAGCAATCTAATTCCTGCTTTTATAAAGAATTCTTTATTTCACTTTATTTATTATTATTATTTTTTGATTTGCTATAGAGCACATATGCTCATCAGAGAGAGAGAGAAAGAAAGTGAGAAAGTAAACTGCCCAGTCCGGACCCGAACTGTAATTAACTCTGTGGGAGTCCAGCACCTTAACCACCATGCTACCTGCTGGCCCCCCTGCCTTGACAGTTTAATCAAGGAAATGCCTCACAGTATTCCTTGGCAGGATTGTTCACTCACCCATTTGCTTCACTCCTGCAACTGGCAGAGAGATTTATTACATATAGTATTTAAATATTAGCTAAATAAACTATAACTATAGGGCCGGCAGATGGTGTGGTGGTTAAAGTGCTGGATATGGCCGACCATGGCTTAAGTCCCAACCTGGTGGCTTGCTTTCTAGTTTCTCTCTCTCTCTCTCTCTCTCTCTCTCTCTCTCCCTGTCTCTCTCTAGTCAAATTGAAAATAATAACGATAATAATCATAGTAATAATAAATAAAATTAAATAAATAATTATTTTTAAAGACTATAGCTATATACCTGCTGTACATAACTTAAATTCTTCTCATCTTTTCGATTTTGACTTTTCAACTTGAAATCACTTCAGGTTTACAAAAAAGTTACAAGAGTTATACAAAAATTCCCATGGATGCTTTACTCAGTTTTCACAAGTTTTTGTACCTTACATAAACATGTAAGGTACAAAACCACAACCTAGAAATGAGCACCGATCCGTTATTATTATCTAATCTACAGACCTTGTTCAAATTTCATCGCACGTATTAGCTCTTTAATAGAGCAGAATTCCACCCAGAACCACGCAGAGCATTTGTCATGGCTCATGCACACGCTCCCAGCATGTCTTCAGGCGGCCCGATCCAGGGCTTGAATCGCAGAGCTGGTCATGTGGGATCCAGTGCCTTAACCACCAAACCAACTGGCCCCAGAATTCTTCTACAGAAAAACACACCATTGTAACTGCACGGCTCAAGGGATGTTCGCAAACGGGACACAGCACTCTCACCTGCACTCAGATCAACATGGCTCCCTCCTCTGTTCCCATCCAGCCTTGACCTCCCTCTCACCAAGGGCAACTGCTGCCCAGACTGCTAACAGCATCAATTAACTCCATCTATTTTTGTGCTTTCTAAAAATACAATGAAATGTCCTCATTTGGGGTCCCCTTGGAGCTGGCCCTGAGACACGGGTTTCTCTGCAGGTCGTTTATTTGTGAGGTGCAGGGGACGTGGGGTGGGGCGTGAGGAAGGGATCCAGAGAAGGAAGAGAGCAGCCCAGAAAGCTGTGTGATGCGACAAGTGGCGCAGCGGGCCAGGGGCTTGCTCCTGTGGAGAGTCTCTGAAAAACGAGGTGAAACACATTCCTCGGAATTCTCTCAATCCAGGGAAAAGAGGGTGCGGGCAATTTATGCAGTCAGCCACGAGCTGTCCCACTAATGTCCTTTTTCTGCTCCGGCATCGCACCCAAGATCCCATGCTGCCTTTAGTTGCTGTGTATTTAGTTGCTGGAAGGTTCTTCAGGGTTTTTTTTTTTTTCTAGTTAGTTGTCTTATTTCATGACCTTGGTACTGCTGAGAAATAGTGTCCCGTTATTTTGTAGAATCCCTTCATTCTACAAAGTTTGGGTTTGTCTCCATTCCTCCCTGTTTTAAGATAAAGAAACTAAGGCACGAGGGGAGAGAAGCCGTTTCTTAAGGTCACACAGCAGTAGTGGAACAGACCCAGGCCAGAGAACCCTTCTTAGCACTAAGCCATGAAGAATTCTTAAACCATTTAACCGAATTATTTACAAAATGTTACAAAATGGGGAACAGCAGGTGGCGTAGTTGTTAAGGCGCTGGACACTCCCACATGGCTAACCATGGTTGGAGTCCCTGGACCTGGAGGCTTGCTTTCTCACTTTCCCTCTCTCTTTCTCTCTCTCTCTCAGTCTCTCTGGTCAAATTAAAAATAAACGAATGAATAAATAAAGTTAAATAAATAATTTTAAAACATTTTATTTATTCATTCGTTTATTTTTAATTTGACCAGAGAGACACAGAGAGAGAGAGAGAAGGTGAGAAAACAAGCCACCAAGCCCAGGATGAGAACTGTGGTCAGCCATGTGGGAGCATCTAGCACCTTAACCACCACACCACCTGCTGGTCCCAAATTAAAAAATTTTTTAAAGTTACAAAATGATAATATTACTTCTTACCTGAAAAGGTTTTTTATGGCTTTTACATATATTAGAAAATTAAATTAATAAGTTTCATTAAATTAATATGTCTCATTTTTAAGTTGCAGGGTATTTCTTTTTCTTTTTCTCATCTTTTTTTTTTTTTACTCATTTTCATTATTTTATATATACTTTTTTTTTTAAGTTAACCAGAGAGAGAGACAGAAAAGTGAGAAAGCTAGCTGTCAGGTCTGGGACTCAAACGCGGTCAGCCACACAGGAGTCCAGCTGTCTTAACCACCACACCACCTGCTGCCCCAGTACAGGGGTACCTTAATGGGCAGGGAGAAGAGACAGATCTCTTCCACGGATTTGATCTTCCTGTCTTTGACCAGGCGGCCCAGCTTGGTGACCGGGATCCACTCCTTATCCTCGGCCTTGCCACTGTGAGCTCTGCAGTCGCGACTGCGGCCCTGGCCCGGCCTTGACCATGGCCCCGGCACCAACCACAGAGAACGTGGTTGAACCCTCAATGGAAGCCGTCCCAGCCTCCTCTCCTGGGGCCCCCGAGGTCTCTGGGCCTTGCCACTGCACTGGCATCTGCGCCATTTTGTGTTTTCTCAGAGAAGTCTTGAGAAGTCAAACAGCATCTATCAATAATATACCAAGTACTTAGGATGCAGAGTAATCACATCCATCCACATTGCAGTGCAGTAGTTTACTGTCTAATAAATGAAGAGGGATCTCGATTTATACTATAGGGTGACTCATAATGCTAAGAGGTGGTTTGTAAAACCAAAGCTTGGGCTAGCAGGTGGCATCATGGTTTAAGGCAGCTGGATCCCACATGGGAACTGTGTGGTTTTAGTACTGGACTTGGTATCTTGAAAAACATGCCATATGTGTAAGTGCTTGCCCAAATCCCAATAGGAGGGCGAAATGGAGGAGAAGCAATTGTGCCAGGACCATCCTCCATGAGGGAGGGGGGGTACTTCTTTTTTTTTTTTTCCCCGCCATAGAGTGTGTACGCTCGCCAGAGACAGTTAAAAACAGTAAGAGAGGGAAAGTAAGAAATCACGCCCTGGGAAAACGACCACATCTCAATCCCCTCTCCTCCATTCTCTCAGAGTCTTGGACATGAATGCACACATCTGGAGTGTTTTCAGGCCACCGGGTCTGGGACTCAAACCTTAAAGTAGGCTATGTAAGAGCCAGCACCTTAACCACCTCGCCACCTGCTGGCCGTGGCAGGTACTTTTCCACTTTGCTCCCTCTGTTTCTTTGTCTTCTCTCTCTCTCTCTCTCTCTCTCTCTCTCTCTCTCTCTCTCGGATGAATACACACACCCACTAACAATTTTTAAATTCATTTTTAATATAACTTAACCATGATTTTGAGAAAAACTAATATGTTAGGTCTAAAAATTTTAACTATTTACAAAAATTTCACTTACAAAGAGGACATCTCTTTCTGTGCCTCAGTTTTTTCATTTGAAAAAAGGATAATAGTGTCTATTATACAGGATTATGTGCAAATAATGCAACAAAACAGGCAGAATCTATGGAAATGCTTGGAACATAGAAGAAATATACTCAAGAAATATATGTGTCCTGAGCATAACAAAGACCATATATGAAATACCTACAGAAAACATTATTCTCAATGACTAAACACTGAAAGGTTTTGGGACCAGCAGGTGTCATGGTAGTTAAGAGTGTGGAGTCCCACAATGGCGACTGTAGTTCGAGTCCCAGATCTGGGGGCTTGCTTCCTTGCTTTCCCTTTCTCTCTCTCTGGTCAAATTAAAAAGTAATAATAATAATAACATAATGAGGGACCAGCAGTTGGCATAATGACTTTGTCACTGGACTCCCATGTATTCGACCATGGTTCGAGTCCTGGGCCCAGTAGCTTAAACTCACACTGAGCACATGTGCGTGTGTGCCCAAAATCCCAAGAGGAAAATGGAGAAGGGATTGCAGCATGGCCATGCCCCCTGGGGGGTGAGTTCTCACTTTCTGTCTCTCTGTCTCTCTCTGTCTTTCTGGCGAGCCCTGTAGCAAAACCCTCCCTCCCACACACAAAAAAATACATATAAAATTATGTCATCTGCAGAAATAAATTTTACATTTTCCTTTCAAATTTGGATGTCTTTTATTTCTTATTCTTGTCTAATTGCTCTGGCTAGAACTTACAGTGGTATGTTGAATAGAAACGATAAGAGTGGTACCCTTGTCTTATTCCTGATCGTAGAAGAAAAGCTTGCTCAAACTGCTCCATAGCGCAGTGGCTAAGTGCTATGTAGAAGGAGCCAGATCTCGTGTGGCTGACTACAGTTTAAATCATGGTCTTAACCACCACGCCACCCGCTGGTCCCCCTTGTGTCCAATTCTAAAAGAACAGGCCAGAGAGAGAGAAGTGGGAAGCTCACAGTGTCTGTCACAATAGGAGTGAGGGGTTGGGAATTCTCTCCAGTGATTTTACGTCTCTGCTACAGAGAGTCATGTTTGCTGAGGTCCCTGGCCCCCTTGTCCTGGTGTGTGTTGGGCACGGCAGGTGAATTAGCAATCTATTCTAGACCCAGCAGGCTGGCAGTCTCCCCTGTGAATTGGCCCCCCTATGATGCAGACTTGCAGCTTTCCCAGAGTTCTAGCTGTGATTCGTATTTGACAAGGTCCACTTCACCCCTACAAGGAAACCTGCTTTGCAAAGTGTTCCAGCCGGACTCAGTGGCATCCCATGCTCCCCACCTCTCCGGAGCCTAGGCCATCTAGGCTGTGGGTATGTTGCTAATCTCTTACTGCACCTAATTTATTTATTTATTTAATTTTTTGGAGAGGTTTTTGCTATAGGATGTGTGTACTCGCCAGAAAGACAGAGACAGAGAGACAGCAAGAGAGAAGTCACCCCCCAGGAGGATGGCCACATCATAATCCCTTCTCTTTCATTCTCCTCTCAGGATCGTGGACACACACATGCGCCCGGCGTGAGCTTAAGCCAGTAGGTCCGGGACTCGAACTGTAGTTGACGATATGGGAGTCCAACAATGTAGCCATTACACCAATCGCTGGTCCCAGAGGTGCTGTCTCTCTTGCTTATGGAAGAGAGAAAAAAAGGAAAGAAAGAAAGAGAGAGAGAAAGGAAAGAAAGGAAGAAAGAGAAAAAGAAAGAAACTCTAAAAAATAATAACGAATGATGACCATGTGGAAAAACAGCCGTAGCCCATGCAGGTGTCCCTCTACTCTTCCAGAGCTTTGAGTCCTTTCTTTTTCTGACCCAGGCCTGACATTCGAGATCACTGTCTTGCTAAGAACTCAAAACATGCCTGTGTTGGGCCCTGCAGGTGGCGTGGTGGTTAAGGATACTAGACTCCCACATGGCCAATCACAGTTCAAGTCCCAGACCTGGCGGCTTGCTTGGCTTGCTTTCTTAGTTTCTCTCTCTCTTGCTCACTTGCACTGGTCAAATTAAAATAAATAAATAAACGAAGTTAAATAAAATAATTATTTAACAGGAAAAAAATGTCTGTGCTGAGACTCAAAATGTGGCAAGGCTCCTTTGCTCAAGGCCCTGTGTGCATCCTCCTGCCTATGTGGGTGGGAGGCCAAGAAACATGGGTCCTAGAGGGCTCGAAGCCCTTCTGTTTTCAGGAAGTCCGCTAGCATGGTCCAGTTCTTTACAAAGCTCTGGCAGGCCTGAGGCATTAGGTGTCTTCCCTCCCACCCTGGCAGCCCTGAGGCAGCGCTGGTACCACCCGTGCTGTGGACTGCAGTTGTCCCCATGCACTGTGCTGGGGGACTCTCGAGACCCCCTTGCTTTCCTCGGCCCACAGGGAGGGAACAGAGCATCCCTGCCCTGATGAGGGGCCTCCCACTTATTAGGGGCTCAGTTACGTGCACCCTGAGAGGAGGAACGGCCAAGGTCAGCGCTCCCTCTCAGGGGCCCACGAGCGCTCAGTCCATTTCTCACCCTCCGGCCCTCTTGCCCCGGCCTAGGGGCTCGTCACTCCTCTGCGTGGGTGTTGGGTGTCCTTGCTTCTGCGCCCAGTGCCCAGTAAGACCTGGATGGTTAACACCCGAAGAAGTCCTTTTCTTCTAAACTGTTGTCTCCTCCCATAGGACTTGAAAGTCTATTTTGAAATTAATATCTGAACTTGATTGATTTCTCTCTGAATTACTGCAGGAGGCATCCTTTCCTGAGCCAGGGGACCAGGAAGAGCAGGGTAGCGAGGGGGGGGGGGGGGGGAGTGGGGGTGGGGTGGGGGGACAGCCTCACTGGCTAACACTGTCCAGACCGCTCCTGACTGTGCAGTTGATTCGGGAACCTCATGTTTATCTCCTTTAAATATTATCAATATTTGTCTGCCTTAATCATCCTTTTTTTTTTTTTTTTGGAGAGGTTTTTGCTATAGGGCGCGTGCGCTCGCCAGACAGACAGAGAGAGACAGAGAGACAGAAAGCGAGAAATCACCTCCCGGGGGGATGGCCACGCTGCAATCCCTCCTCCTCCATTCTCCTCTCGGGATCTTGGGCACGCACGCACACGCACCCAGTGTGAGTTTAAGCCACCAGGTCCGGTACTCAAACTGCGGTTGACTACGTGGGAGTCCAGCAACATAGCCATTATGCTAACTGCTGGTCCCAATCATCCTCTTATGAATATAGGACAAGCCAAGTACTTATTAAATATTTACCTATCTTAATTCCTCCTCCTTTCCACTGTAGGGCAAATTAAATATTTACCCACTTCAGTCTCTCCTTCTTTTGACTTTAAGACAAGCAGGTGAGAAAATGCCATTATTTACTCTTTATTTTACTTTTCCTGTAGAAGTGTGACAGGTGTGAAGGGGGACAAGTCACCTGGAACAGGCGATAGAGGGTCAGGTTCCGTGACGGGAGGTCACAGAACAAGGCACCTGGGCCCGACAGGGAAGGGAGGAACCGTCCAAGCAGCGTGGAAGGTGGCAAATGCACCCACCAGATGGTGTGAGGTCAGCTGGGGGTAAGGAGGCCACGTCCTCACCCTTCATCACCACCCGGGTGTGTGTTCTACAACGCCTGTCTCTGCCAGAGAACGTCTCCTTTCTAATACCATTTTCACTTCCCAGAATTCTGTGGAGACTTTCGCAGTGCCCACAGCAGACCCCAGGAGCGTGGGCCTGACCCCAACATTGGTGTCGTCTTCATTTCTGTGTGATGAGACCCGGGGGCGAGGGGGCACCGTTGTCAACAGTGCGAGGGAAAGGGTCTCTAGGGACGTGGGCACAGTGGGTGAGAAGCAGGATGGGATCCGAGGAAATCTGATTTTGGAAGGAGAACTGCATTTGAGTCCTAACTGGCTCGAGCCTTTAAAGGCCTTTGAGCAGGCTCTACAGACCGAAAGCAAGGGCCACGCGGAGGAAGGGGGACGCTCTGTGCAGCCACCTCCCGTTAGCCCTGAGGCTAGCCCGGCTCGAGCCCGCCCTCCCCACTTCTCTCTCTCCTTAGACTTCTGCCTCCTGCGGCCTCCTGCCTCCAAGTGCGCACCTGTCTACGTGGAGAGGCACAGCCTTCCCGTGTGCCTGTCCACTTGCTTCCACACTCTTGTTAAAGGCCATCTGCTCCCTTCAGTCCCGGGCATCCACCAGTGTGATGTCAAAGGGAAGCCAGGGTGGGCGCCCTGCGGACACCAGGAGCCAGGCAGGAGGAAGCGGCCCCACGGGGTGCACTTCCCTGTTAGTGGCCCCTTTACTGGGCTCCTGGGGCTCCCCGCCCCCCCCCCCCCCCAGCACACAGATGGGTTTTAAGGCTAAGCAGGATGATGCCATATTTAGGATTTGTGTGCACCAAGGAGGCCACCTACGCTCAGCTCCCGAGGGTGTGCCCTTCAGCAAGCCTGTGCATCGTGGTGTTAGCCTGCCTGTGGGAGAGGAGTGAGCTGGACCCCGCTGTGGGCTCTGATAAAGCAGTGAAGCAGGAGCACCTCCATTTTGAACTCCTCCCTCTATTGGAAACAAGCTTTCTCCTTTTGCCTAGAGTAAACAGTGATTAACATTCCTACTGTCGGCTAAATAACCCCAAACTCCCTGCCTGAAGACGTTAGCCATGCAATAATCAAACGCCAAACCCCTCGCCCTGAGCCTGAAGACCATTAAGATTCCATTGTGTTTACATCTATATACTGCATTTCTATATCCTTTAGACAATTAGTTTCCGTCATAGAGTGCAGACACTCGTAATGTGATTCAATGTATGGAAGAAAATGAAATGAAAATAATTTTAAAAATGTTTAAAAAAAGGTTCCATTGTGTTTAAGCAAAGGTCTAGAGATTATTGACCCGCGTGAGCTGGCTTAGGACTGGCTTGTGCGTAGGAATCACCGCTCCTTCTGCTTATCACCTCTGGTTTTTGCCTTTACAAACCCCCTTCTTCCTCCACTCGGGGCTGCTGGGTCTTTGAGAGACGTGAGTCCTCCTGCAGTAAAACTCCAATGAACTTGGCTATATCTCGATGTCCTCTTATTCCTCACCGATTAGACTGTAACACAGAGTCCTCTGTTCCTACTAGGTGGGTGAAGAGGGCTTACGCTGTTTGAGGTTATCCTCCTTGATCCAGGCCATAAGGCGGCCAGAAGAAATCCTGACACCCAGTGGAGCACCCAACCAGCCCACAGGGAAATGTGTGGGCTACTGTCTACAGGTCACAGAGTCGGGCCACAGAAAGGGTGACGAGTGTCCCCGCAGGGTTGGGGTTCTCACCTGCAGTTGGAGAAGTGCAGTACTCTCCAACCGCGCCGATACTGCTAGTGTAAGCCGAGTTTGTACAACTCACATGAGTCAGCCATTTAGGATAGTCATGCTGAAAGGTGTGGCAGAAAACCAGATGCCAAAGAATGGAGAGATTAGGAGAGCTGTTCACTACGCCAGGCCAGGAACGGAAGAGTTAACACTCTGGATCTCTGGCCCCGACTGGGAGTTGGACACGTTTTTATGGGGGAATTGGGGAAAAGGAGGCCTCAGGAGGGGGAATAGGCTCAGAACCTGCCCTGCTCAGTGTCAAAGGGAGGAAGCACAGAAGCAGGAAGTCTAATCTATTTAAGATATTAATCTATTCAAGGTTTGTGGGTTAACTTGTAGCTCAGGGAGCGGCAGTAAGTTTGCTGGAGGGCAGAAACTTGGGCAGCTACCAACCCTGAGTTAGTCATGAATTCAGGGAACTTCCAATCAGTGTTATTGATCTGTTGTGGACAGAAGTTTGACTACTTTTCCAATTTTCCAAAATCTTTTCAAAAGGGGACTGGGGAAGTCATGCCACAAACTTTAACAGACCATTTATTTTCTATTAACAGGATTCTTCCTACCTCCTGTCCCTGGCATAGTATCTTTGAGATGTGTATTTCAACCAATTACAGTCTATTCTTGTGCTTATCTTTTCCCAAGACACAGAACTTCTCTTTTCCTTGAGATGTAGATTAAGCCTTTCTTTAACTAAGACACAGATCTTCCCTTCCAGTCACCAACCTAAGAATTGTGGAACCCACCTATAACCTACAAGCCCTCCACTTTTATATGTCCCACCCTTTTGGGCCAGACCAATGGAAAATCTTTTCACTAAATGTTGTCTGTCAATCTCAAAAACAAATAAAAGGAACCCCTGTCCATGATCACCCCGAGAAAGGCATGTATGCCTCTTCTCCGGACCTAGGTCACTCACAGTTGGCTTGGAAATAAACCGCATTAATTATTAATTATTAATTTTACAGTTGGTTATTTTTTTTCATTGACACTGTTAAAATGAGTTTATAGGATCAGCAGGTGGCTACAGGGTCAGCAGGTTGCTGACAGCAGTTCAAGTTCCAGACCTGGTGGCTTGTTCTCTCACTTTCCCTCTCTCTGGTGAGCACACATGCCCCATAGCAAATTTTAAAATAATGTTAAATAGATAATTCTTTTTAAAAATAGTCTGCAAGTTGTTTCATGAATGTTTCATCAAATTATGAAAGTTCAAGTGCAATCATGTTTGAAAACTATAAATGATGTATTTTTTTTTTCTTTGAGAGGTTTTTGCTATAGGGCGCGTGCGCTCGCCAGACAGACAGAAAGAGACTGAGAGATAGAAAGCAAGAAATCACCCCCCAGGGGGGATGGCCACACTGCAATCCCTTCTCCTCCAGTCTCCTCTCGGGATCTTGGGCACGCACACACACACGCCCGGCGTGAGTTTAAGCCACCAGGTCCAGGACTCAAACCACGGTCAACTACGTGGGAGTCCAACAACATAGCCATTAAGCTAACTGCTGGTCCCTAAATGATGTATCTTGTTTGTAGTAGGATAAACCTTTTTGGGACAAGCGGTTAGCATAATGGTTACATTGCTGGACTCTCACATGACTGACCACGGTTCAAGTCTTGGACACGGAGGCTTAAAACACACCAGGCAGGTGTTCATGTGTGCCCAAAACCCCAAAAGGAGGGTGCCAGCAGGTGGCATGGTGCTTAAGGGTATTGGATTCCCACATGGTCAACCGAGGTTCGAGTTCGAGACCTGGTGGCTTGCTTTCTCACTTTCTTTCTTTCTTTCTTTCTTTCTCATTCTGTCCCTCTCTGGTCAAATTGAAATAAACAAATGAATAAATAAATAAATAAATAATAAAATAATTCTTTAAAAAATTAAAATTCCAAGAGGAGACTGGAGGAGAAGGGATTGTGGCATGGCTATCCACTGGGGGTGGTTCTCACTTTCTGTTTCTGTCTCCCTAGCGAGTGCACATGCCCTATGGCAAAAATCTCTCAAAAAATAATAAGATAAACTTTTTTGTGGGGCCAGCAAATGGTATGGTGGTTAGGGTGGCTGGACTCCCACATGGCTGACCATGGTTTGAGTCCCAGACCTGGCAACTTGCTTTCTCACTTTCCTTCTCTCTCTGTCTCTCTCTGGTCAATTTCAATAAAATTGGAAAATAATTTTAAAAAGTAAAATAATGACGTGAATAAAATAAAATAATTCTTTTAAAAAATATAAACTTGTTTGCTTGCTTTCGCTTATTAGGGAGAAATATAGCATAGGAGGTTTGTGGTATAACATGCGCAAAATAAATTCCTTAAAAGAGGGAGAAAAGGGCAATAGGCATTTACATTTTCTCACCTGTTTACATATGCAAGTATCTGTTAGTGGAATCAGCCAGGTGACCCTCAGAGATGCCTTTGATACTCTGAGAAAAACACTGGACTTGGAGTCAGAATGAAAGAAATGTGACAAGTGTTTATTACTAACCCTTAATTTCTGGAGGATGTTTGCACTCACCAGCAGAAGGAGAGGGGAGGGAGATAGCACCCCTCAACTGGGCGTCCCCACGCCACAATCTCTTCCCCATTTCTTCTTCCTGTCAGGATTTCAGGCGTGCATCCACATGTACTTGGCATTGTTTTCAAGCCACCAGGGTGGGATTTGACCATGGTAGGCTACATGAGACCCTGCTCCCTAACCACTAGGGTACAAGGACAGCCTGAGAAATGTGGCAGAGGGTGCCTTGAGTTGCAGTTTTTCCTTTATTATCCCTTTTGTAAAGTGTATTTATTTCATTAATGCTGGAGCATACACGCACATGCCGAGAGGGCGAGCTGGATCCCTGTCTGAGACTTGTCATGCTGTGATTCCCTCTTCTGACCTTCCAGCTCACCAGGACCTTAGGCACACGTGCTTGCAGCTTGCTGTGTTTTCGCCACCCTGGGAATCTGAACCCACTGCCAGCCAAGTGGCCGCAGCACGGCAGTTCATCGCACAGGAGCAGCTGTGTTCTCGTCACCCTTCCAGCTTCCCTGCAGTAGAGCCATACATGCACCTATCTCCCAAATGAAGAAACAGAATCAAAAGGCTGTTACCTGCCCAAGGTCATACATGGCAGAGCCAAGACGTGAGCCCAGTTGTGTGGATGAACTTAGCCTATTCTCTTTAAGGCTGCCCTGAGCTGACATGGGGCTGCTGGAAACAGCGAAGTCGGCCAGCTGGAGTGGCTGCACATGCCTCTCCCTGAGGCTCGGGCTTCTTGTAGCATGACAAGTGGGTTCTGAGAAGGAGCACTCGAAACACGAGCATTTCAGTGGGGCAAGCCGGAAACTACAAGGACTCCCAGAACTTCATGGCTGCAAGTCATGAGGCCAGGTCAGATGCATGGGAAACATGTTACTCCTGATGATGGGGAGAAAGGTCATACCGCAGAAGAGCAGATATTGCTATGGTCATCTGTGAAGATCGAACCTGCCATACAGTGTTTTTTTTTTTTTGGAGAGGTTTTCGCTATAGTGCGCGTGCGCTCGCCAGACAGACAGAGAGAGACATAGAGACAGAAAGCGAGAAATCACCCCCCCCGGGGAATGGTCACGCCGCAATCCCTTCTCCTCCATTCTCCTCTCAGGATCTTGGGCACACATGCGCATGCATCTGGCTTGAGTTTAATCCGCCAAGTCCAGACTCAAACCACTGTTGACTACATGGGAGTCCAGCGACATAGCCATTATGCCTGCTGGTCCCCACAGTATTTCTTTTTTTGAAGAGAAAGATTTTTGCTATAGGATGTTTGCACTCGTTGGAGAGACAGAGAGATAAGAAGTGAGAAATCACCCCCTAGGGGCAACGGCCATGCCACCATCCCTTCTCCTACATTCTCCTTCTAGGATTTTGGGCGCGCACACACTTGCACCTGGCGAGTTTCAAGCCTCCAGGTTTGGGACTGAACCACAGTCAACTAAGTGGAAGTCCAACAATGCAACCATTTCACCATTTGCTAGCCCCATCCTGCATTTTAGTTAAGCTGAGTTTATCTGAAGCACCTCTTCCCTACTGCAGTCATAGAGTGCAATGTCTTTTTGTTTTTTTAAAATACACAACAGAGAGCATGTACACACTCCGAAAAGAAAAAAGAGAGGGAGAAAAAAAAAATACCCTGGACAGGGTCTCATCACTCTGTGATCCCCATGCCCCATGAATAGTCATCAGATTATTCATTGATGGTATATAACAAAATTATTTTAAATATTAAGCTTGTATCCTGAACCTTGTTAAAGTCATTTATTAGTTCTAGCAAAGAAAAAAAAAGTAAAATCCTTGGGATTTTCTACATCCAGATCAGGTTGGTCTGCAACAAATTGGGATCGCAAGCAAGTACACACAGCTGTGCCTTGTGAGCTCCCAGCTGACCTGGGCCGGGGATCCAGCACTACAAGGCTGCACTCTGAAAGAACAGGGAGGCCGGTCTTCTCCTGGGCCCCGCCCTTCTATTATCTTTTCTTTTAGCTCATTTATTTATTTCTTCCATGGGAGAAGGAGACAGAGTTGAGGGTGGTATCCCCAAAAGGGCCCTTATGCAACAATCTTACGCAGCCTAAATCAGCCAAGCTCACGGACACGTGAGCAAGCCCTGCATGCAGAGACCTCAGGGTACACACCTGGGACCTCCCCACATGGCCTCAGCATCACAGAGTTGGGTACCACTGTGCCATTGCAGCTGGCCCTGTCTTGACATTTTAAACAAATGTCTGGTGAAAATTTTCTCGTAATACAAAATTTTGAAATTGGATCGTCCTTGGCTCTCTGCATAGCACCATGGCAGTTGGCAAGGATAAGTGTCTTACAAGAGGCAGCAAAAAGGGAGCCAGGAAGAAAGTGGTTGATCTGTTTTCTAAAAAAAGATTGCTATAATGTGACAGCATCTGCTATGTTCAATTTAAGAAATGTTGGGGAAACACTAGCCACCAGGACTCAAGGAACCAAAATTGCCTCTGACAGCCTTAAGGGCCATGTGTTTGGAGGCTGTCGGATCTGGGATTTGAACTACTTTTATTTATGTGGGAGTCCAGTATTTTAACTATTATATTACTTGCCAGCCCTCTCAATCTTGATTTTTTTTAAAAGTAATTTGACTTGTCATTTATTTTTAACAATTTTATTATTAAGACAAAATAACTCTAAGAATTAGAAACCAAGTGAAAAATTTTATAGTTTATATTAACTAATAGTAATGTAACATAGTATTAATTTTTTTTAAGATTTAAAATTACCTGAAAACTTTTTAACATTATATTTATAATAACTAGATTTTAAAAACTAATGTCTGAGCTATTTAAATACTAAAAGATACTGGAAAGTCAGTTACTTATTTTTTCATTTAACTTTTTATACTATGTTAAATATGTAGACCATAATGGATATTAGATATTTATCTTAAGTTGTTGATAAGTCTAAAATTTATTTTTATTAAATAATACCAAAATAATTTTGTAGTTTGATTGGTAAAACCTAGGTCGACAATTATGAAGTAATTTTTAACTTTTATTTTTAAATTTGTAGTAGATTTACTTAAGTCACGTGAACTTGAAAGCATTTGGATTAAATGCTAAGAGCACTCTTTATTTATGTGTTAAATTTAATGGAATTCCTTAAGGACTTTTTGCCACATAAACATAACATACAACATACAAGTATAACACAAACGAACATATAAGAGAGTTAAAAAGTATTTTTGTGTTAAATTTACCCTTTATATTTGACTTTTGGCAACAGGAAGGTTGTTATTATTTTCTTGATATCCCAGTCCTTTTGCTATCCCAGATACATACACAGAAAATTGACTACTGGAATGGGGCATGGGTAACACCCAGGAAGTGCATCCACATGGGGATGCTAATTTTTTCAAAGACTATTCGGCCATGTGTGATGAGATTTAATTTCTTATGTGAGATATATAAGTGCAGGAAAAGAAAAAAAATAAGAAACCAAAACAAAGAAACTAGATACTAGATATTAAGGATAGACTCATTTCCTGCCTGGGAGCTCTGATATTTTTTTCTCTGTTAACTCTCTATTTTAGTATTTTTTTTTTTTGGTGACTATGTCTCTACTTTTTTATGAGTATGAAACAGAATTATCTACTGTATTTGTACTGGGTACAGAGTACGTGTATCCCAACTTTTTACATTTTTTTAAAAAACTATGAATTTAACTTGAAAATGGCGAAGACTGGGATACAAACAAACAAACAAAAAAAACAAAGCAAGACTTTTTTTTTCTTTTTTTGAGAGATTTTCGCTATAGGGTGCATGTGCTCGCCAGACAGACAGAGACATAGAGACAGAAAGCGAGAAATCACCCCCCAGGGGGGATGGCCACGCTGCAATCCCTTCTCCTCCATTCTCCTCTCGGGATCTTGGGCACGCACGCACACGCGCCTGGCGTGAGTTTTAAGCCACCAGGTCGGGGACGCGAACAACGGGGCGACTACGTGGGAGTCCAGCGACATAGCCATTACGCTAACTGCTGGTTCCCAAAGCAAGACTTTTTAAAGGGGGCTTGGAAATCCAAGATTTACATTGTAATGACCCACAGTAAAAGAAAACAGACTTTGGTTATGATAAAAAAATAATGAGACAAAGGCTGCGAGAAGACTACCACTGAAAATATACAGGTTTTAAAGGAATAACAAAATTTTAAGATGTTTTACAAGATAGAAAATTGCTGTCTGCTAGTAAATGGGGAAAGAAAGAAAAAGACCCCAGGCCTATTGCTGCCAAAAAACTGATGATTTGTTTTGTACTAAAACAGAAAATGTTTCTAGGACTTTTGCAAATCAAAAAGAAGTTCACTAGATGAACACACTCTCTAAAACTGATAAAGTACATGATTAAACTCAGTAAAGACTTATGCACTTGAACAAAAATACGAAGATTACATGAAACAAAACTCTAGCAGAAATGGCCGCTAGTAGCATGAGCTGCCCTACTCTTTGCCCCTGCACTGAAGACTAGGCTTTCCTTTTTCCTATAGATTTATTATGGTGACTAATTTGCTAAATGTGTATCTTTCCAAAGTTTATTCCTGTAAGAGAAGGAATAATAAAAGACAGAAATTGTCCGGACAAGGAGAGTTTTAGGCGCCTTTTTAATAATTTTAGAAGCAGCTTTTTTTTTTTTTTGAGATAGTTTTAAATATATTCTTGTTAACTTTTAAAAGGAGTTAATTTTGTCATTTTTTAATGAGTATTTTTATACTAATAACGTAGTAACTCATTTTTTTTAATGAAATACAGATTTTGTTAATTTAGTGCGCAAAGATTTATTGAAGCTTCTGCCTGATAAAATTTTAACCAAGATTACCTTTTGTAATTTTTCCCATTTACCTAAATACCTGCAGGTCAAGGTGCCATAGACGTCATAAAGTTAGCTGTGGTGTTCAGAAGGGGTCATCCTTTTTGCCCTTTAGAACTGTACATATCTTTTCTCTCACTCTCTCTTTTTTTTTTTAATCCACTTTTTAAAAGGAGACACCGGCCTGTGTAAATTTAAGGAGTTTAATGTGGTGGACCAGCGTGCTGCTTTTTTGAGCATCTCTCCACTAAATGTCACTCTAGTGTCGACATTACTTGTCTTACATGTCTCAGTTCCCTTCAAGAACCTAGTACTCTTGAAGGGGGCCCATAACGCTTGAGTGGAAGCTCTTATTTTGTGTTTACTGGATGGACCTGTTATTATTGTGCGTGGATTCCCTATAGGGCCGCTACTAGTCCTAAGAGGGGGAAATTTTTCTCCCTCCAGACACTCCCCGCATGGCTCCCAGTCGCCTGGGGTGCCTACCTAGCAGGGAGGAGCAAGTTCCCTTTATCTTCGGAGCTGAGATGCTCAGTCTCTCATCTGCCTATGAATAAGACAGTTCAGTTTCTCCAGTGCAAACGCATAGCAGCCAAATGAAGCAGTTCAAGAAGGCAAAGGTGTAAGACCCCTTAGAACCCTTTTTTTTCCTTTTACCTTTTTTTTTTTAACTAATGTACTTTTATACTTTTAGTTTCTTAACTACTTGCTCAAAGAGGAAACAAAACACTGCACCTTAGTCAGAGATCAAACTAGACCCCTGCCTTGAGGAGTGCAGGAACTGCCACTCCCCAGGGGAGGAGAGTGCAAAACCGCGCCCCCCCCACCCGCACGCGACTCAGCACGGAAACCGGGGCCCCTCACCCGCGACTGACCCCTCGCCTAAGGAGCCTGTGACCTGGGAGCCCCCACCCGAGGAGTGAAGGAACCGCGACCCCTCCCCCGCGAAGGACCCCTTGCCTGAGGAGCACGCGAGAACCAGGACCCCCGCCTGAGGAGTGCGAGAACCACACCCCTCACCTGCAACCTACCCCTCACCCGAGGAGCGTGTGAACCGGGGTTACCCAAAACAGACAAACATAAGACAGACGAACAAGCAAACCAGCTTAGAAATAAACCAGACCGTCTACTAAATTTTGGGAGATCTGAGGCCAGAGGACTTACTGGATCTCCCCCGAGGAGAGGCTTGGAGCCGGAGAGGGCACAAAGGGCCCACTGCTGGTACCAGGCACCGGGTTCGAAGTGTCCCCACAGAAGATCTCCAGTTCATCTCTGGTCCCTTCGTGGTCGCCATCTTGTCAACGGAAAAAATACCCAACTGTAAAATTAATAATTAATAATTAATGTGGTGTATTTCCACGCCAACTGTGAGTGACCCAGGCCCGGAGAAGAGGCATACATGCCTTTTCTGGGGTGATCATGTACAGGGGTTCCTTTAATTTATTTGAAATTGACAGACAACATTTAGTGAAAAGATTTTCCATTGGTCTGGCCCAAAAAGGCGGGACATGTAGAAGTGGGGGCTTGTAGGTTATAGGTGGGTTCCACAATTCTTAGGTTGGTGATTGGAAGGGAAGATCTGTGTCTTAGTTAAAGAAAGGCTTAATCTACATCTCAAGGAAAAGGGAAGTTCTGTGTCTTGGGAAGAGATAAGCACAAGAATAGACTGTAATTGGTTGAAATATACATCTCAAAGATACTATGCCAGGGACAGGAGGTAGGAAGAATCCTGTAAATAGAAAATAAATGGTCTGTTAATGTTTGTGGGCATGACTTCCCCAGTCCCCTTTTGAAAAGATTTTGGGAATATAGGAAAAGTAGTCACACTTCTGTCCACATTTCTAATCTGAAAGGGAAACATTCCATCTTTCATTATCATTCAATAAGTTTGATATTACTAATAGCTGTATATTGTTTGTAACTGCCCTCTATCAGGTTGGGGAAGTTTATTTTTTCTTAATGTGTTGAGAGATTTTGCCAGGGAGTGAAGATGAAAGAGAGAAAGTATATTTCTCTTAAGACGTGAGGCTTTTCTTACCTGTTTAATACTTAAATGTCACACACACTTCACTGACTTGCTACTGTAAACATTTGACCTTGAACTCCACCCCCACAGAGAACTGACTCCTTCATTCCCAAAGAGGACTGAAGCCCGGAAGGGTGAGCAGCTGCCCCAGGTCTAGTTAACTAGCAGTAGCAACTTTTCACTCTGCCCACCAGGGCAAAGATGATCAACCCCTAACAGGCACGGATTTTCCTCCCAGTGACCACCTGTAGGGAGGCTGCTTTGAAAATAAGTAAATGAATAACATGTGGGCTGTTAACTCTGTCCTAATTTACTAGGCTGGTTAGAAGTCTGTTGAAACTTTTTGATGCTAAAGGTCCTGGGAGGTTCTACTGGTAGTCATGGGAGAAGGGGAAGTACAAGGGTGGGGACGCCCCGGAGGTCACCTTCTGGTGGCAGCCCCCTCCCACCCCCCATTCCACTCATTACAGTGTCCTTCATTCGAAAGCTCAGCAACCCAGCCAGTAAAGTGGGCGTGGGCACACCCGTTTCGTGTTGCAGTGGGAACCCGGCTTACCAAAAGGTGATGCAGGTGAGCACACCTGGGCGCCCTCCTGCCTGAGGTGGTTTGGAAGGCGCTGCCGGTGATAAGACCTGGGAAGGTTGCTGGCTAAGGTTCCTGCCTCTGACTCAGGGGCTTCATTCACTTGGCAGGAAGAAAGCAGGGTCGGTGATACAGGTGTGTATCTGCTCAGACGTGTGGTAGATTTGTGGCTGCTGCCCCCCACTGCCCCCTCTCACCAGGAGTCTCCCACCCAGCCCTTGTAGACCTCACCAGGGTAGGACAGCAGACGCGGTAACCCCTGGCTGGCAGAGACCCCAGGCTGACTGCTGGCAACTGTGCCCATGTGTCAGTGGTTGAGCCATCCCGGTTCAACATTTGGAATAGTAGTCCTAGGAGGAAGCAGCTAACTACTTCTCACCAAAGCCTGTTCACTGCTCTCTATTCAAAAGGTGGTGCCAGTCCACAAAGGCTGAAGTCTTTGGAACACCTGACAAAGTCAGGGAATGGGTGGTCCCTGGATTCTTTGACAATTTCTCTAAGCTGCAAGTACACGATCCTTGGCCAAATAACCTTTAATCCACTGAGCAAACAAGAAACTTCTGGGTCTCTCCTTTCTCTGGGCAAAACCTGGTTTTGTTTTTCAGATTTCTCACCGGTTAATCCCGGACATGTTTGTTTAGCACCGTCTCTGTTCCAGTGCTTTGCCTGATGTTTACACACTCCTCTGGAGAAGTCCAGCCTTCGCACAGAAAGTAGATTATTCACCAGCAGACTTCCTGGTCCCTGGCTGTTCAGCTCCAAGGGCGTCCTTTCAACACCCAACCCTGAGTGGATGTGCCTTGCGACATCTACGTGTCCCTGGATGGCCCAGGGGCGGTACCCAGGACAGTTCTGTCCCTGGAACTGGAGGATTTCTCCCACTGCTACCGTTGCTCAATGTGGAGAGTTTGCACTGGAGCAGTTCCCGCTGCTGAGAAAAGACCCTCTCCTGCGTCTTTAGGCATCTGGGGCGAGTGTAGCTTGCCGTGTTTTAGAGTAAGTGGAAATGCTCATCCTGCAGGAAGGAGAGCGCAGAAGGAGGCTGCTCCCATCTCTCAGTCTGGAGAGCAGGGACTCTCCTAATGTCGGTGTAGTCTGAGCCTGAGACCAGAGGCTGGGTCAACTCTGGGCTTAACACTTGAACCAAAATGTTTCCCTCGGCCTTTACTGGTTTGAGATGCATTTCAAACATGGTTGACAGAACCCTGGCAAGGGAAACGTCCTGGCCTGGGGCATTGCAAGGCTCAGGCTCTGCATGGGAGACTGCCCGGGTGGTCCATCAGGGAGGCTGGCTCTGCCTGGCTGGGAACGTGGGAGTCCTCACCTGTTAGGGGCAGTTCCCGCCGTCCTTCATGCCTGCTGGTCACTGGGAGGCTGGTTTTTACGAAGGAAGTCTCTGGAGCCATGTGTGGGGAGTGGATTCCATAGTGTGCATTTGAGTCAGGGAATGGACCCAGAGGGAAAGTGGGAAGAAGAAATTAGTAAGAAAAACCTCAGCATAGTGAGATTGACCACCCACAGCAGGTCACACTCCCCGTCCCTCTTCCCCAGAATCACCAGCTCCAGACCACACTTCACAAGAGTGTGTCCCTTGTGAAGAGTGGCTCATTCATGTGGCATGCCGTTGCTTGGGAGTACCTGCTACTTACTGAAAATGATGATGAAGGAGCTCAGAACACGGGCCCGAAGCACGCCACTTTGGCAGGAGTATTTTGCACTAAATATGCTTTACAGATGCCTGTAAGTGTAACAACGGTGCCCCAGTTATCCCCCTTCTCTTCTTAAAACCAAGATAAAACCCCCACATGCAAACTGTTTTCCCTAAACCCGAAGGAAAATTATTTTTAAAAAGTTTTTTAAAAACATTTTATTCTTTTAAAGTATTATTTAACCTTATTATTATTGTTTGAATTTTCTTCTTTTTTTCTTTTTTGAGAGGTTTTTTTCTATAGGGTGCGTGTGCTCGCCAGACAGACAGAGACAGAGAGATAGAAAGCGAGAAATCGCCCCCCAGAGGGGATAGCCACACCACAATCCCTTCTCCTCCATTCTCCTCTCGGGATCTTGGGCACGCACGCACTTGCACCTGGCATGAGTTTAAGCCACTGAGTCCGGGACTCGATCCGCGGTCGACTACGTGGGAGTCAAGCAACATAGCCATTACTCTAAGTGCTGGTCCCTTGTTTGAATTTTCTGTAGGGCATGTTTTCACCAGAGAGAAAGGGAGAGAAAGAAAGAAACTGAAAAATCAAGCTGCCAGGTCCAGGACTTGAACCATGGTTGGTCATGTAGGAGTTCAGCACCCTAACCACCATACCGCCTGCTGGTCCTGGAAAATTACATTCTTATCATCAGGGATGGGAAGCTGAAGCTGGGGGAAATCTGTATAAATGAACATTGTTCGGTCTGGCAGGTGGCATGGTGGTTAAGGTGGCTGGACTCCCACATGGCAAACCATGGTTTGAGTCCTGGGCCTGGCAGCTTACTTTCTCACTTCCCTTCTCTTTCTCTGGTCAACTTCAAAAAAATAAATAGATAAAAATAATGACAATGAATACATTTTTAATTTTTTTTTTTTGGAGAGGTTTTTGCTATAGGGCACATGTGCTCGCCAGAAAGACAGAGAGAGACAGAGAGACAGGAGGATGGCCATGCCTCAATCCCTTCTCCTCCATTCTCCTCTAGGGATTTGGGCATACATGCACACGCCTGGTGTGGGTTTAGGCCACCGGGTTCGGGACTCGAACCGCAGTCAACTACATGGGAGTCCAGTGACATAGCCATTATGCTAACTGCTGGTCCCCCAGTTAACTTTTTTTAAAGCTTCTCTTATTCCAACTCAGTACAGAAACGTACAACTCCAATGGCTTCTTTGAGTCTTTATGGCCTATGAGGACTACCATGTGTGGTAAATCACATATTAAACAAATTTGTGTACTTTTCTCCTGTTTTTCTCTTTTGCATCCATTTAATTCTCTGGCTCAATGGAAAATTCTGAGGGTAGAGGTCAAATTTTACCCTCCCTTCAATGATATCATCCTTTCTCAGGCCCTGGACTGAAAGCTACAGACTTATTTTCTCCTTTGCTTTTCCTGATAATCCTTTGAGGGAGGATCTTCGTTCCTATTTAATAAACAGATAAGATACAATCAGAGATGTTAAGAAACCTGCCCAAGGTCACAGAGCTTTGGGGAAGAACTTGGATTAGAACCTGTGTCTGTCTTAGCCTCTACACTAAACCTCTCTGTTCTGGTTTGCACTCACCTGCTTCTCGGGGATGTTTTCCAGAAGAGACTGTGGGGGCAATGCAATACACAGAGTGAGTGTATCTCTACTCCCCAGTTCACATGTTCGAATCTTAACTCCCCGTGTGAATTACTGGAAGTGGGGGCTCTGGGTAGTAATTCAATCATGAGAGTGGGGCCTCATTAAGGGGGTAGTGTCCTGAAGAAAGGAACCCTGCATCCACTGTGGGGCGTAGTGATAATGCACACCCTGCAATGCTGAGGATCAGGACGGCCCTGGGTTCGCGTCCCACGGTCTCCCTGCACATACTGGGTGCACACACCTGAGGGCTCTCTCCCCTCTGGCCATGTGAGGATACCATGAGAAGATGGCAGTCCACAGCCCGAGAGGAGAGCCATCCCCAGGGCCCCGCCACGCTGCACTGACCTCACACCCCGAGTCTGCAGAACCGCAGAAATGCAGTGCTGTGGTCTGAAGCCGCCTTATCTGCTGGGCTTGGTTTTTGTGGCCACACTGATGGGGGCTCAGCAGAGATCGTGAGAAATGAGTGAGAGGGATGAGGAGGGCCCTGTGGGCTCGGCCTCTGCACAAGATCTGCCTGCTCCCACACTGCACTCCCCCGTTCTAGTCTGCGCGGAGGACAGTGATGGGGTGTCTATAAATAAATAAAAATATTCTCTAAAGCTCAACATTGAGATAGGATCAAAACCGAAGACTGATCAGGCGGGTCTGAACAGCTGGCAGCCCCACACTGGGGCGTCTCCTCATGTTGTTTTCCCCCAGCTCCCTGCGGTTACCCCCGCACCTGCAGCCCCTATCACAAGCCACTGCGTGGGGAGGAATGACTTTCTTGCCAACCTTCCAAGTGGCGGTATCGGTAGATACTATCAGGATACTCTTCCTATGTGGGAACGCCGGCATTAGACCGGCCGCAGTCCTACTCTATGCAGCTACTGTGTGCCTGGCACGGTGCCAGTCACTAGGAATGACACTGACAGGAACAGGTTACAGTCACTGTCTTGTCAGACTTCTTGGTTACAAATAAAAGAACTTACCAGCCCATTTGAGCAGGAAATGAGTGTATTAAAGGGTGTCGCATAGTTCTCAGGCATTGTGGAAGCCCAGATGCCCAGGCATGGCCGCCACAGGTCAGTAGATTGTTCGAACCTCACCCCAGCGAAGCCACACAGCCATTGGTCACTGTCATCATCCCTCGTGCCACTGACTGCACACTGAACTCCAGAAACCCTTGCTCTGTGGGTCAGAAGTCCCATGGCATCAGGCCCAGGGGCTCCTCCAGGAGCTGGTTTCCATGCTGAGCCCTGCTCTGCCCGTTTGTGGACCTGAGGTCACACACCCATGTCCTGCAGTCTGGGGTGCTCGGGCAATGAGTCGGCTACCAGGAAAAGGGGGGCTCACCCCGTGGGCAATTCTTTAAACTCCGGGTTTCAGAAGAAACCGAGAGGCACGGTGCATGACGAATGTCCCCCCAACTTCCTGAAACCTGGGGTCTGTGGCACTTTAGTCACCTGAGGGTGAGACAGAAGTGTGTGTGTTAAGAAAATGGAGCCTCACAGTGGAGTCTCCCTAAGATGGAGGAAGTCTTGCTTCATGGGTCATGCAAGGTAAAGAAGTAGACAGCTTTATAAGGACAACCTGTGGTCTGGACAGCTGATCAAGTCTCCTGGAACACAGCGTTGTGTTCCCGGATAACACAATTAAATGCTTTGAGTCCGGAGCATTCCGGCCCTTTAAGTGCATTTACAAGGGGGACTGGCATCCTGGCCAGATCCTATCTCCCCATAGAAATCCTACAGCTGTGCCACGTTGGCTCCAGACAAACAACACAGGGCAGTATAAAAACCCAGACTCATAAGATATGAGCTTGAGTGGATCTTTGCACTGAACTTGGTTTGCCTGTGATGTGACTCCCGGTCTGCGGTGGTCTTCTCAGTGCAGTCGCAGTTTGTATGGTAAACTTTCTCCTTGCTTTCACTTACTCTACTACGGTGGCGATACTGAGTGCATATCAGACTCTTTCAATTAAGCAGTGCACCCACACGAGACACTTGCGGTTTCTCACACAATGTGGCTTCCCTGGAGCGTGGGAAGCAGAGTCGGCCCTGTGACTATCGAGGGAGCTGGAGAGCGACCCCAAGCTGCATGGGGATGGCGAGGCTGGCCTGAGTGGGGCAGGATGGCACTGAGAAGGGTCACCGTGGCCAGCTCTGGGGAGCTCCTAGGGCCCCCCTGGTCAAGAGGCCTGAGCTTTTGCCTGTGGGCAGAGGGGAACTCAGGGTGAGATGTCAGGCACCACAGCAACTTTGGCGTGTGTCAGAAGAACATTCGGGATAAAATGGGCTGAATTGTTCCCTCGAGAGAAATCCGTATGGTGATACCCCAACCCTCAGTACCTCAGGAAGTGACTTTGTTGCATGAAGGGCTTTAAGAGAGGTAATTAAGATGAAATGAGATGGCTAGGGTGGATCCCAACACAGTAAGGCTGGAGTTCGCTTAGAGGGGAATCAGATGCTCTGACAGACATGAGTGTGTCGTGTACAGAGGCACCAGGAAGGCAGACGCTGCGGACCAGAGAGGAACCGGCCCCGCTCTGTGCCCTGGTCTTCCATGGCTAGCCTCGGGAACTGTGAACAAGTCACTGTCCCTGGCTCAAGCCGCTTCCTTTGTGGCATCTTGTCATGGCAGCCTGTTGTAGAGTGCCACCGAATGAACGACCACCAGAGCCAGACTAAGTTTAAAGGGAGCCTTTATCAGCTGGTCAGCGACGAGAGCCTGAGGCTAGGGCCGAGAGTCAGAACTGCAGCCCCGACTGAAGTTGGAGTAGTCTTTTTATAGGGGGTCAGTTACCAGGGGTTTCTGTGCAAGCAGTTAGAGCAGCTGAATCAAGCAGGTTAGTTATTTCTGAGGGGAGTGGGGTTTCCATGCAAGCAGTTATGTTGCTAAGCAAAAGGGTTTCGGGCTAGTTAGCAAAGACAGTAGCAGGTGCAGGATGTCATCCCGGATATGGTTTTCTATACGGCTAGCACAGCCTATTTTCTCATGGGAAGAGCAAGCAGGTTTACAGACGCAGACAGCCATGTTAGGGTAAGGGAACAAAATGGACAAACAGTGGTTCATGTGCAAGATCTAATATGCAGCCTTCCACAAGCCCAGACAGGTGAATTCACTTAGTAAGTCTCTGGTACTCCAGGAAGTTCAGCTCGCTGCCTCCCCAAATGCCATCCTGGCCCTAGTGAGGGCGTGCAGATCATTATGAACGGAGAGAAAGAAGAGCTTGCTTGACCTGGGAGTGAGTAAAGACTCAGAGTCAAGAAGAGTTTTAGATACTCAAGTGATTTGGGTTCACAGGGATGGTCAAGAACAATCTCTGGCCGCTCCTCCATGCCGGGGAGTGTGGCCTGGTGCATTTCTGCTTAACCATACCAGCCCCTAAGGGCAGTGAGGCTGGACCACAGCCTTGGCCCGGTGGGCTTGCTGGGCTGACCCGCTGGCTTGTCCTGATGCCTTCATGAACCCTAGTGTCACCAGCTGGCTCTTGGGACTGGCCTGTGGCCTCTGACATCTCCATTTCTTCATGTGAGATGTCAAATAAGATGTCGCATTCAGCGATCTACCAGCACAGGGCGAAGGCTGAGCAAAGGGGAGTTCTCTCCTACTCGGTTCTTTCCAGCCAGGGGAAAATGCATATTCAGGCGGGGACTAGGGTAAATACATAACTGGGGTGGAGATAGAATTTATGAATAACTCATAAATCACCTGCAACCTTAGTTTCCTGCTGATCGTCAGCCCTCTGCAAACACTCCAGTGTTCCTGGTATGTTATCTTTCGTAATGATGTCAAATACGTGGCTGTCCTCTCCTGTATAAAAGTTTGGTGTGACTCGTTCTGACCTACCTGCCTGTGAGGAGACCTGCTCATCACCATGGTATGTAACTTGTTTCATTCATCAAGGACAGAAAGAAAAAATAGTATGTATTTCACACTGCCATATGCTGGGATGGGGTCAGTGGTGTGGCGGTTAAGGCAGCTGGATCCCGCATGTCAGCTGTGTGGTTGAGTCCTGGACCCAGTGGCTTGAAAAACGTCAAGCACATGTGCATGCCCGAAATCCTGAGAGGAGAATGGAGAAGGGACTGCAGTGTGGCCATGTCCTCTGGGTGGCAGGAAGGGGCTTTCTCACTTTCCCTTTCTCTCCCCCCCTCTCTCTCCAGCAAGCACACACACCCTGTGGCAGACAAACGAAATGTGCCGTGATGTGTGTTTCTACTGGATAGCATTTCATGGTAAACCTGACCTACTTGTGGACCTTGTGAATCTTCTCTCTATTACTTTCAGTTCACTGGGTGGTTGAATGAGAGTCTGAGAGCTTGGAAAAATCTTAGTGTATTTAGACTACTTCTGTTCTCCGAGTTGTTACTTCTTCCAGTAACTCTGAGATTCAATTAGATTTTCTCTGTGTCTCTAACTCTTGGGCCACATGTGAGTGATTCCTGAGATGAAATATAACTTCAGAAATACAATTACTACATCATTCTACAGATGAGGAGGCCAAGCCCGGGAGGAGGAGCAGCCAGTGGGTCTCACCACAGGCCTGAGGGGGAGCTGAGACATGAACCCAGGTGTCTTCTCCAGGCCCAGGGTCCCCAGACCTTGGCGGGCAATGGAATCACCGGGAGATCATTAAAAAATACGGACACCTGGGACCAGCAATTAGCATATGGCTATGTCACTGGACTCTCATGTAGTCGACTACAGTTTGCATCCCGGACCCGGTGGCTTGAAACTCACGCCGGGCGCATGTGTGTGCATGCCCAGGATCCCGAGAGGAGAATGGAGGAGAAGGGATTGCGGCGTGGCCACCCCCCCTGGGGGGTGATTTCTCGCTTTCTGTCTCTGTCTGTCTGACGAGCGCACGCACCCTGTAGCAAAAACCTCTCCAAAAAAAATATACGGACACCTGACCTACCCGGACACTGGTTTAATTGGTCTGCAGTAAGGACAGCCAGTGGGAGCCTCAAAGCTGCCCAGGTGATTTCTTTTTTTTTTTTTTTTTTCTTTTTTTGGAGAGGTTTTTGCTATAGGGCGCGTGCGCTCGCCAGACAGACAGAGAGAGACAGAGAGATAGAAAGCAGGAAATCACCCCCCAGGGGGGATGGCCACGCCGCAATCCCTTCTCCTCCATTCTCCTCTCGGGATCTTGGGCACGCACGCACACGCGCCCGGCGTGAGTTTAAGCCGCCGGGTCCGGGACTCGAACCGCGGTCGACTACATGGGAGTCCAGCGACATAGCCATTACGCTAACTGCTGGTCCCTGCCCAGGTGATTTCAATGTTCAGCCACTTTGGGAACTGTTTCCTTAGGCTCTTTCACTGTGCTGTGTTCTATTAAAGATTTTTGCTTCAGAACCTACAAAACCCCATGTGGGTCTCCTTTATGACTGCAAGTCAGACTTGACTTTCCTAAAATGTCCTTTGCTAGAGCCAATAATAGGAACGAACCGGGGTTCTCTCGGGGTGCAAAGGAGAAGAGGGCAGACAGGAAGAGGCCGTGAGCAAGAGGGTCTTCAGGAAGGGGCCTGGGCTATCCTCTGGGTCATGCGGGCTCAGAAAGTGTCCCAAGACAGAGTTGGAAGGGGGAGAGCATGGGGTGGAGCGGAGTGGGTGCCCTTCCTGTCTCCACTCAGGCCCGATTCTCTCACCCCTCCTCCACGTGGCCTCTGGTGAACTTAGTGAGCTGCAGACCTGGCAAGCCTCCTGCCCTGCTTGAGGCCCTGGAGACCCCTCACTCCTGTTCGTGGGTGACACTCTCCCAGGAGCAGCGACTTGCCTAAAGGGAGACAGTTTCGAGGGACAATGCACGTCTGCCTCGTCCCAAGGCCGGTGGGAAGCCCCATGGCCTAGAAAGCCTAGCAAATGCCAGATCCACAGCCGTACTCTTCATGCCTGCACACGCCAGGGGCTAGAGGTGACTGATGCAGGAAAGGAAGAAAAGGAGGGAGGGGAGGGAGGGAGAGGGGGTGGCCGAATGGACTATGGGGGTGGGATGAACTGAGCTGAGGAGTTTGGCTTCACAGAGAGAAAAGGGCTGGAAAAAAAAATACTGACCAAAAAGCAAATCGATCATTTCAGGTTATTTCCATGTGAGGTTAAAGCGGGAGGGACCTTTGCACCAGGGCAGCTAGAGCTGGCTTGTGTGGAGACTTGGCTACTCGCTCTCGCTCCTGATTTCTTGGAAGGTCAGATAAAATGACCGGGTCTGGGTGTGCACCACCACGTAGTCCATTGTGCAGCCCACGTAAGTCCATTCTGGTTTGTGCTGCTGGGCCTGGTGCAGGGGCTCAGTCTAGACCTCTTATAAATTTTATTTAACCCCTCTTTTTATTTTGGAGAGGTTTTTGCTATAGGGCATGTGTGCTTGCCAGAAACACAGAGACAGAGAGACAGAAAGTGAGAAATCACCCCCCAGGGGGGATGCCATGCCGCAATCCCTTTTCCTCCATTCTCCTCTTGGGATCTTGGGCATGCACGCATATGAGCCCGTCGTGAGTTTAAGCCACTGGGTCCGGGACTCAAACCCCAGTCGACTACATGGGAGTCCAGCAATGTAGCCATTATGCCATCAACTTTGGAATGGGGAAAAGTCCTCAGCCTCACGGTGTTCACAGCCCAGCCCTAACCTCTCTTTCCAGTCACATCTCCAACTAGCCCAGAGCTCCAGCAAGCCTCCAACTGTATTTTTACATTCGTATGTTTGCCAGTGTTTCATTCTCTTCTGAAAAGTCTTTTTCACTCCCTTGGTTCTATCTCTTAAATTCTGTGCATTCAGTGAAGCAGCTAACAATCCCCCAATCTTTGAGGGTCTCTCAGATGTCCTCTGTAAGAAAATTGCACGCTGGCATTGTGGCTCTGTGACTTCTTTTATTTTTTTTTTACTTTTTTAAAAAGAATTCTTTTATTTAACTTTATTTATATAGTTATTATTATTTTACAGTTTGATCAGAAAGCGAGAGTTAGAAAGCAAGCCTCCAGGTCTGGGAATCGAACCATGGTCAGCCATGTGGGAGTCCAGCACCTTTAACCACCATGCCACCTGCTGGCCCTGGCTCTGTGACTTTTGACACACATCTAGCTCTTTGTAGTTTCTGTCAGTGACTGAAACTACAGTCACTGGCCAGGGCCAGGCAGGAATCCACTTAGGTGCCATTCAGTCGCTCTTCACCCAGGGCCCTTCTTTACGTTACAGAATGTTCTGGGCAGCCTCCTGGTCTTCGCCGCCTTCGTGACCTTCTGCAATGCGCAGTGCTATATCATACGCAGGGAAGTAACTCCAAATGATTTATCCACTGGTAAGTGCTAGGTTTTCAGTGTTTATTATTATTTTTGCAACCCAGTAGATGTGACCGGATGGCTGCTGAAAGGTTTTGAATTTACATGAGGAGGGCCACAGAAGACATCAAAACAGAATAAAATGAGAAAACTTAAGTTTCAGTTTACGTAAGACCCTAGTCGGATGACAATTGCCTAAAGAGCTTCCAGAATTTCTTACTGCTCAGGCCCCATCCAAAGTCCAGATAATCTGAATCTCTGGGGTTTAAAGGCTCCTTCTTTGACTCTCGCATGAGAGCATATTCCAGAGCATAATTCTCAAACTCCAATGTACATACCAAGCCTCTCAGAATCTTGTTAAAATGAAGAGGCCAGCTGGTGGTGTGGTGGTTGGTGGCAGGATCCCACATAGCTAGCTGAGCAGTTCAAGTCCCAGATGTAACAGCCTGAGAAACACACTGGGCAGGTGTGCAAGCGTGCCCCAAAGCTAGAGAGGAGAGGGGAAGAGAAGGGATTGTGGCACGGACATCTCCCTGGGGGGCGGGTGGGGTGAGGAGAGTGACTTTTCGATCTCTTTCTCTCTCTTTGTCTCTCTCTGGTGAGTGCACAGGCCAAGCAAAATTTAATTTAAAAAAAAATGCAGGTTCTGCATCAGTGGACCTGGAGGCCACGTGAGAGTCTGCGGGTCTAACGTGGCCCTGGGGATGCTTCAGCTGCTGGTCCTTCAAGCACGATCAGGTCTCCAAGGATCTACAGCAGCGGTTCTCACCCTTGGCTGAACATTTGAATCACCTGAGAACCTTTCTGAACATATGGTGGCCTGGGCCCTGCAACAGACTCTGATTTTATTGCCCTGGGGCAGAACCCCGGTGTAGATGTTTTAAAGTACCTAAGATGTTTCACATGTACACTCAGAGCTGTGACCCTCTGATGCAAAACAAAAAGAAGTGAGGTATTTATCCAGGAGAAAGACCTTCTTTTTTTCTTTTTCTTTCTTTTTAACTTTATTTATTTTAATTTGACCAGAGAGGGACAGAGCGAGAGAGAGAAGAAACAGAAAGTGAAGAAGCAAGCCACCAGGCCCAGGACTCGAACCGTGGTCAGCCATGTGGGCTAGCGCCATTAACCAGCATGCCCCTGCTGGCCCCAAAAGACCTTATTTTTTCTGGAAGGACTGAAGCTTGCTCTAGGATAGCATCATCAGTGCTGTGAGCTGTTCGGTGCAGGTGTTCGGCCATGGGCGAGTAGAGCAGCACTTTTCTTTCTTTTTTTAAAAAAGAATTATTTATTTAGGGACCAGCAGTTAGCATAATGGCTATGTCGCTGAACTCCCATGTAGCCGACTGCAGTTCGAGTCCTGGACCTGGTGGCTTAAACTCACGCCGGGTGCGTGTGCGTGTGTGCCCAAGATCCTGAGAGGAGAATGGAGGAGAAGGGATTGCAGCATGGCCAACCTCCTTGGGGGGTGATTTCTCACTTTCTATCTCTCTATCTCTCTCTGTCTGTCTGGCGAGCACACGCACCCTATAGCAAAAAAAAAAAAAAAGAAAGAAAAGAAAAGAATTATTTATTTAACTTTATTTATTCATTCATTTATTTTTTAATTTGACCAGACATCCCCACCCCGCCCCCCCACACACACACGTAGAGAAAGTGAGAAAGCAAGCCACTAGGTGCAGGACTCAAGCCATGGTCGGCTACATGGGAGTGTCCAGTGCCTTAACCACCACACCACTCGCTGGTCCCTAGAGCAGCGCTCTTCTTTAACACCTGTAACAGGGACGTGCTGCTTCTTTCTCTCCGGGAGGGGCACAGATGGCAGGCGTTGACCTTGAGGTCCTGACAGGATGGTTCCTGTTGCATGAGCTGGGGACTCCACTGATAATGCCTCGTGTACTGCTGTAGGGTGCAAGGATAAGGAAGGAGTTGTACACCCGCTGAAGTCAAAGTGGAAGACCGAGAACTGTGAGCAATGTTCTTGCGGCCACGATGGGATTCACTGTTGCAATACGTAAGTCTCAAGGCCATGGTGGCCAACGTGGGGGTGTGGCTGCTCTCCGAGGACAAGGATTTTGTTTTTTTCTTCTTGTTTAAAGAGACTATGTTTAAGAGCAGTTTTAGATTCACAGCAACATGGAACAGAAATACAGGGATTTCCCAGAAATCTACTGCCCCCACACATGCCAGCTCCCCCTTAGCAACATCCCCCACAGAGGGACATTAGTGACAATAGATGACTGCATTGACTACTAGAGTCCATGGTTACGTGAGAGTTCACTCCTGGTAGTATGGTTGCGGGGGGCGGGGGGTTGGTTTTCAATCCTCTTTCTTTTTTATTGTGGTAAAACATATCTAACATATAATGGGCCAATTTAACTTTTTTTTTTTTCCTGTACGAGAGAGAAAGGGAGCGAGACAGAGGTATCATGGGCAGAGACTGCTATCATGGGCCTCCTGCCCCAGCCTCCCGTTAGCTGGATTGCGGACATGGCATGAGTGGTTTGGCCTGGGAACCACACCTGGGTCTCCCATGAGGCGGACAGCCTCCCATTGGTGACGCTGCTTGGGCGCCACCGCAGCTGGGCCAGCTTTTGCCATTTCTAAGTGTACGACTCAGCAGCGTTGCGGGCACGTTGTACAAGCATCCCACCATCCACATCCAGAGCTTCTCTCATCTCGCAAAATTAAACTCTGCACCCACTCCACAGTCGCTCTCCACTTCTCCTTCCCATCACCTACTTCCTGTCTCTGTGAATCTGACTACTCTAGGTACTTCACAGAAGTAGAATCATACAGAATCTGTCCTTTTTCACTTGCGCGTTTCACTTCGCATAATGTCCTCAGACTCAGCCCTGCTGTAACTCGTGTCTCAATCTCCTTCCTTTTCCAAGGCTGAATAATATTCCATTGCATGGTGTCTTAGTCCACTACTGTGTTACTAGAAAAGGACAGGAGCCAGAGTGGTTTATAAAGAGTAGAGGATAATTTGGCTTCTGATTCGAGTGGCCAGAAGTTCCAAAGGCGTGAGGCTGGCATCACAACATGACTTAAAGGAGCAGAGAGCACACAGGCACGTGCTGGGAGACACCTGAGATTAGTCATAGTCCTTACAACAACCTGCTCTGACGAGAGCTAACTCCTTCTCACGAGAGCTAGAATTCCCTGGCCTTGCATTAATCCGTTCACGATTCCATCACTGCCTACTGGGCCCCCTCTCCTAAAAGTCTCCCTGCCTCCCAGTGCCAATACACTACGGACTAAATTCTTTTTATTTTTTATTTTTTAAGCGAGAGACTTTTGCTATAGGGCACATGTGCTCACTGGGGAGACAGAGAGAGAGAGAGACAGAAAGAAATAAATCACCCCCAGAGGGGATGGCCATGCAACAATCCCATCTCCTCTTGAAATTTTGGGTACATACTCACATACCCCCGGCATGAGTTTAAGTTGCCAGGCTCGGGACTCAAACTGCAGTCAACTGCAGTTGATTCCCACACCTGGGAATCCAGTTGTGTAACCATTACATCATCTGCTGGTCCCAACTAGGGACCAAATTTTTTTTTTTTTTTGAGGTTTTTGCTATAGCGCATGTGCTCGCCAGAAAGATAGAGAAAGGCAAAGAGATAGAAAGCGAGAAATCACCCCCCAAGGGGGGATGGCCATGCCGCAATCCCTTCTCCACCATTCTCCTCTCAGGATCTTGGGCATGCATGCACAATCGCCCAGCATGAGTTTAAGCCACCCGTCTGGGACTGGAACCGCAGTCAACTACATGGGAGTCCAGCAACATAGCCATTACACCAACTGCTGGTCCTAGTGCTTTTATTCTTAAGTTCCTGTGTCTGAATGGGTTCCTGAAGACAGGCAAGCATATCCGATGGTCTGATGCTATTCTAGAGGTCACCAGCCCCTCACTCCAGCCTTGGTGACTTGCCAGGTCAGGAGTGGCTCTGAGGCAGGCAGAGGGCGTAGATGGGTGCTGTGGGGGAGGCTCTGTCATGCTGCAAGTCCTACGTTGCCTCAGGCTCAAATGGAATACAAGTCAGGCCACAAGTCGCGCAGATGTTTTCTGCTGGGCTGCTTTGACCACCAGTCTAGTGCTTGGGTGACAAGGACAGAGTACCCACAGTGGGTTCCTGATTCACCTGTTTCCTTAGCTGTGCCCGTAGGAGTCATCCCACTCCCCCAAGCCATCTGCTGTCCTCACGTCAGCCTTGGCCGTAGGAGCTTTGCAGGAATGGGCCTGGCTTCGATGACAGAGCACTCGTCGAAAGTAGTGCTCCCCAGTCTTGCCTGGTCTCAGGCTCATCTGGAAGCTTGATGAAGTGCAGATTCCCGCGCCCCACCCCAGAACCCACTGATCGAATCTGTGGGGAAGAGGCTGAGGGAATCTGAACTTCAACCAGCGTCTCAGAGAGTCATGTGACAACACCAGCGAGTAGAGAGGCAGACCCTCGACCCAATCAGAGCACACAAGTCCAGCTGCAGCGGAAGTGTCTGGAAAGTTCTGCCCACATTTACTGAGCAGACCTCATGTTGAGTGCTCACTGGAATAAGAGGGATATTGGAGGGACCAGGAGATGGTAAAACGGTTATGTGGCTGGACTCCCACATGGTCAACCATGTTTCAAGTCCATGTGTTTCAAGTCCTGGACTCAGTGGCTTGAAACTCAAGCCAGGTGTGTGTGCATGTGTGCCCAAAATTCTAAGAGGAGGATGGAGGAGAAGGGATTGTGGCATGGCTGCCTCCCCAGGGGGGTGATTTCTTCCTTTCTGTCTCTATCTTTGTCGTGAGTGCATGAGCCCTATAGCAAAAATCTCTCTTAAAAAAAAAAAAAGAAAAAAAAGAGGGATATTGGACAGAGTCTGGGTGGCTGGCGGGGTGGAGCTAGGGCTGGTTCTCACGGTGAGCGGGAAGAGGCTCCATCTGGGAGTCAGAATAACCTGAGTCTGAATCCCCACCCCCACATACTAGCTGTGTGAGCCTCCGTGAGTTTCTGCATCTGTCTAAGCCTCGTTTTCCTCACTGCAAAATAAGGATACTCAGATGGATTCAAGAATTAAATGAGATTCTGCACATTAATTCAGTAACCCAACAGATGTCCTTACTGCCTTCTCTGTGTCAGTTTGGTGTCCCCGGAGCCTGGACAGTCCTGGCACCCAGTGAAGGCTCCAGGTGCCCTTCCTCTCCTTCGTGCCATGTTGCCTGTTCCATTTGGCACATGACTCCACACGGGGGCACTGTGCTCATTTCTCCCAACTAGTCACAGCCACCTCCTTCCATGGAATTGCCTCGTCTTCTACTAGTCTGCCTTTCTCCAGAGCTTTTCCATTTTTTGGTCATAGCAGCACACACACCTTGATGAAATGTTTTCACGTCCAGGCCCTCTGGATGGACACTGCCCAGGTCTCACTTGCTCAGTGGTAGTGGAGCCCGTGTCTGGAGGCCAGGAACCTTCCTGTACAGGGTGGGAGATGTCCCAGCCTCCGTCCTGCCCAGGCCCACACCGCCCAGGCTTTTCCCAGCTTCCTGACTGGCTGAGGAAGCAGGAATGGGGAGCAAAAGGCCAAGGTCATCCCCCAGCTCTGGACATCGGGATACCTGAAGCTTGTAGTTTGCCCTCACCCTCTACCAGTTCGCCTACAGAGCTAGGTCTGAATGGGACAGTATGGACCCAGAACTACGCCAGTTGCCAGAGCGACCTGCACCTGCACACTAATGGCACAGCGACACCCTCATTTCCTACCAAAATTCTGTAAGAGTCAGTATCTCTTCAACAATAGTCACACTATTTTTTATGGTGGTGAAATACATATTCCATAAAATTTGCCATTTTAACGTGTAAAATTCAGTACATTCACAATATTGTGCAATTTTTATCACTATTTCAAAAACTTTTTAATGACCCCAAACTGAAATTGTGTCCATGAAGCAATAATTCCTGCTCTCCCTTCCTCCAGCCTCTGGTCACCTCTCATCTACTTTCTAAATTTGCCTGTTCCAGGTATTTCATACAGATAGCATAACTCAGCATGTTTTTGCATGGCAGCTTTTATCTGTACTTCATTTTGTTTTATGACTTAACAATGTTTTGTGGTGTGGTTACACCTCATTTTGGTTATGTATTCATTCATACGTGTGTTTGTGTGTGTGTGTGTGTGTGTACACTTAAATTTTGACAGAGGGTTTATGAACTTGCAAAAGAGAGAGAGAGGGAGAGGAGAAATACCCCCCATGGGGCATGGTTGTGTGCGATCACTCCTCCATTTCTCCATCCTGTCAGGACTTTGGACACACATGCACATACACCTGGTGTGTTTCTTGAACCACCATGGCCAGGGTTTGAACTATGTGGTCAGCCATGTGGAATCTAGCTCTCTTAACCAGCAAGCCTCAGGGCCAGCTCCATTCATATGTCAATGAATATCTGAGTTGTTTCCACTTTTTGCACAGTTGAAAATGCTGCTATGAATGTTAGCAAACAAGGACATTTGAGTCTCTGCTTTTTAATTTTTTTTTTTTTTAATTGCAAGAGGATGTGCGAACTCACCAGAGTGAGCCAGAGAGAGAAGCACCTCCAATGGGACATGGTCACGGCCCCGTCTGCTCTCCTCCATTTCTCATTCCCGTTGGGATTTTGGGCACAGAAGCACATAAACCCAGCATGTTTCCAGCTATGGGGGTTAGGACTCAAACTGCAGTCATCCACATAGGCTCCAGCTCCCTTAACCACTAGGCTACATGGCTGCCCATGTCTCTTTTAATTCTTTGGGGATACATATCTAAGAGTAGAACTGCCAAGTTACTTGGTAACTGTTTAGCTTTTTGAAGAACTGCTAAGCTATTTTCCACAGAGGCTGTCCCGTTTTATATTCCCCCAGCTAACCACTACTTCAATACATTAAAAGGTTTTAAGTTACACTCTCCCATATTTTCAAAATAAAACACAGTAATTATAGAGCTATTTAAAAGAATAGAAAAAAGAAGAAAAACACTTTTATCATCCCACTTCCTACAGGTAGTAACTGCTACCACTTAATTTCTATCTCTTCTCTACACCTTTTTCCTTTTTCTTTTCTTTTTTTTTGGAGAAGTTTTTGCTATAGGGCGCATGCGCTCGCCAGAAAAACAGAGAGAGACAGAGAGATGGAAAGTGAAAAATCATCCCCCGGGGGGATGGCCACGCTGCAATCCCTTCTCCTTCATTCTCCTCTTGGAATCTTGGGCACGTACGCACACGCGCCCGGCATGAGTTTAAGCCACCTGGTCTCGGACTATAACCACAGTGGACTGCATGGGAGTCCAGCAACATAGCCATTACACCAACTGCTGGTCCCTACCTTTTTCCTTTTACATAGTTAATATCATACTTTATACTGCAATTTTGCAGTCAGTTTCCACCTAATATTCTAGCATTAGTATTCTCCCATCTCATCCAAACCCTTCAAAATATTCTTAAGTGCTGTTACTTAAGCATTTCTTAGTCATAAAAAGAACTCAATGAGAGCCTCGGAGTTGGAGTACGACCACAGCGTTTGCTTCCACAGCGGGTTTGCAGGGACAGGGCCTCGCCGACCCTGGACTTCTTGCCAATTCCAGTGTCCCAGGAGCTAGGTGGTGAGGATGGATGAAGGACACTAGCTGAGGATGGCTTTGTGAAGAGGACTGAAATGTCGTCTTTAGTTAAAGTAAAAGGAAACACTGTCACAGAGGCCACTGGGGACGGCTGCTTCTGTGCACACTTTGGACAGAGGGGATTTAAACCCAGGGCCATGGGCGGGCTGCAAGGGGGCAATGAGCCCTGCATTGCCTGCACCACTGAATGTGAGGGGATCTTCCCCAGGAGTGGGCCCGGCTTCACCGGCTTCTCCCTGAGCTCCATGACCCCCGCTGGAGTGACTGATCCTGTTCATTGAGATAGCTCATCTTCTCACAGGCCTCCGTGCCAGGGCGGTGACAACCGATCCTTCCCCAAATCCTAGGGCAGTACTGCTGGCCACTTCCTAAGCGGGAGGGCTGGAAGTGCCAGGCAGAAGCAAGCGCCCCGCTCCAGAGTGGCCTAGACCTGCCCTGGGTCCATCAGGACTGAGGCTGCCCTCCTCACATGCAGCACGGGGCGCAGGACCAATGTCAGCATGGTCTACGCCACTCCACGGTACAGGCAGCTCAGGTTCTTGGGGCCATACTAGACACTGCCAGCTAAGGGATGCCCTCGGCTGATGGCGATGGCGGGCTCTTCGGCCAGCTGGAATGTGCGCTGCTTCTGGCACAGAGCTGGTTCTGGGGTTTGGGGGTCGGGTGCCCTTCTGACAGGCCTTGGTCTTGTTTCAATGACAGTGTTCCTACACCTGTGGGTTATGATGAAGTCAAGTGCCAGAAAATCTTCAACAAGGAGACCTGCAGCAACACTGTGGTGGAGCGGAAGAACCCAGAAAAGACCTGCCCTGTCAATGGATGGGTATTGTAATGTGATTCTTGAGGACCAAGGGCTCCCAAGCCAGCCTCACTCTCCTACACCTGTATGGGCTATCATTATGTAGCCATCGCTATCAATAAAACAATTTTTGAGCAAACACTTGAATATGTGGATACTTCACATTAATAAATTATTTGTGCATTAATGTATTGCTTTTTTAAAAATGTATTTATTATTATTATGTTTTTAATTTGACTAGACATAGATAGAGACAGAGAGAAGGAATGGAAGAAAACAAGCTGTCAGGTCCAGGACTTGAACCATAGTTGACCATATAGGAGTCCAGTGCCTTGCCACCATGCCTCCTGCTGGCCCCTGTATTGCTCTTTATAAAGCATAAAATATTTTTGGGACCAGCAGGTTGCGTGGTGGTTAAGGTGCTGGACACTCCCATATGGCCAACCATGGTTTGAGTCCCGGATCTGGTGGCTTTCTTTTGCACTTTTCTTCTCTCTCTCTCCGTGTCTCTCTCTGGTCAAATTAAAATAAATGAAGGAATAAATAAAATTAAAATAAATAATTTTTAAAAAAGCATAAAATATTTTTTAAAGAATTATTTATTTTATTTATTAGTATTTTTCAGCTTGTTCAGAGAGAGAGAGAGAAAGGGAAAGTGAGAAAGCAAGCCTCCAGGTGTGGGACCCAGATCGTGGTCGGCCATGTGAGAATTCAGAGCCCCAACCACCATGCCACCTACTGGCCCCAAGCATAAAATCTTTTAAAAGATGAAACAAAAATACGAATTAAAGTTATAATGTTCTTCCTACACTCCAATGTGTCGTCGTACATCTCCTCTTCAGGGACCACCACCACTTGTGACATATCTCTGCCCTGCTACCTGTGTGTCCTGCCACCTGGTGAATGATGAAGCATAAATATCTTCAAGATTCAATCAGATCCCTCCTTCTTCTTCCTTCTTCTTCTTTATAAGTTGATCCATACATTTTCTCTGAGAGAGAATGAGTCAGGCACTCCTGACAGGGTCCCCAGGCTGAAACCCACCCCAATCCCGGCTGGCCCACAACACAGGTCCTCATGCTCAGGTCCCAGGATGTGAACCCAGGACCCTTCCCATGTGAGTCCAGATGCTCCACCACTGTACCACCTCCTGGTCCCCAGATCCCTTCTTTTCTTTGAGATAGTTCTCTTTATCCTTCCTTTTTCTTCAGGGAATGTCCTCTGAGCTGTCTCCTGCATCCTTCTGTGTTTGCCTCAGGCCAGAGCAGGCCAGAGCAGGCCAGCCTGAAGGAGTGTTCCCAAGACTGTTACCAAACTCAGATCAGGTTAGCTCGCCCAAGCACCATAAAACCAAACCGTAGGCACATGGTGTGATGAAGGAAAGTACAGCTTTATTGCAAAATGCAAAGCAAAAGTGGCAGCTCATGCTGAAAAGCCCTGGTCTCCCAAGATGTTTCCCACATGCGTTTTTAAGGGCAAAATTAGAGGCAGAGGTCCCAGGCGCCTGGTCAGTCCAGTGATTAGTTCAAGAGGGCATGATCAACTGGGTATTCTTGATTGATGAGGCCTTAGATAATCAAATTTCTCTTCAGGTGTCTGGAGCCATTCAGCCTGGATCTTTGAGCTCACAACCAGCAGTTTCCAGCCTACAAAACATCTTACATATTGAAATTAAAACCTTATCTTTCTTTTAAGTGGGAGTTTTAGAGGTCAAATGGCCCTAATTCATGGTTCATGTTGGTCACTGTCATAACCAAAGTCTTAAGACTTACTTCTTACTCTGAGCCATTACAATATAAATGGACCTTATATTTCAAGAACCTTGGAAAATACATTAGGGGGTCCTTGCTTGGTTTCAAGGCCACATGCAGGGAGTGAAAAGGCCAGGGCTTCATCTTGTCCAACGGTAAAGGTTGAAGGGCCAGGGACCTATGGCTGCACAGACCACCCCAAACAGCAACAAAAACAGCGATAATGCTGATTCTGTTTTTCTTGTTAGAGAATGCTCGTTCCCTCAGCAGATCTGAGCTCAGGGCCTGGGCAGACAGCACTCTGGGCCTGGGGATTCCCCAAGAAAATAGTGAGATCGGGATGAGGGGCCTCTCTCTGGGGTGCAGAGTCAGCTGTGGACGTGACAGATCACAGCAAGCAGACCGTTATCTGTTGAACAATCAGTGAAAACCGATAAATAGCCTTAGTTCCCCTGCCCTCTAACCCTGTGTGTTCAAACATGCCACGTGGACCGGTTGAGCAACCGAGGCCCACTCCTTAGCTTCTTCAGTCACCTTTATATAATAAACAAAAGTTCTTCAGTCACTCCCGGTTACAGAAAGGTCCCATTCCAGAATCTGCATCTGGACAGAAGGGGCACTGGGGACAGGAGGGTTCAGAGCTCTGTGCAGGGCCCGTGCCTGCTGCCCAGGCTCCAGCTTCCAGCTGCTCCGGGCTGACTTCCTCACAGGGCTCTCCGGGCCTCTGGGGCCATCCCTGGGGGTCCTTTCCCCACAGCTGCCCTCCTGCTCACAAGCTATTGCTCCCTTGGCCTCTGCCTCTGCAGCTCTCGGTGTTTTCTGCTGAGGATGCCCTGCCCCTTGTAGAAGCCCCCGTTGGGTGGGACCATGAACCCCTCCTCTGACCATCCCCTCCCCTGGGAATGAGGGGCAGCAATGGCACTGGGTGGGAACCTATCCCAAAACGGAGGCAGAAAGAATTCCACTTTAACATCTGGTCATAAATAAGCAAAAGGCTCCGTGTGGGTGACCCACACTGGGAAGGATGTGCGAGGAGGTGGGGTGGTGGTTGTGGGGTGCAGGGCGTGGAGAAAGGGGTGCTGTCCCACGGTGCAAAGGAATGTGTGCTTGGGACTCCCACCACGGGGGTTAGAATCTGGGCTTTGGGGACCAGCAGTTAGCGTAATGGCTATGTCGCTGGACTCCCACGTAGTCAACCGCGGTTCGAGTCCCGGACCCGGTGGCTTAAACTCACGCCGGGCGTGTGTGCGTGCGTGCCCAAGATCCCGAGAGGAGAATGGAGGAGAAGGGATTGTGGCGTGGCCATCCCCCCTGGGGGGTGATTTCCTGCTTTCTATCTCTCTGTCTCTCTCTGAATGTCTGGCGAGCGCACGCGCCCTATAGCAAAAACCTCTCCAAAAAAAGAAAAAAAAAAAAAAAAAAAAAGAATCTGGGCTTTGACCTGTGTTTATTGCTCAATGTTTTTATAAAAACTTCTCACCCTTTACTCAACACGAAATGTACCATTTAAGCACGTTGTAAGCGCACGTTTCAGGGCAGTATATACTCGGCCTGTTCTACCGCCATCACCACCAGCCAACTCCGAACCTTCTTCACCCAACCTGAAACCGTGGGTCTACCCAACAGTAGGTCACCCTTCCGCCCAGGCCCTGGGCCCCACTCTCTGTCTTTGGACTCTGACTACGCCAGGAAGAATTACTTAGTATAGCCCTTGACACAAAATTCGCCTTGTTATGTTTTCTTGATTTAATTGGATTTATTCAGGAAAGGTTGGTCAACTGACCCTGATCAAGGGCAGAGCAACAATGTGCGCCTGCGCGCTGTACCCTCTAGAGGGCAGTGAAAAGCTGTGGGCTGACCCGAGCCGAGATCTCGCGACACTGTTAGAAATGCGGCGAGAGGCGTGGGAGGAAGTTTGTGTTCTCGCGAGACCTCCATCTTCCTCGCCACCGCTTGTGCCGGGCTGTGTCTCCGTCGGCACAAGGTCCCGGGGTCGCCAGGACAGGCTCTTGGAACTGGTAAGGAGCGGACTGGCTGTTGGGTCGGGTACACTTCTCGCTCCCTCGCTGCGGCATCGATCCGCTGGGCCCGGGTCTGTCTCTTCCGTACACGCGCCAGCCCCGAGGCCACCCCTGCTGCCTGCCTGCCTGCCTGCCCGCCCGCCGGGCCTGGGTGGTGGTCCCTCCCCGATCCTCGTCACTGCGCTGGGACTTGTCCTCCCTCACGCCGGGCCCTGGCGTGGCCTCCCCTCCCGGGTACACAGCCCGGGGACACTTCTCCGCCTGCGCTTGGGCGGCGTGCGGTCTCCTGTCCTCCCTCGCCTGGTCACGCCATGCGGGGTGGCGGGTGGGCGCCGGTCGCCTCCTGCCGGCTTTGACTTCGGGTGTGACAGCTCCAAGTTTCCCATCGCCCTGGGCGAGGCAGGGCCTGTTTTCCATGACGAATCAGGAACCTACTCGTGCCTGGCTTCTCCCGTGCAGACTCAGAGGAACGTGTTTTGTTTCCGCGGTCCTTTATTGCCAGAGCAGTGTTCCTTCCCTTCCGTTCAGTTCCCCAGCAGGCCTGGCGCTTTCCGTGGCTTACTGTCTCCATTGTACAGATGAGAAGGGGGAGGCCTCCCTTCATCCCCTCCTGTGAGAATCGTTCATTCGGTGCTTACAGACCAGGGTGTGGAGGGGAGAGCAGAGTCTCAGAACACCAAGTCCTTGTGGCAGGAACAGTAATGCTTTAAATCGTGTTTCGTGCCAGGGGTCATCATGTGATCGAGAAAGACAAGTGAGAGGGGTCAGCAGGTGGCGTGGTGGTGAAGGTGCTGGACACTCCCACATGGAGGACCACGGTTCAAGTCCCGGACCTGGTGGCTTGATTTCCCTCTTTCTTTCTGTGTGTCTCTGATCAAATTAAAAAAAATAAGTGAATGAGTAAATAAAATAATTTTTTTGAGAGGTTTTTACTATAGGGCGCATGCGCTCATCAGAAAGACAGAGACAGAAAGCGAGAAATCACACCCCCCCCCCCCCCCCCCCCCCCCCCCCCCCCCCCCGGCGGGGGGGGGATGGGCACGCCACAATCCCTTCTCCATTTTCCTCTTGGGATCTTGGGCGCGCAGGCACACGCGCCCGTCATGAGTTTAAGCCACTGGGTCTGGGACTCGAACCGTGGTCAACTAATGGGATTCCAGCGACATAGACATTATGCTAAGTGCTGGTCCCCAACTTGGTTTGCTCCTTTGAAGATTTGCTAGCTTACATTGTCGTTCAGATAAGTGGCTGAGATGATGCATATAAGGTCTGGCATATCACACTCCTTACAGTTTTCTTTCTCTTTCTTCTTTCCCGTGGGGCCTTTGTCCTCAGTCCTGGAGAAAATCCTGGACATTGAAAGTTTTATGATAGTTTTTGTCTAACTAAACCTCTTCCATTACATTATTTGCACAAACAGGTATATCAAAGTGGAAATGCATGTTGAGTTATGTAAGGGAAGGCTGTGCTTCTCAAAGGGGGAGGTATCTTATTTTAGAATTATATAGGACTCGCCACCCCTTCCCCATTTTATTGAATCAACGCAGCTGTGCTGGGATCTCAGGAACCTCTGCAGGGGTTTAAAACCCCGGACATCCTGACACAGTCCCCTCCCCACATTCGAGAGCACTGGGTCATATTTTACGATGCTTTCCCTCTTGCAGTAAGCAGACATTCAGTGTGGTCACAGCTGTTGCTGCTGGACTTGTAGCGTAGTCTCTTGTTCCAAAGAATTAGTATTTTCTGCTTAGTAGTTGGGGAATCAGTGATCCATGTTCTCTGGATGGCAAGTTCACCATTGTATCCTCAGGGACTATTACTGTGTGCGTTTCGGCACTCAGTAAATACTTGTTGAATGACTACCTAAAACCTTAATACTTAAATGATCCCATCAGCACAGGTGGTGCGGTTGGGACTTTAGACTTAGACCTGGGGTTAAATCTGGGTTCTTCTACTTAGAAGCTTGTTACTTTAGGCAATATGTTTAACTTAGTCAAGTCTTTTTTTTTTTTTTTAAAGGTTTTTGCTAAAGGTTTTGCCGGAAAGACAGAGAGACAAAGTGAGAAATTAACCCCCAGAGGGGATGGCCATGCTGCAATCCCTTCTCCTCCATTCTCCTCTCAGGATCTTGGACACATATGCACAGATGCCTGGCGTGAGTTTAAGCCACTGGGTCCAGGACTCAAGCCGCGGTTGACTACATGGGAGTCCAGCGACATAGCCATTATTCCAACTGCTGGTCCCTCTTTTTTTTTTTTTTTTTTTAATGGTAATGATAATACCAATTTAAAAATTTTTGAGGACTTAATGAGATAATGTGTTTTAGAGGGGTCCTAGTAGACTAGATGCAAATACTTTTTATTTTTTTTTAAACTTGCCAGAGAGAATGTGCGCTCACAGGAGAGAGAAAGTCAGAAAGCACCTCCTATGAGGGATAGTCACACTGCAATTTCCTCTATTTTTTCCCTCTTTTCAGGATTTTGAGTGTGCATACACATACACAAACAGGTATTTCTGAAGTGGAAATGCATGTTGAACTATATGAGGAAACAAAGATGTACTTCTCACAGGGTAGAATTACAGAGGACTGGTGTGTTTCTCAGGCTACTGGATCTGGGACTTCAACTGCATAATTACACTACACCACTTGCTGGTTTATGAATACTAAATTCATTCATCAACAGTAATTATTGAACACCTACTATCTGTATAATAGTGAACCATAAGTCAAAGTTCTTGAACTCTCCGGAACTTTTAGTGCGTTTTCCAAAGTAGGGTCAGAAAACCAAATGGCTTCCATGTGTCCGATTGTGACAGGTACTATAGAGAATGAGAAAGCACATCAAGGGAGAATAGAAGGAAGACTTTTAAAATAGAGGGTGGTGAGGAGTGGCCACATCGAGACACTGACTTTGGGGCACACACCTGAAGCAAGTGAAAGCCTAGACCTGAGGTTACAAGGGGGGTGTTCAAAAAGTTCATAGGAGGGAACCAGCAGTTAGCGTAATGGCTATGTCGCTGGACTCCCACGTAGTCAACCGCGGTTCACGTCCCGAACCTGGTGGCTTAAAACTCACGCCGGGTGCGTGTGCGTGCATGCCCAAGATCCCGAGAGGAGAATGGAGAAGGGATTGCGGCGTGACCATCCCCCCTGGGGGGTGATTTCTCGCTTTCTGTCTCTCTGTCTCTATCTGTCTGTCTGGTGAGCGTTTGCGCCCTGTAGCGAAAACCTCCCCCCCCCCCAAAAAAAAAAGTATACTTGGATTTCAAAAATTTTTGCACCAAAATAAGCATGTACTTTAATTCCATTTTCCCATGAACTTTAAAAAGTTTTGTTTATTTCTTTCAAGAGAGTGAAAGAGAGAGAAAAGACAAGCATCTTCAACAGTGTCTCATGCCACGGTCCCCTCCAGGCCCAGCCAGTCCAGATCGTGGGTGTTTTGTTCCTGGCATGTACAGGTCAACCTGGGAACTGAACCCATGATCTTCTATGTGGATCCAGCAATGCTTGACCCAGTTCACTACTGCTGTGCCACCAGCACTTCCATGAGCTTTTTGAAGCCCCCTCGCATGCGGAGGGATTTGAGGCAGAAGCATCTTTGGTATCCTGGAGGGACAAAGAGGACAGAAGGTTTCTGCAGGAATGCCAAAGAGATGATAGTGACCTATTAAATTGATGAACTACATAAAATGTCCTTATTATCCCAATCTCTGACTGAGAGTAATAAAAATAGTTAATGCCTCTATAGCTTTTACTGTGTGTCCGGCACTATTCTTAGTGCCTCACATGTTAGTCATTGATTCTATATATTTTTTAATTATTTTATTGATCTTTATTTATTTTAATTTGACCGGGGGGGGGGGGGGAGATAGAGAGAAGTGAGAAAGCAATCCACCAGGTCCAGGACTCTTAACTGCGGTCCACCATGTGGACCCTTAACCACCACGCCACCTGCTGGTCCCAACTCTTTCCTGTAAGGTGTGCGCAGCCTCAGTGAACTCAGGCTGTCCGCATTCCAGTATGCAGTGGAGTGAGCACTGGCGCAGAGAGCATTTCCGAAGCATCACTGAAACCTGCAGTGAGTTCACTGTTCTTCATTTACTGTTACGTGGTTGATTAGAAGGCACACCTAAAAGGACGTAATAAGGGACCGACCAACGCGTTACTTGCACTGGGTGAGTTCAGTTTGCTGAGATAACTGTAGATGCCAGGGCATTGTTATTAACTCTTCCTGATACTTATTAGCCCTTTTAAAATTTTTGTCCAAGGTTTTCATTCTGACTGTTTCCATGTATGTCTAAATACATTCCTTCAACATAGGATGTCCACGAACACTGTGGCGGCCTCGGCTGAAGTGGCCGAGGTGACCATGTTTGCGCCGGTGTGAGCGTTTAGTTTGTCATTAGAGGAGCTGCCACCTCATCCTTCTCAGCTTGTCTTCCCTGCTCATTAAATCTAACATTGCATCATCATTTATAAGCTTATAGCCAAGCTTAACAGTACAGATCAAATCTGGCATGTCATGTGTACTCTCTGGATTAGATAAACTCACCAGCAAGTGAGCAAGGTGCTTCCCTAACTGAATGTCTGATACTCTACATGCTTAGCTGTCCTATCCCAAGGTGTTGTCACGGATTTTGTGTGGCTTGATTGTGCCATACAATCAAGATATTCCTCTTTGGAGGTAGGGATGTATTTGGAGGCACTTTTTTTTTTTTTTTTAAAGAATTATTTTATTTATTTAATTATTATTTCACATGAGTTTTGCCAGAGAAAGAGAGAGAGGGGAAAGTGAGAAAGCAAGCCACCAGGCCCGGGACTCGAACCGTGGTTGGCCATGTGGGAATTCCAGCGTCTTAACCACCACGCCACCTGCTGGCCCCTGGAGGCACTTTTGAGGCTTAATGTTCTTGTCTAGCTCCACCTTGAGTGTTCGATAACAGAATTGTTTCTTTCAGTGAAATAGTGAGTAACTGACAAAAATTTCTGGGTTGTCGGAAAAGTCATGACACATTTTTGCATAGAAAAAAAAAAATCCAAGAAGAGTAAGTCATGACTTCTGACAACCCAGTAGGTGCTATACATAGTTTGGATGTCCTCCATAAATCCTGGTGTTGGTCCTCATTGTATGGTAATGGTGTCATGTCAAAACTTGATCCAGTTGTGTGTCGGAGGGTGGAGCTTTGGAAAGATTCGTGATTGGGTGGTTGAGGCAGGGCCTCCGTGGTTGATTAGTGATTGGATGGTTATGACAGGGCTTCTATGATTGAGACTTGGTAGGTTTGTAAAAACGGAATGAAGCAGGCGAGGACTATATGGATATAGATCACCTTTTGCTCTGATCAAAGTTCTGTTTCTGCTATTTTGTGATGCCTTTGGATCATCCACAAGGCCAGAATCATGAGTCAGTAAACCTGTTTCTTCATGTATGTCCTGGTTTCAGGGGTTTCCGTAAGCAGTGCAGTAACAGGCTAAGACAGCCAGCTAAAAGGTTTTGTTTGTTAGTTTGTTCACAGGTAATAAGAAAATTAAATCTTTTAAAAAAATAATTATTTATTTATTTAATGTATTATTATTTTTCGCATGAGTTGCCAGAGAAAGACAGAGAGAGAGAGAGAAAGCAAGCCAGGTCTGGGACTCGAACTGCAGTCGGCCATGTGGGAATTCCAGCACCTTAACCACTACGCCACCTGCTGGCCCCCAAAATTAAATCTTTAAAAAAAATTATTTTTTAAGAGGTTTTTGCCTTAGGGCACATGCACTCACTGGAGAAAGAGACAGAGACAATGAGAGGAAAAGTGAAAAATTGCCTCCCAGAGGGGACAGCCACACTGCAATCCCTTCTCCATTTTACCCCCTGGGATCTTGGGCACACACATGCGCCTGGTGTGATTTTCTTTTTTTTTTTTTTTTTTTCTTTTTTTGGAGAGGTTTTTTGCTATAGGGCGCGTGCGCTCGCCAGACAGACAGAGACAGAGAGACAGAAAGCAGGAAATCACCCCCCAGGGGGGATGGCCACGCCGCAATCCCTTCTCCTCCATTCTCCTCTCGGGATCTTGGGCACGCACGCACACACGCCCGGCGTGAGTTTAAGCCGCCGGGTCCGGGACTCGAACCGCGGTCGACCACGTGGGAGTCCAGCGACATAGCCATTACGCTAACTGCTGGTCCCCTGGTGTGATTTTCATGCCACTGAGTTCAGGGCTCAAACTGTGTGTGAGTGGCCATGTGGGAGTTCAGCGACATAACTGCTACCCCATCTGCTGGCCCCCAGAGTTAAGTCTCTTACTGCGTAGACAATTAGAACTTTGAAAAGAACATACCCTTAGGTATTTCTTGAGTCTTACCTTATTTACCAGCAGTAATGCTGGTTCCCAGGCATTCGAGGAGGGAAAATATTTTATCACTTGTGTGCTTCTGTGGGGAAAGCCACAAGATTTTTTTCATATAAAGTAAGAGACAGAATGGCACTAATACCAGGATGGCAGAGAAGTCATGTGCTTTCCTGTCCTTAACTATATTACGGCAAGGAGTTTCAAGTAGAAGATGGAGCACAGCCCCAGTTCTGAAAGCCTACCAAACTTTTCTTTATGTCAGTTCTAATTTGTATGGTACTGCAGTGTCTGGGGAAGAAACCCAAGGTTGGCTGTAAATACAGTAAATGTTTCCCCTTTAATTCTCAAAACTGCTGTTTGTGACTGCGGAGCTGAGCTTTGTGCATCTGGCGGCAGGAAAGACCCTTTAGCCAGTTCCTGTCCTGAGATCATGGTGTCTGTGGGGACACCTTTGCCAGTTTTTTCTCATTTGAAAACAAAAGAAAACAAACTCCAGAGGTGATAGTTGTGCTAGAAACATTTTCCTCTTCTGAAAAACCTTCCTGAATTAACATGGGTCTCAGTGGGATCTCAAGTTGATTGTCTACATGTAAAGCAGAACTGTATCATGGTTACTGGGGCTTGTTGAACCTGAGCATTCATTTATCATTTATTCATCTAGCCGTTCATCAAAAACGTTTTAAAGCTCTGTTGGGTTTAGGACCAAGCCTCGTGCAAGGTGCAAGGACGGGTACGTCAGTCCTTGTGGTAGTTCATTAACGCAGGCAGGAATGCGAAGGGGGTAGGTAGTGCTGAAGTACCCGATGTGCTAATTTCCACGTGGTCTCTTCCCTCAGGGAGCTCTCAGGCTAAGGAGGCAGGCATGTGACAGTGAAGGCAATGTCACAGGACTTACGTTGGAAACCTGTGCAGAATACAGTGGGCATGGAGGAATGCAGGGAGCGGCCAGATCTAGGCAGGAACCTATAAAGTAGATGTGCCCTTTGGGCTAAAGAAGGAGAAGTCTACTGTTGCAGCAAGTCTACTATGCTGTTGTGCATATTGAAAAAAGAAAGCAGAAGGGAACCAGCAGTTAGCGTAATGGCTATGTCGCTGGACTCCCACGTAGTCAACCGCGGTTCGCGTCTCGGACCCGGTGGCTTACAACTCACGCTGGGCGCGTGTGCGTGCGTGCCCAAGATCCCGAGAGGAGAATGGAGGAGAAGGGATTGTGGCGTGACCATCCCCCCTGGGGGGTGATTTCTCGCTTTCTGTCTCTATGTCTCTCTCTGTCTGTCTGGCGAGCGCACGCGCCCTATAGCGAAAAACCTCTCAAAAAAAAAGAAAGCAGAAATAAATAATTATGGGCAAAGTTAGAAATAAGAGAGAACTATGTGCAGGTTAAAGAATGCTGAGTGACTGCCAGAGAGAGCCAGGAGAGGCTTGTTTAGGACCATGAAGAGCGAGATACTTCACAGCTTCAGTCAGTAATAGATAGCGCCCGACTTTCCCTCCCCGATAGAGGAAGTAAGGACAGAATGGCTCAGGCCGGCCCATCTCATCAGAGGTGGCTGGTTTGCCCGATCCCCACTTCTCTGTCTGTCTGTCCTTTCTCAATCCACCACAGCTCCCATTCGGGGTTCACATCCACCCGAACTCCATAGGCCAGGCCAGAGACATTGGCAGAGGAGGTAGCAGCCAACTCTATTGGCCAAAACTATTGCTTGCTCGGAAATAGCTTCATAGGGGTGGTAGCTTAAACATGGACAGAGGAGAAGGGGCTGGTTCTGGCAGAGCAGACTGGAAGAGCCCACCTGGACAAGATGAACAGCTCGGATGTTGCATGGAACAGCAGATAGGGATGGGAGCTGCTCTGGGAAGACAGCAAGATGTCAGACTGTGGCTGGAAACGGAGAGCTTTACTGAGACCTGTACAGAAATTTGGACTTCACCCTGTAGGCAAGTGCATTGGAAAGCTATAGTTCAAGCTTTAGATGAGACAGTGTATTAGAAATGGTTAGTTCTGGGGACCAACAGCTGGCGTAATGGCTGTCGCTGGACTCCCATGTAGTCAACCGTGGTTCGAGTCCCGGACTTGGTGGCTTAAAACTTATGCTGGGAGCATGTATGTGTGTGCCCAAGATCCTGGGAGGAGAAGAGATTGTGGAGTGGCCATCCCCTCTGGGGGTGATTTCTCACTTTATGTCTCTCTGTCTCTGTCTGTCTTTCCAGGGAGTGCACCCGCCCTATAGCAAAAACCTCTCAAAAAAAAAAAAAAAAGGATAGTTGTTTCGAGACAGCCTAGAAATTCTTAAAGCAGGAGATGAAAGTCCTTCACATCAGATATACATATGTAAATATAGTTATATATTTTAGATATTTTTGCTATAGGGCATGTACACTTGCCAGGGAGACCAGCGAAAAATCATCCCCCGGGGGACGAGGCCACACCGCAGTCCCTTCTCCATTCGTGCCTCAGGATTTTTGGCACACTTGCATGCCCGGTGTAGGTTTTAAGTACAGGGTCCAGGACTCCAATGGCAGTTGACTACGTGGGAGTCCAGTGACATAACCATCACACCTGCTGATCCCAAACATCAGTTACATTTTAATAGGCTAAGAATTCCTAGTTTCAGGCTGGCCCCATAGGCTATGTTTAAGGGAGTGGATCCTGCATGACTGACTGTAGTTTGAATCCCAGCCCTGGTGTCTTGGAAAACACCTGCTACCTAGAATCTTGATGAGGAAATACAGGAGGCTTGGTGGCATGACCTCACCCCGTTGGCAGCTTTCTCCTCTCCTTTTCTCTGTCTAGCTGGCAAGTACATATGCCCACTGGCAATTAAAAGAAGAATAAAAGGATCACAAAACTTTAATTTTCATCATTCAGAGGCATGTCTAATTTATATTTAAACAAAATGTGTTATCTAAGGGAAGGTATTTGGAATTAGGGAAAAATATTTCCCTCATTATTTTTCATAATCAATGTCTGATTAGGATCCCAGAAGCTGTGCGTCTGCTGGTCGGAATTGGAGGGCTGCGTGACTGAGGGCATGGCCCCACTGCTCCTGTTGTTTTTCTCCTGTGGTTTTTTTTTTTTTTTTTTGAGAGGTTTTCGCTATAGGGTGCGTGCGCTCGCCAGACAGACAGAGACAGACATAGAGACAGAAAGCGAGAAATCATCCCCCGGGGGGGTGGTCACGCTGCAATCCCTTCTCCTCTCGGGATCTTGGGCACGCATGCACACGTGCCCAGCGTGAGTTTTAAGCCACCGGGTCCGGGACGCGAACCGCGCGGTCGACTACGTTGGAGTCCAGCGACATAGCCATTACGCTAACTGCTGGTTCCCTCCTGTGGTTTTGATTTACCCTTACTATTTACAAAAATAACTTTCTCTGTATAGACAGGAGCAAATATTTTATATTTAATAAATTGAAAGAGAATGACAGTACTGTCTAGATTCATCTTCTGGCCTGATTGGATATGCAGGTTATAAAGATTATCTTTGGAGAAAAGAGAAAGACTCATGTAGAAGTGTCACAGTGACAGTCACCAGCCAGGTGTAGAGGGTGCCAGGCGCTGTCCTGAACATTTTACGTGTTAGTTCATACAGTTCTCGTTGCGTTTGGTCCATAGCCATCCCCATTTCACAGACAGGAGAACTGAGGCAAAGCTTGATTAATTGGCTTGCCCAAGATTACATAGCATTTTAGTGTTTGAGCCAGGTTTTTTTTTTTTTTTTAAATTTATAAGAGTTTTATTCACCTCATGGTTTGGAGGTCCAGCGTCCAGAGTGGGCGTCTAGTGAGGGTCTTTCAGTAGTGGAAGAGGGCAGGGACTGCAGCTTCCATATATATGTATTTTTTTTTCCCAAAGACTTTTGAGAGGAGAGACCTCTAGAGAGAGGGAAAGTGAGAAATCACCCCGGAGGGAATGACTACCCCTAGTCCTTTCTCCATTCTTCTCTCAGGATTTTGGGCAGTCACGGCACACAGCACACGCAGGCCAGGCGTGATTTTCAAGTCACTGGGTCGGGAACTCCGACCCTGGTGGGCCATGTGGGAATCCAGCCGCAGTCTCCCGCTGTCCCGTGCTGCCCCAGGCCATCCTAACAACTGCTGATCACTGCCTCTGCAGGTGGGGCTGCGTGTTCACTGAGGTTCTCCCTGCGCCTGGAGTTGTGCTCAGAGTCCGACAGGCGCTCAGTCAGCGTTTATTGAATGAAAAGCATTCACGGCGCATTAAAAGTAGCACTGGATCGAGTGTGTGTGTGTGTGTGTGTGACACCCACAGACACAGGGTACAGGCAGAGATAAGTCTTTTGGGACAGATGTAAGGGGGATCCCGGAGTGTTTGAATCCACGTTGCGGACTGGAACTCGCCTGTAGGCCGACGGTGGTGCTCTGGGCGGGATCCCGGGCTCTGGGCCAGGAACATTCGAATACCTGCGTAAGCCTCTGGCAGCTCCATGCGATCAGCCGCAGTCACCTCACAGCAGAGACGCGCGGTGGAGTCAGGCGCAGGGACCTGGCGGTCCGGCTTCGTGCTGTAAGGCTGGCCCGGGGCTCGCTACAGCTGAGGGCGGCTGGGGGGCTGAGGGCGGGCCCGGCGGGTGGAGCACCGCGCCCCGCCCCTACCCCTCCCCTCCCCTACCTCGCCCCGCCCCTGGACCCGCCCCGGTGTGCGCGCTCCCGCTGGCTGGCGGCCGTCGCGTGATTCGTGGCTGGGCGGAGCGTGGGCCGCTCGGCTAGTGCAGTCCGCACGGCAGGCGCTGGGAAGTGCGACCTTCTGCTCAGCGGACAGTGGCGCGGCGAGGACCCGGCCTCCCAAGTAGGTTGGCTGCCGGAGGACCCAGCTCAGGCCTGCTCCCTCCGGGGCTGGGAGCGGGCGGAGCCGGGGCCTGCGGGGCGGGCTGCGCGTGCGCGCTGGGCGGGGCCATGCGGCTCCGTGCGGTCCCAGGTCGCGGGGCCCGGCGTCCGCGGCCACTGAGCAGGGAAGGGCCACTGGAGAAGCCTGGAAAGCCGCGTGAGTCACCGCTGCTTTTGAGGGAGGCTCGCCTTGCCCAATTCTGCCGTTAGATGGTGGATTTTGTGGTCGGTGTGTAGTTACTGCCTCAAAGTTGGTGGGTTACGATACTCAGGTGGCCAGACCCGAGCGGAGGGAGCGCTGAAAGGTTAACTTACCTTATTTTAATTCTCTTGTGACATTAGCGTTTATTTGGTTTTAAAGCAATTGCGGAGAATCAGGCCTTGGGTTACAAGGCCTTGATGAAGTTAAAGTGGGCTAGGGTTACGGTAGGAGCTATATAATTATGATTCAGAAAAAACTTTTCTTTAAACTCACATTAGAAGAAAGAATGAGTGAAGAAATGCCTCAAGGTAAGATCATGAGGTAGTATTATGTATTAATGTATGGTCTACTGAAAGTTCGTGCAGATGGCCTGATGTAGCTATCATCAGAGGTAACCAGATTGGCAGTTGGTATTTCAGATTCAGCACTGTGTAGACTGCTAGGTGTTCTGTGGATGGGTTCTTACAGATTTGGCCTGGTAGCTATGATTTGGATGCCGGCAAAGTAAGTAACAATGGAAGTCTTTGTGGAGGGGTAGGAGGAGAGGCAGGTGACAGGTTGGCAGAGATCGGGAGAGCTGGGGGAGTGTTAGAGATCTCTCAGCCTTCATTTAGAAGACTGAAGCCTGAGCTCTGCGATGAGCCCCTGCAATACCACGGGTGGATGGTACCCCACTACTCTCCCTCCTGTCCTTCCTCTTTGGCACTGCCCCTTAGCTACATTTTGGTTATTAGGAGGCTATCTCGACTTGCAGGGGTGCTGTTTATTTTTTGTTAGGTTATCTAAGGCAAAAAGTTTGCAGAAGTTGTAGTTATTTGTTATTGAACACTGCGAAAGGGGACTGGAATCCAAGGCAGTTATCCCAGTAGCAATGCATTGGGACATTAATTTTGAACTCTAGTGTTGGCATATAAAGATAATTTATGGGTGATAATATACTAAAGGAAGAACGAGCCCTTCTGGGGAGACAACCCAGGACTGCACGTTGGGAATCTAGTCCTAAATCCAGATCTTTTCCCTAATGGCTGTGGGCACTTAGATAGGCCATTTAAATTCTCTGGGCCTTTGTGGCTTTATTTATAAGATGACAGTATTCAGCTTTAAATTGTGGTTTGTGGGGATCCCAAGAGGGTTATAGCTCTTTGGAAATGTATGGTTAAACCATATGATGATGACTTAGCTTCCTTCGTGGTAGTTGCTCAATTCTGGTACCATGGCCTTCAGACTTCATAGAGTGTGCAGAGCACTATGTAAGTGTGGCATACCCAGTTATTTGTTAGGGGTGTGTGTGTTTAAAGAACTTTCACATTTATTTATTTATTTATTTGCTATTGGGCATGTGCCTTCATTAGAGAGAAAGTGAGAAAGCAAGCCACCAGGGCTGGGGCTCAAACCATGTTTGGCCATGTGGGAGTCCAGAGCCTTAACTACTATGCCATCTGTTGGCCCCTGTGTGTGTTTTTATCTCCCTTATTTTTCTCCCATTCTGAAACTTAGGACAGGGATCCTAGAGGTAAGGCAGTTTTAGAAAGCACCTAAACTTGGGACCAGCAGATATTGAAATGGCTATGTCATTGGACTCCCGTGCTAGCCGACCACGGTTTGCGTCCGGACCCAGTGGACCCAGTGGCTTAAAACTCACGCCAGGCGTGTGTGCGTGGGTGCCCAAGATCCCGAGAGGAGGACGGAGGAGAAGGGGTTAGCGCGCCCCTGGGGGGTGATTTCTTGCTTTCTGTCTCTCTGTCTGTCTCTGTCTGGCGAGTGCATGTGCCCTATAGCAAAAACCTCCCCCCCCCAAAAAAAAAAAAAAAAAAAGAAAAACGAAAGCACTTAAACTTTTACCTTTGTCTCAGAAGGCAGTCCTTTTTCTGAAGGTGATAGGCCATTAGTTTCGGTTACAAAGGTGAAGATAAAAACTTTTTTTTTTTTTTTTTTTTTTTTTAGCAATCTTTATTACTTTGAATTTTAGAATTAGATCCTATTTGGTCTAGTCTTTTGACAGGTTAAAAAAAAACAGGTGAAGTGTGCATGCTTGGTATGTATTTAGAGGGTCCTGACTACTGAAATTTTATTGTTGAAAATTTGCCTCTTGCCGAGTTGTATAGTGAAAGACTAGGTGGGGAACTAATATTTATTAAAGAAGCATCACCTCCCTCTCCCACAGTCTAAAAGTCTAAAATTAAGAAGTAAGATTTTAAAAGGGCAGATGGGGGCCAGCAGGTGGCATGGTGATTAAGGTACTGGATTCCCACATGACCACCAGTCCCAGACCTGGTGACTTGAAAGTCACACTGAGTGTGTGCGCATGCATGCCCAAAATCTTGAGAAAGGAGCAGGGATTGTGGCATGGCCCTCTTCTCCTGGGGGATGATTTCTTATCTTCTCACTGTCTCTCTCAGGCAAGCACATAAGCCCGGGGGAGGGGGGAGCGGGGGACAAAAAAAAAAAAATAAAAAACAGACGGTCCAATGACATGGCACTGAAAATGTCTCAAGGATTCGAAATTGGGACCTTAAAGGCTTTTCCACAGGCAGTGCTAGTTTCTGTGCTCCAAAGATGGAGGCTCCTGAGAGGCCTGTCAGGACTCAGCTAAAACTAAAAATAGCAACAACCACAATTTTTTAAAAAGAAACTAGTTAATTTTATTTATTATTGTTGTTTTGAAAGAATTGTTATGGGGCTGGCAGGTGGCATGGTAGTTGAGGGTGCTGGACTCCCACATGGTTGACCACAGTTCGAGTTCTGGACCTGGTGGCTTGCTTTCTCACTTTCTCTCTCTCTCTTACCCTGTCCCTCTCTGGTCAAATTAAATAAATAAATGCTTAAATAATGTTGAATAAAATCATTCTTTAAAAAAAATAAAAAGCAGGGGACCAACAGTTAGCGTAATGGCTATGTCGCTGGACTCCCACGTAGTCGACCGCGTTTTGTGTCCTGGACCCGGTGGCTTAAAACGCGAGACGCGTGTGCGTGCGTGCCCAAGATCCCGAGAGGAGAATGGAGGAGAAGGGATTGCTGTGTGACCATCCCCCCGGGGGGTGATTTCTCGCTTTCTGTCTCTATGTCTCTCTCTGTCTGTCTGGCGAGCGCACGCGCCCTATAGCGAAAACCTCTCAAAAAAAAATTTAAAGTAAAAAGCAGTGTTTCATTAAAAAAAAAAAAAAAAAAAAAAGAATTGTTATAGGGCACATAAACTCACCAGGGAAAGTGAGAAAGGAAACTGCCAGGTCTGGGTCTTAAACCATAGTTGTCTATGTGGAAGTCCAGCACCTTTTTTTTTTTTAAATCTAACTTTATTTATTTATTTTTTATTTTAATTTGACCAGAGAGGGACAGAGTGAGAGAGACGGAGACAGAGAGAGCGAGAGAGAGGAAGCAAGAAAGCAAGCCACCAGATCTGGGACTCAAACCATGTCGGCCATGTGGGAGTCCAGTGCCCTTAATCACCACCTGCCAGCCCTGAAGTCCAGCACTTTAGCCATCTCGCCACTTGCTGGCTCCAACAACCACAATTTTAAAAGATGACATAGGACACATGCAGTGGGTGAAGTGCTTTTAGGTAAATAATAACTCACTTTAATATTGCTGCAGCCTCTGTTATGGTCTCCATTTTTTCAGAATCTGAGATCTCGAGCTTATAGACACAGCCAGAACTCAGGGTTGGCAGACTCCACAGTGATCTGTTAACCGTCATGCATGCTGGGCTGGCTCTCTGCCCCAAAACAGATGATAGACTGTCATTGAACATGACCACGTGAATTAGTTGAACATGACCACGTGAACTAGTTATCTCAGGCTCTTCGGACGTGACATTTTATAAAGCTGACTCACGCTTCACTTCATCCTGATTTGGATTGACCTGCGTGGTAGGGTTCTCGGTTTCAGCTCAGAAGGTGCCCTTTTCTTCACAGTACAAGAGGGCAAGCTTTTGCACAGCTCCATCATTGTGATCTGGGCTAGAGAGGCTGACCCAGCATTTGGACTGACCCGTGGGGGTGAGGGACAGAGCCAGGGCAGCAAAGGGGCAGGTCTACTGACTGGCTGTAAAGAAATGGAACAGGCTTTCCCAGCGGCTGACAAGTGGGCTCCAGAGACATTTCTTCTGCTTTTTTTTTTGAGAGGTTTTTGCTACAGGACATGTGCACTTGCCAGAGAGACAGAAAGAAATCACTCCCCGGGAGGGATGGCCACGCTGCAATCCCTTCTCCTCCAATCGTCTCTTTGCACTGTGATCCTTCCCCCAGCCCTCCAGCTGGTCAGGATCTTGGACATGGTTATACCCAGTGTATTCTGTTTCTCTTTTTTTTTTCTTGTTCTTTTAAAAAAATTTTTTTAAGGTTTTTGCCATCGGATGCATGCAGTCACCGGTGAGGGAAAGTGATAAGATACTCCCCAGGAGGGATGGTCACACCTCAGTCCTGTCTACTCCATTTTCTTCTTGGAATTTTGGACAGGCGGGGACACACACACACACACACACACACACACACACACGAGACTTTCGAGCTGCTTGAACCATGACTGGCCAGGTGGAAGTCCAGTGCCTTAACTACCATGCCATCTGCTGGCCCCCAGTTTTGTAACTTTTTAATCTCATACTACATTCTGTCTGTAGCTAATAAGGGGAACATCCAGTGTGTCCTTTAGCCATATTCTCTTCTCAGAGTACCTGTGGTTGCATTAAGAGACTTACACTGGGTGTCTGAAAACAGCACTGTGTATACGTGAATTTATCTCTGGTCTTTTCCACCGTGCAACATTTTAATTTTATTGATTCGCATTTACACTGTGCCAGGCTCTGTGGCATTCCACACAAAATAGTGAGAGCCCCAGGATAGGAATTTGGCACAGGTGAGGATGTCGGTTAATACTTTTGAAAGAGCCAAACAGACTGTGTGAGTGACTCAGTGCAGAGACAAGTGACACAGTCCAGCGCTCGAGCTGAGCCACATCTCCCCATGTCACGCAGGTGGTTTTCACAGTCCCTATGCGGGGTGCCAAGTGCCCCCGATGCCGCCTCTTGGAAAAGGTCATTTACAGTGTGAAAAATAACCGACAGAGAGCCACAGCTGCTGTTTCCAGGGTTGGAAAAGTTTCCACAGGGAATCCTCCCAAATCCAGCCAAGGAAGTGCTTTCCCCGTGCATCAGAGATCGTTGTGGGGAACATACCGAGGGGAAGTTAGAAAGTTTCCTGACTCTCAGTTTCTTGCAGGACTTCAGTAGTTCTTGAATCTGATACTTTTTTTGCTGACGTGGTGGAAAGAAAGCCTGTTGGACTTATCCTTTTATTTCCGAGGGGGGCTTGCACTGCTTTTGTCCCTATTCAGCATTCAACTTTCAGCTAGGCAGGCCCTAAACCTAGTCAGAGCAGTCCAAGTTCCCTGTGTCTCAAGGGGGCTACACTGGTTTCCTAAAACTGTCCCACCGGAGCTGGCTTCTCTGGGAAGGCCATTGTCTTTAGGACTGTTAGGAAGTTCCTTCTTTAACTTCTGAAATGGCTCCCGTTCACTGCTTTCCCCCCTCCTTGGAGCCTGCTGTAGTTTGGATGGCCACCCCTCACCCCTTCTAGTGTGTGTGTTGGGACTCGCTGGTATTGTAAAGGTGTCAGTGAAAACTGAATCTCTTCAGAGTGTCCCAGGGGGCCTTTGGTTGGGAAAGATCAGAAGGACCTGGCCTCCATTCTTGTCTTTTATTTTGGGGGGGGGGGGTGGTATAAGCCGAGAGAAGGGGGGGGACCAAAACAAACTCTCTGCTGCAAACTGCGGTCTGCTCCCTTCTGCCCCCTTCTGCTGTTCTTTCCACCTGCCAGCATAGGGAGTTTTGCAAATAAGCTTGTTTTCTTTGTAAATCACCCAGTCTCACATATTTCTGTTAGCAGCACAGTAATGGATTAAGTCGGGGCTATTCCGAACAAGTCTGAGTTTTCTGAGTTTTCGGCTTGGTAGATGCCCAGATAATTGAAGAATAGTGCTCATGTCTTCCCAGAAGCATCCCTTATCTAGACTAAACAAACAGCCTTTCTTCCTGGGGAGTTCTTTATGGTTTTGCGGCCTCTTTCCCCTTTCTCATTGCCTTCTTCTGAAATTTGTTACTCAGAAATGGATTTCAAATCTAGTCTAATAAACATGGACCAGATTAGTCCTATGAGAAACACTACACGTTTTGGAAAATGCAGTGAAGTAGTACGTAAGTTGTTTTCCCCTCAGACCCAGTATGCTGCTAACTCAGAACTTACTTTCAATTGAACGTCTCCATCTTAGAAAAAACAAAAGTCCTACTCTGTTCTCCCTTACTCAAGTGCAAAAATTTTACATTTCATTTTATAAAAATTAACAGCTGTGTAGATTGTTTTGGAATCTGTTTTGGTCCTAGCCCATGTTATCTCCAACTTTAATGTCTGTCCTTTATATATTTATTTTAAAAATCAGTAAAAAGAGTTGAGTAATTAGAAGGAACAGGTCTCTTTAATAAATCTAACTTAGTCCATTGTTCTTTAATTACTTTGTAGGAAAAAAGATTTAGTGTATCTTTTTTACTTCTGTTTTACCCATATTCTGTAGTCCATAAAGGTAGTGTACAATTTTATCATGACTCTTACTATGTCCAGATATACAGTGTCTGCAGTGTGACATTGGCTGGCTAGTTTTGTGAAGCTGTCCAAAAGTAAAAAGCAAACAACTTTGGTCTCACACGGCTGAGTGAACCCATGCTGGGTTAGGGTGACCACTTTTTTCTTTTTCTTTCTTTCTTTCTTTTTTTTTTTTTTAAAGAGAGGTTTTTGCTGTGCTTGCGGGGGAGACAGACAGAAAGCCAGAAATCACCTCCCAGGGAGGATGGCTATGCTGCAGTCCCTTCTCTTGGGATTTTGGGCAGGCATGCACATGTGCCCGGCATGAATTTTTAGCTGCCGGATCTGAGTCTCGAACCACAGTCAACAACGTGGGAGTTCAGCCACGTAACCATTATGCCTTCTCCTGGTCCCTGCTTCCTTTATAGGAGTGTTTAGAAACCATACCTTGATTCTAGATATGTTCACGATAGATACCAAACGGTTGTTCTAGAGGTTTTTTGTCAGGCTTTCACTCACTTCATTGCTTTGCTAATGCTCTTCAGCACTGATCTCACTATCAGTATGTGCTGTTCTTTCCCCTTTTGTTTTTAATTTGTTCTACTGGAGTTTACTAGTGACACTCCCCGTTTACCCACATCAGTGTCTTTTAAGTATATTCTTTATAGCAGAATCATATGTAGTTATTTTGCCAGAAATAATTCTTCTGGAGGCCAGCTGGTGGCATGGTGGTTAAGGCACTGGACTCCCACATGGCCGACTACAATTAGAGTCTCGGACCTGGTGGTTTGCTTTCTCACTTTCCCTTTCTCTCTCTCTCTGATCCAATTAAAAAATAATAACAAATAAAATTAAATAATTCTTTTAAAAAATTCTTCAGAGCTTCCTAGCTATGAAGTCATTCTTATGTCGCTTTGAATAAGAATTATTAATTTAATTTATTATTATTCTTCAGTTTGGCTAGAGAGAGAGAAGGGGGAAGGAGAGTGAGAAAGCAAGCCACCAGGTACAGGACTAGAACTGTGGTTGGCCATTTGGGAGTCCAGCACCTTAACCACCATGCCACCTGCCAGCTCTGATATTAAGCCATTCTTAAGTTCTACCTAAAGTAAAAAAAAAATACCAGGCCCAGTTGCAGTGTTGCAGGTGATGAGGGTGCTGCTGCATGGTACTAAGGCCTTGGGCCTGGGGCTGACCTGAAACTGCTGTGTGTGCCTGTGCACACCTGTGACCCTATCTGGCTAGAGGGCTTGGGAGAGGGTTGCAGTGCAGGGAGACCCTGTCAAGGGTACCTGTGTCTGTCTGTCTCTCTTATGAAAAGCTTTAAAAATTTCACCTAAAAATAATATGAAAATAAATTCAATTTTCAAGTAAATTTGGGCAATTTTTCTAAACAGTGTCAAAAAACTGGATCAAATGATTGGTTTACAACTTATTTTCAAATTAATTATGGATCCTTCCATTCTTTTTAGTCTTCATCTCCAAATCTGCAAAGAGGAACACATGCTCCATGTGACTGTGCTATAAATAGAAACTTACATTCTGATGTTTTACGGCTTTTTTTGAGACCTAATATTCTGTTGATTCAGGACAATTAGTCTTTTTTTTTCCAGAAGTACTTGTTCACATGCGAAATTTCGCTGAGGTAGATTCATAGAATTTTATGGCGGGAGCAGCATGGCCGGGAGGGAGGAGGCAGTATTTACTGAGAGCAGCCTGTGTGTCAGGTGTGGGAAGTCCCCACGTCGTAATGGGAGCTGGTGGAATGGTTTTGTTTGAGGGATGACTGTAAGGTGATTTGTGCTTGTAATTAAGGTGCTATTTGGATTTTTTTTTCTCTTTTAAAGGAACAGTGAGCAGAATGAATCCCTCACCGGACCAGAGTGGCTGCTGCAGTAATAGAGAGCCCCTTCTGAGATGTAGCGATGCGCGGAGGGACTTGGAGCTCGCTATTGGTGGAGTTCTCCGGGCTGAGCAGCAGATTAAAGATAACCTGCGAGAGGTATGCCCTGAGCTCTTCTCTTCCCGTGGGTGGACGCTCAGTGCAGGCTAGTTGGAGCCTGGCCTGGCCCCTCAGTGCCACCTGGGACGGACGTTTCACCCCATGCCTGTGTGGTCTTCATCCTAGTCAGCTGTCTGACATGTTAGTGCTTTTGATCCCAGCGGGAAATAAAGCAGATGCTAGAAGAGTCTGAAAAAACCCACGCCACTCCAGAGAACTCTGTTCCATAGTTTTGGTTTTGTTTTATGAGAGAGGGAGAACAGGGTTGGCAGGGGCGAGGGGATGGAAGAGATAGCAGTTTCTTTCTTTCTTTCTTTGGGGTGAGGCTGGGTCTCACTGTTGAGATCCTCTGCTCCAGCCTCTCAGTGGACTAGGATCTCAGGTGTGTAGTATGATGCCCAGCCCGTTCAGGCCTCCCTTGTGGCCCCGCCCTGCATGGAGGCATCCTACCACTTGTGCCCTCATGGCTGGACCAGCATGTTTTTGCCTGTTCCTGTGTGTGGTCCCTGTGCTACACAGGCCATCAATGAAAAAGTACTGACTGAGTGGCAGTTTACTGCTCAGCCCTGCCCGCTCGGTGCACAGAGGGTTGCACTTCAACATGCTCCATTGTCTTTTCCCTTGCCAGGGGCCTGGTTTGGGTGGCATGGTTCTGCCAGCAACTCTCTGTTAGGGCGAACCAGAAGGAAATCAGTGGTGGTCTGTTGGTGAGTGCATAGACCAAGGTTTATACAGCTTTGAAACAACTTTATTACACCGAATAAGCTGTGCTTTAAATACTATTTCTTAATTGGATTCTCATGGATAATTTATAGGCTTTTGGAATTTTTTTTCCCTGGAGATTTTAATATTTAGCTCCCGTTTGAATCACTTTTATTCAATCTCTATTCATTCATGTATTGTAAGTGGACTGCTCATCTGTGGAACAGGAAAAGGTATGAGTTAGCTGTTCCACTGATTAATGTGTAAAGCCATCAATGTGTAAATGGTAGGGAAATCAAGTGGATCAGGACCTCTTGGCATATCCTTGTATTTTCTCTGGATTAGTTTTAGGACATGCTTGGGAGGAGGTACATTGAAGGAGGATTTTAGAGCTTAGGTATGCCTTTATGGCTGGCTTTTTAAACTTGGGTGTACAGGGCTTTTGTGGGTCCGTGGGTGTGCTTTGTGAAACCAAACCTTGAAGTTATAGACACAATTTTGAGTATATGTATTCTTTTGGCGAAATGCTCCTAGATGTCATTGAATAATGATAAGCATCGTGACCCCCTTCACCTCCAAAGGTCTAAGAAACTCAGTGTCCTGTGGGAAACATCATTCTTTGAGCTTTTGATACTAGTGAGGCTAACACATATGTGCTTTCTAGGTAAAAGCTCAGATTCATAGTTGCATAAGCCGTCACCTGGAATGCCTTCGAAGCCGTGAGGTCTGGCTGTATGAACAGGTGGATCTCATCTATCAGCTGAAAGAGGAGACTCTTCAGCAACAGGCCCAGCAGCTCTACTGGGTAAGGTGCTTGCATGAATAGAATTGGTCTGCGTGTTTCCAGTTTCCAGGAGAATGTCTTCTTTGTAATGTTGGACTAACTAACATAGATCAAGGTGTTGTATTAACACTTGTTTACTTGGCTATACCTGGTACTTTCTGCGTCATTGTAGCTCGATGACTTTATTTATTTATTTTTTTACAGTTACTGGGCCAGTTCAATTGTCTTATTCATCAGCTGGAGTGCACCCAAAGCAAAGATCTAGCTAATCAAGTGTCTGTGTGCCTGGAGAGGTAAAGACCCTTTTTGCTCATTTTGACTTTTGGCTCTGTGACTTCCGTGTATTAAAAGAAGGTTCATTTTGTAACTCAGTGCATGTGTTGGATATGACTCGACAGCTCTGCTCCTGTACTAAGATCATCCTGCTTTTATATGAGGGAAGGTCTTTTAAAAATTCATGAGAAATGCATATTGTAAAAAAAAAATTGCATGGATTTAAAAGTTTTTTTTGCTTATACCTTTCCATGAGCTGTCCAAAGTCCGCATATACATTTAATATTATATTTGCTGTTACATGATTAAGCCATCTCTGTCTTTGATTGAGTGTCTTAGAAAAATACAATATTACTCACAATTTGACTATTGTGGATGAAATTGAAACAGTTATTTCTTAAAAATACATTTTATTTCTTTTCCCAGACTGAGCAGTTTAACCCTTAAGCCTGAAGATTCATCTCTCCTGCTGTTTGAAGCAGATACAACAGCTCTGCGGCAGAACATCACCACGTTTGGGTCCCTCAAAACCATGGTGAATAATGTTGCTCTCAGACGTGCATAGACTGCTTCTCAGATCTGTGGCTTCCCAGATGATCTTTTCAAAAAATCACATTTTAAATCTGAGTAGTGGCTTTCTTGAGGATGGGGCGATCTTCAGCAATGTTGTGTTCCAAGTCAGTGGAGCGTTAGGCCAGTAGTTCTTGGAATGTGATAGTGACTCATTGGAATTCACTTGTGTCTCTGAATGCATTACACATACTTCCTTCAAAATGTATGGCTTGAATAGTCTTTAACAAGGAACTAAACATAGTCTCATTTGGGTTTCGTTAGAAGTACTGATACATCCTATTCTGGTAAAGATCTATGCGGATAGTTAAAGTGGTAGAGAACTCTGGGGTTTCATAACTAGTTTGTATGAATTAAGTGTGAACAGTATTCTAGTCAAATGGTAATGCTGAATCTTTGGAAATTTAGGAATTACAATTTTACTTTTTTGATATGAAAGCCTAGCATAAATTACATGGCTCAGTTATCTTTGTTTTTATAGCAAATTCCTGAGCACCTGATGGCTCATGCCAGTTCATCAAATATTGGGCCTCCTCTGGAGAAAAGAGGCTGTTTCCCAATACCAGAGCAGGTAAAAACGTCATTTTGTTTCTGGTAATTGAGTCATTACTTGGCTTTTTTTTTTTTTTTTTTTTTTTTTTTGGCTATTGTTTTTATAAAGAGCACCACTGGTAATGAGGTAGTTTAGGCAGTTGAATGCTTCTCTTCCAATTGAATGTCAAATAGAAATTTAGGTGTTTTGCAGGTCTTGAATAAGAAAGATTATAGGTCAGCTTATGTGAGATTATCACTCGTTGTCTTGTTGATATTCTCTATTTATAAGGTCAACATGAATAAAGGATCCTAGATTTTAGAGTTGAGAACCCTAGCGATCAGCTATACTCATTTAATAATTATGAAAAACGAGGCTCAGGGAAGGCTGTGGCTTGCCTGGGGGCAGTGGTACATGAAGATTAGAAAGCTCAGGTCTCCTGTTTTTGGGAGAATTTTCCGTTTTGTTCAACATTGTCTTGTAACTAACAGAATATTATGTGATTAGCAGAAGTCAGCGCCCAGCACCACAGCCAGCCCTCTCGGTGGATGGCTTCTTGGAAGCAAACCTGCCGGCAGTCGTCAGGCTCCTTACACGCTGAGCACCAACCCCCAGGACTGGCTCATCCAGCAGCAGACCTTGGAGAACAGTAGTCAGGTATGTCGCTGCCTTTGAATAGCTTTTTAGTTACAGAAATGATGGCTCTTCACTGTAGATAGTTTAGAAACTAAATAACTTTATTTTAAAAAAACACAGACCCGTAGTCCAACATGAAGAGACAAACACTGCAACATTATTTTTCCTAAGAATTATTTTATTGAACTTTATTTAATTTACTTACTTATTTTAATTTGACAAGAGAGGACCAGAATGAGAGAGAGAGAAAGTGAGAAAGCAAGTCACCAGATCTGAGACTCAAACCACAGTTGGCCATGTGGGAGTCCAGTACCCTTAACTACCACACCATCTGTTGGCCCCACAGCATTTTTCTTTATACATTTTATTTTTCTATATGTACTTTTTTTTTGGTTTTAAGAGAGATTTTTTAAAGCACATGTACTCACTGGAGAGACAGAGATCGAAAGCGAGAAATCACCCCTCAGTGAGGATGGCCATGCCACAGTCCCTTCTCCTCCATTCTCCTCTCAGAATTTTGGGTACACATGCACATGCGCCCAGCGTGAGTTTCAAGCCATTGAGTCCAGAGTCCAGGCTTGAACCGCGGTCAGGTGCTTGGGAGTCCAGTGACATTACTATTACGCCACCTGCTGGTACCGAATACATATTTTTAAAAAGTCTTTCTTTCTCTAAGTTCTGTTTTGGATAGTAGGTATTTTTCACTGATATATATTTCACCCTAAACATATTTCTCTCATCAGGGTACCTGCTACCTGAAACCTCTCTAACCGTGGTAATCACTTTTAAATTTTCTTCTCTGAATTTGACACAAAATACCAATTTTAATTTTGTGTTTCTTTGAGTAGAAGGAGTTTGAATATGTTTGCGTTCATTGGGCTTCTTTGATGATTCGCTTGATCATATTTTTGGCCTACTTTGGTCTTCTTTATGCAGAAAAGTTATACTGTATAGAGTTACTACTAGCTTTTCTACAAATAGGCTTACAGATACTTCTAGTTTAATGTTTCTTAGTCTTTTTTGAAACTACTGAAAATAGGGGCTGGCAGGTGGTGCGGTGGTTAAGGACGCTGGACTCCGATTGCAGTTTGAATCCTGGGTCTGGCGGCTTTGTTTCTCACTTTACCTCTCTCTCTTTTTGCCCTGACCTTCTCTGGTCAGAATAAAAATAAATAAAATAAAATAAAATAATTCTAAAAAAAAAAAAAAAACTACTGAAAATAAACTTTAAAAAAGAAATTGCCAGAGGGCATGTGCACTGATGAGAGAGAAAGCAACCCCCAGTGGAGTGTGGTCATGCTGCAATCACTTCATTTCTCCGTCCTCTTGAGACTTGGGGCATGCATACACATACACCCCTAGTATGTTCTTCAAGCTACTGGTGCTAAGATTCTAACCACGGTCATGTGAGATTGGGCTCTCTCAACCTAGACCACTGGGCCTAACATTTTAAAAATGAAGTTATATATGTTATTATCTAAACAAATCTCTTGCCCATTGGATTCGTACACTTAAAATTTAGGAACATTAGGCAAGACAGTAGATAGGCCGTCAGAACCCCCAAAATGGTCAGAATTGTTATGACAAACTAGTATTGTGTGCTTTTCATGTAGACTTCTGCTGGAGCCTGCAGTGTCTTCACTACCATCTGGGGCAACCAAAAGGGCTTAGAAAACTGGCTCCTCAAGAGTCAGCAACAAGATGCTCCTGAAAAACCAAGTTACCAGAAGAACCATTCTTCTACCAATTCCTTCTTCACTGATATAGAAAAGGTCGGTGATCTAGAGCTTCTTAGTCAAGATGAAATGGATCTTTCTGATTGGCTGGTGACTCCCCAGGAGCCCAGCAAGGTAGAAAAACCTGAGAATGGCAGCTGCGAAACCAGTGATAAGTTTAAGCTCTTGTTCCAGGCATTCCAGGAGTCCTACAGTGTGAACGATTGGCTTGTTAAGCCCGACTCCTGTACCAACTGTCAGGGTAACCAACCCAAAGGTGTGGAGATTGAGAATCTGGGCAATCTGAAGTGCCTGAATGACCATTCGGAGGTCAAGAAACCATTGTCCAGCCCTAGCATGATTATTGAGGATTGGCTTGTCCAGAACCATCAGAACCAATACAAGGTAGAGGAGGTATGCAAAGCCAATGAGCCCTGCACAAGCTTTGCAGAGTGTTTGTGTGAAGAGAATTGCAAGAAGGAAGCTCTGTCTAAATGGCTTCTGAAGAAAGAAGGAAAAGATAAAAATGGGATGCCTATGGAACCCAAGCCTGAGCTTGAAAAGCATAGAGAGTCCTTGAATATATGGCTCTGCCCTTCCAGAAAAGATGCATCAGAACAAGCTAAGACACCAAACACAATGGCTCCTTCTAGCACTGTTGATTCCTTTCACGTCATACGAAACAGCCCTTTGTCACAGTGGCTCATCAGGCCTTCACGTAAAGAAGAAGGTCCTAAAGAAGTGCCTAGTACTGAGGATACAGCTGGCACACAAAAGCTTAAAAGCCCTATGACCACTTCCTGGTGTCCCTTTAACACAGCTGACTGGGTCTTACCAGGAAAGAAGATGGGAAGTCTCACCCAGTTACCCTCCGGGGAAGACAAGTGGCTACTTAGAAAGAAGGCCCAGGTGAGCAGAGACATCAGATTGTACAATTTTACTTTCTTAATCCTGAACCTTGCAAATGAGCCAGATCCTTAAATATATTAAACATAAATTTGGCTGGGTATTAATTTGGTGCCTTGTTAGCAACAGGATAATTTATGATTAATCATACTGAATTTTTTTGTGCACTTGCATACTATAGGAAGGAAAAAAAAGCCTGTTTTATTGCTGTACATAGGAAAGATGTGGGGTAGAATTAAGGTCACTTTCTCTTGGTTATTAGAATGGCCATCATTGAAATGAGTCTGTATAGACACTAGTTTGGAGGATGAGTTGGTCTCTTGCCTAGTTGCCATAACCTTTTGTGTTCTTACAGGAAGTATTACTGAACTCACCGATGCAAGAGGAGCGTAACTGCAACTTCCCCCCGGACCGTTATGGCCTCCCCACAGTTTGTGATCTCTTTGCCTGTATGCAGCTTAAAGTTGATAAAGAGAAGTGGTTGTATCGAACTCCTCTGCAGGTGGGTGCTTGCCAGGGGTCATTTGAGCATATAAAAATTTCATGTATGTTATTGAACTTGCTTCATGAAATAAATAGCCAGTATTGAAAGTGGCCTTTCAAGATCTGCAATGTTTTTGTCCAGCTTGGGTTCTTACAGCTTATTGAGAAATGAATCAGCTCTTAAGGTAGGGAGCACTTGCTTCTACAGTGAAATGACTTCTCTGTGTTTTTTCCCCCCAGATGTGAACAGACTGCTGGAGCAGCTTTTCTGCAGATGATCACACATCCACGAACTGAGTGACTGTGGCTTGCCAAACCATTGTCTCTGATCTTACCAGTCAGCTTAGTTTCTTTCCTTCCTAAATCTGAACTAGTGAGGAGTTAAGTCATCAAATTATGTTACTGCGTGAAGAGGAAAGGCCATCTGATGCTGAGGTGCAATTCCTCCTACCGAAGTGTTAACTTCACCCCATGCTAGAAATGCAGCATCTTGGTGGACTGGTCCTTTTCACAAGCCCCCACAGCTCCATAGATTGGGTTCTTACTAGAGGTACATTAAAACACTGTAGTAGTTTTAAAAATGAAGTTTTCCTGTAATCCAAGTGTTGATGTATTTTAAAGCTAGTCAATTTCTCTAATCTTTTGATTGCCCTTCAGATGCTGTGGGTTTTCTTCTATTGGTGATTTGAAATAATGATTATTCTATTCACTATATATATATATAGTATATTTCACACAAATAATATTACCAATAGTGATTTTCTTCTCTTACCAAGATTTGTTTTTAACCTTGGCACTTTTTTAACAATTCCCATTTTAACCTACATCTCATTAAATTTCTTTATTTCAAAGAAATTCAACTACTGAAAATTTTGTCTTTTTCCTTCCTCTAAATGTTATGTCCAGTGACCTCTTTCCAAAGAGCTTAATTGTTTCAAGACCATTTTCAGGGTAGTTCTAGCCTCTTTCAAAATACACTGCAGACCTACAGGCCAACTAGGAGCTGAAAAGGCAAAATAGTTCAGAAATATGATACTTGAACCATTCACTAACCTGGGGACATTGGTGCATCCTGTGTAAACGGAAGCTGAGCTTGACAACCTGGTGCTTTAACGAGGGAGAAGTCCATGGCCACTCACTGCAAGCACAGCATACCCATACCTCCAGGCGCCAGCGCAGTGATACTTTAGTGAACAGGCTGTTTGCAACACTTGTGCCTTGGGGCGTTTATTGAAGCTTTATGAAAACAATCGATGTTTTCTTTAAGTCTTGTCCATGTTTTATTAAGTTTCTCTGTAGTAGGTAAGTGGGATTTGTAATGTTTTTAAATTCTCTAAGATATCTTAGCTGCTTTCCAGGCTTTGAAAGTATTAAGTAAAGCTTTTCAACTGCCTATGTTACCGGAAGTACATTCTGGGAAACTTCAGTCCCTTTGTCATTGCCAGCTTCATTAGAATTCTTTGAACCAAGCTAAAAAGAGCGTCATGTTATTTAATCTTCCTCAGATACCATTTAGAGCAAGACAGTAAAAGTGGTGAGTAAAACAACTTGAGCCATTCCTATATCTAGGCTGCAGGAAACTATGTAGTTTTGGGGGTCTGAAACACTATCAAAATGTAATTTACATGAATTCCTGCTGAGTATGTATTCTTTTGCATTAATGTATTTTGTGCCTCCTTCCATTAAAAGCATTAACAGCCATATCTTGTGTTTGTAAAACTTATTTGTTACAAAGTACGCTGTCACGTATATGTAACTATGTTATATAAATGTTAGGCATATAGCTGAGAAACAGCCTGGATATGATTTGTATATTCACTGTATCATCAATGTATTCCATGAATCTTAAGTTGGCAAAGAATAGGTTTATTATTTCCATTTCCAACCTTTTTCTGAAAACTTTTTTTTCCTAAACTGTGGGACTTCAGCCAAAATTCTGTTTTGCTGGATTCTGTTTTACTAGCTGCATCCAAAAAGACCCTAGTTTTCTTTTTCTAGTCATATAGCTACCAGTTCAGTTTTTACTGTGTGTATGTAACCTGCAGTGCATTTATATTTGATTAACTTCATTTTACAGATGAGAAAACTCTTAAACAACTTGTTCTTAATCCTTTTAGCTTCCAAAGACTTCCTTAAAAATTTCTAGTTCTTCACTTCTCAGTAAGTAGTTAATGGTACAGACTGTTACAATAACGGTGTAATAGTTACCCTGACATACATCGGGGGTCATTCAGTGTCTCCTCTATTGGACAAAACTTTTACCCTAATTGTCTGCCACCAGTAGCATTTCAACACCAACACAAAAGCATGTTTTGGCCTAGTTGGGGCAGAATAAAAATGCCAAGATTAACTTTCACTTTATACCATACCCAAGTAGATGCTATTAAATGGAGACACCCATTGTTTGTGACTTTGAGTTGTGACTTTGGTTCATTTTCACCCTTTATTCAGAACACAGAGCAACATTACAGTTTTGAATCATTAAATTAATAATCTTGGTGGTATAATATTGATGACAAACATGACTTCAATTCTGAGAGTAAGTGGTTTTCCAGTTCGAGGGTAGGAGAGAGAAGAGCAGGTGCACGATTTCCTCTCCGAGTGAAGAGAACCACATGACTCAGTGTGCCACCAAAGGGTTTTGGCGTCAGCTCACTAAGGGCTGGACGGAGTGCCAGTCCTGGTCAGCCATCCATGATCTTCATAGTAAATCAGAACCTCCAATTTTTCAAACTAACTGTTGATAGAGAATAACTCCAGACTGACTTGTGATTGGATCTGGGTTACTACTGAAGTGTCCTCGGCTCACCAGTTGGCACAATCCTCAAAGTGACTGCTGAAGAAAAGAGCCTTTCATGTGCTCCCAGTTATTGTACAGAGCATAGAGGCTGGTGATTGTTAGTCCTGCGAGACCACCGCGGGCTACCCCTCGAAGACCACCTGGGGAAGAGAGGGAAAAAAAAGACATTAAGCAGCCTTGTACTGCCCAGTGTTCTAACATTGAAGGGCTACTTAAAACATAGTATTGCAAAATGTAAAAACTTTTTTCTGAAGTGAGAAAATCTTCCCTCACCCTGGGAGGGAGGAGAGAAATGGCCTTGCCACTATCTTTATCTTCTTGTGATTTGGGGCATGCGCACATTGCACCTGATGTATATTTCAAGCTGCATTCAAACCTCACAACTGGCTGTGTGGAATCCAGCTATTTAACCTCTATGCCACCTGCTAGCCCCACGGAGAGACTTCTAGAAATCTTTCCTATAGGATGTGTGCTTGCTGGAGAGACAAAGTGAGAAATTACCTTCTGGGAGGGGGTGACCATGCCACAATCCCTTTTCTCGGGATTTGGGGCATGCACACATACACCCACACACATTCCTGGTCTGAGTTTAAGCCACCGGGCCCAGGACATGATTCCTGGTTGACTTATGTCGGAGTCCAGTGATGTAACCATTATGCCATCTGCTGGTCCCCAGAATAAGTTTTAAAAGTAATATAAAAGAAACCAAGATTTACGTTCCGGAGATAAAGTCCCACTCATATACTAAATAATTCTGCAGGTGTTGTTTACACACACAGATAATGTGTGTTTTTAAAAATTGCCAGCAGGCACATTACGTTCTTGCTGGAGAAAGGGAGTGTGAGACAGCACCCTCCATGGGGGATGGTAATACAACAATTTCTCCTCCATTTCTCCCTTTGTGAGAGTTTGGCTGTGCGCACACATTCCTGGAGTGCTTTTCAAGCTGCTAGGTCCAGAATTCGTGGGATATGGCTGGCTTAGCCACCATGCCATGGGCTGGCCCTTAATTACTATTTTCATACTTTTTATTTCAAAATGTGTACCTCAAATCATCAGCAGTAATGATTTCTGAATTTCTCCCAATTCAACTTGCAGCTTGAGACAGAATCTTACACTTGTTAATTGAAGTTCCAATCAGATCAGTTTTTTCCTGACAGTCACATATTCTAGAACTTCATTTAGCACTGTTAAGGCTGTAATGTACACAAGGTGACACCCTATTTGGAAACAGTATCAACAGTCTTAGGACTCTGGCCGGGTCCTCCAAATATTAATACTGAAGATTTAAGGAGCAGGAGTGAGCCCAGGCTCCAGATCAGGGCTGAGACACCGGAGCCCTGTGGGAAGCCCGGAGTTGGGTTCCAGGCTGACGTGAAAGGCAGGCGTGTCTGCCTCTGACCCCTGGCTTCCTGAGAGGCTGGGAGGGCTAAGGTGTGGTGATGCCCTGTCTCTTTCATGAAAGGAGAAAAAAAGACAATAAAAGCAGTTAATGAGGGTTGTAATCAAGCTCTGAGCCATTACAGATTACGAGCCCCCCCTCACCGCCACCCCCGTCCCCATCCATTGACTGGTGTGTCCACTTCCCACAGCCAGTGAGCACTGAGCACCATCAGACTAATGGGAAGAATTCAAGAATTAGACTGGCACTATTTCTGTCAACAAAAGAACAACTTTTCATGTGAAAAAAGATCAGCTATAGGTATGTCATTTGAAATGCAGAAACAAAAATGTTTCAGCTATTTGAAAAGTCCCTAAGGCTAACGAGGAAGCTACAAATGAATTTCTCAAGAAGAAAACGCCCCAACCACTTGTGGTTATAAAATGTCTTGTAAATTTGTGGTGAAAAGAAACCCAGTTTAGAAATTCCTCAGGAATGGAGGGGTGCCCAAAGCAGCTGTGTAGAACATGTGATGCCCTCTCCCCACTCTACAAAGATCACCAACTTCCCGAACCTACACTATATCCCTGCGGAGTATCAGGAAGGCAGGGAGGGAAGCCTTGGTGGCTACCGAGTAAAAGCCTTTAGCTCTGTGCCAGTAAACTCTGTGTAGTTCAGTGATGCCGCTGTCAGAACACGTCTGCATGGATGCCCTACCAGGTGGCTTCAGCCGATAGTTTAAAGGGCCCCTCCCTTCAGGAATCTTCCCCAGTCTGAAGACTCCAGATAGCAGACCTACTTATGTTGTTCTTGGATTTCACTGAGAAGGGCTACAATTATCTCTCTCTGACAGACCCAAGTGGAACTGCAGACGTCACCTGAAACGGCTATCAAATATGTGGTAGGGGGATCAAAAACATCGTTAAAAAACTACTATGAAGTAAGTGGGAGGGATCTCCTCAAGGTTCACATTGTCTCTAACATGTATCCAGCCATAAGGCACGGCAGTTGAATTTACAACTGTAGATAAAATGTTTGAAAAATGATGGAAATTGGAAAATAATGCACACTTACCCTGTTAACTTAAAACAATCTGAGCCTCCTATCTTTGACCAGTAAGTAAACACAAAGTGATAGAATGGAAAGTGAGCTGCAATCAGAACTTCCTAAGGTGGGAAAATAAACAGGCACAGGAGAGCAAACACTAATGGTCTCTGTAACAGCACTCCCATGACTCAGATAATAAGGGGGTCTTCTAAGCACACAGCAAAAATGTAATACTCTGTACTCCATTCTGAATCAACACAGCAAATGCCAAGCTCTTAGTGTTTGTCAGGAAAAAGACTGAGGGCAGGTAACTGAAAGCATGATAATTCTGCAGATACTATTTCCTGAAATCACACATTAAACTTCAGACCAACTCCTCTGGACTTCTAATCTCTCAAATGCATAGGACTTTGAAATCTGCCCATGGGTTTGGGAAAAGATGTAAACTACTGGCTTTTTGTTGTTGTTGTTTGCTTGTTTTAAACTGCCTAAGCCTATACATGTTTCCCAGAAAGGAATGGGGAGGGGAGGGAGAAAACCCCACCGGGGTGTGGTCACACTGCAATCCTTTCTCCATTCCTCTCTGTCTGTTCTGGGCATGCATGCACATACATTTGGCTGGTTCTTCTGGCCACTGGGGCTGGGATTTGAACTGAAGTCATTCATGTGGGATCTGGCTCCCTTCACCACTCAACTGTGGGGCCAGGATTGGGCTGGGCCCTTTGCTTTAAGTGTCCTGAGAATGTGGATTCTACTTGGCTCTAGAATTTTTCCATACTAGCTCTTGGCCATCAAGTAACAAGTTTCGGGACCAGCAGGTAGCGTAACGGCTATGTTGCTGGACTCCCACATAGTCGAGTGTGCTTAGAGTCCCGAACCCGGTGGCTTAAACTCACACCAGGCACATGTGCATGTGTGCCCAAGATCCTGAGAGGAGAATGGAGGAGAAGGGACTGCGGCGTGGCCATTCCCCCTCGGGGGTGATTTCTCACTTTCTGTCTCTCTCTCTTTCTGGCGAGCGCACGCGCCCTTTGGCAAAAACCTCTCCAAAAAAACAAAAAAGTAACAAGTTTCCCTGGCAACCCTCTGTGCACAGGCACTGGAGGTAAAATAGAAATGATGAGATCCATGGTACTTTCAGACCTTTGAGACAAGCAGTGTCACATTAAGTGTCCCTTAAGAACATTCTTCAGAAAGCTTTCTATAGTATAACCAAAATTTAATAACTAGTTCAAAAAGTGAAGTAACTTCTTCAAAGGTTAAAATTATCTCCAGCAGGAAGACACCACACACATGCAGTTTTGATTTATTTAGCACACAGCTACACTGACTCAAGGTCAGGCTGCTACCACAAACCAGGCATATTTCAAATTTAACTCTTCCCATCAATCCCAGAATTTCTCAACTGGGTGATCTGTCAAAAAGTTTAAAAGGCCTCTGCTTTAGGTTTTCTGAAATCAAAACTCTGCCCAACTAAGTACAGCAGACTGATGAGCAAACACACCTGCTTTGAACACAGAGTAACCAAATAACACCAAAGGTCAGTGTCTATAAAGCAAAACAAATGAGGCTGTTTCCGCTGTGCCTTCTGTCCTTGCGTCCTTACACAATTATTCTAGAAAGAGAGGGCAAGAATCACCTCTTCTAAAGATGGTTATAGTTAAAAGGTTTAATTTAGCAGTGTCTAAACTGAATGCCAACCATTCAGAATTAAACTTCACATGCCAAAAAGGTATCTCGTGATGACTGCCTCATTTCTATTACAGTTTTCTAGTGAGTGAAAACTCATGCAACATATATCAGGGCTAACTTGCATAATATATAAAATATTTCAATAAATCAGTTAAACTAGCCCGATAAAAAATAAAGCGTATGACAAACACTGGACAGAAGAAAAACAATGACCACTGAACAATAGAAGCTGCTCAATCTTGTAATTAGGGATAAGCAAAATAAAACATTAAGAAGATACTTCCACCAACTGGCTTTAAAAAAGCAACAGTAGGGACCAGCAGATGACATAATGGCTCTGTTGCTGGACTCCTACGTAGTCGACCATGGTTTGAGTCCTGGACCCGGTGGTTTAAACTCACGCCTGGTGTGTGTGTGTGCATGCCCAAGATCCCGAGAGGAGAATGGAGAAGGGACTGCAGTGTGGCCATCCTCCCTGGAAGGTGATTTCCCGCTTTCTGTCTCTCTTTCTGGTGAGCGTGCGTGCCCTATAGCAGCCCCCCGACCCCCCCCCCCCCAAAGCAACAGTAGATGATCCTCAATGTCAAGTAGGTATACACTGTGTAAAGACGATTTGGTATTAGTTATGAACATTTAAAACACGCAGGCAGATACTTTGGCTCAAATAATCTGACTCTGGGCAATTTTTCCCAGCGTGACTGAAGTGTATGTGCAAACCTGTAGTTACTAGGGTGTTAAGAGGGGTCTTGAGGAGGCGATACTGAACAAGGATAGATGAGGGAGCATGTGCTGTAGATGTCCGGAAGGTGTTCTGGGAAAAGGAAACAGCAAGAACAAAAGCCCTGAAGTGGGGCCTGAAGGCAGTGGGTACTGGGCCGGCTGGATCCCACATGCTGGCCACTGTGCGGTTTGAGTCTGGTACCCTGCCGCCTGAAAGGCACATCAGGTACGTGGATTCCCAGACTCCTGAGAGGAGAATGGAGGAGAAGGGACTATGGTGTTGGCCACTCACCCGGGGGCTGTTTTCTCACTTTCCCACTCTGTCTCTCTCTGGGAAGTGCACACACCCAATTGCAAATGTTAAAAAAAAAATATGGCAAGGAGTACAGTAGTAGAATCTGGAATATTCAAATAAGCAAGAAGAAAATGATATAGAAGACAGAGTGTCAAAGACCACTGTAAACAATCTGGCTTAATGGGACTCTGATTAATTCTTACCTTCCAAATCCCACAATCCTTCTATTTAATCATAAACCAGAATATATTTATCATTACTCGCCAAGTTAGACTTTCACCCTAGAGTTTATACCAAGAGATCTTAACTCAGCTTTTATAAATGCTCTAAAACTTCCGTAAGATCCTCAAAGGGATCTGGGAGTTTCCCTATCACCCACAGAAAAATCAATCACCCACATGACTAAGAATCACAGGCAAAAACTATTTCTGAAAGGACACAGGACTACAGGGATACAGTATTTACGTCGTCAAAAACATTCTTTAGTTAGTTTACTTCTGCTTGGAAGAGACTGCAAATAAGGTCTGTGGTGAGGAAGCCCAGGACAGCCAGCTGCTGTATCACTCAGTCACACGTACTGCTTCCACAACAGAACAAAGGCAACAGTGAGGCAGGAACCGGCCTTCTCGTGACCGGATCGCTTTTGATTTCCACCGCCCTTCACCGCCCCCATGCCGTCAGTGGTGGAGGCGATCACCTATCCACTGCCCCTCACCGCCCCTGTGCCATCAGTCGTAGAGGCGATCACTTATCCACTGCCCCTCACCGTCCCCGTGCCATCAGTGGTGGAGGCGATCACCTATCCACTGCCCCTCACCTCCCGTGTGCCATCAGTCGTAGAGGCGATCACTTATCCACTGCCCCTCACCGTCCCCGTGCCATCAGTAGTGAAGGTGATCACCTATTACCAGAGCTGAGCCCCTTATCAGAAACAATGAACTGTCTGCCCACTATTTGCAGTTTAATTTTCCTCAAGGATGATCTAGTATTTTCCTGTGCAAAAACCTTTGATTAAGACATGCTGCCTTTCCACCTAAATTTAAACTGCTCGCCCTAGCCTGCACACTCCAAGCCTAACCGACCTTTCCAGACTCTGCTCCCACATCTTCCTTGTGCGAGTATGACCACACAGACTCATCTGAAATCAGTCCATAAGGCCCAAGTTAACTGTCTTTGTCCTTTCCCTTTTCAAGATTCCCTTGATTTCTCTATCCCAGACATAATTTGGTATGAGAAAGACATGGGCTTTGGAGTCAGACCAGGGCTTGATGAGCACTTCACCCCCGAAGAGCTGGGTGAGCAAGTGAAAGTGAATTAACTGTCTGGATTTCAGGTTATCTACGTAACAAGGATAAACTCCACGCCCTTCAGAGACTTGTAAATGAAATGCCCGTATGAAATAAGTGACTTCCTTCTCTCATAGGCACATTTTATATAATTCTTACAGAACTTGACAGTTTTTCTAGTAGGAAATTAACAGGCAATATCTAAAATTTTAAAAAAATCAAGAAATAAAAAGATAATTATTTCATTTAGAAACAGGATACTAAGGGCAAAGAAGTAAAGTAGTGGCCTTTGGGAGCAGGGCATTAGGGTGAAGATGGTGAGTACAGCAGACAGATTTGAAGGTAAGAACTCTGACTTGGGAACCAGCAGTTAGCGTAATGGCTATGTCGCTGGACTCCCACGTAGTCGACCGCGGTTCGCGTCTCGGACCCGGTGGCTTACAACTCACGCCGGGCGCGTGTGCGTGCGTGCCCAAGATCCCGAGAGGAGAATGGAGGAGAAGGGATTGCGGCGTGACCATCCCCCCTGGGGGGTGATTTCTCGCTTTCTGTCTCTCTGTCTCTCTCTGTCTGTCTGGTGAGCGCACGCGCCCTATAGCAAACCCCCCCCCCCCCCCCCAAAAAAAAAAAAAAAAAAAAAGAACTCTGACTTTAAAATTACACACATGGGGCCAGCAGGTGGGGTGGAAGTTAAGGCAGCTGGATCCCACAAAGCCAAGTGCACAGTGGAATCCTGGACGTGGTGGTGAGAATCTCCCTAGGTACATGTGTAGATTCTTTTTTTTTTTTTTTTTTTTTCTTCTTTAAGCTCATGATGTGTTTATTTATGCTTAACTATTTCAGAATGCATATCCTTTTTCTTTTCAATTTGAAAAATTTATTTATTTTCAGGAAATAAAATGACACTCATTACATCGGGGGAAGGGAAAATGGAGACTTGATTAAAGGGGTTAACTGAGTGTCAGTTTTGCAAGATAAGAAAGTTCCAGAAGTTGGTTGTCCAACAATGTGATTATACTTAATGTGATTGAACAGTACATTTAAAAATGGTTAAGATGGTTTTTTTATGTTATATATGTTTTACCACAGTTAAAAAAAATAAAAACAAAAAATAACCCCACAGTTAAAACATTAGGTTATATGCAAGAAGTGTAAAGTTTCCTTAGAAAACCAGGGATTAAAAGCATACTTCAAGTACATTAAGAGACAGCCCCGGGACCAGCAGTTAGCGTAATGGCTATGTCGCTGGACTCCCACATAGTCGACCGCGGTTTGAGTCCCGGACCCAGTGGCTTAAACTCATGCCAGGCGTGTGTGCGTGCATGCCCAAGATCCCGAGAGGAGAATGGATTGCGGAGTGGCCATCCCCCCTGGGGGTTGATTTTTCGCTTTCTGTCTCTGTCTCTCTCTGTCCGTCTGGCGAGCGCACATGCCCTATAGCAAAAACCTCTTCAAAAAAAAAAAAAAGAGAGAGAGACAGCCCCAGCCAACAGTACCTACCTGTACATTTATATAGCATGCCCGTCATGGTTCCGGCCGCCACCGTGTTAAGGTCGTCTTCTGCCCCTCGTGTTTTCTCAATGATAACACCAAATGCACTATAGAGCAAAGCTAAAGGGGAAGTGGAAATGCTCAGTGACTAAAAAATGATTCAAAGTCAGGGTGTCAACAATATTATCCAAAGGTAATCACTAGGACACTGTTTTTATTAGCAAAAACATGGCTACAAATGAAATACCCATGAAAAGCATGTGCACCCCCCCAGCCTTGCCCAGAAAGGGACTATCTGTATAATGGATAGTATGTTGTCACTTAAAAACCAGAACGAGCTATATGCACCAATATATAAAGCGAGTACACGTGCGTAAGTACGTGGTCCTGACCGGCTATGCAAAGAAATGTCTGCAAATCAGGAGAAACACCTGCTATTTCTGGAAAGTGCCCTTGGGGAAGTCTCAGGAAGAATATTTTAAAATACCTAAAATAGCTGTACTTGGATTAAACACTTACAGAGACACGCATATTTTAAAAATAAACTAAAAAAAAAAAAAAAAAAAAAAGTGAGGTCTGATTCTCATAAATGTCAACACTGTAACAGTAGAGCCATTAAATTTTTTTCTTTTGGAGAGGTTTTTGCTATAGGGCGTGTGTGCTCGCCAGACAGAGAGACAGAAAGCGAGAGAGAAATCACCCCCCAGGGGGGATAGCCATGCCGCAATCCCGTCTCCATCCTCCTCTCGGGATCTTGGGCATGCACGCACACGCACCCAGCATGAGTTTTAAGCCACCGGGTCTAGGACTCGAACCACGGTCGACTACATGGGAGTCCATCAACATTGCCATTATGCTAACTGCTGGTCCCAAGCCATTGAATTTTAAAAGATCTCCCAGCTGCCCTACTTCTGCACCTTTGCAGACCCCTACCAGGCATGGACACACTGTTTCTTACCCTCTTCAAAACAGCAGCTGCATCTGACCCCCAAGACCACCACACTAAGCTTATTAGCATTACATTTCTTCTGCTGTGGTATTTTTATACATTTCTATAGAAGCGCATTCTCCCATTTCAACTTATATAACTGCACTAGTAGGATCAGAACGCTGGGACCAATCACACCACGATGACACACACAGGGGGACTAGCCATCCAGTCTGTCCAGGACTACGAGGTGCACAAGGACGCACTGCTGCCTATTCTAGGTGTGGGAATAGTGCAAAGGAACAAGGGAGCGGGGATGCGGGGTGAGCAGCCTGGAAGCAGCCAGCACGGGACCCTCCATCTGCCTCTGTGGTAAGTAAACGAGAAGCTCTTACATCCTGTGACAAGGCTGGGATCTTACTCTGTCCAAACAAAGGTTTTTTTCTACCTTTTCAATGAGTTGTCTATATCTTCTCTTACTTAATCTGCCAAAATCACAAAGACTTTCAGACTTTCAACCAAGATCATCAATTATAAACACCTTGAATGTTAGGACATAAGTGCCACAGTAGATCCATCATTAAGTCGTCAATAAGCAAAAGACCCAATCATCCCTAAGCATAGGGTATGAAAGCACTTAATCATGACTAAACAATACTAAATTACCTCTTGGCTAGACGGCAAAGGTTCATTATGTACAAAGGACCTACTGCAATTCGGGCAATTCGGTCCTCAATATCGCAGGTAAACAGACTGCTTAATGGGCTATTAAGACGACATGTGAGACAACTAGATTAATCTACCGCGTCTCGGTACAGACCTTGAACCTTTCCTAACATACAAAGTCGTTTGCCCTGGAACTAAATTATCTGGGTTTCATTTAGTTAAAACATGAGTTTTATTTGGTATTCTGATAGACAAGGAAGTGTACAGTGTTGAAAACAATTCCAAGCATTCAGAAATGGCGGTCAGAATGACATGTACCCTTGAGACTGCTTTGTAATACTATTCACGATCTGTCCCTAAGTAGCATGAGAGGGTCTTTAAGAAGATCTCAGTGGAGCCAACAAGTGGTATGGTTAAAGCGCTGGATTACCACATGGCCGACTACAGTTTGAAGACTGGACCCAGCAGCCTGAAAATCATGCTGGGTGCATGTATGAGCTCAAAACCCCAGGAGAAGGGACTGTGGCCTTGCCATCCCCCACCCAGGGGGTGATTTCTCACTTTCCCTCTCTGTGTCTCTTCTCTGGCAAGTGTACGGGCCCTATGGCAAACCTTAAATAAATAAATTAGCTCTTGTAAAATACAAAGTATGAAAAAACAATGCATTGATTTTTTAAAAGTTTTCATACCAAAATAAACTTGTATTTCAATTCCATCTCCCACAAACTTTCTGAAGTCCCTGAAGTCCTATCACATCTATGCTACACAGAATAGACTTAAACACAACCATTTTACATGCCAGGACCACAATTTTTGATCAAACTGTTCATGACACTTAAACATTCTTTCTTACATTAACAATTTGTTATCAAATGAGAGCTCTACTTACCCAGAGAACCTAAAGTGTTAGCCCAAAGTGCTCCTTGCCTGGTCACCATATTCAAAATTCTACCAGGGCAGAAAAGAAAGAATCTGTCTGTATTTAGAATCATTAATTCTCCAGTCATCTTTAACAAACCCATAACAGCAGATACTTAAAGTGCCTAGACCCAAACTCCAAAGATGCCTTAATTTTAGGATTTATCCCAGGGGCAGGCAGGTGGTGTGGAGGTCGGGGAGTGGACTCCCACATGGCCAACCACTGTTTGAGTCCCGGACCTGGCAGCTTGCTTTCTGACTTTCCTTCTTTCTCTCTCTCTCTGTCCCTCTGGTCAAATGAAAAATGGATAAATGAATAAATAAATAAAGTTAAATAATTCTGGAAAAAAATTTTATCCCAATACTTCCTCAGATTCAATATGGATGGTTTTTACTCCATATAAATCAAAGTTAGGTTAAAGATTTCAAATGTTTTGGGCAATGGCCAGGGAAAATTCTTATTAAACATACCAAATTATTAACTATATAAAAGGACTTGGATAACAGCCTAAAATACATTAGATAAATATTGGGTCATGAAGAAAGTCATAACATATTTTTCTGCAAAAATGCGTCATGACTTTTCCAATGAATGACCCTAGTTTACAGAAATTGATTTAACTATAACAAACTAGCTTGATGTTCTTTTTTAGGAGAGGCATATACATTTAAGACTATTACACAGAATCAAAGTGAAGAATATTCAAGCACAGAATACAACGTAGAACCCAAAAGACAGAAACAGTGAGAAAACACTGAGTGTCTGCTCCCAGACTAGCACCAAGCAGCCAGAGTGAGTGCTTAGCACACTCTCGAGGAAGCAGTCCTGCCTCGCACCAGTGCCAGACGCCACCAGAACAGTGACGAGGGCAACCGGATGAAAGAGACAAGACACTGCTCTACCAGCAGTGTAACACCATCACTGGAACGGATCTCCGGACAGCTGACTACTGCTGGAAAGCACGGGAAGTGCATTAACAGAACTCAATCAATGCTCTACAGTAAAACGAACTTGTGTTACTTCTGAAAGACTTTTAAAAAAGAAGCAGTGCTTACAAATAGAAGTATACTGTTTCTTTTCTTCTTTTTCTTTTCTTTTTTTTTCTAAGAGATTTTTGCGATAGGGTGTGTATGCTTGCCAGAGACACACCCCCAGGCGGATGGCCACACCACAGTCCCTTCTCCACCATTCTCCTCTCGGGATTTTGGGCATAATGCACACATGCTTGGTGTGAGTTTGAAGTCACTGGATCTGGGACCCAAACCATGGTCAACTATGTATGGAAGAGTCCAGCAATGTAACCATTACGCCACCTGCTGGTCTCACAGAATATATTGTTTCTAATCAAAGTCATGAGGATATGTTCTGCAATGTGTCACCAGACATTTCTGTCACAGTGCAAACATCATGGAGTGTACTTACATAAAACTAGATGGTACTGTCTACTATGCACCTAGGTCATATGGTATAATATTATGGGACTGCTCGTGTATATGTAGTCTGGTGCTGACCGAAACACTGTCATGGGGCACGTGACTCTATGTCACATATTTCCTAACATATTTTAAGTTCAGCACATAGTTTTCCATTGTAATAAGCTTTAAAATATTAATTTTCATGATTATATTACTGGTAGCAAGTTGGTAAAATTCTTTAGTATACAATTTGGCAGCAGACCTCCATTTAATGAGCCTTTAGCTACTTCTCACTTTACATCATCTCTCAACAATCCTTAAAAAAGCTTACTTGGCATCAGCAGGTGGCATGGTGGTTAAGGCACTGGATGCTCCTACACGGCTGACCACGGTTCGAGTCCCAGACCTGGTGGCTTGCCTTCTCACTTTCCCTCTCTTCCTCTCTGTGTCTGTCTCTGGTCAAATTAAAATAAATGAATGAATGAATAAAATAAAATAAGTAATTTTTTTTAAAAAAGAAAAAAGCTTACTCAAGATCACTAAGTAAAAATAATGAAACTAAGATCTGAAGCCACATATACCAGCCTGATTCTAAATCCTATCTTTTTTTCCATCACTAAATGCTGTCTCCCTGGCTAGAAAGATCAGAAAGGTAATATAAAAGGTAGATAAGATTAAAAACATGCAAATCAACTCAACCCTCTTCAAACAAGTTAACTTACTGTTTTAAAAAACAAAATGACCTCTTTGGGACCAGCAGTTGGCATAATGGCTATGTCGCTGGACTCTCACGTAGTTGACCGCGGTTCAAGTCCCGGACCTGGTGGCTTAAACTCACGCCGGGTGTGTGTGCGTGTGTGCCCGAGATCCCGAGAGGAGAATGGAGGAGAAGGGATTGCAGTATGGCCGTCCCCCCCCCGCCCCCGGGGAATGATTTCTCGCTTTCTGTCTCTCTGTCTCTCTCTGTGTGGCGAGTGCACGTGCCCTATAGCAAAAACCTCTCCAAAAAAAAAAAAAAAAAGAAAGAAAAGAAAAGAAAATGATCTCTTATAAGAGGTCTTCTAAGTTCATATTAAAATGATGTTGGAGATTTGCTTCACAATAATATGAGAGAGGAGATGGAATATGATGGGCCACTGCTGAGGATGGACCTTGGTTCAGAAGTGTTCATTAGACTATTATGTCTCCTTCTGCATAGATTCTAAATTCTCCATAACACAGAGTTAAAAATAATTACTAGAGAAAAATACAAATATTCAGAATATAAATATGAAAATATTGAGGAGCTGGCTGTAAGGCAATGGCAGTGATCCACACAGTAACAGGACCATGAAATAACTGCAGGCCTCAAGTCCGCCATGTTTAATTCTAGCACACCTGCTGTCATCTGCTGGCTCAACAGCCCATAAAGATGATCAAGTTGAAGGTGTCTTAAAACCAACCGACGACCCAATAAAAAATATTTTCCACTTACACAAAGTGTAAAAATGTGCTGGGACCAGCAGGTGGTGGAAAGTTAAGGCAGCTGGATGCCATATGGCCAGCTCCATGCTCTGAGTCCCCGGCCCACGGCCTGAGACATGCCATGCGTATGTGCACTGAGTGTGCCCCAAATCCAAAGGGGAGAATGGAGGATGGGACAATGTGGCATAGCCATCCCCCCAAGGGGTGATTTCTCTCTCTCAGGTGAGCGCATCACCGTACAGCAAACTCAAAACTAAACAAACAAGTACAAAAGCAAACCACATTATTTAAGGAATATCAACAGGGACTGGTCATGTTTATTTCTTATTCGGGGTGAAGACATTTGTCATGCACACTTTCCAACCCTTTAAATTTAACTTTCCCTTCTCTGTAAACATCAAGTTCCTTGAAGAAAACTGTCTCATCCTTTTAGACCTACCTCTAAGTTCAAAGAATTTTACTTAAAGTTTCTGTGGCTCTCCATTTCAAAAACAGTGAAGTCAATGAAGAGTTCAAGTGAAATGATGGCAGATCTAGTCATCACTCCAACGTGCTGCTTGCTTTTTCACTACCTGTACTATGCTTAGGCATTCCCTACAGCAACCCAAATCTCCAGTTAATCATTTAACAAGCTGGAAAAACATGCCATACAGACTTGGAGAATGGAGCAGGTACAGGTGAAAACTGAAGCTGGGGCAGCACAATGCTGATTCAGAAGTCACCCCCCTTTTTTTATAAAGAGAGGGATTTTTGCTATAGGGAGCTTGCATTCGACTAAGCGACAGAAAGCGAGAAGTATCCCCCCAAGGGGGATGGCCATGCTGCAAGCCCTTCTCCTCCATTCTCTCAGGATTTTGGGCACGCACGTACACACGCCTGGCATGAACTTTAAGCTGCTGGGTCCAGGTCTTGAACCAGAGTCAACTACATGGGAGTCCAGTGATATAACCATTACTCCATCTGCTGGTCCCCCCCAAATCCCTTCTTCTAAATGATCAACTGTGAGGGGCCACCAGGTGGTGTGGTAGTTAAGGTGCTCTCACATGGCCTACCATGGGTCAAGTCCTAGATCTGGTGCCCTGAAACTCCCATCAGTTCTGCAAGCGTGCCCAAAATCCAGAAAGGAGAATGGAAGAGAAGGGACTGCAGTGTTGCCATCCCACACGGTGGGTGAATTCTTACTTTCTCTTTCTCGGTCTTTGTGTCCCTCCAGCAAGCACAAGTTCCCTATGGCAAAAACCTTAAAAAGAAAAAAAAAAGTTAATTTTATTATTATTATTTTAAATTTGTCCAGAGACATAGAGAGAGAAGTGAGAAAGCAAGCTGCCAGCTCCAGGGCTCAAACCATAGTCGGCCACGTGGGAGTCCAGCACCCCAACCACTATACCATTTGCCATCCCTCCTTGACTCCTTTTGAGTAAAATAAAAAGAATATCTCAAGGTCATGCTCATTAAACCAACAGAGCAGAGACTAGGAGTCAAGGATTTCATGAGACTTACTGGACATTTCTTGGTTTGGACCAGGCCATGTTCTGTGTTTCCTTCAATCCTAGCCGAAGACCGTTCATTGCTCCAAATGCAGCCCCTGGTAAATCACAACATTCATCAAAATGATACAACTTTATACTGAGAACAGCACTTTTGCTTTTTTTCATTTTTATTTTAAAAGACAAGGCTAAACGCAAACAATTACTAATTATTACACCCACCTGTCATGCAACATCCTCCAATGGTAAAGAAGGCCAGCTCAAATCTGCCCCGGGTTTTATTAGCTCCAGTTGGTAAAATAAATTCATCTGTATCCTACAGAGGATATAAAAACAAAGCTGAGTGCCCCTTAAGACACAGTGCTTTTTTTAAGCAAAACCTAAAATTAACTCAACTGTACTTATTCAAACAAAAATAAAAGTTTCCGCAAAAACAGCAACAACTAAATCAAAGTGAAACAAAAGACACACACGCGTGCGCACACACACAGTTCTTAGGAATGATGCTCACTTAGAACTTGTTTCCTTCACAGTGTAACCGAGACTGTATGTAAGCTGCCTTACTTAATGATAAACTTAACGCCATAGTGAGAGTTTAGGAAGGACAGCTCTAGAGAAAGATATGCCAAAAGCTATGAAAACAACTGACAGGGGATTGGGCCGACCTTGTGCCTTGGTGGGTAAGGGAGCTGAATTCCAGACCTGGCAGCTTGGAAACTGGGCAGGCACACGTGCAACTGTGCCAAAAACAAAAAACCTGGCAAGATGGAGAAATAAAGAAGGGACCGCGGTGTGACTATGTCCTGTTGGGAGACTGCTTTCTCCCACCCCCTCCGCTGCCACTCTGGGGATACACACACTCTCTCAATTTAAAAATACATTAAAAGAAAAATAGTTGATAGGCTATCAATACGGAAGGGAGAACTTTCACACTCTAGCAATCGTGTAGTGAGCACCACCAAATGATTGTAACGAATGAGCAAAACTGATTAAAATACAACAAGGGTAAGGGTAAATTAGCTAAGGGTAAATAACTCTTTAATAATCTGTCACTGTTAGGGAGTATATTCCATTCCTCTGGTAATCTTAGAAAGCTATAGACCCTTTCTAGTAAATGCAAACACCAATTTTGCCATGAAACCCTGGAAGATTACCCCAAATCCCAAGTTGAAAAGGCTACGCTACGGGCAAAATACGATCATCGATCTTCAAGAGTCAAGACACCTTTATAAAGAACCCTCCTCGTTGCCAAGCCTTCCACACCGAATTGTTACCAGCAGCTCCAGTGGGGAGCACTCTGGGCAAAAACAGTGTGCTGTACTACCCAAGGGGACTGCCAGCAAGTAGTGACCGTCCCTTCCCTGGGGTCTACCCAACTTTGAGAAAGGCATTCCTGATTAGGAGAGAGAACTGTAGCTCTGCACTGGTTTTTGATTTCAGGTGTCTATTCACATCTTCACCAAAAATCATGCACGTAAACAAAGAATGTCTGCTCTCCACACACAAAAATGGTCTCTTGGGCAATAATAAACCAACCCTGAATGGATCCTGTTACGATACATTGTTCATGGTTTTAGAAATTTTAAGTGCTTCCAGACTAATGATTTTGTTCTAAATTGTGCTTCTAGTCTGCTATATTTGGGGACTGACAGATGACCCTGGTAAGTTATGTCGCTGGACTGCCACGTAATCCACTGCAGTTCAAGTCCCAGACCCAGCAGCTTAAAACTCATGCTGGGCACATGTGCATGAGGGCCCCAAATCTCGAAAGAATGGAGAAGGGATTGCAGCATGGCCATGCCCCCAGGGGAGTGATTTCTCGCTTTCTCTGTCTCTCTGGCGAGTGCACGTGCACTCTAGCAAAAATCTCTCTAGAAAAAAAGAAATGCTGTATGTGATCTGATAAGGTCAGTAATTTTCCCTCAACCTAGAAATGGATCACTAATGAACAATATGAAATAAAAGACGGCCGTGATGAACAAGAAAGCAAGCACACACGTTCCTATCAGCACCCCTCTCAGCTAGTGTCAGCACTAATAAAACGAGGGTTGAAAGCAAATGCACATCAAAATATGTTAACACAGAGAATGTAGAGAAGGTATGTTGAAAAGTTTTCCACTAAACTTAGGACTTAACTAGTGCTGCTAAATACCAGGGTTTGCTAACAGAAGAGAATCAAATAGAGGGTTGGCGTCCACGAACCTAATGAAACGGAAGGCTGAGATTATGTCAACTCTTTAAAAATAAGTGGCCGACACTTCAAATGTTGGAACTATTTACGCTCTCCTTGTTTTTATACCAGATGTTCATCAGGGCTAATAAGAGAAACATTTATTACTTAACATAATTTAAAAAGAAATTTCATGTAAGTGTAGTGACAACACAATTGTTAGCAAGAGAAACCACGGATAGTGCCTCAGATAAAGGTTGTCTTGGGCCAGCTCCATGGCCTGCTGGTTAAGGGAGCCAATCTCACATGGGTGACCCTGTGGCTTGAAACACACTGGGCACATGTGCATGCACACCAAAAAATCCAAGAGGAGCGAGAAATAGAGAAGGGCCTGTGCCACTGCCACTCCCCAGAGTGCTTTCTCCTCTGCCTGTCTGTCAATAGCAAGTGCATGTGTCCTCTGGCCAAAAGTGTTGCCGAAAACCACCATGAGAGTTGATGGTTGATGGGTAGTATTTATGAGGTCTCTAACCTTCATAAGTATGGGAAAATGTTTTAGAAAACATAATTTCTATTAGGGTATTGTCTTAAAGTTAGGTTTTCTATGGTTATTTATAACAACAGAAAGAATGAGATTTAGTAAACACAGTTTCATATCAGAAACCCCTTTAGTATTCCAGCAGAAGATGCCAGTATCCTTGTTTTGGACGAGGCCCAGCCTAGGGGGCAGACTATGGAGTAATAAACTGCAGTGCAGGAAGTCGCCTGACCCACCACGGGTTCGATCAGCCTGGAAATTCACCACCTAAGATCCGGAGAAGCTAGAGCACTGGGGAAAGGGGATTTTGGTGATGAGACCCTGTCCCTTTCTATTCCCCACCCCTCACAAGATGTGCACATGCACTATCATAAAATTTTTTTACAGTTTGTAATGAAATCATAATTTTTTGGATTAAGAACCTTCCTTTATATCTAACCACAAGCCCCACCTATTAACGCAGAGTCACACTGGCACCGTACAACATATGAAACAAAGCTGGACTAGTATGTTTGGATTCAACATTTAAACAAGATGTGATTAGCTTTAAAATTTTAAGGAAATACCTGATAGAGGGGTACTTTTAAAATAAAAATCAGTAAATATCCAGTATTAAAAGGTAACATCTGAGAAACATTTCCTGCAAAAATAAAGAAGCTCCAAACTAGTAAAGTCCTAATCAACTTCCTGCAATGTGAACACTTAACCCAACTGTGAAATGCTGCAGCTGTCAGATGCTGTTCATGATTCAGCTGTGAAACAAAAAGCTCCAAACATTACTTCAAACAACATTTTTATTATTATTTTTATTTATTTGTTAAAACAGGCCCAGCCCAGGTGGTAGTCTGTACGGGACTACGCTGCAGTGCTGGAAGCTCCATGGCCAACTGTGGTTTAGATCGGGTTAGCCCGAAAACATGCTGGGCTTGCACACTGGTGCCCAAGATTCTGGGGGAGCTGGAGGGCTAGGGAAGCACAACTCACGGTGTGAGGAGACCCTGTGGACCCTGTGTGCGTTCCATCATTTAAAAAACAAACAAACAAAACCCTGATATACATGAACTATATAATTTACCTATTTAAAGCGTACAACTCAGTGGTTTTTTTTTTTTTTTTTTTTTTTTGTAGAGTTGTGCAACCAAGACCACAATCAATTTTAGAGCAGTTTCGTCACTTCCAAAAGAACCTCACACCTGTTAGCAGTTATTCCCTTTACTTCCTAGGCAGCTACTAACCTACTGTGTTTGTGTACGTGCCTGCTCCGGACGTTTCATATAAATGGGATATTAATATGTGGTCTTCTGTGACTGGCTTCTTTAATTCAGCAAGTTTTCAGGGTTCTTCCACACTGTAGTATACTGATAATTCATTCTTTTTATTTCCAAATAGTATCCTGTTGTACAAATATGCCACATATTCATACAAACCACTTTGTGGCTATGTTGAGCACTAATATACACCTGGTGTTAACATGTTTCCAATTCTCTTGGATAGGAAGGGTAGACCACCAGGTCATAAGGTAACTATTTTTAACATTCTGAGAAACTGCCAGACTGTTTCCAAAGCAGCTGTATCATTTTACATTCCCACCAGCAAATTAGAAGGTCCAATTTCTTCATATCCTCACCAACAGGGGAGGATTAGTACTTGTTACTCTGTTACTACTTTTTGATTATATTCAGCCTGGTGAGTGTGAAGCAGTATCTCACTGCGCTCTGTGATTTGTGTTCCTCTAATCAATAATGCTCAACAGCTTTTCAAGTGATCCCGGACATTTGTATGTAGAGAAATGTCTACTCAGACACTTTGCCCATTTTATAATTACACTGTCTTTTTATTAAAGTTGGAAAAACATTTTGCGGGAGCATGTGCGCTCACCAGAGAGAGATCGGGTGAGTGGGGAGAAAGCAGGAAAGCACTCCCTTTGCTCTGGGGGGAACGACCACACTGAGATCTTTCCTCCGGGTTGTAGGCATGCACGCACATATGCCCAGCATGTTTTTCAAACCAACAGGTACAAGACTTGAACGGCATAAGTGGTCAAGTGGGGTCCAGCCACTTTAATCACCATGCTGTTGGCTAGCCCTTTATTAAGATTTTAGGAGCTTTAAAAAAAATTCTAATATTCTAGATTTAACTCCTTTATTAAATACTTTGTATTTCCACTAAATTCAATTGTTTACTTTTCATCACTTGTGCTTTTGGTATCTTACTTAATCACAACTATTAACATCTCTGATTTCTTCTAAAACTTTGTATTATAGCTTTAGCTCTTACATTTAAGTTTAATCCATTCTGAATGTTTGTATATGGTGGGGTCAACTTCTCTCCTTTGCGTAGATTCCAGCTGTCTCAGCATTGGTGAAAACAATTTTTGCCACCTGTCTTGGCACCTTTGTTGAAAACCAATGGAATGTAAATAATGTGAGGTTTTATTTCTGAACTTTGAATTCTATTTCAGTGATCTATGGTCTTACTCTTATGTTAATTTCACAATGTCTTAATTGCTGTAGCTTCTAATAAATTTTGAAACTGGGAAACACATGTCTTCCAACTTATTCTTTTTCTGAGATTGTTGGCTACTCTTCACCTCTTAAAGTTTTATATGAATTTTAGAATCAGCTTGTCAATTTCAGCAAAAAAGTCAGCTGAGATTTTGATAGTCATTGTATTCAAACTGCAGGTCAATATGGGGAGTATCACTATATTAACGATACTAAATTTTCCAAGATCATAAAATGTCTTCCTATTTACTTAGGTCTCTTTAAATGTCTTCAATAATCAATAATGTCTTATTGGGTTCAGAGTGTAAGTTTTGTACCTCTGTTAAATCTATTACTAAATTTTTTTAATACGACTTATGCTACTGGTTATGAGATTGTTTTTGTATGGTAATCCCCCCACATCCACGGGGGATGTATTCCAAGACTCCCAGTAGATGCCTGAAACCATGGATAGTACAGAATCCTATATATACACTTTGTTTTTTCCTATACATATATGCTTCTGATAAAGTTTAATTTATAAATTAGGCAAGAGATGCAACCACCAATAACAAGACAGAACAATTATAAATATATACTATGATAAGTATGTAAATGTCTTCTTCCTCAAAATATTATACTGTACAGACAGCTGACCATGAGAACAAGACTGTGACATTTGCAAATATATTTTCTTGTTTTCCTTTTCAATCTGGATGTCATTTCATTCTCTTGCCTAACTACCCTTGCTACAGAAGTTGAACAGGAGTGAAGTCTGTCACCATTAAGATGTTAGCTTTGGATATTTTGTAGATGCCATCTCTATTCCTAGTTTAAGTATTTTTTCAACCACGTAGGGGTGTGATTTTGTCAAATGCTTTTTCTGAGTCTGCTGAGATGTGTTTTCTGTATTGTAGTCTTTCCTTTATAATTTACTACATATCGACATGGCATAGTACATTGATTTTCAGTTGTTTGCCTTCCTGAGATAGCCAACTATGTTTTGTAGTCCAGTATCCTGATAATGCAAATTGAGCTTTAAAAACAAATCATTTAACTACCTATCATAATACTTTTATTAGGATGATTTTTATTAATTCCTTGTTACTTTAACAAAAATAAAACTTTGAAGAAAACTAAATGGCTCCAGGGAGCAATGCATGCCAAGTCTAGTTGGGGTGGGAGTGAACGTAAAGGGGGAAAAAAGGCTTAGTGCCTCCAGACGTACATGTTACATTGGGTCATCTGGAAACTCATGACACATTTTTTGCACAGAAAACCAGAAAAATATGTCATAACTTTCCCAAAGACCTAATAGTTCAAGACAGCGTAAATACTTAAGATGCTGCTGGGTTTTTTTTTTTTTTTTTTTTTGATAGTAAGGTAAGCACCAACCTAGCAAAATCTTAATCTTACCTGCACGAGATATCGTGGATCCACATTTAAATAAGGAGACAGAGGATTCATACCAGTTACTAGAGAGAGAAAAAAATGTCATATTGCAATACAATTCTTTAGTCATTTCATTTAGAGTTAATTCAGTTCCTGAGTGTCACAATGTTTTGTATTTTTGATTCATAGGCTCCCTGAATGTGAACATTTTCCTTGTTTTACCTACTTTATCACTTTGGGGCTGCCTATCCCAAGGCCCTTAACCCCAAACTAGGTCTCATATAGGTGGCTCAGATTCTCCTACTATTAAGATACTGGCAGTAACACGGATTGAATGATTAAACTAGAAGAAAACATAGCCCCGATTGTTATGAAGTTAATTTCTTTCACTTTACAAGAATGTTTGACAACTAAATAAACTGCAAAGTAAGACTAACAAGAGATGAATAATTCCATGACAAAAACAGTGGTTGAGTGTTGTATACAAACATTTCTCTCCGCTACCATTGCTGAGGAGGTGATTTACTGCAGCAAGGTGAAGAAATCCGTGTCATCACTAGTGATGGAGGTCAGTGCGAAAGAAATGCAAATTTCCTAAGAGCAGGGCTTTACTTCCATTCACTTCCAAGACAGAAAAATATCTACCAAGAAAAATCAACTTCCCAAATTCTAAATTAAATCTTGGACTCTTCTGTATCTCAGTTGATTGTTCATGACTCTGACCTCATCAATTGGAAGTCTTATTAATTCTGTTTTTCAGTATTCCTCATCTGTCATGCTACCATACAAGCACAACCATCAAATCTCACAGCAAAAATGCTATACCTAACTAACTCCTGGCTTCCTCTTTCCCTTTCAGTTCATTTTTTGTTTTAGATTTTGCCATAGGGCATAAGTGTTCACTGGAGACAGAGAGAGAGGGAAAGTGAGAAATCATCCTCCAAGGGGGATGGCCACACAGCAATCCCCTCTCCTCCGTTGTCCTTTCGGAATTTTTGGCAAGCACGCAGGCACACAAGTACACATGCGTCCAGTGTGGTTTTCATGCTGCTGGGTCTGGGACTCGAACAGTAGAATCAGCCCAGTAGGGTCCTGTGCCTTAACTACCACACCATCTACTGGCCCTTCAGTTCACTTTCTATACGTCAATACCAACTAGTCATTTTCTTAAGGAGATCAGCCCTAATGGTTTCACCTGTACACATGTAATTAAACTTAAACACCTTCATGTGGTGTTTAAAAACAAAACCCTACCTTAGCTGTCATTCCCTGCCTCTTTGATTTCATCATCTCCTACCATCCCACAGCCTGGCAATCCTGCAGATACACTGTTCTAATAGCTGTTTCCTAAACATGCCAAGTCTGTTCAGAATATTCCCATCAACCATTTTCCTGAAAACTCATCTCCCAGGTACCTGCCTTGTACTCAGATGTCAATTCTCAAATGTCAGTTCTCTGGCCCATTCTAAAATGGTTCCCTGCTCCCATACTATATCCCAATCCTGTTATGTTTCCTTTAAGCACTTATCACTAACTGCAGTGTTTTCACTGACGTTACTCGGCTCACTGTAGAAGAATTTAAGCTCCAGGAACACAAGAATCAACTTTCTGTTAACCACTGCAGTCCTGCACCCAGAAAAGTAGCTGGCACTCTGCAGGGGCTCAAGGAATGATGTTTTATTAATTAGTTTATTTTCACATTTTGGCCAAAGGGCACATGCATGCCAAGGATAGAGAAAGTGAAAAATCACCCCCCATCAGGGGATGGCTCGCACAATCCCTTCTCCTCCATTTGCCTCTCAATTTTGGGCACCCACACATGCACGCAGCAGGCATGAGGTTCAAGCTGCAGGGCCTGGGACTTGAACCACGCACTTGGCCATATGGGATCCAGCTGCTTTAACCTCCACACCACCGGCTGGCCCTAGACTCAGTTTTGACACGTGAACACCAGGGACATAACAGGGCTTTTTTTTTTTTTCTCTTTGTTGCAGTGTGTAAAGGGCCTGAAGAAATAGTACAAGGACTCTCAAAATGAGACTTTTGCAAGGGCTGTATCTACCACCATCTTTCAAGTTCTACTTACTCAGCTGAGACCTCAGAGTCCCAAAGATCTGGAATACACAGGCACAGTTATGAGGACAGGCATGGGCAAGGTACTCAAGTCTCTATCCTTGACCCTGCCCAATTCCCTTCCTCTAATTCTTACCTGGCTTGTTTTTTCACGCCTAAACATTACTTTCAGAGTTCAGTCCACTTCCCAGCTCCTCCAGAAGGTTTCCTGGCTATTCTTAACTCCTATGCTTCGGACCGGCACGCACGATTATTGTTTTGCCCTAAAGGCTACTTTAGGAATGTGTAACTTTGTGCTAAAAAAAATGAACTTGGGCTTGCTATTTGGGATACATTTTCTTGTAGAGCTGGGCGCTCTTCTTAATTCAGGGCCAAGCACATGTCCCAACAAACGGAAGCTTGAATATAAGCGGAAGAAAAGCCGCATCACCTAAGTCAAGGTCAATCACAGAGCTCCCCGGGGATCCAAGGCCCTAAAATCTCCTTAGATCTTGCAAGAGCGACCCCGTCCCTGGTGCCGAAGCTTGTGAACGCCGGCCCGAAACAAATACGTAACGGGCAAGGCCGCACTTCTGGTGCAGGGGCAGGGGCAGGGACAGATCACGGCTGTTAGCACGCTAGGCCCGATACTTACGCGGGACGCCGGCCAAATCCGCGTGCGAGTACCCCGCTCCGCCCGCTCCAAAAAAGCCGGCCAAGCCCCCTGTGGTCTTGTTGCCGCTCCCCCCGCCGCCCTCCATGGCGTCGCAGCAATCGGTGGGTCTGTGCCCGCCGCCGCCTCAGGCCGGGATCGTGTGCGCGGCGGCGGAATACACGAGCAGCCGGCACCCCGCTTCGCCTCCGCCTCCTTCACACGCTGACCTTCCGGAAGCCGGTTCCCGCTAAGAGACACACTTCCGCTTTGCGGCAGTGTACGCCCCGGAAGCCGGAAGCGCCTGACGGTAGCTTTCCGGTGGTGGGAAAGTGAAGGCAGCCAGAGTCAAAGCGGCGCGTCCTGAGGCAGGTGGGGTGCTGCGGAAGAGGGCAGGCAGGCGGCGGCTCGCCCCTCTCGAGGGCCGCGGCGGAGAGGGAATGGTGCGGGGAGGCGCCGCGGAGGCGCCGTCCGTCCCGCTCGGGGTTAGGGAACGAGGCTCTGCGCCCGGGCCGGCCCGGGAGCTGTGAGCTGCGGGTCCCAGCATGAGTGCGGGCCCCGGCTGTGAGCCCTGCACCAAGCGACCCCGCTGGGGCGCCGCTGCGACGTCTCCGCCGGCTGCCTCGGACGCCCGAAGCTTCCCCGGCAGGCAGAGGCGCGTCCTCGACCCCAAGGACGCTCCCGTGCAGTTCAGGGTCCCGCCGTCCTCGCCAGGCTGCGTCCCGGGGCGGGCGGGACCGCACAGAGGCAGCGCCACCTCGTTTGGTACGTAGGGAAATAAAATCTTTGTCTTTTGCCTCTGGTCTCAGTCTGAGGACGCAGGGGCTCCAGTCAACCTTTCTGGAATGGTGCACCATTCTGAAGTCCCCTTGAGAGCCCCCAAGGCCCTTAGTGGAGACGGGACGCCGCATTTTCCCCGGCGCTGTGGATGTGAGAAACACCGAAAATGGCAGGAGACTTCCTCCACCTGTTCGTTTTCCCCAGGTTTGATTGAGCTACTGCCTTGGTCGTCAAGGAGATCTTGTTAAGCAGTAAGGCGCTCTAGGTGGAAAGAGGCGGTTGCAGCTTCACCCATTTCGGTTTGGAGTTCCCGGGTGCAGAACTGTTGGGCTTAACTGGCATCGTACTTGTCCCTGGTGCACAGTGTTACACCAAGAGGAACTTGGCGTAGGAGAGAAACAAAAATGGAGCTCAGTATAATAGTTAATAAAGGATAATGAAGTGAACTGATAGGTGAGGGACAGATTGTTCTTGTAGGAAAGCATGTGTGCCTAACCTAGCTTTTGGGATCAGAGATAGCCCTGCAGGGGTGAGATGCATATTCTGAGGGCTGGAGAGTGAATAAGAGTTAGCTAGATGAAAGGAAGAAAGGAAATGTTTTGGGCAACTGATGCGTGCAGTGAACTGGGTGCAACTGTTGAATACAGTGAAAAGGGTAGAGTTGTGGGACTATGGCAGGTTAAAAATAATTAGATCAGACTGGGATATGGAGACAGTACTAAGGATTTTGAACTTTATCTCCACAGGCAAGGAAAAACCAGTAAAGGGTTTTCAGTAGGGAAGTAACTTGATTAGTTGTTTTGTTTTTTTTAATAGATTTTTTAATTTAGAGTGCCTGTGCTTGTTGGAGAGACAGAAAGTGAGGAAACACTCTCCTGGGGGGATGACCATGCCGCAATCCCTTCTCCATCCTCCAGGGATTTGGGGCACACATGCACACACGTGCCCGACATGAGCTTCAAGTTGCCAGGTCTGACACTAGAACCACAGTCCACCATGTAGAAGTCCCATGCCTTAACCACTGTGCCACTCACTGGTCCCTTGATTAGACCTTTTTGTTTGTAAAAAGTCCTTGTGGCTGATGTTTAGAAAATGAAGAAGGAATTGAAAGGGAGCACAAGTGCAGGTCCAAGACTAAATAGATAGTTAGGTGGGAGGCAGTCATGGCCTAGACTCAGCTGTGGTCAGTAGGAACGGGGAGAAGTGGAGAGATTCAGGAGAGAAGGGGATCCTTGGGTGTCTACCTCAGGAGAAATGTAACTACTGGAGAAGTAGAGTAGGGTTCTTGGCATACATGTTGTAGCGGCTGCTGTGGGCATAGATTAGATCATACAGGCATGTAAAGAAAGTAAAGATGACCTAAGACAGAACCTTTAGGAACACTGACATTTAAGGATAGGCTGAAAAAAAGCAGCCAGAGAGGTGGGAGGAATGTGTGGTTTGTGTCGTGTCATGCAGAGAAGAGATTTCAAAAAGTATGTGTTGGTTAACAGTGTAAGAAGTTGGACAGAAGTCAAGTAGTCTCCTGATGAATGGTTTACACTAGGTGTCTTAGGACTTAGAGTGTGGACGAGACTTGAACTAAGTCTTGAAAGCTGATCAGGATTTGCTCTGTAAATCAAAGGGAAAGAATTACCCAGGCAGAGGGAACAGCACAGACACAAGGTGATAGGACAAGCACAGAATGACAGAGAGACATGTTAGATAAGGCTGAGAAAATGGGAGAGACTGAGTGCTTTTTGAACTTTACTCTGGTTATTGGAGAGACACAAACGCTTTAAAGCAGGGGAATATCATTAATTCATATTTTAGAAAAGGTGACTTGAGCAGTGACTTTTGGAGTACAATCCACAGTATAAAGTTTATTTGTTACACAGAATACGAAATATATATGTATAACCTGGCAGATATGCCCTATTTATAACTGAAACATGTTTCAGAAATGACTTCCAACCCTTGTTACATGTGATGCATTCTTACATCATCTGTATCATTTCATAGGAAAAAAATGTCAGTCATTTGTAGTTGCTAAAGCATGGTATTAGAGAAAGTCAATCTGTAGACAGGAAGGCCAGTTGGAGAAAACAAAGAACAGTTGTCTAATAAGTGATGCATTTTAAATGCATAAGGAGGGGTTGGATTTATAATGTAGCATGTAGATTTCAGAGATCTTGGTATAGGGGAACTGAAGGCAAACGTCACGTATTGTATCTGACTTCTGTGACTGTGTAATTTGCGGTCCCTTATTAACTATTTACTTTGTAAAGGAGGAAGAGTCAGGTAGGAAAGAGGACAGCCAGTTCTCAGTGGTTGGATCTTGAGTTTTCTACAGGAAAGGAACCAAATTTTTACAGCAGCAGTCATACCTTCTAAGACCCTTACTGGAGGCCCAAAACCACAGATAGTACCAAACCCCGTAGATTGTGTTTTTTTTTTTTTTTTTTTTTTTTCCATCCGATAACCGAGACAGCAGTTGAATGACTGGTGGGGCAGTAGGGAGTACAGTGTGGATAGGCTGGAGAAAGGGGTGGTTCATATCCTGTGCTGGATTACACAGGATTTCATCCCAGTCCTCAGAATGGTGCACAGTTCAGAACTTGAGAACGACCTACTTCTGATCATTTCTATTTAATGTTTTCAGGCTGTGGTTGACCATGGTGACTTCAACCTTGGAAAGGGAAACCATAGAAAAGGCAGGACTACTGTACTTGGGCTGTACTTCATGTGTGTGAATGTTTTCTGTGTACCCAGCACAGGACACCAGTGAACAGGATGTTCACTTTTTATCAAAAAACCATTGTTTTCAAACTTTGGAACCCTTTTAGGAACCTGGTATTTATTTTTTTAAAGGTCTCTGCCATAGGGTGTGTGCCCTCACTGGATAGAAGAGATACAGAAAAATACAGAGAGAGGGAAAATGAGAAATTACCCCCCAGGGGTGATGGCCATGCCACAGTCCCTTCTACCTTCTCCTCCTGAGATTTTGGGCACACATGCAGGCACCCAGCGTGTTTCAAGTCACCAGGTCTGGAACTCAAACCGTGTAGTCAGCCATGGGGAAATCCAGCTGCCTTTAGCACTACCTGTTGGCCCAGGTATTTGAATTTTAAAAATATAGTCATCTTAGAAAAAATAGGTAGGTGGGAAAATTAATATTTATTCTGGTTTCTTTCTTCTTCTTTTTTTTTTTTTTTGGAGAGATTTTCGCTATAGGGCGCGTGTGCTCGCCAGACAGAGACATAGAGACAGAAAGCAAGAAATCACCCCCCAGGGGGGATGGCCACGCCGCAATCCCTTCTTCTCCATTCTCCTCTCAGGATCTTGGGCACGCATGCACACGCGCCCGGTGTGAGTTTTAAGCCACTGGGTCCGGGACTCGAACCGCAGTCGACTACGTGGGAGTCCAGCGACATAGCCATTACGCTAACTGCTGGTTCCCTATTCAGGTTTCTTTGATCTTGTATTATCTGTCTTCTTGTGAACCTCCTGGATTTGGATTGTGGAATCTTGGCTCTGAGTGTGGCTTCCAACAGTTTTTTCATTGCCATTGGGCATGGATACTTGCCAGAGAGAGAGGGAAAAAACATCCCCCCCAGGGGTGTGGTCATGCTGTGATTCCCTTCTCCATTTCTCCATGGCATGCAAGTGTATCTGGAATGTCTTTGCGCCCCAGGGGTCTGGAGTCCAGTCATGGTCCACCATGTGGGATCCAGCTCCCTTAACCTCTAAACTCTGGGGCTAGCCCTGTGTGTTCATTTTTTAAGGCATAATTCAAGCACCACTTTTTCTAGGAGATCTTACTTATTATCCCTCCTAATTCCTGTTCCCTGAAGAAGTCTTTTTATGGGAAATACCTACATTCCTTATTTTTTAAAAAATCAAAATAATTAAGAACCCACTTGAGCCTCTTTAGCACAGTGGTTAAGCCCCATTGGGGGGGTGTTGTGTGCTTGCTCTCTTTTTCTCTTACACATGCACCCTCTGACAATTAAAAAACGAACTAATATTTACTGTGCTTATACCAGATAGTGCCCTAGATACTTTATTACTTAATTTCAAGCTCACATTAACCTCATGAGTGATACTGTTAATTTCCATGTTTCACAGATAAATAATCTGAGATACAGAGAAATGATCTTCTGGTCATAAAGGAAGTCAGTGAGGACTGGGATTCAAATCCGCATTTTCTGGTTCCAGAGCCTGTGCTCTTAACCGTTAAGCCATACTAACTCTTTTATGCTGTAGTCACTTTTCTACCCGTGACATATGTGTTAATATTTGTGTTCCTGTCTTATCTCTTAGTACTTGAGGGTGAAAGTAGTAATTAATGTTTGTTCAACACAGAATCTAGTGTAATGCTTTGCATCTATAATATGTTATATATATTTTCAGTTTGCTGGAATATATGCATTAGTTTTTTATTTTTACTTTGTACAGTTTTCAAACAAAAGACTATCACTAGTTGGATGGACACTAAAGGAGTCAAGACAGCTGAATCAGAAAGGTATAGAAACACGCCTATAATAAAATGGATTTTTTTTGGTTTCCTGATATTTTTCTTTATTTCCTATTTTCCTTTACAATGATTAATTCTTACTACTTAAAAATAATTTTCTATGTTCAAGAACCCTCCTACATATTTGAAATAAAGATACAAAAGAAAAATTGTCCTTATATTTAATATACTTACAGTGTAGTGTTGGTAACATACACAAAAATATACTGCCTAGTGTGATAAAAGCAGCAGTAAAGATGTGAGCAATGCTTAGAGGTTTGCTTAGGGGTGGTCAGCATATATTATTGAAGAAGCAAGTGATCAGCTTTACTTTTGGGCTCTAAGGGAAGACTGTGTAAGGAAGTGAATGAAGTTGAAGACTTGAAGGAAAGGCAGGTGCCCACAGGCAGGTAGCTGGGGGAAGGGCACTTTAGGCACACACGCAAAGACAGTCCTGAAAGCATGCTGCGGGCTCAGGTAACCACAGGGAGTTTAATTATTGTAACATTGTGAGGGTGTGGTTTATAAGATAAGTGACCTTTATAGTTCTTTTCTGCTCTCTTGTAGTTTGCCTAGTAAAGAAAACAATAATACGAGGATAGAATCCATGATGAGTTCTGTACAGAAAGACAACTTCTACCAGCATAACATGGAAAAACTAGAAAATGTTTCTCAACTACGTCTTGATAAATCACCCATTGAAAAAAGTACCCAGTATATGAACCAGCATCAAACTGCAGCTATATGTAAGTGGCAAAATGAAGGAAAACAAACAGAACAGCTTTTGGAAAGTGAACCTTCGACAGTAACTCTGGTACCAGAGCAGTGTAGCAATGCTAATATTGATCAGTCACACCAAAATGATGATCATAGTGAAACAGATAGTGAAGAAAATAGAGATAATCAACAATTTCTGACACCTATAAAACTTGAAAATGCAAAACAGACCTCTGGTGATGAACAGACCAGAGAAGCCAGAAGCCACCAGAAGTGCAGCAAGTCTTGTCATCATGGGGTGGACTGTACCAGTTGTCAGCAGGAGAAGACAGATGTGGTGCCAGAGAGTCCATTGTCAGATGTTGGCCCTGAGGACATTGATGCTGGACCAAGAAAGAACAAATTGAGTAGACAAGAAAGTAGCCTGGGAAATTCTCCTCCATTTGAGAAGGAAAGTGAACCTGAGTCGCCAATGGATGTAGATAATTCCAAAAATAGTTGTCAAGACTCCGAAGCAGATGAAGAGACAAGCCCAGGTTTTGATGAACAAGAAGATGGTAGTTCCTCCCAAACAGCAAGTAAACCTTCAAGGCCCCAAGAAAGAGAGGCCGACACTGAATGCAGGAGACGGCCCTCTGCTAAGGGAGGCGGGATTCGGTCACATTTCCAGTTTGAAGGAGGAGAGGACTGCACGGGAACGAACGATGTGCACGCAAAACTACCTGGAAGTACTTCTGCCTTGAATGTAGAATGCAGAAATTCCAAGCAACATGGAAAAAAGGATTCTAAAATCACAGATCATTTTGTGAGACTCCCCAAAGCAGAAGACAAAAGGTAATTTCCAACAGGAGTATCTCTCCAATAACGTAATACATTTTATAATTTTTTTAAAGTTTTTTTTTTTTTTATTGTGTGTGTGTGTGTGTGCGTGCACGTGCACGCTCACCAGAGAGAGAGAAAGAGACAGAGACAGGGAAAGTGAGAAATCATTTCTCAGGAGGAATGGCCATGCCACAATACCTTCTCCATTCTCCTCTCTGGATTTTGGACATATATGCACACTTGCTGGCAGGAGTGTCAAGCTTCCAGGTCTGGGACTTGAACCATAGTCAGCCATGTGAGAGTCCATCACCTTAACCACTATGACACCTGCTTTTATAATTTTATAAGAAGGTTTAACAAAGTTATGATTCATGGTAAACCAGAGAAATAATTGTGCTTTCTGTAAAGCATTTATGCTAAATTTAAATTGATACTTTAAGGTTAAATTCTAAAAAGGCAAGAAGTAGAAAACAAATAGAATAAAACATTGGTGATCATATTTTTAGTTTCATGAACTTCATGGAATTTATGGGAATCATTAGAACACGGAACTATTACACTGACAGTAGCTGCTGTTTATTTAGCTAGACATTGTTCCAGGCCGCTGTACGTTACACTTTCCCTAACACTCTGGTGGGCAGACAGATAGTATTTTACTCACTTTATAAATGAGAAACCTGAAATTTGGGCTAGAGAATTTCCTGAAATCATGTAACTTGTAGGTGGCAATACTGGAGTTTAAATCCTTGTGTGTTGGATCATAAAGCTTGTATTTTTGCCACTAGTTCTTATGGTGTCTTAAAGCCCACTAAGTGATTTCTTCTATCTCAGTTTTCGACCTAATACATGTCCTTCAAAATTTCTCCCACAGCCTATTGAAGTAAGTGCTTGGGTTTTGATTTAAGCACTCGAAGTTATTCTCTCGATTGTAAACATAAAACAATCCAAAGTAAGAGAGCAAGAATGGCACATTTTGAACAATAACATTCTGGTATGTATCCAAGGGAATTGAAATAGTCAATAATTTGTGATCGAATGTATTTGTCTTGACCTTAGAAAAGAACAATGTGAAATCAGACATCAAAGAACAGAAAGGAAGATCCCCAAATACATTCCGCCTCACCTTTCTCCAGATAAGAAGTGGCTTGGAACCCCGATTGAAGAGATGAGAAGAATGCCCCACTGTGGGATCCGGCTGCCTCCTTTGAGGCCATCTGCCAATCACACAGTGACTGTTCGAGTGGGTATTAACTTTTGTCTGTGAAGTGAAGAGACGGAAGTCCTGATTTATTGTAATATTTATCGATGTGAAAAGCAGAGCACTGCATAGAAAGTTCTCATCTTTTCTGTATATATAAGCTAGTGAGCATCTGTAGTATGGAGAAATGTAATAGTTTACTTAATGCAGTACATAACTAACCAGGATAATGAATCATTGACAGATGATAAAATTGAACGTTTCAGTATTTTTGAAAACCTCATTGGGTTCTTTTTTTATCACCTTTCAATTTAGTTGGAGGTATTTATTGAGTATCCACTATATGTTAATACTTGCTAGGTTCCTAAAATTCAAAGTTGTGTTTAGTTCAGTACCCTTAAATTATATTACAATTTTGCCCTTTTTTCTGAGCTTTAGATTCTTGTGGATATCTTCATCACTACCTCAAAAAGAGAAAGCAGTATCCACCTAGGCATATAGGTATGAAAGTGAATTTGTTGTGTTTAAGCGGTTACAAATCTACTGGCTTGTCTGGAGTAAATGGTGTTTGCAAAAGAGAGTATGTGAAAACAGGGACCAGCAGATGGTGTCATGGATATGTCACTGAACTCCCATGCAGTCAGCTGCAATTTAAGTCCCAGACTGGCAACTTAAAAGTCACGCTGGGCGTATGCGCATGTGTGCCCCAGATCCTGAGAGGAAACTAGAGGAGAAGGGATTGAGATGTGGCCACCCCCTTGCAGGGGTGATTTCTCTCTTTCTGTTTCTCTCTGATGAGCACACTCACCCTATAGCAAAAATCTCAAGGAAAGTATGTGAAAAACGGAATGACATTTGGAATCAGACTGTAGGTATGATGGGATAAAAAGCCTCAGAATACTTTAGGAGAAGATAATGTTATTCCCACTGGGAATGAGGGTTTTATGCAGGATGAATATTAAGAGAATAATTGAAGTTAGGGAGAGGGATAGGAGGCTGTTGGCAGAAATTCAGGCAGGGAACGAGGAGGGCCTGGGGCCCAGATGTGACCAAGTACATGGAACATGTGACTTCAAAACTGCTTGAAGGGAGGTGAGTAATGGGAACAGCTGAGGAGGACTTCTGACATTTGCCCGGAGCTGGCTTCTTTCTCTTTTATCCCCCTTTTATTAGAGGGGGGGAACAATATAGGTATTTTGTTTCATTGCTGGAGGGCTTGTTTGTTCTCCAGAAACAGAGAGAGAGAGAGAGAAAGTGCCCCTTAGCAGTGCATGGTCATGCCACAGTCCTTCTCTATTCCTCCATTTTGTCCTGTCAGAGTTTTGGGCACCCACCACCTTGTGACCAGCATATTTTTCAAGCCACTGGGGCCAGGGTTCGAACATTACCAGCCACGTGGAATCTGGCTCCCCATGCTCTGTGCTTGATCACTGTTAAAGTAAAGCCGCAGAGATAGGTATTTTCGAGGGAGCCTTGCCATGTTAGGATCTTTTGCCTCAGTTTCCATTTAGTAGGGTACAGGCATGCACAACTGTATCCTGTGTTTTCAGGTTGGCCTGATAACTAAACCCAGGCCTCTCCTGGGGCCTCCAGCTTTCCAAATGATGGCCATGGCCTCTCTCTCATACCATTGCCTTTAACTACTTTTTTTGGATTATTTATAGATGGAACACTTACAGTTTTTATGCACTTAAGATTGTCTTGTTTACCTTCTATTTCAGGTAGATCTTTACGAGCAGGAGAAGTTCCTAAACCTTTCCCAACACATTATAAAGATTTGTGGGATAACAAGCATGTTAAAATGCCTTGTTCAGAACAGAACTTGTACCCTGTGGAAGATGAGGTAAGAACAAAACTGAGATTCTTTTAGTCTCTGAAAGATGATTTGCTACTGACTGACTGGCTTCTGATTCTTTGTTGCAGAATAAGAATAATTTTCTCACTTTTTTTTTTTCCCTTTTTCCTAAAAGAATGGCGAGCGAACTGCAGGAAGCCGGTGGGAGCTCATTCAGACTGCACTTCTGAACAAATTCACACGGCCCCAAAACCTGAAGGTATGTTTTTTTTTTTTTTTTTTTTTTTTTTTGCCATTCTTGACTCTTGAAGCTCTTTGAGATGAACCCTGTGTCTCCTCCTTCAAACTTTGTATCATCTTTAGAGACTCAGGTAATAATATTCTTTGCCCTTTTTTTTCCTTTTTTAATCACCGGAGGGTACCTGTGCTTGCCAGAGAGAGAGAGAAAAAGAAAGCACCACTCCTTCCCAGGGGGGCATGGCCATGCTGTAATCCCTCCTCCTCCATCTCGGTCCTGTCGGGACTCGGAACATGTACACACATAGACTCTATGTATTTCAGCGTGTCAGAGCCTGGGCTCAAACTGGTCAGCCATGTAGCATCCAGATCCTTGAACCAGCAGGCCATGATGCTGACCTTAGGTAACAGCTTTCTTTATGTGCAAACTACTTATTCTTGGTGTTACAGAACACTCCTTAGAGACATTGCTGAGTTCTGCTCCATCACTGGGAAATGAGAAGAATTAAAGATTATAAATGACTTGCCTAGAGCCACACGAAATAACTTGGAGAACTTGATTCCCCATCCAATTTCCTTCAATACAATCTTCTCTTTTATTTTTTGTTTTGAAATTATTGTATTTCTGAAATGTCTTTAAAAGTAAATCAGGAAAGAATTACTTCAGCAATATTTGCCCAAAGGGAAGCTGAGTTTCCTAATGATTAAAGTGTACATTAAACATTCTATTTTTTTGTTGCACTTACTATAGCTTCTTGCACTTTAATAATTTATTTACTAGTCTTATGTCTTGGCAATAATTCACTTTTTGATTTTTTATACTTAATTTAAGACTTTAAGGGGAGCCATTATACTGTTTTCTTACAGTCTAAAATATGAGTGAGTGTATATACATGCATTTGGATAGGCACTATAGCCATGGATACTTGTAAGGTTTTTATACATATAAAGTGATAGAATTTTCTGTACTTCTCTGAAAACAATTTTCTTTCAGAAATGAAGTTGTGCATGTTTCTTGGGTTTTATAATGTTTTCCACCTATACTTGCAAGTTATTCTTCAACTTTATACACCTTTCTGTAGTTTCTTGTGTATTTTCTTTTTGGAGAGATTTTTGCTATAGGGCGCGTGCGCTCGCCAGACACACAGAGAGAGACAGAGAGACAGAAAGCGAGAAATCACCCCCCAGGGGGGATGGCCACGCTGCAATCCCTTCTCCTTCATTCTTCTCTTGGGATCTTGGGCACGCACGCACACGTGCCTGGCGTGAGTTTAAGCCACCGGGTCCGGGACGCGAACCGCGGTTGACTACGTGGGAGTCCAGTGCCATAGCCATTACGCTAACTGCTGGTCCCTCTTGTGTATTTTCTTTATTTACAGGAAAAGCACTAAGTTTTTTTGCCATATGAATTTTTTTTTTTTTTTGGAGAGGTTTTTGCTATAGGGCACATGCGCTCACCAGAAAGACAGAGAGAGAGAGAGAGAGACAGAAAGTGAGAAATCACCCCTGGGGGGATGGCCACGCCCTTCTCTTCTATCTCCTTTTGGGATCTTGGGCATGCACGCACATGTGCCTGTTGTGAGTTTAAGCCACCAGGTCTGGGACTCGAACTGCCATTGACTACATGGGAGTCCAGTGACATAGCGATTACACCAACTGCTGGTCCCTTGCCATATGGATTTTAAAAATTTAATTCCTTAGGAACAATGTTTCTTAGTCTTGTAATAGACTTCTTTTAAGTGGACTTCTTTGAAATGGAATAATTCTCAAGACCTGACAGGGTTAACTTATCTTTAGGATGATGTTAAATTACCCATAAAATAGGAAACTATTCATAAATGTAAGTTTCTTAGACTCACAGTGCCTGTAGAGCTATATCAGATTTTTTCCTTAAGCATGATGAACCTCATTATTTGTTTTGTTTGTTATCACAGTAGAAACATTTTTTTTTTTTGAGAGGTTTTTGCTATAGGGCGCGTGCACTCGCCAGACAGAGAGAGAGAGACAGAGAGACAGAAAGCGAGAAATCACCCCCCAGGGGGGATGGCCACGCCGCAATCCTTCTCCTCTGTTCTCCTCTCGGGAGCTTGGGCACGCACGCACACGCGCCCGGCGTGAGTTTAAGCCACCGGGTCCGGGACATGAACCGCGGTTGACTATAAGGGAGTCCAGCGACATAGCCATTATGCTAACTGCTGGTCCCCACAGTAGAAACAATTTGTAGTCAGTATTTCTTTTGCACAGAAATTTCTTCTTTTTTTTTTTTTTTTTTTGGAGAGGTTTTTGCTATAGGCCGCATGCGCTTGCCAAAAAGACAGTGAGAGACAGAAAGTGAGAAATGACCCCCCAGGGGGATGGCCACAGCGCAATCCTCCTCCATTCTCCTCTCGGGATCTTGGGCATGCACATATACGCGCCTGGTGTGGGTTTAAGCCACTGGGTCTGGGACTTTAATCGCAGTCGACTGCATCGGAGTTCAGCGACATAGCCATTATGCCAACTGCTGGTCCCAAATATTTTAATTCTTTCTATTTTTTTTTTTTTGAGAGGTTTTTGCTATAGGGTGCGTGCGCTCGCCAGACAGACAGAGAGAGACATAGAGACAGAAAGCGAGAAATCACCCCCCCAGAGGGGATGGTCACGCCGCAATCCCTTCTCCTCCATTCTCCTCTCGGGATCTTGGGCATGCATGCACACGCGCCCGGCGTGAGTTTTAAGCCACCGGGACATGAACCACGGTCGACTACGTGGGAGTCCAGCGACATAGCCATTATGCTAACTGCTGGTTCCCCCAAATATTTTAATTCTTTAATTCTTATTGGAAAATTTTATTTTATGGCTTGTGAGAGAAAAATAATTCTTTTTTGCTGTGTTATACTATGGTTGATTTTTTTTTCTTTTCTTTTTTTTGGAATAATTTGGGTATCCACTGATTGCAAGTAAATAAGATACATTTTGGTGGCTCATTTTTTATCCCAAATTTTTGGTGATCATTTGTGTGTCATGAGGTATTTTCTAGGAAGCTCTTTGGCATAGTGTCAATGTTTTAGAAACGTCTCTAATGATAAGGGTATTTAGAAGGCTCGTAGTAGTTTGATGCAGTGGTTTTTAGTCTTGAGTGCTGCTCTCTCAGTAAAAACATTTTGAGTGTACAGTCAATATAAGCAGTTGTTTATATATTCTGCATCTTTATTAGTTTATGTAAACGTGTTTTATACATATAAGTAAAATAGGTATTAAAAGGATTAGATAAAATGTAATTATAAATAATAGTTGTTTGTTTTTTCCGTAGGGCATATGTGCGCACCAGTTAGAGATTGAAAGTGAGAGGGGGAGAGAAAGTTAACATTCCCCAGGGGAGATGACCGTGCCGCATCCTTGTCCTCCATTCTCTTCTCTGGATTTTTTTTTTGTGCTTTTCAAGCTGCCACTTCTGGGACTCTATCTGTGCAGTCAGCCATGTGGGATCAGCACTTAACCATCACACCACCTGGCCGACCTATAAATAGTAAATTTTCTTCACACAGCTGACAGGTTGTCTTTATGTATACCTGGTTATGTGTACATAGTCAGATATGTGCAAACCAGGTGTGTGATATTGCCTGTTCAGATAGTTAAAAGTTACACCAGTAGGTGGCGTAATGTTTTGCTTTTTCATTCTACATAAATATGTAATTTATATGATCTGCTGGGTGAAGATAACCATTTATATGTAGCTGATAAAAATAGGGGAATAGCCAATTGTGTGTTTTAGGGAGTGCTTCTCAACTCTTTTTTTCAGTATTGCTTTCCACTTCAGGAATCTAACATTTTTTTTCTTAATCTTGCCCTCCCCCTCAGGGAAATTTAATAGTACAAATTTACTGTATCTGTATGTATAATGTGATGCTTTTGAAGGCATGGAACATTGTGATGTGTATTTTCATTTTTTTCTCCCAAGATCCAATTTTGTCCACTTGGAATATATCACCTCTGTTGAGAATGTATGCCTTAGGGTAATTACGTTTTTTCCCCCATTACTTGACCTTTCTAATACCATTTTTCTTACAAATCATGAATTAGTTTGCTTCTACTTGTCCATAGCTACTGGATGGAGTAGATAATGGTAGATGGAAACTTTTTCATCATTAAGAAATTTATTGGAAATAGTTCATAGAAGACAGAGCTATATATTGATAATTCATTTGGCTATATCATGAGGTTTTGTTTCTGCTTTTTCCATAGGATGCAATTCTGAAATACAATGTGGCATATTCTAAGAAGTGGGACTTTACAGCTTTGGTTGATTTCTGGGATAAGGTAAAATTATGTTTACTTCTTTAACTATGAAAATAATAGGAGAGCTCTATAAGAAGATTTGAAGAACATACTTATAATTCTGCTACACTATCACAATTGTCATCTTTTATTTTTGTGAATTTCTTTTTATTTTATATACATGTTCAGGTAACTATAATTAGGAATTAATATTGAATTTTATTTTATTCTCTTATAGTATGCATTTTCTGTTTTATTGTCATACCCTTGTTAATATTACCAGGGGATCCTAATGTCCCATGACTAGATCTGTAGATTTCATCATTTCCGTATTCTCAGACATCAAGGCTACATACAGTTATACACTGAGTCATGTCTGTGTGTATGAGTTTGTGTGTCTGTGTATATATATATATTTTTTCTCTATATTTGATATTATTTCTTTAGATGAGTCCCAGAAATTAGGTGACTATGTCAAAGGACACAAAACATTTATGGCTTTATGTGTCACAAAGTGATTTCTCACAGGGGATTGGAGTAATTTACTGTGCTACTACTGATAAGTAAGAATACCTTACACTTTTTTTTTTCTTTTTTTCTTTTAAATTTTTAAATTTATTCACTCATTTATTTTAATTTGACCAGAGAGAGACTGAGAGAGGGGAAGTGAGAAAGCAAGCCACTAGATTCAGGACTTGAACCGTGATTGGCCATGTGGTAGTCTCCAGCGCCATAACCACCACACCACCTGCTGGTCCCCTCTTTTTTTTTTTTCCTTAAGATTTTTACCACAGGGCTTGTGCACTCATTAGCGAGAGACAGTGAGAGAAAAAGTGAGAAATCACACCCCTCTCCCAAGAGGGGATGGCCATGCCACAATTTCTTCTCCTCCATTTTCCTCCTGGGATTTTGGGCACAGATGCACACATACCTGGTGTGATTTTTTTAAGCTGCAGGTCTGGGACTAAAACTGCATTTAGCCATGTAGGAGTCCAGAGCCTTAACCTCTATGTCACATGCTAGCCTCAGAATACCACTCTTGTGGTACCATTAGCAGAGGGGCACCAGTCATTTAAAAAATGGCACTGTAGGGACCAGCAGTTAGCGTAATGGCTATGTCGCTGGACTCCCACGTAGTCGACCGCGGTTCGAGTCCCGGACCTGGTGGCTTAAACTCACGTCGGGCGCGTGTGCATGCGTGCCCAAGATCCCGAGAGGAGAATGGAGGAGAAGGGATTGTGGCGTGGCCATCCCCCCTGGGGGGTGATTTCCTGCTTTCTGTCTTTCTGTCTCTCTCTGTCTGTCTGGCGAGTGCACGCGCCCTATAGCAGAAACCTCTCCCAAAAAAAAAAAAAAAAAAAAAGGCACTGTATATATTTTTAATATTTTATTTTAGAATAATTATAAATTCAATATTTGCAAAGAAATTTGCAGAGAAATCCTAATTGCCCTTTATCCCACTTTTTTCAGTGTTGACTAGTATTATTATAAGTAATGCCAAAACTAGGAAATTGACATAAGAGTGTAATTTAGATTTTAGCAGTTACAAATGTAGTCGTATTTATGTATAGTTAGTTATGTCACATGTTATGGGTACATCATGTAATGACTACCACAGTCAAGATAGGGGGCTGTTGGGTCACTGCTTTACTCACTGTGCCACCCCTTAGGAGCCATACTGATTTATCTTTCTAATCCTGGCAGCCACTCACCTGTCCTTGAGCTCTGTAGTTTTCAAGTTGCTTTTTCTCACTCAGCGTAATTCCCTTGAGTGCCATTCAAAGGGATTAATTTTTTTCCTTTTTATTGCTGAGAAGTATTCCATGGTATAAATGGATCATATAATTTAACAATAGCTCCATTTAAGGATTTTTGAGTTGCTTCCAGTTCCAGGGTTTTACAACTAAAGATGGTAGGAACTTTCATGTACAGTTTGTTTGTTTGTTTGTTTGTTTTTAAAGAGATTATTGCTATGGGCTGCCTGTGCTCATCAGAAAGACAGCAAGAAATCACCTTCCCCCTTGAGGGGGGAGTGGCCACACTGCAATCCCTTGTCTTCCATTCTCCCCTCAGGATTTTGGGCATGCACACATACCTGGCGTGAGTTTCAAGCGTTTGGGTCCAGGACTTGAACTGTGGTCAGCCTTGTGGGAGTCCAGTGACATAACCATTATGCCATCTGTTGGTCCCTCGTGTACATGAATGTAGTTTTTTATTTTGTGAGAGAAATGTGCAAGAGTGGCAATGGCCAGGTTGCTGTAGGTATATTTTTAGTTTTTGAAGAAAATGCCAAATTACTTACCAGAGGAGCTATACCAAATAATCCTGGTAAACCATTGCTAAGTAACTAAGCCCCTCCAACCAAAGAAACTGTCATATACAATTTGTTTTAGAAATTTATAATTTGATTCTTCAGCTTTTTAAAATTATTTTTAGTCATTCAAATTATTTATGTTTCCTGAATATAGAAACTAAAAGTAATTTTGAAATAACGTTTTCTTTCTTTTTTTTTTTAAGTTTTTGCTATAGGGTATATGTGCTTGCGGGAGACTCACACTGAGAGGGAAAGTGGGAACACACTCCCCATGGGGAATGGCCACACTGCAATCTCTTCTCTCAAGATTTTGGGGATGTATGCATAACACATGCCCAGCAGGATTTTTCTTTCTTTCTTTTTTTTGAGATTTTTTGCTGTAGGGCACATGCACTCGCCAGAGATAACAGAGAAACAGAGAGAAAGTGAGAAACCACCCCTTAGAGAAGATGGCCAAGCCGCAGTCCCTCCATTCTCATCTTGGGATTTTGGGCATGTATGCATATGCATCAGGTATGAGTTTTAAGTCGCTGGGTCTGGGACTCAAACTGTTGTCAACTATGTGAGAGTCCAGTGCCTTAACCACTATGCCACCTGCTGCCCCTTCCATGACAGATTTTTAAATTTCCCTTGTGGCACTGCTCCTCTGCCTTTCCCTTGCTTTATTTGTGAAATGTTGACATCATCCATTATGTTTAAAGTCTCGTGAGGCAGAGACTGAATCTTATTCTACTTTGTGTTCATATCAGTGAGTACAGTGCCTTAAACTAAGTGTACTAAGTGTAAGGCATATACTACGCGTAAGTGCCTTACGTGAAGCATGTTTTCCATAAATATTTATGGACCTGATTTCAACAGGGGATTGGGTAGGCATACTGGTTTTCAGGAATTTTAAGGTCAGTGGAATATGCTCTATTGCTAGAAGTAAAGGTTCAAGTTAATAAAAATGGCACAAGGCACACCCAGATAGAACAGATGTCTTCTGTGTGCGCTTTTAGCTAGGCTGTTTCAGCACCCATCGCTCGTTTCTGGTGGTATTAGCACACAGAAGCCCTTCCTGTCCTCAAGTACCGCCAGGAGGGAGCCAGAAGAAAGTGTGATAGTGTCAGGAATCAGACGTTAAGAGTTTTGTGAATCCTTGTAGATAATACTGCCTGTTAATTTGAAGAGCCTGAAAATATGACTTTACATTTCTGTTTTGTTTTGTTTTGTTTCTGCCATAGGGTACTTGTGCTTACCAGAGAGAGACAGAGACAATGAGAGGGAAAACAAGAGATCACTCCCCAGTGGGGATGGTCACACTGCAATCTCTATTCTCTTCTTGGGATTTTGGACACACGTACTCAGCATGATTTACTTTCTTTTTTTTTTTTTTTTAATTTTTTTTTTTTTTTTTTTGAGAGGTTTTCTTGCTATAGGGCGCATGCGCTTGCCAGAAAGACAGAGAGAGACAGAGAGACAGAAAGCGAGAAATCACCCCCCCCAGGGGGGATGGCCACACCGCAGTCCCTTCTCCTCCATTCTCCTCTTGGGATCTTGGTCACACACACACGTGCCCGGAGTGAGTTTTAAGCCACCGGGTCCGGGACGCGAACCACGGTCGACTACACGGGAGTCCAGCGACATAGCCATTACACTAACTGCTGGTGCCAGCATGATTTACTTTCTTGGAGAGATTTTTGCTATAGGGCATGTGCACTCACTGGAGAGACAGAGAGATAAAAAGACAGAAAGCAAGAAATCACCCACTGGAGGATGGCCACCCTACAGCCTTTTCTTCTCCATTTTCCTCTCAGAACCTTGGGCACGCATGCATACGTGCCCAGTGTGAGTTATAAACCTCCAGGTCTGAGACTTGAACTGCAGTCAACTACGTGGGAGCCCAGCAACGTTACCGTTATATCATCCGCTAGTCCTACTCAGCATGATTTTCAAACCAGTGTGTCCAGCACTTGAACAGTGGTCAGCCATGTGAGAGTCCAATGCCTTAACCACCATGGCACCTGCTGGCCCCGTGACTACATTTCTAACAAGTTCCCAGTGGTGCTAGTGCTGGTAGTTTGAGAACCATGTAGGGAGAAAAGAGCATGGAGATAGAAAGAGGAATTAGGATTTTTGGTCTCATTAACCTTGGACAATCATATGGCCTCTGTACCTCACCCTCCTCCCTTGTTAAATAGACAAAATCACCACTTTATCCACTTCAATGGCATGTTCTAAGGATACCGCTACTCTATCTGAAATCACTTTTAAGATTCTAGAGTAATAATCAAGTACACTGTTACTTTCTTACCTGTCGAAAAAAAATTTAAATGCAATTCTATCCATAAATGTGGATTTTTTTACCTTACTATTTTATAACTTTTTTAGAATTATTTATTTAATTTTATTTATTCACTTATTTATTTTTTAATTTGACCAGACACACACACACACACACACACAGAGAGAGAGAGAGAGAGAGAGAGAAAACAAGCCTCCAGGTTCAGGAATTGAACTGTGGTTAGACAAGTGGGAGTGTCCAGTGCCTTAACCACCACGCTACCTGCTGATCCCAATTACCTTATTATTTGAAAATGGACATCTTGGTTCCTGTGTCTGTTGTATCACTGATTTCTTTATAATAGAATCCTAGGATTATAGTTATCAAAGAGTGTATTACTTTGAGGTCTTTGATATATGCTGCCAATTTGTCTTCCTGGGAGGTTTTTCTGGTTTCCAGTTCTCGCCAGCAGTTTGTGAGACCCCTCTATCACCTGCCCTCCTCAGCGTGTCCACGTTTAAAGCGTGGTAGTATGAGGAGAGTGCCCTGTACAGTGTGAGTGGGTGAGGAGCTGCTCTGTTAAGTTTGTTCAGCAAGTGTGCCTGTGAGATATTTGCTTCTCTTAGAAAAGCAGATTTTGGATAGAATTATTTTCCAGTAGTTATAGTGGGGTAAAAAATAATTCAGTAGTTATAGTGATATATCTGTTTGGGATATGAGAGTTCTTTAAGTGACATTCCATCTCAGAGTCCAAGCAAATATTTAAAAAAAAAAATGGGGTTTCTATTTTGAAATTTAACTTGCCATACAAACGGGACATCATTTTTCTTTTAGGTCCATCCTCTCTATACAACATTTTCCCCGACCTAAGGAAAAACTGTTAAATTTGCTTTTAAGGAAAGAAGGAAAAGTATTTATTGAGGATACATAAATTCCAAAGGAAATATACTATTGCATTTAATCCTGAAATACTTTTGTGATGTGTAGGTAGCACGTTTTATTTAGAGAGGAAAATATAATTCAGTTTAAAAAGGTTAAAAATGGTGTTCATAGCATAATGGCAATGTCACCGAACCCCCATGTAGTTGACCACGGTTCAAGTCCCGAACCTGGTGGCCTGAACTCACACCGGGCATGTGTGCATGTGTGCCCAAGATCCTAAGAAGAGAATGGGGGAGAAGGAATTGTAGTGTGGCCATCCCCCCTGAAAGGTGATTTCTCACTTTCTGTCTCTCTGTGTCTGTCTTTCTGGTGAGCACATGTGCCCTATAGCAAACCCCCCCCCCCCCGCCAAAAACAACAACAACAACAACAACAACAAAAACGGTGTTTAACATTATATGTTTATTAAGTGGGCGAATAATATAGGTGTGTGCCCAGCTCAGTGTTTGCACAGAACAGGTGACCAGTAACTAATCATTTGTTGAATAAAAAACTGTTAAACTCCAAAGCCTACGGCCTCTTTGTTGTAATAATGTTTATCTCTTAAGCATACTCAGTACTCCTGTATATAAGGCACTGCACTCCAGAGGATACGAAGTAAGAGCCTTATCCTCAAAGCTGGGGCCGCTGGCTGTTTCCACGGACGACTTGTAAGTGGGCAGAGTGGAAGTAGTGCTGTAGTGGAGCCTAGTGTGCCATTCAAGGGCAAGAATGAGTTTCATTCTGGGTCATCATTCAAATGTTCTAGAGGTCAGGGTGCTTGGATGGTTTACAGTATAAAGTACATAAAAGACAGAGGAAATACATGTACTACATAAATAGCATGTTAAATGTGGTGTTGTAGGAGATGGAGTTTAAAGGCAGTCCTCAAGTAGGTGATAGAAGCTTTATTCCAGTGTCCAGAAATCGAACATCTCAGTGTCCTTGAATCTCAATGTCTTTTCACTCGTAGAAAGGTATAAATTCTGATACAATAAAAAGTTGGTTAAACTGATTGATATCTTTGCCACTTTAGTTATCCGAATATAACTTTGTACATTTAATTTCAGGGGCTTAAATGGGATGCAGTGGTTACTTTTGGCAAGAAGTTTTGTTATATTTGATATCTTGAGATAGCAGTAAAACATGCCATTGCTTATGATATCTCTGTCACCTTGATGTGAGGTGGTCATTTTTTCCCCTCTTCTTAATCAGAACACTCAGACAGGAACTACTTACCCCTTTATCTGGTGACCTTTCCCAGAAGCCTGAAAGGATAATATATAACAAGTTATAGTGTGGATCATAAATACAAGATGTTTATCAAGGTACAGATGATAGTTTTACAGTTCTTTAGAGCGAGGAGTTATTACATGTTTGACCTTCTGATTTTTACTTATCTTGTAAACATACAGAGGGTTGGGGAAATCCCTTCCATTTACATTTATTTCTCATTGTGCTTTTCAGATCTTTGCTTATATATGACACACACACATGTCTTGCATTGTCTGCATTCTGGAGTGAATCTGCTTCTTTATAAAGGGCTCTTAAACATCGTTTATTAACAAAATTTAGAAATCCTTTTCTTAAATGTCTTTGAATTCTGAGTGGTGCAGAGGAAAAGAAATCAATTTCAAATATCAAATTAATATTTTACAGGTTTTTATCCTTCCTTTTTAAGGCTGTAGATGTTTATTTCCTTAGAACTCTTCTTTGGTTAATTCTGTGAGTAATGGATTTTATAACACAAAGTACCTTAGAAGGATTTGATACAACAGTGTGTTACTTGGTGATTCCATGTTAGTATTATTGCCTCCATAGTAGTATTTGCCACAAGCAGTAACAGACCCAGGGTCCTTATCCTGCTATGCGAAGACCCTCTGTTACAATGGAAAACCCAATGAAGGTCACAGAGACAGTCTGTTACTTTGTAATTTAGTTATTTATTTAGGTGCTGTTGGGTTCAAATGGCTGTTATTTAGTGTTTGTTTGTTTGTTTTTGTTTTTTTAAACATCTTGAGTGCTGGTATTGGTTTTCCTTACTGCCAGCTGTTAGAATTGCTAGGAACAAACAGTCTCTGTTTTATGGCCCTTCTGGGTAGTGTTCCACAAAATTAAATCCAAACACTCCTTTAATTTATATTCTAAATTAATCGATACATTACTCCAGGAATATACTTACTCATTTTTCATAGGAAAGTTTAACAAAATATGTTATACATTAGAAAAGGTCCTCTATTAATGCATTTTGAAGGAATTTTAAATACTTCCATCTTATCACACCTCTGGTCCTATTTTTTTCTTTCTTAGTGAATTACGTTGTAAAAATTATGTGGTATATTTGAGCCACAGTGACTAGAGAAAGGCATAGGTGAATGTTTAAGAGGGGTTTCTTCTGTTCCTCTGATGCTGGCTTCAATTTCTGGATCTGAATGGTAGTTAAAAATACATATTTGCTGTATAATTATTTGTTAGACTATACATTAAATGTGCTTATTTTTTGGATGCACATTTCTTAATAAGTATAAAATGTTAAATTATTTAATATGAAGAGCTTTAATTTCTAAAATTTATATAGCAAAAGTATTCACTTAGGTGGTTTTTTTTTTTTTTTTTTTTTTTTTTTTTTTTTTTTTTTTTTTTTTTTTTTGAGAGGTTTTTGCTATAGGACATGTGCGCTCGCCAGACAGACAGACAGAGACAGAAAGCGAGAAATCACCCCCCCCCCCCCGGGGGGGATGGCCATGCCACAATTCCTTCTCCTCTTGGGATCTTGGGCCTGCACACACACGCGCCCGGCGTGAGTTTTAAGCCACCGGGTCCAGGACTTGAACCGTGATCGACTACGTGGGAGTCCAGCAACAAAACCATTACACTAACTGCTGGTCCCCAATTAGATTAGTTTTTGAAAAGAAATCTAAGAATTTTTGTGACTATTCTATCTTCATTTCATGTTTAGTTTTATGTCTGAAATTGAAAAGATAAGAGTGAATAAGCCTCTCATTTTTTTCTTTTCATAGATTTATTCATAAAGGTTCCCAGACATAACTATTGGGTCATCTGAAAAGTCATGGTGTATTTTTGCATAGAAAAACACATCATGATTTTTCTCATAATACATTCAATAAGATGAGTTTTTGTTTGTTTTGTCTGTAGCTGCTAAAAGCAGCAAGAGACTACAGTACAAGAGAGGATAATTAGAAGTAAAAAATAGGGACCAGCAGATGGCATAGCAGTTACATCACTGGATTCCCACATGATCAACTGTAGGTTAGAGTCCCTGATCTGGTGACTTGAAAATCATACCTGGTGCGTGTGCTTCAGGGGCTAAGATTCCAGGAGGAAATTGGAGGAGACAGCATTGCGGTGTGGCAATGCCCTCTAAGAGGTGATTTCTCACTTTCTCTCTCACTGTCTCTGTCTCTCTCTGGCAAGTGTACATACCCAAAGGTGAAAAAAACTCTTAAAAGAAATAAAAAATGAAAAAAATGAACACTTTTAAGTAAAAAGATTTTATTGTCGTAAGCTAATAATATATTCCTCATTAGAAGCTACTTTTAATTAAATTTTTTGAGAGATTTTTGCTATAGGGCGCTTGTACGCACCAGAGAGACAGAAAGCGAGAACTCAACCCCCACCCCCCCCCCAGAGGGGTGATGGCCACACTATAGTCCCTTCTCCATTCTCCTCTTGGGATTTTGGCACATACGTATCTGCCGAGTGTGGTCAGATCACAATCCTTCTTCTTCCATTTCTCCATCCATGTCAGGATCCTGAACATGTGTACCCAGTGGGTGCACCAGTGGGCAGGGATTCAAACTATGGTTGTCCATATGGGATCTGGCTCCATCTGCAGGATGTTTAACCACTGCACTGTGGAGCCAGCCCCAAAAGAGATCTTTTATTGCAGCTTGGAAGTTTTTGCCTTTTGGCACCAGCAGGTGGTGATATGGTTGTGTTGATGGACTCCCACATTGTCTACTACAGTTCGAGTCCCAAACCCTGTGGCTTAAAACTCATGCTGGGTATGTGCCCAAAACCCTGAGAGGAGAATGGAGGAGAAGGGATTGCAGCGTGGCCATCCTCCCTGGGGGGATGATTTCTCACTTTCTGTCTCTCTCTCTTTTTTTCTGGAAAGCACATGCACTGTATAGCAAAACAACTCTTTTTTTGGAGAGGTATTTGTTACAGGGCGCGTGTGCTCACCAGAATGACAGAGGCAGAGAAACAGAAAGCGAGAAATCACCCCCCAGGGGGGATGGCCATGCTGCAATCCCTTCTCCTCCATTCTCCTCTTGGGATCTTGGGCATGCACGCACGCACACTCGTCCAGCGTGAGTTTAAGCCACTGGGTCTGGGACTCGAACCATGGCTGACTACATGGGAGTCCAGCGACATAGCTGTAATGTCAACTACTGGTCCCACAAAACAACTCTTTTTTTTTTTGAGAGTTTTTTGCTATAGGGCGCGTGCGCTCGCCAGACAGAGAGAGACATAGAGACAGAAAGCGAGAAATCACCCCCCAGGGGGGATGGTCACGCCGCAATCCCTTCTCCTGCATTCTCCTCTCGGGATCTTGGGCACGCACGCACACGCGCCCGGCCTGAGTTTTAAGCCACCGGGTCCGGGACACAAACCGCGGTCGACTACGTGGGAGTCCAGCGACATAGCCATTACGCTAACTGCTGGTTCCCCAAAACAACTCTCTTAAAAAAAAAAAAAAAAAAAATTGTGCTTCTTTTGCCTTTGCTATAGTTAATAAATATTAAAGATGCATTGTCCTATCAGCTGTTCTCTTGTGACTGTCAGAGAAATGCTGTTTAAAATCTGTTTTCCTATTTAAAAAAATGTAACTCTATCAGTAATGAACTAGCATTTTGTTGATATATTCCTTAATTTCAGAAGGTAAATGGGGGTCATACTGAGTTTTGAAGGATGCAAATTAAGTGGATCAAATTATTAATGCTCATGCCATCTGTTTCTTCAGAGTCTTTTTTTTAAGTTGCTACAGTGCACATGTACGTGCGAGAACCTCCTAAATGGGGCATGATTACATCACAGTCTTTCATCCTGTCGGGGTTTGGGGCATGCACATGCTCCCAGAATGTTTCTCAAGCTGCCAGGGACAGGTTTCTGGCTCCCTCTGCACAGGGCCTAACCACTGTGCTCTGGTGCTGGCCTGCTTCCGAGTTCTCTCTGTGTCATTTAAAATGTAAGAAATAGCTACAACGTAATTCATCATTCCCCAAGTGAAATCATGTGTTGTGACACTGTTTAACTAAAATACACTTTTCCTTCTTTTTAGTTTTTTTGCTGTAGTGCACTTTCTGGAGAGACAGAGAGAGGAAAATGAGAAATTACCCCCCAGGGGGATGGCCACATGGCAGTCCCTTCTCCTCCATTTCCCTCTTGGGATTTTGGGCACACATGCACAATGCACATGCATCTAACATGATTTTCAAGTCACTAAGTCCAGGATTTGAACTGCAGTTGGCCGTGTGGGAATCCAATGCCTTAACCACCATGCCACCTGCTGGCCCCTAAAAACAACACTTTTTTTTTTTTTTTTTTTTTTTTTTTGGGAGAGGTTTTTCGCTATAGGGTGCGTGCGCTCACCAGACAGACAGAGAGAGACATAGAGACAGAAAGCGAGAAATCACCCCCCAGGGGGGATGGTCACGCCGCAATCCCTTTTTCCTCCATTCTCCTCTCGGGATCTTGGGCACGCACGCACACGCGCCCGGCGTGAGTTGTAAGCCACCGGGTCCGAGACGCGAACTGCGGTCGACTACGTGGGAGTCCAGCGACATAGCCATTACGCTAACTGCTGGTTCCCAAAACAACACTTTTTAAACTCTTGTGACCATGAAAAACTTTTTAAATTATAAAGTATTGACAGAACATAGATAGAAACTCAGGAGAAACAACACAAGCTTGTATTTATTTTAAATAGAGTACAAAAAATGATATATGTAGAGGAATTGCTAGATGAAATTAAGTTTTGATTCATGTCTTTATTAAAAGATAAAAAGTTAAAATACAGTATGTTGAAATTATTAGGCAGAAATCCTAGCATAAGTAATTTCTTATTAAATAGCATAAAACACAGTAGCTGTATGCTTATGCAGTACCTGAGCAGCCACACATTCGTGCTTAAGTGGTATATAGTGGAGTTGCTGGCCTTCCGGGGGTGGCGTACTATTACGGATAGCTTATGATAGTTACAGCTTGGTGTTTTTCATGTCTTAAACATTTTGATAGAAAAATATTGGTAATAAAAATATTGTTAGGATTTTTATTTTTCTCTCTTCATTCTCTACCCTCATCAGACTCTTAATAACTATTTTACAGAAATGTTCTTTAGAATAGTTTGGGAAAACCTGACCTAAGGCAATAGGTTGTTCTAACAACTAGGTAGACACATGTTTCATTTGAAAACCAGTTAGGGTTGCGATCCTCCTCCCATGATACAGACTACAGGCAGACATAGACTTCTGAATGCATGGATCATGTTGTTTCTTAGCTTCTGACTGAGAATTCTTCATAGATCATTTATTTCCTGGGTCTTCAACACTTAGAAAATTTAAAGTATCCTTGTTATAGTTGTCATAAAGAGCCTGCAGCAAAGTCCTAATCAAATGAAAGCAGCCTTGAATGTTTCATAAGACTACAGCTAATGTCTTTATCTCTCTAGCTTTCGAACCTCTGATACGGAGTTCAGTGGAAATTTAACCTTTTTGGACTTCTTCCCTTGGTGACTCACAGTCTCTGGAACCAATAAGGTCTGCATTACTTTACAGCTCAACCTAATGTAATTCGTGCGAACCGTAGGAGCCAAAGGAGTTAATCAGAGTCACTAAAATATTAAAACAGATGAATTGTGACTTTTATAGGAAATATGTAGAATTTCTCCCTGGTTTGATTATTGTGTGCTTTGAGATTGGGACGTATGTTGTGAGTCTTGTATTCATGACTTCTTTTAAAGAGTACATATCCTTGAGGATGATTTGTCCAACCGGGATTAGGCACTTTGGTTTTTTTTGTTTTTTTTTTTTTTTGAGAGGTTTTTTTGCTATAGGGCACGTGCGCTCGCCAGACAGAGAGACAGGAAGCGAGAAATCACCCCCTGAGGGGGGATGGCCATGCCGTAATCCCTTCTCCTCCATTCTCCTCTCGGGATCTTGGGCGCACACGCACACACTCCCGGCGTGAGTTTTAAGCCACCAGATCCGGGACGCGAACCACGGTCGACTATGTGGGAGTCCAGCGACATAGCCATTATGCTAACTGCTGGTCCCGGCACTTTGCTTTTATAAACTTGCTGAGTTAAAACAAGAGGTCTGTCTTGGTTGAGCACTAAATCACCCACAAAATTCAAGTTGTTAATTGTAAGTTTATGAAACACCGTCTGTGCTGTGTTTATGTACGTGGAGGACAGTGAGTTTCGAAACTGTCATACTCAAAAGTGAAAACCCATTTAGTCGATTTATTCCGTAGTCTAATGCTGAAATTGAGCTGGTACATAGATGTACTGTATCTCCAGCTTTTCGTTTGCCCATTTGGTTCAAATAGTAGAAGCCATTCCTGTTCAGTGTTGCTGTGCCACTGATTGCATTCTCCAGAAATCAACACTATTAAAAGGGCAATGCTAATTTCATGTGTTAATCGCTTTCATGATTTATATCTTTCTTTATAACTAGCTCTGAGGTTATTTTGTTGTTTTTTTGTTTGTTTGTTTATACAACTTGGCACGATGCTTTGTTTTATCGTATAATTCCTGCTAAATTAATTTACATTTACTCTTCTTTTTCTATTTATTAAATATAAATTTTGTATCCTTTTTGGGTAAGCGCCTAACACTTTAAACTTCATGTAACATCTTGTATTTTTTCCCAAGTGTATATACTGTTTCAATGTGTAACCCATATAAACAAGCAGTAAACTTGAGTTTTTTTTTTAAATAATTATTTTATTTAACTTTATTTATTTTATGTTTAATTTGACCTGAGAAGGACAGAGTGAGAGAGAGAGAAGAGAGAGAAAGAGAAAGTGAGAAAGCAAGACACCAGATCCGGGATTTGAACTGCAGTTGGCCATGTGGGAGTCCAGCACCCTTAACCACCATGCCACCTGCTGGCCCCGCAGTAAACCAAGTTGTAAAGGCTAAATATTGTCACTGTCCCTATGTTGGGAGTGCACCATTAGTGCCGTGATCTCTCGAGGACTGAGTGAGTGGTCTTCCCTGCAATGTTGGTATTATTAGTACTGGTGGGGTAAAGCACTCATTTGTGATTTATTGCTGTGGTAATGACATAATATTTTCATGAGGTTGTCAGGTTTTAAAATGGCTAAACAATTGTTCTTTATGGTATGTTAAAAAATTTATAGTAAGGTGAGTGGCATAGTACCTTGTTGCCGCAGATGAACTTTGAAAATGAAAACATTTTCTGCAGCAAGAGCCATTTCCATCATGGTGAAATATGGAATATTATCAAATAAATTCCAAAGTGATGTATTCGGTCGTCGGAAAAGTCATGACATATTTTTCTGTTTTTCTATGTGAAAATGTATCATGACTTTCCGTACAACCCAATATATCGAGGTAGTCCTTGCTAGTGGTCTAACCTGCCTCAGCTTTGGGAAAGCCCAAAGACAAGCAAGAGGCACCTTCTGCCGGGAGTGGAATGTTGAAGCTCCTTCCGTCACTGCTCACTGAGGTAGTGGCTTACACACAGGTCCTTTCCTGTGGCCGACTCCCGTGTTCCCTTGTCCTCCTTTCCTGCCTCCATGCCCGCTGCCGGCTTCGCAGACCATTCCCGCTTCGCTTCTCTGGGGACCTCTGCGCTGTCGCAGGCTTAGCCCTATCTCCTTCCCGACTTCGTCCTTACGAGATCCCCCTCGCAGGTGGTTTCAGTATCTCCCTGATGACTGGTATGTGCTGTTTGGTGATCTGTGGTAGAGAGGATGTGGTAGAGAGCCTTCTTATAAACTAAGTACCGTATATGCAGTACGCTTCGTCTCATTTCATTCTCACAGTCGCTCCATTAGGTAAACACCAGTAATATTTCCTACTTACGAAGTACTGAAAACCAACGCTTAATGAATTTTAGTAGCTAAGTGCTTCCTCACCCTTTAGTTATAGACTGTGGTCCATGTCCTCGGAGTTAGTCTTTGGCATAGCACCTAGAAGCTGAAGCAGTTTTAACATGCTGGCCAAACATTGGGTCCGTAGGAAGTGATCAGAAGGGGAAAGTGCATTATAGAAACCACTTGAATAAAGTTAGGGAGGCCTGATAAGTTCAAAGGTTTGTATTATAGATAGGAACTTATAGGGACCAGCAGATGGCATAATGGTTACATTGCTGGACTCCCACATAGTTGACTACTGTTCAAGTCCCAGACCCGGCGGCTTGAAACTCCTGCCAGGTATGTGTGCATGTGTACCCAAAATCTTGAGAGGAGAAAGGAGAAGGGATTGTGTCATGGCCATCTCCTCTGGGGGGTGACTTCTCACTTTGTCTTTCTGTGTCTCCAGTGAGTGCATATGCCCTATAGCAAAAATCTCTCAACAAGAAAAAAGGAAAGAAAGAGAAGCTGGAAAAATTCTTAGAAAAAAGTGGCTTAAAATTTTTCTATTAGACTTTTTTAGAGCAGTTTTAGCTTCACAGCAAAATTGAACAAAGGTACAGCCTTCCCGTGTGCCCTTGCCCCGTGTCTGCATTCCTCTCTCACCGTGGGCATCCTTCTGCAGAGCGGTGCGTCTGTCACAGCTGAGTCGAACACCGACCCCTGAGTCAGTCCCCGCATTGACTTTTCCCTGTCCCTCCTCCTCCTCGGTGGCCGCGATTTGCTCTTTATGTCCCTGGCACTTACCATAGTGCCAAGAACTTTAAATAGCACGTAATGCTGGTGACACACACATCTTTATCTTCAGCTCTTCCTGTCTGTCAGCTTCTGTGTGTATATTCAGTTTATTCACTTGGATATTCCGTCAGTACTTAAATCTAGCATTATCGTTGCTTTTACTTTAGCATCTCTGTTACTGATTGGTTCTGTCTATTCATTTATTAACTCAAGTTAGAATTTATTTAATTTATTTATTTTTCCATGAGAGAGACACACACATCCCAGTAGGTTCTTCATGCTGCCATTGCCAGCCTGGGTCATAGGCGTGTGCCTGTCCTGTCCAGGGAGACCTGTGTATGCAGACCTGGGCCCATCCCACGCCGGCCCAGCATCCTAGTGTGCGTAACTGCCACACCACCATCTGGGCCCTTGAGGCAGAACTGTCAGCCCTCATAACTGCCCTACTTGGCCTCTTCCTGTTGATCCACCATTCCCTCGTCTTCTAGTAGGATGCCATAATTTTACTTCCTAAGCACTTCTTGAGTCAGTTTCTGTCACACTTGTCTAGTTCACACTGCCACCATGATTCAGATGGTATTTTGTGAGTCGTGTTGGTGACCTCTGTATACAGTGTTGCCCCCCTTCAAACCCACCCTTCACGTTCAGCTATATGAAGCGTGCATCTTAGACCTTCCACGGCACCTCATCTGTTTTCAGCTCTATCGGGTGATATTTATGGTGCTCTGTGACCTTGCCTCTGCCCATTTCTTGGGAATCATTTCATGCTACTTTCCTGCACCCCACCTAATAATCTAATGACTTGAAATTGCTTATGGCTCTTCATCATACTGTTTGTTCGCTCCTAATCATCCCTCCAGACTCAGCTCAGTCTTCATCTCCTCTGGGTACCCTTTACACCATCTCAACCTCTACTAAAAACTCCTCTATGTGCTTACGGTAGTACCTGTGCACACCCTGGGACCTTGCCACACAGGTGATCTGTCTGTGAAATGTCTGAATCCTTTGTGAAACTGCACTCCTGGGCATCTGAGTCTTTTGCTCATGACTGGTGCTCAGTACCCAATAACTAAGGTCAGGGTATTCAGGGAGATAAGTTCAGCATCCAGAAATGTGGGTCTCGAGCCACAGTATCTTCCTGAGGGATTTAGGAATTATGTGTGAAGGTGACAGTTGGCTATTTGACATTGGCACTTGGGGGAGAGAGGAGTGAGGCCAGTATGTGTAACGGTTATGGTTGTGATGTGGCATCCCCTAAGAAGTAGTGAATTTCTAGAGGACGGAGACGTGGTATGGTTGTCCTTTACTCCTTGCAGTGCCCAGTCTGGTGTCCCACCCAAAGCGGGTGCTGTGTGTTTACAAAGCAGCCACAGATGACTAGAGTTGGTGGGGGGAGGCTGGCTCTGTTGAGCTGTTCTTTCTTGGGTCCCCGAGCTCAGCAGAGCCATACATCAGGGCCCCACTTACCTCTACTTTTTCCTACGTGCAGGACAAGAACGAATGTCCCAGATGATAGATTCAGCCTGAACACTGCTTTATTTGATGTATCAATAGCTAAATGTCGTACCAGTCCTTGTCTTTGGTCTCATTAAGGCTATGAAACCAAAATTACTTCAAGAGGCATATTTGAATATTTCAAATTCATCCTTATTTTAAAATGAACTGCAGTTACCAAAAATAACCTAATGCATTTGAATGGAAGTAGTTGCATTTTAAAGCAAAAACTGTGCCCAATAGGAGAATGAAGGGGAAGGGATTACAGCATAACCATATCCCTTAGGGGGCAGTTTCTCACTTTCTCTCTCTGTCTCAGTGTCTCTGGCAAGTGCACACACCCTGTAGCAAAAACAACAAAACAAACCGCAGATTAGTCACTGGTCACTTTACCTGCAGATTTCTTAGATCCTCTGGACCATCCTCTGATTGATCTGGCGACTTCATAGGAGTGGTGTCCAGACAGAGGCTACTGGCCATGTGGCGCTATTTGAATCAAATGTAATGAAAATGAAATAAAATGTTCACACTAGCTGCAGTTCAAGGCTCGGGAGCCGCGTTTGGCCAGTGGGTAGGCCCACGCGTGCTCATCATCACAGCGCGTTTGGTCTGACAGTACTGCACTAGGTCGTGTCTTAGGTTCCTTTGCATCTCTCAGGTCAGATCTCACAGGGAACTTCTGAGATTTCTTACCATCCTCTCTCATTTTAGATTTTTTTCTAGATTGAATATTACTGTAAACAACTGAGTAGAATTTGGCCAGTTTTTTAAAAAGATATTTTGGGACCAGCAGTTAGCGTAATGGCTATGTCGCTGGACTCCCATGTAGTTGACCGCGGTTCGCATCCCGGACCCGGTGGCTTAAACTCATGCCGGGCACATGTGCGTAGGTGCCCAAGATCCCGAGAGGAGAATGAAGCAGAAGGGATTGCGGCATGGCCATCCCCCTCAGGGGTGATTTCTCTCTTTCTGTCTCTTCTGTCTCTCTGTTTGGCGAGCGCACACGCCCTATAGCAAAAAAAAAAAAAAAACTCTACAAAAAAAGAGAAAAAAAGATATTTTCATTTTAATAACATTTGTTTTGTCTACTAATTGGATTTGTATTTTTATTTTTCTCCAAAGAATCTGCAGCTAGGGGGTGCCCTTAAACCTTTTGGGAAAATTTGTTTCATTTTTGTTTCAGTCTTATTAAGAATGAAATTTGGACTGTGATATGATTATTAATTCATACTGGATAATTTAAGGATGAAATTAAGAATTAAGTGGCACAGTATGTATATACATGAATTACTTGATCTGTGATGTGAGTGATAAGCTATCCTTGAACTATCTTGTAAATTACTTAAAGGGAAAAATAAGTACTCTCAAAATACTTCTTAGAATTCAAGAAAATCTCTTATTTAAAATTTTGGTAACAGATGAGATTGTTACTATGTATATTTCTTGGACAAATTAAATCCATTTTGCTTCCAGGACTAGAAAACATATATTACCATTATCTGTTTTTCTGAAATCTTGTCAGGTTGCGCGTGATTGCCTATCCATAAGAGATGGATAACGCTGTGACCATGTGGTACTGAAAGTGTCTGTTGGTTTGTGTGTAATAGCACTGTGATTTGGTGGTGTTTGCAAGATTGATGGGTCTGACCACGCAGTCATACAGTAATAGAGGTGAGAGATGGGAAAGGCCTAGCAGAGCATCTTATGCCAGTGCAGTTATTCTCTAAGGAATAATCATTTACCATAACAGTACCGAGAAGTAAATTCTTCTTTGGAGACAGAGGATAATGAGGGTACAGGGTGTATCATGTTTTGTCTTTTCTAAAATAAGAATACTATGCGTTTTGTTAGATTAGCATGAAAAAGATAGTGATTATATAGTAAATACTGCTTAGAGATGATCTTCCTTCATGTTTCATAAACCTACACAATTCTATTCTACATGTCTAATCTAATGTAAGAAATCTAATCTTAGCGTAAGAAATTGTGTGCCTGTTTTTGATTAGAGGCATGTTTTGCCTCAGCAACTGGATGAAGGCATTCTTCTTAAACTGATTGGGTTCCTAAATTACTTGTTAATTATATGGAAATAGGAGTACATGACGGTAAAATTTCTACCCTACCCACAAAGGCCTGTGAGTTGTGAGCCTCTGACGGCTTGTTTTCTGACATGAGAAATTAGCAGAGTCCTGGTTCGGAACAGGGCAGTGGTGGGAGAGGCTGGGAATGGCCTTGGAAAGGACTGTGGGAGGCTTTTTCCCCTCATTGCTGCTGCTCCTTCCCTGCACTGGCCGATAAGGGCTTGGCCGTGGAATCGGAGGTTAAGAATAAGAGGAGATTCCACAGTTTCACACTCTTTTTCCCTCTTTTTCCTCCTTCCGCTAGCAATCATTAATGGAGAGGAAACAAAAGCAGCTGCCTAATGTGTCCTGTATTAAACAACTCCGAACTAATCTAGGGACACATGCAGGTTATATTTAAAGACGCTCTGATGTACCTCGTGTATGTACCCTTAGAGCCCATCATTTCAAATGCCTTTAATGAGCTGTGATTTTTATCAGCATTTCCCAGATGTGAGTCATAGCATTTCAGAAATCGATAGACAAACCCTTAATAGCTGTTAGAGGAGGAAACTAAGCCAAAGCTAGAGAAAGCGGAGTGGCACGGTGACCCTTCAGCAGAGGCTGCTCGATGGTCACTGCTACTGATCAAGGACACTTGGCCTTTCATGTCACCTCGTCCTCTGTCAGTGCTTCATTTCCTATCTCGTGATGTTGTGAGACAACGTGCTTGGACAGACTTACTTAGGGCCATGAATTACTTATCTGCTGATTTGTGAAATATGCCTTCTTGAATATGAAAATATGAGACCGGCTGTTTCCTAAAAACCAATTGAACTTTATTAAAATTTAGAGAACATTTTTATGGAAACCATAATTGTCATGGGTGATACACATGAGAGATCACCCTGTGGCTGGCCTGTCAGACTTTCATGAGTCTTCAGAAATTAAAGGGAATGAGTGAGTTTGTTTTCTTGTAAGCTGTCATATTTTTCTTGTCAAAGTGTCAGCCTGAGTCGTGCACAGATAAGTGTTAGAAACATTCACCTTCTCCAGTTTATTTTCTTAATCTTTACATAATTTAGTGCTGTGGTTTTTCTTTTTCTTCTAACATTTAAATTTTTTTATATTTTGAAAACATGCCTGAAGAATAGGTGGATCTAAAGGATTATAATTTTGATTTATGTTATTTAATTTTTGTAATGTGAACCTAGTGCTTGGACTTGCGAAGCCTCTGAGGTAGCTCTGGAAAGCTCAGTTCATATACAGTTTAATTAACCTAAGGAAAAAACAGTGATTTTGCTAAAGAATGAAGATTCGGGAAGGCAGTGGATAGGAAAATGAGCTTTGTAAAATCGGTTAATCCAAACAGATTAATTAATTAAAGTGTCAGTTAATTTAACAAATTGGGTTTTGTTTGTTTATTTTCAAGTTTTTCTATAGGGTGTGTGTGCTCACCAGTGAGGGGCGTGGGGTGTGGGAAATCACACCCTGAGGGGAGGGCCACGATGCAATCCCTTCTTCTCCATTCTCTTTGAGCATGCGTGCCCACAAGCCTGGTGTATTTTTTTTTTTTTAAAGAATTACTTTATTTAACTTTTATTTATTATACCATTATTATTTTTCAGTTTGATCAGAGAGAGAGAGAGAGAGAGAGAGAGAGAGAAAGTGAGAAAGCAAGCCACCAGGTCCGAGACTTGAACCGTGGTCGGCCATGTGGGAGTCCAGCGCCTTTAACCACCACGCCACTTGCCAGCCCCAAGCCTGGTGTATTTTTTAAACCGCTGGGTCTGAGACTTGAACCCCAAAGTCAGCCATGTGGGACCCAGCTGCCTTAACCTCCATGCCACCTGCATTACCACAGCACCTGCTGGCCCTGTAATAAGTATTTTTATTGACACTGTTACATATGAATATCAGTGTTCTGGGCATGGCGAATCAACCACATATCTTGTCTAAAAGAAACTTCTAGTAAGAGCTAGAAAGCGTGTTCATAAAGAGCTACAACATAAAGCAGAAAGTCTTTGGAATCTTGCTAGGAAAAGATAAACTACAAGAGGGGAGAGTTAGCTTCTAGCTGGAGAGGAAATTTGGACAGATTTTGAAGCAAAGTGTTATTTGACCAAAATACCAAAAGATTGGGTAAGTTTTAGCGGCAAAGAGGAAAGACATTCCAGGCATAGAGCATATTGTGTCTGTTGAAGCCGGTAAATCCTGTGGAAGAGTGAATCGTGCGGAGCGGCCTAGTGGGTAAGCTGCACAGAAGGGTTTGGGGCTGGGGGTGTGCTTGTGCTGAGTAAGACTAGATACAACCTAGGGCAAGAGAGCCTGACTGTTAGCTCAGGTCATTTGTGCTGTATTGAAAAACTCGCTTTCAAGTGGAGCGGACTAGTACACTGGGTATACTTGGGCAGAAACTGAGGGTGGGCTAGCAGCAGGGCAGCAGTGCGGTTATTGTAGTAATCTTCCGTGAGACTGGTGAGAGCTGAGTCAGGGTAGCTTAGTAGTGCTTAAGGGAAGTGATGAATAAATGACGTCCTGCAGGGGCCATGAATAGGACTTGGCAGTTAATTGCTGTGGGGGTGATACAGGAGGAGGAGGCTCCAGAAAGGTTGTGAATCACAGGCCCATTAGGTAATACTTCGACCGCATTCAGAGCTTTAGAGTTCATAAACACTATTGTATCTGAGCCTTCATAGCTCTGTAATTTAAACAGGTATAGTAGAAATATCCTTATTATGTAAAAGAAAAATAAAGAATTTAGGGATTTTTTTGTGTTAAAACAGAGAATAAATGTAGATCTGGGCCTCTAGCTGTAACCTTCCAGTCTTGGCCAGCGTTCCTTTCTCTAAAATACCATTCCGTGGAGAGGCACCGGAAGCAAGGCCCTGGCATCCAGGCGCAGTGTGTGCCACTAATTTTCTCGATGCGGGCAAGTTGCACTACCTTCTTTGAGCCTTAGTTTTTCTAGATGTCATTACCCTTTCTATTTTGCAGAGATAGTTTCAGCATAAACTATTACATTTTTCGCCCACTCTTTATTCAGTAAGTAATAACGAATACTAAATACTATGCTTGGTATTTTAAAACACTGACCCCTTGGGACCAACAGATGGTGTAATGGTTACAACGCTGGATTCCCATGTGGATCACAGTTCGAGTCCTGGACCCAGTGGCTTAAAACTCAAGCTGAGCACATGTGCATGCGTGCCCAAGATCCCAAGAAGAGAATGGAGGAGAAGGGATTACAGCATGACCATCTCCCCCTGCCCTGGGGAGGGAGGGGTTTTCTCACTTTCTGTCTCTCTGTCTCCTGTACACACCCTATAGGAAAAACTCTCAAAAAAAAAGCACTAACCTTGCTTTTGCAGTGTTTCACAAATTAGAGAAATAGAGGAAAAATAAGGAAATAAGAAATTATAATAGGCTGAAATAAGTGTCCCAATGCACGTATAGAATCGCAGGGGGAGGGGTAATTAGGCAAATCAGGGAAGGCTTCATAGGGAGATGTGTACCAAGTCCTGAAGTCTAATTAGTGCTTCAAACAATGGTAGTAAAATGTTAAACAAGGCAGAAGGCAAAATAACAAATGCACCACATCAAAATAGTAGCTGCTTTTGTTGAAAAGTTTGTAATTCTGACCCTATCCCTGCAATTAGATATTTTCATTTTATGGGTGAGAAAGCAAGTTCAAAGAGGCCGTGATTTGATCACAAGCCATACGATATAGAGCTGCACGTGTCGCTGAGTGTAGTGCACAGGTAACGGATGGATAAAGAGAAAGCTGGAAGAGGGTAGTGCTTTGCAGGTGTGAGTATACTATTCTAGGTATCAGAAGTAAAGATAGTAAAGCTGGGGATTTCGTGACAGACAGGATTGTATTTTAACATATATGAAAGAGGATTAGATTCAGTCAATCAAGTGCCCAATCAATGCCCAATCGAAAATTGCTTACTGTATAACCCATATGATTTCAGTGATCATGTCTTTCAAATATTTAGGTAAAATATAAAACTCATTGTTTAGAAACTGAGAAAATAGAGGAGGGAGCAATTTCCAATTTATTTATAAAGCCAACATATTTCTGATGCTATTATGTGGCAAAGGTTTTACAAAATATTAGCAGATTGAATTCTGCACTATGTAAAAAAGGATAAATAATGTGTTAATGCGATATATCACAGAAAGGCAGGGTATTTTCTTGTTTGAAAGGTGCCACCACTGACGGCACAGATGGTACTCGAGCCTGGCACCTGGCACCATTTGTAGCATGGACCCTGTCTACTTTCATGTCATCTCTTCGGTTCCCCATCCAGATACTAAGCTCTGACGAACCAACTATTTTCCATTTCTAAAACAATTAGTTTTTAATACATAGCCTTTACGTATAAAGCCTGTATATGTGCCTGGGATTTTCTTGATAACCTCCTTCCACACACCAGGCACACGTGCATGCCTGTGATATGGAGCAGCAGAGACCAGGGGGGTCGTGACATGAAGACCCCGTGGGAGCACCTTTCTCTCTCTCTGTCTCCCTCTCTCATAGATTAAATAAAGAAATAAACTTTAAAACTTTTTTTTGTTATAACAGTCCAAGGAAATTAATACCGGGTGGTACTGACATAAGAATCAAATTGGTTGATGGGACAGAGTAGTAAACCAGAAATAAACCCATACTTACACAGTCGTTTTATTTTTAAGATGCCCAGGCAGTCCAGTGAGGAAAGAAATGTCTTTTCAGGACCAGCAGATGGCGTAATGGTTACATTGCAGGACTCCTACTTTCGGCCATGGTTTGAGGTTGGGACACGATGACTTAAAACTTAAGCCAGGTGCACGTGCGTGCCTGCCCAAGATCCTGAGAGGAGAGGAGAAGGGATTGCAGCGTGACCATCTCCCCAGTGAATGATTTCTCGTTTTCTATTGACCGCACACACCTTATAGCAAAAAAACTCAAAAAAAGAGAAACGTCTTATCAACAAACGAGGATGGAAAAACTGGATATTGATATAACAAAAAACCGACTTCATCCCTGCTCACACAGCATTTTCATAGAAAATAATTCTAAATGTAAAAGCTAAAACTGTGGAACTTAATGGCCTGTTTGTTAGGGTGGTCAGATCCCACATGACTGACTATGCAGTTCAAATCCTGGCCTTGATAGCTTGAGAAACACTGGGCACACACATGTGTGTGTGTGTGTGTGCAGAAAACCCCTACAGGTAGAGAAATGGAGGAGAAGGGATTGTGGCATTACCACGACCCATTGGGAAGTATTTTCTTCCTCTCCTCTCTCTGTCTGTCTGTCTCTCTCTGGCAAGTGCACATAACATCTGGAAAATTTAAAAAATAAATAAACAACTAAAGAAAGCTTCTTGAGGAAAATATGTTTGTGACTTAGGGATAGGCAAAGATTTCTTAACCACCATGCCACCTTCTGGCCCATAGGCAAAGATTTCTTAAGACATGGAAAGCTTTAACCATAAAGGAGGGAGCCAGAAGTGTGAGGCAGTAATCTGGGAGGCTGACCCACACTGGAAGGTTCTGGGTTTGCATGTGGAGACGACCTTGTACACGGCAGACACACGAATGCCAGTGTGCTTGGGTTGGCTGAAGCTGAGCATGGATTGTAGCATGACGGCCCTATTGGGGATGCCTATCTTTCTGTCTGCCTCTCTCTTTCTCTCTAGTTCATGGAAGAAATAACCTTTAAAAAGTAAAAGACAGGGACCAGCAGGTGGTGTAATGGTTATGTCTCTGGACTCCCCCATAGTTGACTACGGTTCAAGTCCAAGACCTGGCCACTTAAAACTCACACTAGGTGCATATGCATGCATGCCCAGAATCCTGAGAGGAGAGTGGAGAAGAAGGGATTGTGGTGTGGTCATCCCCTGCTACCCCCCCACTGGGGGTGATTTCTCACTTTCTGTCTCTCCAGTAAGTGCACACACCCTTTACCAAAAATCTCTCTTAAAAAAAAAATAAAGACAAAAATTCATGAATATTTGTTATTAAAGAAATCTAGGAAAATGAATAGGCAGGGAAGGGCCAGCAGGTGGCACGGTGGTTACAGTGCTGGACTCACACATGGCCAACTGTAATTCGAGTCCTGGACCTGGTGGCTTGCTTTCTCCCACTCCTCCTCTCTCTCTTTGTTTAAATTGAAGAAGGACAATGATAAAATAAAATAAAAAATTCTTAAAAAGAAAAAAGAAAATGGATAGGCCAGGGTAAAGACAGGGAGAGAGTATAATATTTGCAAACATGTTTATCTGACAAAGAACTTATATGTAGAATATATAAGGAATTTCCAAAATAAAAAGATAACATTAAAAAATGGGTAAGAATTTAAGATACTTTAGAAAGGTATACAGAGGTATACAAAAGGCCAAAAAACACATTAAAAAGTGGTTGATGTTATTTGTCTTTGAGGAAACATCAATTAAAACTAGAAAGATATTTGTCTATAGACTCTAGAAAGGCTAAAATCACAAAGATGGGGAAATGTAGCTAGAGATTTGGAGCAATTGAAACTCTACGCTTTGTCGATGGCAGTTTAAAATATTATTACCATGCTGGAAAAAGGTCTAGCTGTAACATATATTTACTCTATTACCTATTAAATCATTCCTATACCTAAGAGAAATGAATGTAAATGTACACAAAGAGATCTGTACAAGGTTCATAGCAGCTTTCCATAAAATAATCCAGACCTGCTAACAATCTGGGTGTCTGTTAACAGAAGAATGAATAAACCAGTTCTGGCGTATGCGTGCTGTTGAATGAAACAGTGAAAGGCAGGACTGGCCCTCTGTAGTGGTTAAGGGCATAAGATTCCCTCGTGCCCAATCGCATGGTTTAAATCTCAGCCCAGTAACTTGAAGAACACACTGGACATGCGTGTGCATTCTCAAAATCTCACCAGGAAATGGAGAAGGCATGGCAATGCAGCTGTGCCCTGTTACAGGACGCTTTCTCCTCCTCTCTCTCTGTCCCGACAAGGTGAGCCCACTCATCTTCTGGCAAGGAAAAAAAAAAAAAAAGACAAAAAAGAAAAAGAATAAAAGGCAATAAAAAGGAACAAATTACTGATAAAGCAATATAGATGTAACTCAAAAACATTGCACTGAGTTGTTTTGTATTTTAAAAGAGATTTTTGCTATAGGGCACATGTGCTCACCGGAGACACAGAGAGAGACAGAGAGAAAGTGAAAAATCACCCCCTAGAGGGGATGGACATGCATGCACATGAGCCTGGAGTGAGTTTCAAGCCACCAGGTCCAGGACTCAAACTGCCATCGACCATGTGGGAATCTAGCACCTTAACCACTGTGTCACCTGCTGGCCCCTGTACTGAGTTGTGTGTGTGTGTGTGTGTTTTAAAGCTATCCACAAAGCAGTACATCTGTGTTTCCTATATATAAAGTTTTACAACAGATAACACTAGTCTGGCAGAAAAGTTTTAGAAGTGATGGTCTCTGGGAAATAGGATATGCGGCAGGGTTGCCTAGGAAGAGGCATAAGGGAACTTTTTAAGGAAAGCAATGGGGATTTGAGTCATGCTGTTGTGTGAAGTTGTAAAAACTCATTGGCTGCTACATTGAAGATTTGTTTATTTCAGAGAATATAAATTCTTTTCTTTTTTTTTGAAAAGAGGTTTTTGCTATAGGGTGTGTGCGCTTGCTAGAAGACAGAGAGAGACAGAAAGCAAGAAATCACCCCCCAGGGGGGATGACCACGCTGCAATCCCCTTTCCTCAATTCTCCTCTTGGGATCTTGGGCACGCACACACACGCGCTTAGCGTGAGTTTAAGCCGCTGGCCAGGTATGGGACTCAAACCACGGTCGACTACATGGGAGTCCAGCGACATAACCGTTATGCTAACTGCTGGTCCCTAGTGAATATAAATTTTACTTCAAAATATAAAACATTTCTAAACAAATATTTAGCTCTAGCTGTAGATATGCAGCTTGAACTGATTGGGATGAAATAAATTGATGCCCGCAGCTTAATTTATTTTTTACTTTTTAAAGAACTGTCTATTTGGCACCAGCAGATGGCATAATGGTTATGTTGCTGGACTCCCACATGGACAGCTGTGGTTCGAGGCCTGGACTCAGCAACTGGAAACTCACACCAAGCACATGTGCATGCGTGCCCCAAATCCTGAGAGGAGAATGGCAGAGAAGGGATTGCAGCATGGCCATCCTCCCTGGGGGGATGATCTCTCACTTTCTGTCTCTGCAGTGAGTGCATGTACCCTATAGCAAAAATCTCGCAACAAACAAACAAAAAAGAATGATCTGTTTAATTACATTTACCATTCTTTTAAAATTTGATGCATTGCACATACATTCAACAGAGAGAAGGGGAAAGAGAGAAAGAGAAAGCCTCCAGGTCCGGGACTGGAACCATGGTTGGCTGTGTGGGAGTCCAGTGTCCCAACCATCATGCCACCTGTTGGTCCCACAACTTACTTTAAAATGCATTAAAAATGGGTTAATGGATGTACAGAAGGAGGTATGGATAGATACATGGTAAAAGCAAATACAGTTGACCCTTGAACAATGAGGGTTGGGGATGCTAACCTTCTGCTCAGTTAAAAATCTGCATATAACTGTGTGTATGCGTGCATGCGTGTGTATGCGTGCATGTGTGTGTGTGTGTGTGCGTGTGTTTTTTGGATTAGGTTTCAGCATGTTGCATTCCTCATACCTCAGCCTCCTAAGTAGCTGGGACTGCAGGTGCATGCCACTGCACCCAGCTTTTTATTGTGGGCCAGGAATCAAACGTGGGCCTCCCATGTGAACTCAGCCTGCCAAGCAGCTGCTCCCATCATGTACTATTGCAGCTGAGTCCAGGGTATACTTTTTATAAAAACGTTTATCCACCCTTTTCTTCCAAGAGAAAGAGAGAGAAACACTGGTACCACAACAGAGGCTTCATGTTGCAATCCACGCCAATAAGCCATGCTCCTGGGTACACTGTACACAAGTGTACAGCCGACATATTCAGGGAGACCTTGGGACTTGAACCTGGGACCTTCTCATGGCTTCAGCTTTGTGGAACATTACAGTACTGCTCCTCCTACATATAACTTTTTATTCCCTCAAAACGTAACTGTTGACAGAAGCCTTACCAGTAATATGAACAGTCAACACGTATGGTATGTGTATTGTATACTATATTTTTACAATAAAACAAGGTAGAGAAAAGAAAACGCTTATTACGAAAGTCATAAGGAAGAGAAAATGCATTTGCAATATTTAATTCCACATATAACTGTGGAGTTCAAACTTGTGTTCTTCAAGAGTCTACTACATAATAAAATGTAAATTGTAGAAACTTAATAGTGAGGGGCCAGGTGCTGGCACAGTGGTACTGCAACTGGACCCATGTGGGAAAGGTCCTGTGTTCACATCCTGGGGCCTCACTGGGCATGCCAGCTAAGACTAGGGGTGGATGGTGGCAGGAAGGGCTTGTTGGGGATGCCTTTTTCTCTCTACATAAATAGTATTTTTTTTTATTTTTATATTTTTTTTGTTGAGTCTTCAGTGTATATTTATTTTAACTTGGGTGTATTTTTAAAAATTTTCACGATGTTTGGAAAAATGGTTACAAAGGGGAATGATTAAAAAAATGGCATCGATTCTTCCCTCTTCGCGAGTTTTTCCCTGGCCGCCCTGCGGGAGAGAGGCTGGGATGGCAGATGAGATGCCAGGTTGCCTGGCCCAGTGGCGACACAATCTTTGGGAAGATCATCCATGAGGAAATCCCACCGAGATAATTTTTGAGGATGACCATTGTCTTGCTTTTCATGATATTTCCCCTCAGGCACCAACACATTTTCTGGTGATAGCCTAGGAACATTTACCCCAGATTTCTGAAGCAGAAGACGATGATGAAAGGCTTCTTGGGCACTTAATGACTGTTGGCAAGAAATGTGCTGCTGATCTGGGCCTGGAGAAGGGCTGTCCAGTGGTGGTGAATAAGGCTCGGGGGGGAACGGCCTATCACGTTCATGTTCATGTTCTAGGGGGTCAGCAGGTGAATTGGCCTCCTGGTTAAGTGTGTTTTGGGGATAATTTTCCCTTCTATAGGCGACAATCAAGTTTGCAAGTTACAGTATCAGCACACTTAGCTTTGCCTGTGTATGGAGAGATTGAGGAAGTAATTTGAAACCCCATACTGTTGCATCGTTAAAAAAAAAACAAATTGACATCTATGTTGTGGAATTCTGTGTAACATTGATCATTCTATAACATGGAATGACTCCTAAGACTTTCTCTTAAGGAAAAACAAGCTGTTGAAAAAAAAAAAAAAACAGTTTGAAAATTAGCAAAACACAAAGCTAAGTATTTATATTTTTATATATATATATATATATATATATATACACATATATATATATACATACATACATATATATATATATATACATACACATATATATATACTCTTAGAAGAAATTTTGGAAGGAGATGTGTATATGTATGTCTGAGAAGTAGTTTGGAATTAGGGAATTTAGATCAAGGAAAACTTTGACTTTATCTGAATGTTTGATACTTTGAAGGGAAAAATGCACTTATATATTAAAAATTAATTGAAAAGGGCTAAGGGCCCATGATTAGGCTTTGCATACATGAGGATAAAAAGTTTAACATACTTAGTATTCAGAGGAACATAAAATAATAGTATTATGTCATTCTAGCTCATTAAGTTGCAAAGTTAACAAGAATGTGGGAAATGCAATATTAGAGGTATAGAGTTGAGTACTTTCTGAAACAGCAGTGGTGGGAATATAAACTGATAGACCTTCTAAACAGCAGTTCGACAAAATATATCAAAAGCCGGGTGTGGTGGCGCCCGCCCTATGGCAAAAACCTATGGAAGCTGGAGGATGAGAGCATCGCGTCCAGCTCTCTCTCTCTCTCTCTCTCGCGGTCTCTCTCCACACTCACGCGTTTTGGGCCAGTAAGTAGTGTGGTGTTTGAGGGCACTGGATTCCCACATGGTCGACCACGATTCCAGTCCTGGACCTGGCGACTTGCTTTCTCACTCTCCCTTTCTCTCTCGCTTTGTCTCTCTCTGGTCAAATTAAAAAGTAATAACAACAAATAGAATTAAATATATATATATATATATATATATATATATATATATATATATATATCCTTTTAAAAGCCTGTACTTTTTAATATGGCATTTCTACATAGAGATACTCAACAGGTACGTAAAGGGATATGTACAAGGAAATTCATTGTAGTGGTAAATGTAACAGTAGAAAATTAGCCACAGCCTGTAAGCCCATCATAAGAGAATTAGAGAAATAAATTGGAGTATGTCCAAATAGTAAACTAATACTCCATGTTAAAAATGGTGATGTGGGTTCTATTTATTTGAGAAAATAGTAAGTAAAATCAAAATACAAACTTTATGGGACCAGCAGTTAGCGTAATGGCTATGTCGCTGAACTCCCATGTGGTCGACCGTGGTTCGAGTCCCAGACCTGGTGGCTTAAACTCACGGCGGGCACGTGTGCATGCGTGCATGCCCAAGATCCCTAGAGGAGAATGGAGGAGAAGGGATTGCGGCGTGGCCATCCCCCCTGGGGGGTGATTTCTCTCTTTCTATCTCTCTGTCTCTCCCTGCCTTTCTGGCAAGCGCACACGCCCTGTAGCAAAAACCCCTAAAAAAATAGAGTTTAATAGATAGTAGCTTATAAGGATACATTTCAGAAATGTTAGCAGTGGACATCTTGGCACTAGGTTTATGTTGATGTTTCTCTTTTTTTATGTTCATTTTCTGCAATGAAAATGCATGGCTTTTCTAGAAAAATATTTTAGTGTTTATGAGGACTACATAGCAAAGTAGCAGTCTTGGCATGTGTGCGTGCATGTCCAAAATCCTGAGAGGAGAATGGAGGAGAATGAATTGTAGTGTGACCATCTTCCCTGGGGGGGTGATTTATTGCTTTTTATCTCTCTGAATCTCCAGTGAACACATGTGCCCTATAGCAAAACTTTCTCTCAAAAAAATATATGTATTTATATATACACACACATATACTTTACACACACACACACACACACACACACTCTTGAGCACTTTTAACAGATTTAATTGATCAAATATTCTAAGAAAGAAGTAAATAAATGTCTCTTCTGTTTTGTGTTTGGAGATAGTTAAATCACTTATGTTTTGAAATTTGGCAAATTCAGTTACTCTAGGAGTTTTACCCCTGTTTCTGTCTGCCAGAGAGAGAAGGGTAGCCTCTTCCCAGTTCCTATGCTACGGTTACAGTTGTTGCTGTCCTTCAAGGTTAGGGATGACGTATTGGGGGTCACAGAGGTGATGACATTCTGCCCTGAGATCGTGAGGTCAGTGACCAGGGCTCTTTCTGTTTACTGTTCTGTATCTTCTGACGCAGTGCCTGGCACATAATAGGTACCCGGGCACTTGTTTATTAGCCACCTGGATGAATGAATAGATCTATACTCAACAGAGTAGATGGCAAAACATCATTTTAGTTTTGAAATTCCTTGTTCAATTCACATGAAACATGTATTTAACAATTTGTGGGGCTAGATAAAAAATTGGTATACATGTGTATACGTGCTCAGAAACCGTTGCTGCATATAACTGTCTGTGCAGACTCTCCAGTAGGTGGCAGGGCTTCATTTGTGGGAGAATCTAATGTGGGTCTGCCTTCTACCATCATGGAAATGCTTCCTTATGATTGTCATTATCATAAGTAATAAATGTTGAGTTTTCTTTAATCTAGAATATTTGAGGGCGTTTGCTTCTCATGAAGTTAACAATTGATTTACATCTTTACAAAGCTTTTTCTACTTGCAGCCTGGTTCACATTGTATAAATGAATAATTATGCAGAATAATAAGTAGTGAAGGTAAGATTTGTATAAAAGAAGCTGAAAACAAACAAAATGCCCCTCAGCTGATGAATGGCTAAACCACTTGGCATAACAGAGATGACTAATCAGTAACAAGAAGGAAGGAACTGTTGATGCTTGCAGCCACGTAAATGGATCTTTAAGACATTCTGTTGGATGAAAAAAGACACTCTGAAAGGACACGTAATGGCACCAGCAAGTGGCGTGGTGGGTAAGGCACTGGACTCCTACGTGATTGGCCACAGTTCCAGTCCCAGACCTGGTAGCTTGAAATTTACACTGAGTGTGTGTGTGTGTGTCCAAAAGTCCAGAAGGAGAATGGGGAGAAGGGTTTGTGCATGCCCAACCCCCGGGGGATTTCCCACTTTTCCTCTCTCTGCCCCTCCAGTAAGTGCATGTACATGATGGCAAAAACTTGGAAGGAAAGAAGGGAAAGAGAAAGGGAGGGAAGGAAAGAAAAAATAAATGACACATAATGTATGATTTCATTAAGTGAGTGAAATAATCACGACAAAATTAGGGTTGTGAGACAGACCAGTGGTTGCTAGGGGATAGGTATAGCAGAGAAAAGATGAGTGTGACTGGAAATGTTTCTGTGGAAACAGAACAGCTCTGTGTTTTGATTTTCGTGGTTACACAAAGGTAACAAAATGGCATGAAATGATACACATTGTAATAGTATCAATTTCTTGGTTTTAATAATCTGTATTTATATAATATTTAACCATTGAAAAAAACTGGGTGCAAGCTGTAGTGAACCTCCCTATATATTTTTGCAGCATTCTTTGGATCTACAATTATTTTAAAATAAAACATTTTCAAATTTTTATCTTATGAGAGACTGCCTGTATGCATGAGAGAAGAGAGAGAAAGACACCCTCTAAGAAATGTAGTCACGGACCAGCAGTTAGCGTAATGACTGTGTCGCTGGACTCCCATGTAGTCAACTGTGGTTCAAATCCCGGACCCGGTGGCTTAAACTCATGCCAGGCGCGTGTACGTGCATGCCCAAGATCCTGAGAAGAGAATGGAGGAGAAGGGATTGTAGTCTGGCCATCTCTCTGGAGGATGATTTCTCACTTTCTATCTCTCTGTCTCTCTATTTTTGGCGAGCGCACGCGTCCTATAGCAAAAAAACCCTCAAAAAAAAGAAAGAAAGAAAGAAAGAAAGAAAGAAAGAAAGAAAGAAAGAAAGAAATGTAGTCACATAATCACCCCTATCCCCAAGCCCTCTGGCCGGTCAGCGTTGTGGGTGCACATGTGCCCTGCAGGTGTCAGGTCAACTTGGGATCCGAACCCATAGCCTGGCAAGTGGCTTCCTGAACTGGAGATAAGTACGCTACCACTTGCTCCACCAAACCTGGACCTCAAAAATAAAAACTGTTCAGGGCCAGCATATGCTTAAGGTACTGGACTCCCATGTGGTCGACCGTGATTTGAGTCCTGGACCCAATGGCTTGAAACTCATTCTGGGTGCCTGTGTGTGCATGTCCAAAACCCCAAGAGGAGAATAAAAGAGAAGGGATTGAGACGGGGCCATCCTCCCTGGGGGGTGATTTCTCACTTTCTGTCTCTCTGTTTCTTCTCGTGAGCCCACATACCCTATAGCAAAAATCTCTAAAAAGAAATGAGTAGTTTTTAAAAGCAAAATTGTCTCTCTTGTCTTCGAGAGAGAGAGACAAGCATACTCGGCATGGTTTCATGTCATGATCTGTCCTCCCTCCTAAGCCTTTCCACCGGCCAGCCAGCCATGGGCGTGCGCATCTACCTGACACGTGCAGTTTGGCTTAGGAACTGAGCTCTGATCTTCCAGATGGCTTCCAGCATTGCAGAGCATTGCACTCCTGCTGCCCCACTATGGCTGAACCTTGTTTTCACTTTATCAGAGTTAAAGAGTCTTACTAAAAAGGGGTGGCCATTTAACATTTTAAAATTCTTTACCTTTTCTTTAGTGTATTGTCTTTCCACTTCAAGAGATTAGGATTTAGGTGTTGTTCTCACGTCATCCATCCTATAAACCTATAAACCTTATCTCTGCCTCCCCATTTTCCCATGGTAGTCGTTATAGTTATTTCAATTATAACAGTGCTCAGTCTTTTCAGTAGAATAGCATAAACACTATTCACATCTGGGCTGTGGTTATGTTTCCTCCCTTCTATAGAATAACTTGTTGTTTTTTTCTAGAATTTATAATTGCCTTATACGCACTTGCTTAATTTCTATACGCCTATGGTTAGTTGAATCCCATAGTCTCTGAATTGTCTGCTTATTCTGAATGTCATTTATCCTATTTTAATTTAAAGAAGGAGGAAAACATATAATTGAATTTTAGAACTTAGGTATAAAGATAATTTTGTGTTAGAATATACCTGCACAACCAACAGATGACACGGAGGTTAAGGCAGCTAGATCCCATATGTCCAACTGAGTGGTTTGAGTCCTGGACTCGGTAGCTTGAAAAAATACACCGGGCATATGTACATGCATGCCCAAAATCCCAAGAGGAGAATGGAAGAGGGGATATAAATTATATCTGATACTTTTTCTGTGTACCCATTTACTCAGTCTAGCTGCGGACAGATGAATTGTTTTACCTTTACTTTAGCTTAGGTTATGATAGTGAAGAAAATCTGTAGGTATCTGTAGGGTCTTCACGGTCACATTGGGAGACGGGTAGATCTCTGGAGTAGAAATCAGAAGACTTGGGTTTTTGTTCTGATTTGTTGGGTCTTTGGGAAAGTCATGATGCGTTTTTGTATAGAAAAATGTGTCATGACTGTCTCGACAACCTAGTAGTTGCTAATTGATCTTCTCTATCTAGAATGGATCAGTTAACTTCCTTAGCCTCGGTTTTCTTTTCTCCATAATAATGACAAGATCAGACTGTCTTATAACTGAGAACTCTCCTACTTAAAAATGTGATTTCAAGCAGATAAATTATTTACTTCAATCTGTATATGTTGTCCAAATTAAGAGTGTCATTATCAATACTTTTAAAGAAATGCCCTGATGTTATCGAGAAATTGGATTCAAAAGCCTTGTAGAGACAAAAAATGATAAAAGATAAAAACGGACCCTGAGGGGCCAGCAGGTTGCATAGTGGTTAAGGCACTGGATCCCTACACGGCCAACTGCAGTTCGAGTCCTGCACCTGGCAGTTTGAAACTTTCACCATGTGTGTGTGCGCGCGTGCCCAAAATCTGGAGAGGAGGATGGAGAAGGGATTACAGAATGGCCAGCCCCCTGTGGAAGGGGTGAATTTCTCACTTTCCCTCTCTTTGCCTCTCTCTTTCTCCATCAACTATACATGCCCTATAGCAAAATCTCTCTTTAAAAAAATTGGACCATGGGACCAGCAGTTAGCGTAATGGCTATGTCACTGGACTCCCACGTAGTTGACCGCAGTTCAAGTCCTGGACCTGGTGGCTTAAACTCACACCGGGCATGTGTGCGTGTGTGCCCAAGATCTTGAGAGGAGAATAGAGGAGAAGGGATTGCGGCGTGGCCATCCCCCCTGGGGGGTGATTTCTCGCTTTCTGTCTCTGTCTCTCTCTGTCTGTCTGGCGAGCGCATGCACCCTATAGCAAAATCCTCTCCAAAATAAATAAATAAAAATTAAAAAAATTGGACCGTGAATATCATTTTTGTGCTTCAAATTATGATTTGGGAATTGGGATTTTAACTTCCCAAGAGTGTCTAGAAAAGGAAAATTCTAAGATCATAAGAACTCACATTTACTCCCCATAAGTTAGATTTGATACATGTTCTGAGGTGACCACTGTGGCTTTTACGCATAGCAATTTCCTTAAATTATAAACTGTCAAAGTTACCTGCGTCCTTGGGGGATTTTGAGAAAGTTTTTGGTGGTCTAATAGTTTTCAGACCGAGGGCAGATTATACTTTTTTTCACTTGCAAGTTATTTTGTTTAATTGTGAAAGTCAATATGAGAGATATTTGATATTTGGAATTCTCAATTTCGAGAGGGCATTAAGGTAAATTGCATACATTTGGAAATAAACTTGTAAGTTTATTGGTGGATCCCTGGTGTACTTTTATGTTTGATGATGATAATGTGTCTTAGTGCATCCCATGAAAAACATACGTAATTTAGTTTCATAACAAACAATTGTTCATTGGTTGTTATTCACTAGTTATTATTCACATAACATATATTATTGATTTTCAGGTACTTGAAGAAGCAGAAGCTCAACATTTGTCTCAGTCTATTTTGCCTGATATGGTGAAAATCGCACTCTGTCTGCCAAGTATTTGCACGCAGGTTAGTGGAGGTAACTTCCTCAGTGACTTTCCTGAGACTTACAGTGGAATTTCCTTTAAATTGTAATGACCAAGGTCACAGACAGATGTGAGGAAGATTTCTGCCGAAGTGTGTGGTAATTTGGTTACATTAAAGAAAAGGTCAGAGGCTAGACAGAATGCTGCAAGTGCACATTAAAAATGTAGCATTCAGTTTCTGGTCTCCAGTTTACACTGTGGAAGTTTGTTTACTCTTTTTGTTTAAACAATTTCTAACTTGAAAGAAAAAGGTAGTCATTTTTACAAAACTAATGGATTTGGGATCATTTATTTTCAAAGTAGCTTGATGTTACCCACTTCTTCCTGGCCTTCCTGTCCCATTCATTACTGTATAGCAAATGAGTTCATGATACTTTCTGAACTTCTAAAAAGAAAGAATCCAATATTACTGTATTTTGTTTGGGGTGTATTAATTATATATTGGTGCATAACAAATTCCCTCAAAATTTAGAGGCTTAAAAATACATATTTATGGGACCAGCAGTTGGCGTAATGGCTATGTCGCTGGACTTTGACGTAGTCGACCACGTTTCGCGTCCCAGACCCAGTGGCTTAAACTCATGCCGGGCGCATGTGCGTGCGTGCCCAAGATCCCGGGAGGAGAATGGAGGAGAAGGGATTGCAGCATGGCCATCCCCCCCGGGGAGTGATTTCTCGCTTTCTGTCTCTTTCTCTCTGGCGAGCGCGCACGACCTATAGCAAAAACCTCTCCAAAAGGAAAAGACATGTTTATTGTCTCATTGTTTCTGGTGGTCAGGAGTTAGGAGCAGCTTAGCTGAGTGGTTGTGACCCAGTCTCTGTTATGTTTGTAGTTTGGATGTCGGGCAGGGTGTAGTCACTTGAAGGCTTGGTTCATTCATGTAGCCATTGACAGGAGGTCTCGCCATGGGCCTCTCTGTGGGCGGCTTGAGTGTCCTCAGGACATAGTAGCTAACTTCCCCAGAGAGCAGTCCCAGGGAGAGAGCGAGGAAGCTGCAGTGTGAATGACCTAGTTTCTCAAGGCACTCAGTATAGCTCCCCCGTTTCTCTATTTATTGGAAGCTAGTCTTAGTCCAGCTGATACACAAAAGGAGGGGAATTAGGACCCCTCTCTTAAAGGAGGAGAATCAAAGAATGTGTGAACATATTTTCACACTTTCATAGGATGGTATTGTTTCGTTTTTCAAAATTTTCTTTCTGTGTTTCTTGCAACAGTGACTTGAATCTGCCTTTGTCTTCTATTTGTAGGGCCATCTCCCTTGCTGCGTAGGTGCTACTCAGGGTTCCGCTAACACTGTTGCACCACAGGGACCCAAGGACACTTTGGGCAGAACAATCTCTGGGATAGTCTAATTACTGTTACATGCCATTGGCACACCCCAACCATAAGCACAGTCACTGAGAGAACAGAAGGTGTTGGTCCCACACCCGTGTCCAGATGCCTGCTTGAGGTCGTGCTGCCTTCAGTTGAGAACTAGTGAATGTTTTTTACGGTGCCAGCATTTCACTTCTAAGTCTCCCATTTTATGTAACTTTAATTTCATCTCAGTAATGTATTTTGTCTGAAATAAGTTTTATTCTTGGACAGGGAAAATATTTTTTAAAACATACCTTCTTGTTATTTCTTTTAGAAGTTATTTGCTTAATTATAGTCTTGGTTCACTCTTTTCCTTTTTCTCCTTTCTTTATCTAGAAAGATTTCTCTCTACCTCCTAGCTCTGCCTAACCTTTGCTTCCCCTCTGAAGGTTTCCTGCCTCTTTTAGCCAAGGTGAATCCCACCTATAGCACTCAAATCATGCTTTCTTTACACATTGTAAGTTATGTCTTTACATATTTTCTCCCACTAGATCATATTCTTTGGAGGGAGATCCTCTTTGTGGTGCTTGGTTTTGCATGGTATTTAAATGAATGCTTTTTAAATTCACTGTGTAGTTTTTAATCAGCAGTATGTATCCTTCAGATAGGGGTCACTCAGTCTCTTAGTAGAACCAAAATCAGACACATGGTTCCCCAACTTCTTGTCCACGCTGAGAACATCTATCTTTCATTAGTGTATTACTGTGGAGAACATGCTCTGTCCTCTACTGGAAAGCCAATTTCTGCTAAGATTTTGATTTGATATTTAAATAACGTATTTTGTCAAGTTAAATTGTATATGTTAGATTTTAAAATTTATCACGTTAAAGTACTACAGGCCATATCTAAAAGGTTAAAAAAAAAAAAAGAAAAAAAAATATAAGATTTTCACCATAGGGTACGTGTGCTGGCCAGAGACAGTGAAAGAGATAGTGAAAAATCACCTCCTTGGGGGGACATCCATGCCACAATCCCTTCATCTCCTAGGATTTTGGGGACATGTGATTTTTCTTTCTTTCTTTTTAATGTAGTTTTTTGCCATAGGGCACATGTGCTCACCAGAGAGAGAGACAGAGACAGGGGAAAGTAAGAAATCACCCCGCAAGAGGGATGACCATGCTGCAATCCCTTCTTCTCTTGGGATTTTGGGCATGCACACATATGGCATGATTTTCATGCCCCTGAGTCTGGGGCTCAAATCATGGTCAGCCATGTGAGAGTCTACCATCTTAACTACTATACCGCTCATTGGTCTCTGGCCTGATTTTTCTTTTCTTTCTTTATTTTTTTCCACTTTTAAAAATTTATTGTCATAATCTTTTTTATATTACACTGAATCACATAAATCTTTACAGTGTATTACATTTTTTTTTACATTTACCTTTTTCCAGCATGATTACCATACATATCAGTCAAGACAAAAGACATTACTATCCACATCATCATCATCAAATAGCTTTTTTTTTTTCAGATTATTTTTATTTTTTGTTCTCATTTTTTTTAAAGCATTCAATCACTATACATCATTTGGCTTGTAAAGAGAATTTACCCAACATGAAATATTTCTCAGACCAGTCCATTTGAGAATATTATATGTGTTATCAGCAGGTAATAAACCATATCTGTGTCCCACTAATGTCATGCCTCACTATTTGTTCTCTTGCTATCCTTCTCTGTACTCTCCCCTTCTACCACCCCGTTACACACTGTTTTTGCATCCATGACTATTTTCACTGCTTTTATGCCCTCCAACATTTTGATCTCTACCATAAAGTGCAGATAGTTGCTATATATTAAGTAGATACATACAATATCTGTCTTTCATATCCTGACTTGCTTCACTCAGCAGTAGATCCTCCATATATTTGACCACTTTCTATTGAGTGCCAGGGTCTTGTTCTTTATGGCTGAGTGGTATTCCATAGAGTATATGTACCACACTTTTTCCATCCATTCATCTCTCTGTGGACAGTTAGGTTGGTTCCATGTCTTAGCGATTGTGAATAATGCTGCCATAAACATTGATGTGCAAGGGCTTTTCCTACTGAGCATTCTCCTATCCTTTGGGTAGATACCCAGAATTGGGATTTCTGGATCAAATGGTAGTTCTATTTATAGATCTTGGAGGAACCTTCATATTGTTTTCCACAGTTGCTGAACCAGTTTACATTCCCACCAACAGTGTAGGAGAGTTCCCCTTTCACCACATACCTGCCAACACTTAACACTTTTTGTATTTTTAATCTTTGCCATTAGGACAGGGGTTAGGTGGTATCTCATTGTGGTTTTAATCTGCATCTCCTTTATGATGAAGAATGTTGAGCACTTCCTCATATGCTTTTTGGCTGTTTGTATGTGTTCCTTAGAGAGATTTTCGTTTAGCTCATTTTCTCATCTTTTAATTGGATTATTTATTTATTTATTTTTCTGGTAAGCTCCTTGAGTTCCCTGTGTATTCTGGTTATCAGTCCCTTGTCTGAGGCAAATCTGACAAAAATATTCTCCCATTCTGAAGGTTGTCGATTCATACTTATTACTGTGTCCTTTGCTGTGCAGAAACTTCTTTTTTTTTTTTTTTTTTGGAGAGGTTTTTGCTATAGGGCACCTGCGCTCGCAAGACAGACAGAGACAGAAAGCGAGAAATCACCCCCCAGGGGGGATGGCCATGCCACAATCCCTTCTCCTCTGTTCTCCTCTCGGGATCTTGGGCATGCACGCACACGCGCCCGGCGTGAGTTTTAAGCCTCCCGGTCCTGGCCGTGAACCGCGGTCGACTACGTGGGAGTCCAGCGACATAGCCATTATGCTAACTGCTGGTCCCTGCAGAAACTTCTTAATCTGATATGGTCCCACTTGTTCATTTTAGGGATTATTGCCTGTGCTTTGGGAGTCTTATTTAAGAATTCTTTGCCTACCCCAATGTCTCCCAGAGTTTTCTCAGTATTTTCCACCACTGGTTTTATAGGAAGTCATAGGTTCAGATCTTTGATCCATTTTGAGTTGATTTTTGTTAATGGTGAAAGATAGGGATTCAGTTTCATCTTTCTGCAAGTGGATACTCAGTTTTTCCAGCACCATTTGCTAAAAAGATTTTCCTTTTCCCAGTGGCTTGACTGGTATCCTTTGTCAAAAATCAGTTGGCTGTAAGCTTTGGGGTTTATTTCTGGGGTCTCTCTTCTATTCCATTGGTCCACCTGTCTGTTTGTGCCAATACCATGCTGTTTTGATTATCACAGCTTTATAGTATATCTTTGGGTGAGAGAGTGATATGCCACCCACTCCACTCTTGCACAGGATTGCTTTGACAATACGAGGTCTTTTATGATTTCAGACAAATTCTATGATTGTCTTTTCTAGATCCGTGAAGAATTTCTCTGGAGGTTTGATTGAAATCACATTAAATACGTAGATTAATTTTGGGTAGAATTGCCATGTTGATTACGTTAATTCTTCCAATCCAGGAACATGGGATGTCCTTCTACTTTATGTCATTTTCAATATATTTTTTAAGATTTTCATAGTTTTCTTTGTAAAGGTCTTTGACTTCCTTAGGTTTATCCCTAGGTATCTTACAAATTTTGTGGCTATGGTAAAAGGGATTTCTTTCTTCAGCTCTACTTTGTTTACCTTGTTGTTTGTAAATAGAAATGCTGTAGATTTTTGAATGTTGATTTTTGTATCTTGCCACTTTTCTGTATTCATTTATTACTTCAAGAAATTTTTTCATGGAAACCTTTGGGTTTTCTAAGTATACCATCATGAAATCTGCAAATAGAGATAGTTTCAATTCTTCTTTGCCTATTGGAATGCCTTTTATATTGTTCTATTTTCTGATTGCATTGGCCAAGACTTCCAGCACTATATTGAAAAGCAATGGAGAAAGTGGGTAGCCTTGTCTAGTACCAGTTTTTAGTGGAAAAGCTTTTAGTTTTTCCCCATTCAGTATGTTAGCTATTGGTTTTTTTACAGATGGCTTTTATTGTGTTGAGAAATGACCCTTTATACTAATCTTACTGAGGGTCTTAATCATGAAAGGATGTTGTTTTTATCAAATGCTTTCTCTGCATCAATTGAAATGATCATATGGTTTTTATCTTTCTTTCTCTTAATATGGTGTATTATATTTATGATCTTCCATGTATTGAACTACCCTTATATCCCTGGGATAAAGCCTACTTGGTCGATGAATAATCTTTGTTCCATGTTGTTGGATATGATTTGCAAGTATCTTGTTGAGAATTTTCCATCTATATTTGTTAGAGATATTGGTCTGTAGTTTTCCTTTTTTGTCATGTCCTTATCAGTTTTGGGAACAAGGATAATGGGGGCTTTGTAAAATGAATTTGGAAAGTTTCCTTCCTTTTGGATCTTTAGAAATAATTGGAGTAGGATAGGGATTATCTCTTCCTTAAAAGTTTTATAGAATTCAGAAGTGAAGCCATCCTGACCTGGGCTTTTGTTTGTTGGGAGGTTATTTATTACTGATTCAATCTCATGGCTTGTTATGGGTCTATTCAGGTTTTCTGTGTCCTCCTAATTTGATCATGGTAGATTATATGCATCCAGAAATTTGTCCATCTCCTTCATATTCTCTTGTTTGTGTTTGTTGGCATATAGTCGCTCATAGTATCCTCTAATGATGTTTTGTATTTCTGTTCTCTGTTGTAATGTTGCCTGTTTCATCCCGTATTTGATTTATCTGGTTTCTTTCTTTCTTTTTCTTTATCAGTCTAGCTAATGGTGTGTTGATCTTGTTAATCTTTTCAAAGAACCAGCTTTTGCTTTCATTTATTTTCTGTATAGTTAATTTATTTGCTATTTCACTTATTTCTGCTCGAATCCTTATGATTTCTTTTTGCCTGGCATTTTTTTGTTGTTGTTGGTATTTTTCCAATTCCCTGAGGCATAATGTTAGGTTGTCTATTTGCAACCTTTCCATCTTTTTCTTATGCACACTAATTGCTATGAATTTCCCTCTTACGACTGCTTTTACCACGTCCCGTAGATTATGGAAACTAAAGTACTCGTTATCATTTGCTCCCATAATTTTTTTTATTTGTGGCTTAATTTCTTCAGTAGTTAAGAGGTCACTCAGGAGTAGGTTGTTTAGTTTCTGTGTGTTTGTGTATATTCGAAGATGTTTCTTGAAATTAAAATCGAATTTAATTTTATCATGGTCAGAGCAGATGCTGGATATAGTTTCTATGCCTTTGAATCTGTAAAGGCTTCATTTGTGTCCTATCACACAGTCAATCTTTGAAAAGGTTACATGCCGTGGTGAGAAAAATGTATATTTTGTGGTCTTAGGGTGGAAAGTTCTATAGATGTCTGTTAAGCCCATCCAATTTATAATGTCATTCAAGTCTGTATCTCTATTTTTTGTGTAGAAGATCTATCTAAAGGAGATAATGGGACGTTGAGATCCCCAACAATTATATTGTTGCACCCTATCTCTCCTTGTAGCTCCGGCAGTCTTTCCTTCAAATATGTAGGTGCTTCTGAGGTGGATGCATAGATACATATAAACATTATGTCTTCTTGCTGAATTAGCCCATTTACTATTATATAATGCCCTTCTTTGTCTCTTCTTACAGTCTTTGTCTTGAAGCCTATTTTGTCTGAAATCAGTATCTCAAATCCAGCCTTTTTTTGATTTCCATTTGCATGGAATATCTTTTTCCAGCCCTTCACTTTTAGTCTATGTATGTCTTTATCCATGAGGTGTGTTTCTTATAGGCAACAGATAGAGAGTTTCTGGTCGTCCCCCCCCCCCCCCCCCCCCCCCCCCCCCCCCCCCCATTTAGCCAGTTTATGTCTCTTAATTGGAGAATTTAATCCATTTATGTTCAGTGTTACTGATATTTCCGGAACTGTTCCTATCATTAAGTGAGCCATTCTCTTGGTTGATTTTTGTTCGTCTGACTTTTTCGTTTTCCTGGTATAGCACTCCCTTCAGTACCTCTTGAAGAGCTGGTCTGGAGTTGGTAAATTCTTTGAGGTTTTGTTTATCCAAGAATGTTTCTATCTTTCTATTAGCAATAATCGTGCCTCGGATAAACCTCATTGGCTACGATACTGCCACTGCGCAAAGCTGTTTCTATCTTTCTTTCCCATATGAAGGATAATCTTGCTGGGTATAGTATTCTTGGTTGAAATTGTTTTTCATCTAATACTTTGACTATTATTTCCCTCTTCTTTCCTTGCCTGCATTGTTCCCGATGAGAATTCCAATGTTAGCCTGATGAAGTGACTTTTGTAAGTAATTTGATGTTTCCCTCTTGCCAATTTTAATATCTTGTCTTTGTCTGTAGTTTTGGCCAATCTGGCTATGATGTGTTTTGGAGAGGATCTTCTTGGGTTGATTCTCTTTGCGTTCCTATGTATTTCTAGGGTTGTGATAATTCAATACCTATCTAGGGTTTGAAAGTTTTCTTCCAGGATTTCATGATATAAATTAGCCATGCCCTTATTATTTTCTTCCTGTTCTGGGATACCAGTTATCTGGATGTTGTTGCGCTTGATGGTACTTAGTATTTCTCTTTTTTTTTTTCTTTTTTTGGAGAGGTTTTTGCTATAGGGCGCGTGCGCTCGCCAGACAGACAGAGACAGAGAGATAGAAAGCGAGAAATCACCCCCCCCCAGGGGGGATGGCCACGCCACAATCCCTTCTCCTCCATTCTCCTCTTGGGATCTTGGGCATGCACACACACGCGCCCGGCGTGAGTTTAAGCCGCCGGGTCCAGGACTCGAACCGCGGTCGACTACGTGGGAGTCCAGCGACATAGCCATTACGCTAACTGCTGATCCCCCTAGTATTTCTCCTTTATTATCCTCATTTTTCTTGGTTGTTTTCTCAATCTTCTTGATACTTTTTTTAGGTCAGAGATTTTGTCTCCTACATTTGAGATTTGATCTTCTGCATGGTCTAATCTACTTTTAATACTTTCAAGGGAGGTTTTAATTTCCTGTATCACATTCTTCATCCCTAACAATTCCGTTTGATTCTTTTTTTTTTCTTTTTTTTTTTTATTATCTATTTTTTTTATTACATTGAATTACATATAACTTTACAGTGTATTACATTGCTTTTTCAAAAGGGAATGCCATGCATGTCAGTCAGTACAGAGACATTAATCTCCCCGCTTCAACATTCAATATCTTTCCTATGTTTCCCCCAATCATTATTATTATTATTCTAATTATTTTTTATGATAAACATGATTTTTTTTTCCAATTATCAGATCATAAAGTTCCCAACAATAGGAAACGTAGACTGCACTCAGGGCTGGACCAAGGGTGGGTCTCATGCAGCCCCGCAAATGTAGGTGAATCTCCATGGAACACAGTTTCAGGAACGCGGCTCAGGAAAGCAGAGACGGCCATCAGCGGTTGCGGCACGCGGGGCAGATCCCGTTCACGGCCCGCGGGGGCAGAGCCCCGGCCACGGCACGCGGGGCAGACCCCGGCCACGGCACGCGGGGGCAGAGCCCTGGCCACGGCACGCGGGGCAGGGCCCGGCCACGGCACGCGGGGCAGAACCCCGGCCACGGCACGCGGGGGCAGAACCCCGGCCACGGCACGCGGGGGCAGAGCCCCGGCCACGGCACGCGGGGCAGGCCCGGGCGACGGCACGCGGGACTGAGTCCCGGCCACGGCACGCGGGGGCTGAGTCCCGGCCACGGCACGCGGGGGCAGAGCCCCGGCCACGGCACGCGGGGCAGAACCCCGGCCACGGCACGCGGGGCAGAACCCCGGCCATGGCACGCGGGGGCAGACCCCGGCCAAGGCACGCGTGGCAGAGCCCGGCCACGGTACGCGCGGCAGAGCCCGGCCACGGCACGCGGGGCAGAGCCCCGGTCAGGCCAGACCTCCGGATAGGGCATGCGGAGCAGAGCCCCGGCCACGGCATGCGGGGGCAGACCCTGGCCACGGCACGTGGGACAGGGCCCCGGCCACGACATGCGGGACAGGGCCCCAGCCACGGCCCGCGGGGCAGGCCACGGCCACGGCACGCGGGGCAGAGCCCCGGCCACGGCACGCGGGACAGGGCCCCGGCCACGGCACGCGGGGCAGGACCCCGGCAACGGCACGCGGGACAGGGCCCCGGCCACGGAACGTGGAGCAGAACCCGGCCACGGCACGAGGGGGCAGACCCCGGCCACGGCACACGGGGCAGACCCCGGCCACGGCACGCGGGGACAGGACCACAGCCACGGCACGCAGGGGCAGGCCCCGGCCACGGCACGCGCGGCAGAGCCCGGCCACGGCACGCGGGGCAGAGCCCCGGTCAGGCCAGACCTCCGGATAGGGCATGCGGAGCAGAGCCCCGGCCACGGCACACGGGGCAGACCCTGGCCACGGCACGTGGGACAGGGCCCCGGCCACGACACGCGGGACAGGGCCCCGGCCACGGCACGCGGGGCAGGGCCCCGGCCACGGCACGCGGGGCAGGGCCCCGGCCACGGCACACGGGGCAGACCCCGGCCGCGGCACGAGGGGGCAGACCCCGGCCACGGCACACGGGGCAGACCCCGGCCACGGCACACGGGGCAGACCCCGACCCCGGCACGTGGGGACAGGACCACGGCCACGGCACACGGGCGCAGACCCCGGCCACGGCACGCGGGACAGGGCCCCAGCCACGGCACGCGGGGCAGGCCCCGGCCACGGCATGCGGGGTAGAGTCCCGGCCACGGCACGCGGGGCAGAACCTGGCCACGGCACACGGGGGCAGACCCGGGCCACGGCACGTGGAACAGGGCCCCGGCCACGGCACGCGGGGCAGAGTCCCGGCCACGGCACGCGGGGCAGAACCCGGCCATGGCACGTGGGGGCAGACCCCGGCCACGGCACGCGGGGCAGAGCCCCGGTTGGGCCGGACCTCCGGATAGGGCATGCGGAGCAGAGCCCCGGCCACGGCACACGGGGCAGACCCCGGCCACGGCACGCGGGGCAGAGTCCCGGCCACGGCACGCGGGGCAGACCCCGGCCACGGCACGCGGGACAGGGCCCCAGCCATGGCACGCGGGGCAGACCCCGGCCACGGCACGCGGGGTCAGAGCCCCGGCCACGGCACGCGGTACAGACCCCGGCCAAGGCACGCGGGGTCAGAGCCACGGCCACGGCACACGGGACAGAGCCCCGGCCGAGGCATGCCGGGCAGACCCCGGCCACAGCACGCGGGGCAGATCCCGGCCATGGCACACAGGACAGAGCCCCGGCCACGGCACGTGGGGCAGAGCCTGTCGGGCCAGACCTCCAGACAGGGCACGTGGAGCGGAGCCCCCGCGCCCTGACCCCGCACCCCAGCACGTGGAGTGGAGCCCCCGCGCCCGCCTCCCCACCCCCATGCGCCGGCACGCGGAGCGGAGCCCCCGCCTGCCGCCCCTGGACGTTTAATTGTATCTAGTACTTCTTCCATATTATTCTCAAAGTTTTGGGCCATTTTCTCAGTCTTTATGGTGGACCTTTCTAGGCCAGCCATTTTCTCTTCTACATTAGAGATTCCATTTTCTGAATGATCTAGTCTGCTTTTAATACTTTCAAGGGAGATTTTGACTTCTTGTATTATAGCCTTCATCTCTAACAGCTCCATCTGATTCTTTTGTAAAGTGTGAAACTCCTCTTTTAGATCTTGCATGAATTTCCTCACCTCCTAGAACTCTTCAACTCCTTTCTCCTTCCCCTTCAGCAGTTCCTTGTCTCTCTTCTCTTCGATCTCTGTTAGCTTTGCCATTATGAATGATCTGAATTGTTTATCAGACATTTCCATGAATTCCCTTGAACTGTGTGTGGATGAAGAGGAGCTATCCGTTTCAATTGGAGGAGGGGCATTTTCCTGCTTCTCCATATTTCTTGTGGTCCTGCAGCGATTTCTAGTCATCTGGTGGATGGTCGGTTTCTTCCCAAACTTTTGAAGTTTAATATGAGGGTTGGGAAGTGTGCAGAAAAGGAAGCAGAGAGTGGGAAACAATACCAACAACAGCAAAAAAAAAACAGACAAGAAACAGAGAAAAAAAAGAGAAAAGCTTTGGAATAAATCTAAAAAAGAAAAATTAATATTAAAAAAATTTCAATAAAAATCAAAAATTAGAAAACCACGCGGCGCACTTGCGCCGCGCGAAATGTCTAGATCTCAGGAGCCATTGAGCAGGCTTTCTCTTGAAGAAGGGCTGTTCTGGGAGGAGCAGAGGGGATTATTAACAAAACAAAGGCCTAGGAGGGAGGGGCCAAAGGGCCCTGTAAGAAGCCTCACCTTAAAAAATTCTAAAAAGCAAAAATTAAAAAAAAAAGACAGACAGACAGACAGACAGAGAGAGAGAGAGTGAGAGGTAGAGAGAGACAAAGATTGATTCAGAGACAGGAGATATGAAAGGGGTTTTCCTACCACGTGGGTTTTGTATGCTGGAGGCCCAGTTAGGAGTGGGACATCTTCCTTTCTCCCAGCATGTCTAGATGTCAGGAGCCATTGAGCAGGCTTTCTCTTGAAGAAGGGCTGTTCATGTGGGTTTTGTAAGCTGGAGGCCCAGTTAGGAGTGGGACATCTTCCTTTCTCCCGTTTGATTCTTTTTTTAAAATTAATTAATTTATTTATTTACATTCATTCACTGTACATCATTACAGCATACAAAATGAGATTTTTCCATTCAAAATACACTGTATATTGGCTCAATCAAGCACATCAACATATGTGTTATTGTCAACAAATAGTTTTCCATTTCTTGTTTCCTGTATATTTTGCCTTTTTTCCCATCCTTGATTCCCTATCTCACCCTCTGCCATCTCCCACCTTCCTCCCACACTGTGTCTAGTACCTATTGTTGCTTTCTATGCCTCCCCCATTTTATTGTTTCACTAAATATCTTAATAAATCTAAATATTTTCAATAGCAAGCACAGCTGATTTATACATATCCATGAACACAAGTCTGACTTTAGGCATAAACCTCAGTGAATAGAATGAACATACTATAAAGTAGCACCTAGCTAGGGCTATATAGGTTACTGCAGTCATCAAATAGGTATTTTTAATGCTTTTTCTTTTTTCTTTTTTTTTCTTCTGAAATTTTTTTTTTTATTAATTTACATTCATTCCCTGAGCATCATCACACCATACTAAATGTGGTTTCCCATCTAGAATAAACTGCATAGTGGCTTAATCATGCATGTTATCATCCATAATATTCCATTTCTACTTTCATATATATATGTTTTTTATCCCATGTCTGACCCTCTGCCCTATTTCACTTTCTTATTACACTATCTCTGCTGTCTACAGTTGTCTTCAATTCCTTTTCCCCCAACATTTCGTTGATCACACAATATCATAAGTAATCTAACTACTTTCAATAGCAAGTTCAGCTGATGGTTTCAAGAAAAGCAGGTTTGAACTGGTAAGGATATTTCCTTGAAACTTAAAGCTTAGAAACAGGTTAGTCTTCTGTTCAAATAGTAGGTACATGAATCTATTGACAGCTGAAGACAGGACAAAAATCCTTAAAACTGGACAACAAAGCTTAGAAGAAAAGCAGCAATATTTTAGTCAAGTCACAGAATGCTGTTTCATCAGTTCAGTCTCATGTACTTAATCTTTCTTCTGTTTCTGTTGAGGTTTGATCTTCCAGATTGAACTCTGGGATATAATACTCAACTCCAGACTTTGTCCCTACAATTAAGTTGCCCATTTTCTTAGTTTCTGAACTCTTATTTCTGTGTGTCTGCATTTAATTTTACTGACATAGCACTCCCTTAAGAACTTCTTGGAGATCTGGTCTGGTGCTGGTAAATTCTTCCAGGTTTTGTTTATCTAGAAATGTTCGTGTCTTTTCTTCCCAAATGAAGGATAATCTTGCTGGGTACAGAATTCTCGGTTGAAATTGCTTTTCCCTTAATACTTTGAATATATTTTCCCATTCTCTCCTCGCTCGCATTGTTTCCAATGAGAGGTCTGCCATTAGTCTGATGGGATACCCTTTGTAGGTAATTTGCTGTTTTTCTCTTGCCAGTCTTAGTATCTTGTCTTTGTCTGTGGTTTTGGCCAATCTGGCTAGAATGTGTCTTGGAGAAGATCTTCTAGTGTTGATTCTATTTGGGGTCCTCTGTACTTCTTGGGACTGAATCTTTGAGTGCCTCTCCAGGTTTGGAAAGTTTTCTTGCAGGATTTCATAGAATAGATTATCAATGCCCTTATGAGTCTCTTCACCCTCTGGGATGCCTATTATCCGGATGTTCAGACGTTTAACTGTATCTAGTATTTCTCATATCTTATTCTCAAATTTTTGGGCCATTGGGAACCAGCAGTTAGCGTAATGGCTATGTCGCTGGACTCCCACGTAGTCGACCGCGGTTCGCGTCTCGGACCCGGTGGCTTACAACTCACGCCGGGCACGTGTGCGTGCGTGCCCAAGATCCCGAGAGGAGAATGGAGGAGAAGGGATTGCGGCGTGACCATCCCCCCTGGGGGGTGATTTCTCGCTTTCTGTCTCTATGTCTCTCTCTGTCTGTCTGGCGAGCGCACGCGCCCTATAGCGAAAAACCTCTCAAAAAAAAAAAAAAAAAATTTTTTTTTTGGGCCATTTTCTCAGTCTTCATGGTGGATTTTTCTAGGCCAGCAATTTTCGCTTCTACATCTGAGATTCTATTTTCTGTATGATCTAGTCTGCTTTTAATACTTTCAAGAGAAATTTTGACTTCTTGTATTATAGAATACTTCATCTCTAACAGTTCCATCTGATTCTTTTGTAAAGTGTGGAATTTCTCTTTTAGTTCTTGCATGAATTTTCTCACCTCCTGGAACTTTTCAACTGCTTTCTCCTTCCTCTTCAGCAGTTCCTTGTCTCTCTTTTCTTCCATCTCTGTAAGCTTTGCCATTATGAATGTTCTGAATTCTTTATCAGACATTTCCATGATTTCCATTGAACTGTGTGTGGATGAAGAGGAGTTATCCTTTTTTCCTTGGAGGAGAGGTATTTTCCTGCTTCTCCATATTTCTTGTGGTCCTGCAGTGATTTTTTTTTCATTTTTTTTTTATTATCTATTTTTTATTACATTGAATTACATATAACTTTACAGTGTATTACATTGCTTTTTCAAAAGGGAATGCCATGCATGTCAGTCAGTACAGAGACATTAATCTCCCCGCTTCAACATTCAATATCTTTCCTATGTTTCCCCCAAACATTATTATTATTATTCTAATTATTTTTTATGATAAACATGATTTTTTTTTCCAATTATCAGATCATAAAGTTCCCAACAATAGGGAACGTAGACTCCACTCAGGGCTGGACCAAGGGTGGGTCTCGTGCAGCTCCGCAAATGTAGGTGAATCTCCATGGAACACAGTTTCAGGAACGTGGCTCAGGAAAGTAGAGATGGCCATCAGCTGATGCGGCACGCGGGGCAGACCCCGGCCACGGCACGCGGGGCAGAGCCCGGCCACGGCACGCGGGGCAGAGCCCGGCCACGGCACGCGGGGGCAGACCCCGGCCACGGCACGCGGGACAGAGCACCGGCCACGGCACGCGGGGCAGAGCCCCGGCCACGGCACGCGGGGCAGACCCCGGCCACGGCACGCGGGGGCAGAGCCCCGGCCATGGCACGCGGGGCAGAGCCCTGGTCGGACCGGACCTCCGGATAGGGCACGCGGGGCAGAGCCCCGGCCACGGCACGCGGGGCAGACCCCGGCCACGGCACGCGGGGGCAGAGCCCCGGCCACGGCACGCGGGGCAGACCCCTGGCCACGGCACGCGGGGCAGACCCCGGCCACGGCACGCGGGACAGAGCCCCGGCCACGGCACGCGGGGCAGACCCCGGCCACGGCACGCGGGGGCAGACCCCGGCCACGGCACGCGGGGTCAGAGCCCCGGCCACGGCACGCGGGGTCAGAGCCACGGCCACGGCACGCGGGGCAGAGCCCCGGTCGGGCCGGACCTCCGGATAGGGCATGCGGAGCAGAGCCCTGGCCACGGCACGCGGGGGCAGACTCCGGCCACGGCATGCGGGGTCAGAGCCCCGGCCACGGCACGCGGGGCAGAGACCAGGTCGCGCCGGACCTCCGGATAGGGCATGCGGAGCAGAGCCCCGACCACGGCATGCAGGGCAGACCCTGGCCAAGGCACGCGGGGCAGACCCCGGCCACGGCACATGGGGCAGAGCCCTGGCCACGGCACGTGGGGCAGACCCCGGCCACGGCACGCGGGGCAGACCCCGGCCAAGGCACGCGGGGCAGACCCCGGCCACGGCACGCGGGACAGAGCCCCGGCCACGGCACGCGGGGCAGAGCCCCAGTCGGGCCGGACCTCCAGACAGGGCACGTGGAGCAGAGCCCCCGCGCCCTGACCCCGCACCCCAGCACGTGGAGTGGAGCCCCCGCGCCCGCCTCCCCACCCCCGCGCGCCGGCACGCGGAGCGGAGCCCCCGCCGGCCGCCCCTGGACGTTTAATTGTATCTAGTACTTCTTGCATATTATTCCCAAAGTTTTGGGCCATTTTCTCAGTCTTTATGGTGGACCTTTCTAGGCCAGCCATTTTCTCTTCTACATTAGAGATTCCATTTTCTGAATGATCTAGTCTGCTTTTAATACTTTCAAGGGAGATTTTGACTTCTTGTATTATAGCCTTCATCTCTAACAGCTCCATCTGATTCTTTTGTAAAGTGTGAAACTCCTCTTTTAGATCTTGCATGAATTTCTTCACCTCCTAGAACTCTTCAACTCCTTTCTCCTTCCCCTTCAGCAGTTCCTTGTCTCTCTTCTCTTCGATCTCTGTTAGCTTTGCCATTATGAATGATCTGAATTGTTTATCAGACATTTCCATGAATTCCCTTGAACTGTGTGTGGATGAAGAGGAGCTATCCGTTTCAATTGGAGGAGAGGCATTTTCCTGCTTCTCCATATTTCTTGTGGTCCTGCAGCGATTTCTAGTCATCTGGTGGATGGTCGGTTTCTTCCCAAACTTTTGAAGTTTAATATGAGGGTTGGGAAGTGTGCAGAAAAGGAAGCAGAGAGAGGGAAACAATACCAACAACAACAACAAAAAAAAACAGACAAGAAACAGAGAAAAAGAAGAGAAAAGCTTTGGAATAAATCTAAAAAAGAAAAATTAATATTAAAAAAATTTCAATAAAAATCAAAAATTAGAAAACCGCGCGGCGTGCTAGCGCGCCGCACAAAATGTCTAGATCTCAGGAGCCATGGAGCAGACTATCTCTTGAAGAAGGGCTGTTCTGGGAGGAGCAGAGGGGATTATTAACAAAACAAAGGCCTAGGAGGGAGGGGCCAAAGGGCCCTGTAAGACGCCTTACCTTAAAAAATTCTAAAAAGCAAAAATTAAAAAAAAAGACAGACAGACAGAGAGAGAGAGAGAGAGAGAGAGAGAGAGGGGTAGAGAGAGACAAAGATTGATTCAGAGACAGGAGATATGAAAGGGGTTTTCCTACCACGTGGGTTTTGTATGCTGGAGGCCCAGTTAGGAGTGGGACATCTTCCTTTCTCCCAGCATGTCTAGATCTCAGGAACCATGGAGCAGACTGTCTCTTGAAGAAGGGCTGTTCACGTGGGTTTTGTATGCTGGAGGCCCAGTTAGGAGTGGGACATCTTCCTTTCTCCCAGCATGTCTAGATCTCCCTGCAGTGATTTTTAGTCATCGGGTGGATGAAACTTGGAAGTTCAGTCACGCGAGTTTTGTATGATGGAGGCCAAATTATCAGTGGGACCTCTTCATTTCTCTGTTTCCCCCAAAATGGCTAGATCGCAGGAGCCATAGAGCTGTCTCTTGAAGAAGGCCTGTTCTGTTCCCTTCCACCTCTCCACACGAGTTTTGTATGCTGGAGGCTGAATTATCAGTGGGACCTCTTCATTTCTCCATTTCCCACAAAATGGCTAGATCGCAGAGGCCATGGAGCTGTCTCTTGAAGAAGGCCTGTTCTGTTCCCCCCGTTTAATTCTTTTTTAAGTTGTCTATTTCTTCTTTCAAATCGTGAAAGGACTTTCTCTTCTCCTGGAGCTTGTTGTTTCTTTTCTCTTGCATCTCAGTTACTTTGTTCAGTACAGAAATTCTCTCGTGTCTGGCCTCTGGCCTGATTTTCCTAGTCAAGCTGCCTGACAGTTCCAGAAGAAAATTGGCTCAAGCTGGAGTCAACCACATGGGAGTCTAGCCTTCAGCCACTACACCACCTGGTGACTCCTAAAAAACTGGTAAAAGTTTTTAATTTATAAAAAGACAATTAAAGGAAATAGATTTGGACATTGGTTAGCCTTCAGCCACTAATACTCCTAAAAGGTAAATTTTTAATTTATAAAAAGACTAGCCTCTTATTTTTCTTAGCTGAGTGTTTGATAATATGATTTACATTCTTTCTTTTCTCAAGCATGGGGTTTTTGACCTTTCTCCTCACCAAGAATGTAGAAATTTTTTTTTTTTTTTTTTGGAGTGGTTTTTGCTATAGGGCACGTGCGCTCACCAGACAGACAGAGAGAGACATAGAGACAGAAAGCGAGAAATCACCCCCCAGGGGGGATGGTCACGCCGCAATCCCTTCTCCTCTATTCTCCTCCCGGGATCTTGGGCGCGCACGCACACGCGCCCGGCGTGAGTTTTAAGCCACCGGGTTCGGGACGCGAACCGCAGTCAACTACGTGGGAGTCCAGCGACAAAGCCATTACGCTAACTGCTGGTTCCCAAAATATTTTTTTTAATTTAAAATTATATTGTTTATTTTGGAGCCAGGCAATGTTATGTTTAAAGTTTATTGAGCCTAAAGTATTAAGTTTATTAAGCCTAAAATATTCACCATTAATTTTTAACATAATTTTTCTAGGCAACTTTGCAAATGGTAGTTAACTCATTTCTCATTAAAAACAAGTAGCAGTTTGCTTTAAGCCATTGACAGGCTGTCATCTTTTCTCAACTCCTTGCTGGGCTGTGAATAAGTGAATAGGGTGCCAACTAAAGACCAATATGAGCTCTCTATTTTCTCTTTCTGAGAAGTGGTGATTGCTAAGGCCAGAAAGGAGGGAGAGTTTTGGGTACCATGGTGAAAATAATTTTTTTTTCATTTTACTTGTTTACTTTTGAATTTTTCCAAGTGAAATAGTTGACTTATGAGTTTAACCTTTTTTCTCCCTAAGAGACTCTTATCCTAGCAACGATGTGTGTGTTTCCTATTAAACAGTAAAAGTTAATTGTTGTATCATTGCCATTTTGATTTATTTTGCCTTCCTTTCCTCCAGTTCATTTTGAGGGAACCAGCAGTTAGCGTAATGGCTATGTCACTGGACTCCCACGTAGTCGACCGCGGTTCGCGTCCCAGACCCGTTGGCTTAAAACTCACGCCGGGCGCGTGTGCGTGCGTGCCCAAGATCCCGAGAGGAGAATGGAGGAGAAGGGATTGCGGCGTGACCATCCCCCCTGGGGCGTGATTTCTCGCTTTCTGTCTCTGTGTCTCTCTCTGTCTGGCGAGCACACGCGCCCTATAGTGAAAACCTCTCCTCCAGTTCATTTTGAGTTTTGGCTCCTGAAGAACAATCGAAACAGTCTCTCTAAGCATGCTGGCTTATAAAATAGCTTGGATGTCTAGTTCTTACTGCAAGTGAGAAGGAAAGGCATCTTTGAATCATTGTGTAGGAGCTTTTTTTTAAAAAAACTGGTGAAATTTTTAATTTTTAATTTATTTCTGTTTTTTGTATATACATTCAATCTCATTGTTTAGCTTACAATGTGAGCATTTCAATATGTGAACATTTCTCCCCAGTCCCATTGATCAAAATATCTTCAACCGATAACACCACACTGCCGCATCCCATCAATGTTCTACCTCCGTATCCCTTCTCCAAATGTCCTTTGTTAGGCCCCACTCCTCCACATACACCTCATCTGACAGTCACACCCATCTCTTGTGTTTGTAGAACCGTTAGTCAATCAGTTTCAGTCATAGAGTGCAGACATTCGGTATATGCTAAGTGGGGACATACAATGTCTCTCCTTCATAGCCTGGCTTGCCTCACTCAGCAGTAAATCTTCCATATTTTTCCACTTTCTGTCAAAAGCCAGGGTTTTGTTGGTTTTTATGGCTGAGTAGTATTCCATAGAGTATATGTGCCACAGTTTTTCAATCCATTCCTCCATATGGGGGCATTTGGGTTGGTTCCATGACTTAGCAATCGTGAATAGTGCCGCAATAAACATCGATGAGCAAGCACTTTTCCAATGAAGAATTCTTCTGTCCTTTAGGTAGATACCAAGGCATGGGATTACTGGATCATATTGTAGATCTATTTGCAGATTTTTGAGGAATCTCCAAATTATTCTCCACAGTGGTTGGACCAATTTACATTACCACCAGCAGTGTAAAAGAGTTCCCCAACACTTATCATTTTTGTTTTTGTTTAATCTTAGACATTTTGACTGGGGTTAGGTGATACCTCATTGTTGTTTTTATCTGCATTTCCCTTACGGTGAGGGATGTCGAACATTTTTTCATATGCCTTTTGGCTATTCATATGTCATCTTTAGAGAGTGTTTTATTCAACTCCTTCTCCCATCTTTTAATGGGTTTGAGCATCTTTTTTCCAAACAGCTTCTTTAGTTCCTTGTGTATTCTGGTTATCAGTCCCTTATCTGATGCAAAATTTACAAAAATATTTTCCCATTCTGAGGGCTGTCGATTCACACTAATTACTGTGTCTTTTGCCATGCAGAAACTTCTTAGTCTGATGTAATCCCACTTGTCTATTTTGGGGATGATTGACTATGCTTTGAAGGTCTTATTTAAGAAGTCTTTCCCTACCCCAATGTCTCCCAGAGTTTTCCCCAGTGTTTTCCAGGAGCAGCTTTATAGTTTGAGGTCTTAGATTTAGATCCTTGGTCCACCTTGACTTGATTTTTGTCAAAGGTGAGAGGTAGGGGTTCAGATTCATTTTTCTGCAAGTGGAAATCCAGTTTTTCCAGCACCACTTGCTGAAGAGGCTTTCCTTTTCCCACTGGATTGACTGGTACCCCTTGTCAAAGATCAGTTGACTGTATGTTTGGGTATTTATTTCTGGGGACTCTATTCTGTTCCATTGGTCCACCTGTCTGTTTCTGTGCCAGTACCATACTGTTTTGATTACCACAGCTTTGTATTATATTTTTGGGTTACGGAGTGAGATGCCACCCACTCCACTCTTCTTGTGTAGAATTGCTTTGGCAGTACAGGGTCTTTTATGATTCCAGACAAATTTTATTATTGTCTTTTCTAGGTCTGTGAAGAATGTGTCTGGAACTTTGATTGGCATTGCATTAAATATGTAGATTAATTTGGGTAGAATTGCCATTTTGATTATATTAATTCTTCCAATCCATGAACATGGGATGTCCTTCCATTTTTTTGTGTCATTTTCAATTTCTTTTTTTAGCTTCTCATAGTTTTCCTTGTGGAGGTCTTTAACTTCTTTGGTTAGATTTATTCCTAAGTATCGAATGCTTTTGGTGGCTATGGTAAATGGAATAACTTTTTTCAGTTCTATCTCAGTCTGCCTGTTATTCGTATATAGAAATGCTATGGACTTCTGTATATTGATTTTATATCCTGCAACTTTGCTGTAGTCATGTATTACTTCCAGTAATTTTTCCATGTTTAACTGGTGAAATTTTTATTAAATCTACAGAAGTAAAAACCATATTGTGAGGGATTAGGGCATGGGACTTGGCAATAAGGCCACCAAGGGAGAAGGGATGGGGTAACAAAACAGAACAGACCCAGGCTGGGCTGGCTAGGAGCATTTTAAAATTTAACAATAGTTAAACTGGCAACAGGTCTTTGGTTTTAATAGCATATCTTTAAAAACATAGTTTAGAGGAACCAGCAGTTAGCATAATGGCTATGTTGTTGTACTCCCATGTAGTTGACCACAGTTCGAGTCCTGGACCCGGTGGCTTAAACTCACGCCGGGCACATGTGCGTGTGTGCCCAAGATCTCAAAAGGAGAATGGAGAAGGGATTGCGGCGTGGCCATCCCCCCTGGGGGGTGATTTCTCACTTTCTGTCTCTCTGTCTCTTTCTGTCTGGCGAGCGCACGCGCCCTATAGCAAAACCTCTCAAAAAAACAAAAACATAGTTTAGATATTTAAAATAGGATAAAGCTTACTAAACTTGGATTATGCTGACCATAAAAAGTTAGTGAATTTGGGTTGGTTATACCAACCCAAGACATTTTATACATAAAAGATTTAAAGGAAAGATACCCTGTATCTTCCTTGACTTGGAATGTCTGATTATGTAGAGAATCCTATTTTGCTTGTGCTTGCAGTTATAGTGTTAGGTATCTTGATACAACTTATATGTAAGTTGCTGTGATGGTTTGCATATTTTCCATTAACTACTCTGAAAAAATTAAATTTGCATTTCATAAAGAAATTGTTAGTGTAAAGTATGGTTCAGAGTAAGAAAGAAAACACTTATTTTCCTGTAGACTAAGAAAAATTATACAACAAATTTCGATATAAGTAAGAAAAAAATTAGCATAAACAATCATAGCTAAATTCTAGTGTTGCGTTTTTCTGTTTCATCTTTTGTTTCAAAGCAGGGTAACCTGCTTTGATTTACTTGCTAAAAGCAATGTTATTTCTCAGTAATAAATAATGTTTTCTATTCTCTTCATTATCATTATTGATTAGAAATCTGCAGTTTGTCAAATAAGTACATTTTCCAATCATCCCTGATAAACAGCCCTTGACTTTAACAGTATTGCTGGTATAAGGACTCAGAGTGGCCAGAAATTATTCCTGCCTTAATTTAGCAAATGCAATTTGGTAGTTCTGCTTTCGAAATTGCTAAACTAATTATTGCTCTTCTTGTCTGTATTTTTTGTTTCCTTTATCAGCCGATACCACTCCTGAAACAGAAGATGAATCATTCCATCACAATGTCGCAAGAACAGATTGCCAGTCTTTTAGCTAATGCTTTCTTCTGCACATTTCCACGACGAAATGCTAAGATGAAATCGGAGTATTCTAGTTACCCAGATATTAACTTCAATCGGTATGGCTTTAAAGAACACCTCTTTCACAAATACAAAAGGGTGCAAGGAACTAATAACATTTTTTGAGTGATTTGCCATGAACCAAACATTTTATGTACAATTATCTATGAGTTAAATGATGTTTTTACCCTTTTAACAAGCAAGATAAGTAGAGTTTATAGTGCTTAAAGCGTTTGATTTTAGTCTAGGAGCCAGTTCATCTCAGAATGGAGGTTTCACCTCAGGCCTGTCCTGTTTTTTTTGTTTTTTGTCTTAAAGAGAGGTTTTTGCTATAGGGCACGTGCGCTCACCAGAAAGACAGAGAGACAGAAAGCAAGAAATCACCGCCTGGGGAAATGGCCAAGCCACAACCCCTTCTCCTCCATTCTCCTCTTGGGATCTTGGGCACGCATCTACATGTGCCCAGCATGAGTTTAAGCCACTGGGTCGGGGACTCTAGCCATGGTCGACTACATGGGAGTCCAGCAACATAGCCATTATGCTAACTGCTGGTCCCTCAGGTCTGTCCTGTTTTAATGCCACGTTCTTTTTACCCATTTGTATTGTCTTCCTGTGTATTTTGGATTCTTCATACCGCTTCAGTTTGATTTTTCACAGGATCATTGTTTATATTAGATTTCTTACATGCTTAGATAATGGGAAGCGAGAATAAAAGTCCTCCATTCTGTAAGGTGTTACAAAGTGGGAGTATAAAGCCATGAAGCCACTTTTTGAGACTTGAAAAATGAACCTGGTAAGATGAGAAGTGAAGGGTGACTTTGACTCTGTAGACGTGATCCGTTTGTCAGCGTAATGTTTTAAAAGGAAGACAAAGGAATATTCAAATCACTTAGCTAAGTTAATACATCAAGAAAGTATTAATAAAGTTTTAGATTCCAGCTGTTTTCCCAAATGGGAACTCTTATTTGTCCTTCACATAAAGAAAATCTTTGTAAGGCTTCTTCTTGGAAAATGAATATTATTTTATTCCTCTCACTCCTCAATCCCTTGTCCCCCACCTCTACTCCTTTCTTTACTTGAGAATTACCTTTATGGGATCTTTGAATAGTATGTGAGTTATCTTCCCTGATGTAAGGGACAGACCTTCAGAAGCTGTTACAGTATGTGCTTCTCTCTCAGTGACTGTGTATCATACTCTCCCTCGTTGCCTCTCCTCGCCCATCTCAGGGTGGCTCAGTACAGGTTGTGTGCAGAGGAGGAGGAGTCATGGAGCAAACAGAAGAAACACCGTTTCCCCTACTATTCTTGTCTTCAAAGCAGAATTGTGCACCAACACCACTTATTTATTATTTTTTTTTGTAGAAGTTTTTGCTAAAGGATATATGCATTTGCCAAAAAGACAGGGAGAGACAGAAAGCGAGAAATCACATCCCCCCCCCCCCCCCGGGGGGGGGGGAGTGGCCACGCCACAATCCCTTCTCCTCCATTCTCCTCTCGGGATCTTGGGCACGCAGGCACACACACCCGGTGTGAGTTTAAGCCCCCCAGGTCCGGGACTTGAACTGTGGTTGACTATATGGGAGTCCAGCGACATAGCCATTACACCAACTGCTGGTCTCAACACCATTTATTTTAATTTGATATCTTAATGTGGTTTCTCTTAATTTTTTTTTTTTTTTTTGAGAGGTTTTAGCTATAGGACGCGTGCGCTCGCCAGAAAGACAGAGAGAGAGAGAGAGAAAGTGAGAAATCACCCCCTGGGGGATGGCCACGCCTCAATCCCTTCTCCTCCATTCTCCTCTCAGGATCTTGAGCACGCATGCACCACGCCCGACGTGAGTTTAAGCCACCGGGTCCGGGACTCTAGCCGTGGTCGGCTACATGGGAATCCAGCGACATAGCCATTACGCTAACTACTGGTCCCTTAATTTTTTTTTTTAACCAAGTTTAGACCTATAGAAAAGTTGCAAAAATAGTACTAGACTTCCTATGTACAACTTACCTGGCTTCACCTTATGTTAAGTTCTTATATAACCACAGTAAAATTATAAAACCAGGAAGTTAACTCTATTAACTGAGATACAGACCTTGTCTGCGTACTGCCGGTTTTTCTACTATCTTTGTTCTAGGATCCTACCCAGCTTTACACATTAAATGTAATTATTTACTTGGTCTTCTTCAAGCTACTTAGTTTGGAAACAATCTTTTTTTTATGATTTTGACAGTTTTGAAGACTAGTTATCAGTTATCATATGAATGTTCTCAATCTGGGCTTGGCTGATTTTTCTTTTTACAGTTGAATGAGGTAATGCATTTTTGGCAGAAGCACCACAGTAATGATCTTGTGTCCTTCTCAGTGTGTCACATCAGTGTGTTCATGATACATCTCAATACTGTTGGTCATTTGGCTCAGATGGTGTCTGACTTTTTTCAAGTGAAGAGATTAGTGGCAGAGTGCTAAGACAGTAACTAAAACCCTTTTTCTCAGTCTGTTTTTTCCTTTTCAAACTATTTCTTATTCTTAGGAATTAAGAGGTGTTTCCTTTTTAAGTCACATAAAATTAATCATAATTTTTATCTTTGATTTCTCTAATATTTGGGGTAGGGTTGATAAGAAAGAGTATCTGTGATTGCACTTATGTAAAGAAGTGGTATGTTAAGTAGTTTTTTGCTTATTAGACAAAATATTAAAGAATTTTCTTCAGAAATACACTCACTAGTAGTTATGGGTTATTAATCTGTTGCAGTTTTTTTTTTGTTGTTCTTTTTTTTGTTTGTTTGTTTGTTGATTTCTTCCATGAGAGAGAGACAGAAAAACAGGCATTCCCAACAGGGTCTTCCCCTTGCAATCCGCACCAGGCCCTTGCAGTCCCAGGTCATGGGAACACCTCTTCTTAGCTATGTTAGCCAAGACCACAGGTGTATAACCTCCTGCCTGGCCCACCTCTGTTGGTCCAGCATCTGAACCCAAGCCTCCCATTGGCCCCAGCCTCACACAGTCCTACCACGGGTGCTACTGCACCTGGACCAGCAAGTATAGGTTTTGACAAGAAGTGAAATACTGTGTATAGAATGTGATCTCAATTATGTTAAAATGTTTGTATCCATGCATATAGGTATATGAGCATAGAAAATTGACATAAAGATGAATCAAAATAAAATTACCATTGAATGGTAAGATAAGCATATCACATTTAACACTTACCTCATCCTTTCTGTTTTGCAAATCGTTTATAATGAGCATGTATTATTAGGTTGTTGGAAAAATTATGATGTATTTTTCTCTTTTTCTATGCAAAAAAATGCATCATGACTTTCCAGACAACCCAGTACTTTCTATTTAGAAGAACAAATAGTTACTTAATTGGAGATACATACAAGTCAGTCATCAGAAATCGAGCAGAATATAATTAAAAGAGGGGATGGTTTATGTGATGTTATCTTTGAGGGTGAACTCTCTTAGATTTGGGGGGCCTGTACAAAAACTAGTGTGAGTAGCTGTCTGTTCCTAATCACACCTCCATAGACACATTTTCACTGCCTCTATTTCCTCTTAAGGTTTCTATTCCATATGTGTATTAAATAAAATCTAGAGTCTGCTGATGGCAGGAGCCTGCAGTGCTCATAGCTTTCTTTTCTCCACAGTGAAGGCACACGGGGCGGGGGGGGGGGGGGGGTGGGGGGGTGGGCGTAGATGATGGGCAGAGGTCAGGAAGTTTTTGGAAGACTTGGCTTTGGTAAATGCCAGTTTCCCATCACCAATTACTAGGATTTATGTTAATTTAATATATGTTTAATTTTAAAATATCTTTACTTTTTAGCTAAATATCTGACATTAGAACATCTTAGCAATGGCATGCTTATCTTTTTCATTGTGCATGGTCATTTATCCTGAATACTGAGTCTCTAAGTGCCAGCATACTAGGCTTGATGGGGAATAAGAGTAGGTCATCTATCTTTCTTCCTTCCTTCCTTCCTTCCTTTCTTTCTTTCTTTCTTTCTTTCTTTCTTTCTTTCTTTCTTTTTTTCTTTCTTTCTTTCTTTCTTTCTTTCTTTCTTTCTTGAGAATTTTGCTATAGGGCATGTGTGCTCGCCAGAGGGACAGAAAGTGAGAAATCACCCCTCAGAAGGCTAGCCATGCCACAGTCCCTTCTCCTTCATTCTCCTTTTGCAATTTTGGGCACGCATCCACATGAGCCTGGAGTGAGTAGTAAGCCACTGGGTCTGGGACTCAAACCATGGTCTACTATGTGGGAGTCCAGCAACATAACCATTATGCTATCTGCTGGTCCCAGCCATTTTTCTTAATGAAAGGACTGTGGGTTAGAACAGTGCAAATTCTTTATGTAAATAAATGGTTTTTTTTTCTTTTTTTAATGTATTATGTAATGCCTTATTTTATAGCCCACAACCCTTGCTTACTTAGCATTATCTGAAATTATTTTATGTGACAATATCTCTTAACAGCAGCTGATATTTATTTAGCACTTATCATTTGTTAATCACTGCTAAATTATTGTTTTTATCTTTTTTTAATTTCCAAGGAGAATATTCACTGGGAAATAAAGCAAAAGAGAGCGAGTGAGAGAGAGAGAAAGCACTCCCCAGTGAGGCATGGGCACACCAGAATCCTTTTTCCTCCATTTCTCGGTCTCATCAGGATCTGGGACTTGCATGCACAGGGGGCCCAGATTTAGACGATGGTTGGTCATATGGGACCTCTCTTCCAGTGTACAGAGGGGTCGTTATTGCCCAGTTGATGTGCATATTCCCTTGCACATGTCTGACCCTAAATTATTTTTTACTTGATCCTCTTATCACCTTATGAATTAACGTGTGGTGTCATTCTCGTTTCCAGGTAAGGAGATGGAGGTTTAGAGAGGATAGTTTGTTCTCCAAGTTAACACAGTTATAACATGGGAGAACTGAAACTCAAACTTAAGATATAGTCTGCTTCTATACTTCTTACCTCACAGCTAGTAAGAAATTAGAACTATTCTTAGAAATAATTATTATAAATGAAATAATTAATTTTAAATTAACCAAAGCCATTTCTACTAGGGCCAGAGTAACCCTGAGCACTTTAACTTGTAGTAAATAGCTTTTTCACTACGTAAAAGTTTACAAAAACATGATGAAGATTTGAAGCCAATCTTCCTGGCTGGTGGATATTCTTTTGAATATCAAAACATCAAGAATGAATTAAGGCAGATAAGCCTGTGGTACTGTCCGCAGCTGTTTTCGGGAACCTTCAGCAGGCAGGGTGTCTGCACTGCTCTCACTGCGAGGTGGTGTGTGCATCCCTGAAGGGGACTGACAGCAGCCATGCGTGGACGGCCCTCAGTGCAGCCTGTCTGCCGCTCTCCTTGATTCCCTCTGTGGAATTTTCTAGGGAGCGGAGAATATGAATAAGGTCCAGGAAGAGTAAATGGCTTGTCAGGAGAACTAGGGCTTGAACAGTCTTCTGTTCAAACTCAGCGTGCTTTCATTGTGTCTCACTGCCTCTCAGGGCAAAATGCTCTGAGAACTGTACAGAAATGGAAAACAACCGAAGGTTCCCCCTTTCATGTGGCTTCCGAGAGGCCAAGATCAATCAGACGAGCCATTTGGTAAGCTGATTACGCAGCATTTTGTTGTCCTGTTTTCTTTTTTGGACAGTTTCTATTTATGATTATAGTTTCAGGCGGTTGAGAGGGCAGTGTGTGTGTATTTAATCTTGAAAGAGATATGGCTAGCTAGCTGATTGAATAAAAAAATGGTGAGAGTATGTGGTGGGAGGCTGACGTCAATAAATTGAATAAGTCTTCCTTTTTTATTTATTATTGTGTTCTTCCAGCCCTGCTTAGTTATGTTAAATACCCCTGACCTTTTCCCCTGCTTGCCTTTCAGGGCCTAAACATTCATATAAAGACTTCCAATGTGATTAGCATTGATGCCTCTGAGATTACATGGAAACTAGATGGTCAGAGATAAATTGTGGGTCTCTGCAGTGGTCAGCCCAGGAGGCTTTTACATCTGCCTCTTCCCTGGATTGAAAATGCTGCTGGGGCCATATGGCAGAGTGCCTCGTGGGAGCGCCAGGAACGACTTCTGGCTGGGTTCCGCATCATCACTTGCTGCTTTTTAAAAGTGAAGGCTATAGTGCTTTCGGCTTGATTTACTATATACTAATGGGATTAATCTTTAACTTGAAATGGCGTGGGGGTGTGTGTGTATCTAGAATCCAGTTCCTGTAATGTTAGCAATATTACACTGAGGGAGAGATTTTTATTAAAATATGTTTCTAAGTATAGATTTAAAAAACAAACAAACAAACAAACAAAAAAAACCACCAGCTAATGAGTATCTGGCCCTTGGTTGACTTCTTCTCTTAAAAATACAAACAATTTTATTTAGAATAAAGTGATGTTGCCTGACTGGCTTTTTTTTATTTTACTTTCTTTAATAATCTGTAATATTCATACAATTAAATGCCAAAATGTCTTCCCTACGTACAGAGGGGTCGTTATGGCCCAGTTGATGTGCGTATTTCCATCCACATGACTGACTCAAAATATTAATTTATGTGTACATACCCAGGACTTGAAAAACATAAATTAAAAAAAAAGCCATTGGGTAGTTTAAAAATGGGATGATGCTTGATTATTTTGAGAAGGTCTCACTCTCTGAGTCTCTGTCTCCGTCCATGTGTTAATACCCTCCCTGCCCCAACCCCATTCCTGTCAGACTCTTTTTCCTCTCTCTATCTTTCCCTTTCTTTCCAGCTGACCCCTTCATGCTTCCTTTCTGGGACTCCATCCTCTCTCCCTTTGTTTTGTCCCTTCCCACCAAAAGCTGTCCCTCAGGTTGTACGTCCCTCTCATGACGCCTTTCCTCGGTGCTGTGTGTTGTCTCCACGTACTTCCATTCCAGGGGAGCGCGTTTTATCTGAGTGTCTACACGTAGGACTTTACATTTTACAACAGCCGAGTCTGAGGATTGTCACAGGGGTTTTACACCTGCTTCATTTCCCCATCTCCATTGACTTTATTGCCCACCCCCTCCCCTTGCCCCCTGCCACTTCTCTGCTCCGTCAGGAGGATGGGAAAGCCTGTTTGGTTACACAGAGATTTGAGAATTGCCTTTGAACAAGGAATAAACAGAACGCACTGAGATTCTTCTCGATTCGTACCTTTAAGCTTGGGCCTGCAAGATAAACACTGGTGCTCATTTGCAGTAGGTGATAATAACAGCTGTATAATTTTTCAGGAAGTCCGTATCGCTGGGGTAATAAATCTGCAGTCCCAAGAGACTCCTGAGGTTAATAATTTGTCATCATGGTTATGAAATATGTGAACTTTTATGTGATTTTACAAATAGCTGACCACATGTAGAAGCTTGGGATACTACTTCTTTTTATGTTTTGGAGAATTACTTCTTAAAGGCAATAGCCATTTTCTCCTCAGTCTGCAATAGTTCTATTGAAGAGGAACTTTTTCCCCTTCATTATTTTGCAACCTAATATATAGATATCAGTTCATCTGTAGAACAAGGTGGTGGCTGCTTTTATATTCATACTGCTTCTCTCTACTGAGTAGTAATGAAGCCTAAGGTGTTCATTTGGTAAATGATATTTATTGATATAGGATGTTTAATTAAACTTCCAAGTGGTCTCATCACTTCTGCTATCATTTTGACTTAAGCAGATTCTGTTCTGGGTAGCGGATGGTAGAAGCCAGGCTGAAGTCTGCACTCTCAGAGAGCCTTTCTTTCATTTGGCAGCTGAGTTTTAAAAGCATACTAAATATTTCAAAAGATAAGTTCTTTTAAGCTAGTAATTTATCGCTCAGGCATACTTGAACTATTTTTAAAGATGGAATAGATTTTAAGTTAGGCCAAAATACTGCCTGAGGCCCAGCCTCGATGCTGAAGACCATGATGGAAGCAGTGGTATACTGAATTGCAGTGCAGGAAGCCACACGGTTACCTATGGGTTTGGACTCCTGGCCATGTCGACCTGAAGCACAATGGGCACGTGTGCCCAAGAATCCGGCAGGCTGAAGGGAAGGGGACAGCAATGCAGCCAGGCTCTCCCAGTGCCTGTCTTTTCCTTTCTCTCTTCCTCCCTCCCTTTCTCCTGCTCTCCTTCGCATGCATGTGTTCCTTGTTTTATAGGTTTTTGCCAGAGGATGCATCTGCTTGCTGGAGGAGACAGAGAGTGTGAGAGGGAAAGTGAGAAATCACCCCCTGGAGGCATGGCCATGCTGTAATTCCTTCTCCTTCATTCTCCTCCCAGGATTTTAGGCATGGGTCTGGTGTGATTTTCAAGCCACCTGGTTCAATGACCCACAGGCAGCCATGTGGGAGTCCAGTGCCTTAACCCCCACTCCACCTTCTGGCCCCTAAGATAAATAAAATTTAAAATGCTATATAACACTAGTGTTCTTTTTAGGGAATAAATATTCATGTAAGTCTTTTTTATTTTTTTTGAGAGTTTTTTACTATAGGGTGCATGTGCTCGCCAGAAAGACAGAGAGAGACAGAGAGATAGAAAGCGGGAAATCACCCCCCAGGGGGTATGGCCTTGCCGCAATCCCTTCTCTTCCATTCTCCTCTTGGGATCTTGGGCACGCATGCACATGCGCCTGGCCTGAGTTTAAGCCACTGGGGTCCAGGACTCAAACCACGGTCGGCTACATGGGAGTTCAGCAACAGAGCCATTATGCTAAATGCTGTTCCCGTGAGTCATTTTTTCAATGAGTTTATCCTGAATATAGATTTCAGGTCATCAAAAACTAGGTCCATTGAAATCTGCATTTCCTGCCGTTCTTCTAATGCATTTCAGTCACTCAATAGGGTTTTGTTTTTGTTTTTGTTTTTATACAGAATTAACTTTTCTCTCTCTGCATAGTTACATAAACTTGTTTTTCTAATCATGAAAAATGTTACCCATTTCAGCACTTATTAAAGTGGACTATTACTTGAAGGGTTTCTGGTTTTAAAGTCAGAGTACATGACTAGAGGCAGATGAATAATACCTCATCATTATAGCCACCAAATCTCTCTATAATTTGTAAATGCCTTTAGAAAGCTAGGTCGTAGGCCCAAAAGCTTGCTTTGTGTTAGAAATCTTTTAGTGAACTACTTACTCTGGTCAAATGATTCCAAAGCCCTGCTTTTCTTTCCTCAGGACAAATTGAATTATACGTTACCAATAACAATGCAATGTCATTTCAAAGAAAACCAAATTAAGTAGTGCAAGTCTAGGTTGCTAAAAACTAAATGACATAGGCTAGACATTATTTTGGTTGCCATGCAAGATGTCTGAGCTCAGACTCCCATAATGAAATACTGCAGATGGGTTAGAGCTTGAATGGGGGAGGTTTATTTTACACAGTCCAGAGCCTAGAAGTCCCAGATTAAGGTGTTGGCCCACTTGGTTCCCGATAAGACTCTGCTTGGTGCGTAGATGGCTTTGTGTGTGTTCATGTGGCAGAGCGAGAGTTCTGTCATCTCTTCTTCTGGTTAGGGACACCAATCTTGTGTGTCCTTACCTAACATTTATGACCTCACTTAACCTTACCACCTTCTCTCTGAGTCTTCTCCAAATACAGCCACATTTGGGGATTAGGACTTCAACGTACACATTTGGGAGGGCAGAAATATTCAGTCCATTACGAGGTCTATTTAATTACTAAGGACTACTTAGTCCCCAATAACTTGTCACACTTGCCTGTCCCCCCAGATCCTGCACTGATTCTCCTCTCCTGTCACACTGAGATGTAGATTTTGTTCAAGATACCATTTATGTTCAGTTGTTTAACTGTCTAGGAATTTTCTGAATTTTAAATGGCATTTGCCATTGGAAAATAGCACTGTGTATTAACTGACTGGCCCTAATTGACTTCGAGACCAGATGGTGCCTTCTCCCTGGAGGAAGGTGAATTAGAAGTGTGGTAGAGAGTGCCATCTGACTTGAACGGTTTGGAAGAAGTCTGGTTCTAGTTGGTTTTAGTCCTCTTTCTCTAGGTGCTTTTTGAATCCAAACCAGTTTTCCTATTCTCTACCCCTAGAATTGTCTTCTGGAAGAATTCTTTTTACTAATTGGTAGGAATGTAGACTTAGTATTTTATGAATCATTAAGGCATTTTGAATCATCCTCTACCCTCTTTTATTTATTTATTTTTCAGGTTGTTTGAGGGACGTTCATCAAGGAAACCAGAGAAGCTTAAGACACTCTTTTGCTACTTCAGAAGAGTCACAGAGAGAAGTAAATACCTTTCATTCTTCCTGTAATTTTTCATGCTGATGGAAGCCGTTCATGTCAAGTGGCATGTGAGAAACATTGAGTGTTTAAAGTACACCTTCCACCAGCCATGGCATATGGTGAACTGCTGGATCCCATGTGGTCAACTGTGTGATTCGAGTCCTGACCCAGCACCCTGAGAAGCATATTGGACGTGTGTGCATACATGCCCAAAATCCAAAAGGAGGAGAGATGGAGAAGGGTTTATGGCATGGCCATCCCCATGGGGAGCTGCTTCCTTGCTTTCCTTCTCTCTCTCTCTAGCAATCAGATATGTTCTCTGGCCAAAAAAAAAAAAAAGGTATACCTTCCTGTTCAAACCACATTGAAACAGCAATAATTTAGTATTCTAGTCTAGATTCTGTGTGTATTTTGTGTATATCTATACTTATGTGCTATGAGTGTGTATGTTTATTTTATATACTCTGGAATCAGTCCCAAAAATACTCTGATATCTGTAATATTCATCAAAGGATTTTCATGAATAAAAACATTAAATTAATACTTTTAAAAGAAGATATATTGACCAGAGCATACATTTTGGATGTTCTTTATTTAAAGTATTAACTTATTTTTGCATCTTTTTTTTTTTTTTTTTTTTTTTTGCATAGGCCAATGAATGTATGATTTTCCTTCCCATTCCTATCTTTCGTGCCCACTCAACCCCTTTGTTATTTCTTAGAGAATGGTGTTGTATTCAGTGTCTATGTGCCCATCGTCCTCTGCTGGGCCTTAACTATTTTGCTTCCCTAAAACCTAGTGGTAGCCCCTGACGCAGTATTAGCAAACACAGAGCAAATGCACGTAGTGACCAGCTGATAATAGGTCGGTATTGCCACCACACCAGTCTCAAGAGTAAATGACCATGGTCAAGTTTCTTAACACTCATAAGCTTTAGTTATTTTGTCTGTGAAATAAAATATGATAATTACCTCATGGTGCAGTTGAAGATATAAAACATAAAAATACATTTTTAAAGTATTTATTTCTTACTATTTTAAAATTTGATCAGAGAGAGAGAGAGAAAGTGAGAAAGCAAGCTACCAGGTTCGGGATTTAAACTGCAGTTGGCCATGTAGGAGTTCAGCACCTTTAACGCCATGCCAACATATATACATGTTTATAAGTGTTAGTTTAGTTGTGATCAGTGGGTAGCTGTTTCCTTCAGGTTGATTATAAAGGAAACCAAAATACCTCAAAAGTTTCCTGGTGATGACTAGATCAGGAGTGAAATGAGTTCCTTTCTGTTCTGGTTGTCCAGCTTGTGGGATTGTCTTAAAACATGTCTTTCTTTGAATCATTTTAGTGTTATTTTTTTTCCTCATATCCTTCTTTTTAACCTTCTTGTATAACAGTGTACTCTGGCATTTCTTCCTCTTGAACGTATTGCTATTGGAAACTGTTCAACTATTTAGAAAGAAATCAGTTGTTAAGATTTTGGTATTTAGGGGGAGAGTGTATTGTTTCTTTGATAGAGGATTATTTAGGGGGAGAGTGTATTGTTTCTTTGATAGAGGATTATTTAGGGGGAGAGTGTATTGTTTCTTTGATAGAGGATTATTTCTTTCTTTTTTTTTTTTTTTTGGAGAGGTTTTTTGCTATAGGGCGCGTGCGCTCACCAGAGAGAGACAGAGAGACAGAAAGCGAGAAATCACCCCCCCCGGGGGGATGGTCACACCGCAATCCCTTCTCCTCCATTCTCCTCTCGGGATCTTGGGCATGCACGCACATGCGCCTGGCGTGAGTTTTAAGCCACCGGGTCCGGGACGCGAACTGCGGTCGACTACGTGGGAGTCCAGCGACATAGTCATTACACTAACTGCTGGTTCCTGAGGATTATTTCTCTCTTACCTAATTGAATTTCAGTTTTGTGCCCTGTACTGAATGAATTACTAAGGCAAATGCAGTGAGCTTATGAGCAAATTTTAGAAAGATGGCTACCTTTTTTGACTCTTCTAAATCTGCATAGGATTATAATAACTAATTCAGAGTTTACTTTTCTGTCTTAAGGATCAAATCATCTATGTCTTCTATGAAAGTTAAGTTGCCCTTCTAAGTTTTAGGATTTCAGACTTTGAAGAAAAAGCTTAAAGTTTTTTGTTTTTTGTTTTCAAAATCTAGGAATATATAAACCATCAAAAGTATTGGAAATTAGATTAAAGAAATAAAATGTAGTTAGACCTTTTATTTTCTGGCTTTTTCACTGTACGTGGTGATTTGGTTCTTTGTCAAAATATAGTGAAACATTGTTCGAGGTTTTTAGGATATGAAGGTGATGGCTTAAGGAGAAAATGCCAAGGCAAATAAAAGATTTCCAATTTAATGATTAGTTATACAAGCATTTTGAAGTCTACCGAATAGAGATTTCAGAAACTTACTTAAAACACCATACTTTTTAAAATTTAAGACATCATGAATAATAGGATACTGTTACATTATCTCTTGAGAAGGAAAAGACACTTCTCTTTTTTTGTCAGTGTGTTTATGAATTTCTGTTTCTTAGTTTATGTGAAAGATATTTAATTTTCTTACTTTTCTGGCCATGTTCCTGATGACAAGGTAGATACTAGTTTCTTGTAATAGAATTGCTTCTTTAGTGTTTCAATTGTTTGCTTGCTCTTTTACTGTAAGTTTTAAACATACTATCCACTTGTCTTACATATACATATATAAAGATTTTGTTTTTTAATTTATTTTATACATTCAATCACTGTACATCACAATAGCTTATAACATGAATTTTCCCAGCATAAATACACTTCATACCAGTCCAGTTAAAGATATATAAAGTATATTTTAAGACCCATGTTAACAAAAAAAAATTCTGTTTTCTATTTAAAAATATATCTATTCTGTATGACTTTTGAGTTGTTACTGCTTGTGACTGAAAGCAAAGAGTCATGGACTGTGGGTAGGAGAGAAGTCATTGCCATCCTTTCATTGGGCTCTACACTGTCATCACTAATAGTTCCTGACATATCTCTCTCTGCTTAAGAGCTTTTTCCTCCTTTTTTTTTTAACAGAAGAAAACAGAAATGGCATAGCCTTTTTAGTTCTTTGATTTGAGTCAGACAAATTACTTCTGGTTAGCTGATTTATTTGTTGCTTTTGCGAGTAGCTTAAAAAAAAAGAAAAAACTAACCAAAAAAGGATCTTATACTCTAAAATTACCAACTGCAATAGTAGTATTTCATTTTGATCCTCTCAAATCTACCTCTCCTTGAAAAAAAATGATGTCATCTTTCTTCTCTAAACTCTTATAACACAGTAATTCCTCATCCGTCTAAGCTGCCTACTTATAATTGAGCAGTCGCATGTCCTCTGAGCTGGGATTTAGCTGTGCTGACTCCAGAGGACATGGCCACAATTTCCTTTTTTAATCTCAGACATTTTACTGTACCATAAAGCACATAAATCTCTTACCTATTCACTGGACTTTGGATATAGATTTAAAGCTTTGCTTTGAAAAGGAAGCAACAAAGTGGAATTCAGTTTTTTTCTTTATTGTATAAGCTATGCCAATTATGCATCTTTTAAAATGCTTTTCTAAGAAAGTATATTCATGGACCATAGATGGCATAGCAGTTGTGTCAGTGGACACATGGTTGACCACAGCTTGAGTCCTGGACCCAGTGGCTTCAAAATCATGCCAGGTGCGTGTGCATTTGCGTGCCTGCCCAAGATCTGGGAGGAGAAGGGATTGTGATGTTGCCACCCCCTATGGGGGATGGTTTCTCACTTTCCCTCTCACTGTTTCTGTCTCTCTCTCTCCGGCCAGCTCCACACACTCTGAGGCAACTACCTCTCCCCCCCAAAAAAAAGTGTATTTGGTTTTAAATAGTTCAAAAAAGTACCAGCATTCAAATCTTGCCATTGTGCTATTTGTGAAGTTTTGTTTACTGGGCATATATTATTTCATTGGAGGTCTTAACATAGGATAACATTATTTTAAATCAATATTGTTGTGTTCTAATACTAAGCTTGGTATTTCCTGATTAGTTTTTTAGCCAATGTTAGACCCATTCTTTTACAGAAAATATATATAACATCTTTTCAAAATTGAGGCTTACGTTGAGCGTGTTTTCTATTATTGCTTTTGTAGAACCTACTGGGTTGGTGACATTTACAAGGCAGAGTCTTGAAGATTTTCCAGATTGGGAAAGGTAATAATCATAAAAGTAATCTGAGCTCCTTAGGATTCGAAGAACTGTTTTATCGTGAGAGGACTCTCTTTTACAGCCCCTAGAAAGATGTTTCCTGACATTTAATTATCCTCACAATTTCTATCAAAGCTGCAACCCTTTGACTCTACCATTTTGCTTTGGTTTGTCTTCTGAAACAAAGTCCTGTTTAGAATTAAGGAGTTTGTCTATGAAGACATTAAATTAAATGGAACACTAATGCCTAACTGTTCCTCCTTAACCCCTTTTTTGGTTAGTTTTTATATATTTCAACTTTTCTTTCTAGAGGATAAGACTAGGAAAAGTTTTTTTTATATTAAGCTAAAATGTAAACAGTACTTGTTCAAAATATGTTTGAGTGACAAGAATTGTAAAGTTTGGATATCCACATGTCTTATTGTCAGATTTTGCTGAAAATACTGAGGGCGATAACAACCTGAGTTCTTTCAGCTTTGTAAGATCGCAGTGCCCTGAAGTGGGTGACACATTTCCTGGTCTCGTGCGCTTTTCCCATGAACTCAAAGTGTGGAGGAACTGTCTCCGTTTGAGGTCTTGCTCAAACCTGCTCATATTAAATGCATATTTGGGGTGCACGTTCATGTTAACCATGCTGTTGTTTTCACTTTCTAGTAATTGTTACCGTAGTTTGCAATAGTTTTGTTTGGAATTAGTGATGAAGGGGAATCACTCTCTTAAGGGAATTTAACTGGAAGAAGCATGTCTGTTTAGGGGGCTTTCCTGTGGTGTTTTCATCCAGTAGAAACGTTTGTTTGTGAGGTGAAAGGAAAATTAACTTACTTCACAAGGCTGAGTGCACGGTGGAGATGGTTATTCATGGAATTGGATGGAAAGTCTTGACATGTTAGAGATGAAAAGGACTCAGGAAGCCATCGGCCTAGCTGCCTCCTAAAACTGCCAGCCAGCCCGTGATAGCATCAGATGGAGGGAAACTGCTCCGCCCTTGAGACCGCAAGTCACTTTTCACCTCAGTCTCTTCCATTTGGGGCTGCTCTCATGCTTTCATTCTTTAAAAATGTCTTTCTCTAATAACCCTCTCCCCATTCCTGGTTCTTCCTCCTAGAACTACAAAAAAATTAATTTCTGGTTTTCTTTAACATTCCACTCTCCTTCCTATTTTTAAAATGCTTTCTGGACCTACTCCCACCTCTGTGCACACAAGTTCATACTAAACTTACTCCTTCACGGGTCCTAAACCTGCTGTGGACACACCCCCGTTCATTGTCTCTCATGAAATCCGGCACCGAAAACTAAGAGCTGTACTCTGCTGTGTCAGCTAGCCAGACCAGAGTACAAAAGGTTGTTCTGCACTCTCCTGCCGGTCTCTGAGAGGATGACAGGTGTCTTGCCCGTGTCACTTTGGTGTCGATTTTGTAGATCATTTCTGGGCATATTTTTCATTCAGCCCAGGATCTCTACTCCGCGTCTGACGTTCATGTAGCGGGAATGTGAAGGGACACCAGGAGCAAGAGAGGAGAGACCTTGCGGAGACGGGCAGGGCTCCGTGGCAGTGAGACCCAGTAACTTTGCCCCAAGTGCTGGGATTGTCCCTGTAGCCTTGATAGCCATAATTTAGCTCGGTACCTTTTCTAACATTTTTTATTTTTCATTGATCTTTTTGTGTTTTAGCCACATCATAAGTGAGTTGGGAAATGTAATTAAAATCAGTCTCCAAGACTCCACAGAACCAGAAACATGCATTCACTTAAAGAGGGAAGGTGAAGAAGAGTTGAGAATTGTTGGTATTCCCAAGAGTAAGGGCTGAGCGGGTGCCAGGAAGTTAGAGGCCTTTCTGATGTTTTAGACTTAACCCTCTGGTTATCACCTTGGCCAGGCCTGATTAATCACAGAGAGCCAAAGTAGTCTATGTTTTAATTCCTGGGGTACGGGTGTAGAGGGTTTACTGGGTCTGAAAGGGAGACCCATCTAAGAGTCAGAAGGTACTTTACATTTTTTTTTTAATAAAAATGTTTCTAGTATTTTTATAATTTTACTGAAAAATGTACTATAATGTTGCCACCTTTAATCATGGAGAATGACAACAGATGGAATTTTCGTTTTGAAGTCCTAACAGCCTAGAGACTTCTGGATCATGTTTATCATTTCAGTAATATTTCCATACATGGCCTCCCTCTGAATAACATGGCTAGAAAAGTAGGGCCCACCAAAAAAAAAATTTTTTTTTAAACAAGAAATAGGGAAAATAATTTTTCTGAAAGTGGAGCATACTAATTAAGTTTGGATCATTGAGTTAGGCTACCTGGGTTTGGGTCTTTGCTGCTTTATTTACTAGCCTTGAGCAGGTTACTTAAGTATTTCTGTGCTTTGTCTTCCCATCTATAAAAGGAGTTAGTAATAGAGTTGTTCTGAGGATTAAGGGAGTTAATACAAACAAAGCTCTTAAGGCAGAACTTGTCCTGAATTACCTTCTGAGTTTCAGGTTATCAATCTTTCAGGATAGAGATTTGCCAGAAATGTCTTAGGGATCACTGAAACCAGAAAGGACACCGATCTCCGTAAATAAATAGTGCTTCTCCAGATAACCTCCTAAATTATTTCTTAAAAATATAATCCCTCCTGTCTTAGTTTGTTGTTGTGTTGCTAATAGAAATACCTGAGGCAATGATTTATAAAGACTGGTTTCTTCAGCTTATGGTCTGGAGGGCCAGGGACCAAATTCTGATGAGGCCACAACATGGTAGATGGCACGATCTGGAGCAGAACAACTCTCCGTAAGTTTGTGCTTGTTCTGGCCTCATTCCCTCTGCTTACAAACCCACCAGAATTCAGTCACAGGGGCCGTGCCCTGGTCACCAGTCACACCCAAAACTGCCAACCCTGGGACACCATGAAGAAATTAAGTTTTCACTTAACAGCTTTGTAATGCAACCAAGTCCCAGCACATGAATTTTGAGGGGACATTCTAAACTATAGCACTCCCCTAAAAAAAATTATTGCCGTCCTTATATGTTAGGGGTTTGGGCCTCATCTGTTGCATTCTGTTATAATGTACATATATTTTATACATGTGTGTGCATATGTATATGTAATTTATACAGTTTTATAATTTATATTATTTATAATTTAATTTTTTTAGTACATGTTTTGGGGAGAAATCTAGGAAGGAAAAAAGTCATTATTAAATGCTATCAATGCAATGAAATTGTTTTTAATATCATGCAAGCCAAATAAATACTGTGACTGTGGTTTAAGAGAGGGAAATGGGGACCAGCAGATGGCACTATGGTTACATTTCTGAATTCCCCTGTAGTCTGCTGTGGTTCGAGTCCTGGACCTAACAGCTTAAAACATGCTGGGCACATGCATGTGTGCCCAAGAACCCAAGAGGAGAATTAAGGAGAAGGGATTGCAGCATGGCCATTCCCCCCGGGGGAGGGGGGAGGGGGGGTGATTTCTTGCTCTCTGTCTCCCTGTCTCTCTTTATCTCTCCAGTGAGCTCATGCTCCCTATAGCAAAAATCTCTTAAAAAAAAAAAAAAAAAGGAAAGGGAAATAAAATAATTGTGCCTTCTGAATGAGTTGCATATAGTAGGTTCATAAAGCAGCTTCATCTGTCAACCTTATTAATATCAAAATACCATAGGTCAAAATTTCTATGGCGTTTATTTTTCTGAAGACATTCCCCCACACCCACCCCATGCACAGTTATCAAACTAATAACAATAGAGTTTATCTGAGAATCATATGTGACTTATTTCTAAATTTTTCCATGTTTTTCCTCAGGTTTCCAACTGTAGCATAATAATGAAATCTCATAGATTTTATTTTTTTTAATTTTAAGCAAGTTTTTATCTGTCTTTAAAATGGGAAACTTTGATATTTTATAGGTTCTAAAACAATATATTATCTCATTTTAATTTAAGTATGTATATTAGCATATTTGAATAAAACTTGTTTGGGAGAGTCAGTACCAAGAATGTTAATAATAGTCATCTGTTTTTGGCTTTTGAGGTAGTTTTAATTCTTTTTAATAACTATCTATATTTTCAGACTTGTCTGCAGTGAATTTTGTCATTAAAAAAAATAAGGGAATTTTTTTTCCCACTTTATAGATGTGAAAAGCCTCTAATGAGACTGCATGTCACTTCCGAAGGTACCATAGAAGGAAATGGTCAAGGTCTGCTGCAGGTAGGTGAGTCTCAGTAGGGGCGTGTGCGTGTGTATAGAGAGCTTTCTCTCGTCAAGCTCTGACAGCAAAGGAAATTTGAAAAGCTGTTTGTTTATCTGCTATACTGATTGAATGCAAAGAAGCAGGATGGAGAAAAACACCAAACAGATCACTCTGACAGCCTTGGTAATGCTGCTATTTGCCAGCGTATGCTCTCTGTCTCTTACACGTGCCTCTTTAAAAGCCTTTGACAGAAAATCTCAAGATCTGGACAACATCAGTCCTTTCGGTTCAGACATTGATTACAGGTTGACAGTGGAGGAAGTTCCCATGATATAGTCTTGACAAGCTGTCACCCAGCAGTTTTGTTCTTTTTCTTGAAAAGCTCTTGCTCTGACTTAAGTGATGGCCAACTTAAGATGTTTTTCTGCCACCAGTAGTCTTGTTTAGGTCTAAGAGGCAGACATCTAAAACTGATTGCTAAGAAAGGCCTCTCTCCCACGGAACGTGAGCTAACTGTGCTTGTTAATGTCTCTTCCCTGTTAAAGAGCACGTAACTCTGTTCATCGATGGCTCTTTAGTATTCATCTGTTACTACCTTTACTTCTAAAATGTTTTTGGAAAAGGGGAAAACAAAACACCCCATCTATCTATCTAGCTTTAAAATCTTATAACATCTAAGTCAAGCACAATCTTCCCTTTGATTTATAGTGATTTTTTATTTTAATTCACTAATCTGAGACAAAAGAGTGTCACTTAGTATTCGTTGAAGGAATCTTATACATTATCTCATTTATACTGAGTATAGCCAATTTTTGTTCTTAGAGCCTTACTTGACACTTTATTGGGTCAGAAGATAAAGAAAGCATTGTCTGAAAACGGACTGATTTATTTGAATAACTTAATGCTTATTGTAAAATGACTAGACTGATTTGTGTGGGGCTTGCTATTATATACACTTGTTTCCAAGTGACTAATGAAACTGAGATTGTTTTTAAAATTTAGACATATTTGTAATTAAAATATTTATAGAGGCAAGGCATGTTTTGTTTTAAATCATCTTCTCGCAATGATTATTTGAATTTGTAAACAATTTTGGGGGTAATTGAATTAATATTTGTTTTGTACTTTACTTTCAAAAAATAATTTATATTTAATCATATACTTATTCTTGTTTAAAAAATAATTTTAAAAGGTGCTTTAAATGGTTTCAAACGAGTATAATTTTTTTCTTTCATTTTCCCCTTTTGCTGAAGTTCTTTTTTTTTTTTACTTTAAAGTCATAGATAAACTGAGGGAGTCTTAATATATATGAAGTAAACAAAGCTACTGATAGTTAGCACCCAGGAATGCTGGCTGACCTTTCATTACAGAGCAATTCAATGAGGGATTATTTAGCAGCAGTCAAGGTTGAGATTCTTCCCACTTCCCTGCAAATTATTATAGACAAAATGTGAGACTGTGGTGGATCACAGGACTACCATAAAGACTTCTGGCACTATTAATTGTTCTCCCTGGCAGTGTTATGTCTTCCCAGGAGATCAGGCAGTATTGTGTTGCAATGCTCCAAAGCATATAAATTACGTTATGCTGAATGGCAACCACCACAAAACTCTCGAAGGAGTCTTATCATTTCTCTCTTTTCATCAAGTTATAATTCAGAAACTGAGTAATCTGAACAAGTAGTTTTAAAATAAAGGGACTTGGAAAATGACTACCTAAAAATAAAGAAACACTCACATGCTTGTTTTCATGTACTTGAACATGTTTCTCACCTGTTATACAGAGCCTTTTATGAAGAATTTATCTAAGTAGTAGAAACTTTGGTTTTTTAAAAGGTCCCTGTTCTCAGAGGCATGTTGAGTTTAGTGTGTTTTTTTCTTTAAAGAATTATTTTTTATTTTAACTTTATTTTTTGTTTGTTTATTTTAATTTGACCAGAGAGAGAGAGAGAGAAAGTGAGAAAGCAAACCACCAGGTCTGGGACTCAAATTTTGTTGGCGACATGGGAGTCCAGTGTCCTTAACCACCATGCCACCTGCCAACCCCGATTTCAGTGCATTTATTTCTATGCATGCCTTTCAGATAATAATGTTGGCCTTTTATCCAAAGAGTGAACAATAACACCCACATTGAATGCATTTTGTGGCCATTACCCTATAGTATATAGATTGGATTGATCTTACCTTTCTACTTTAGTTATGAACTGTATTCAAAATTAGTTAGGCTGGTCTCAGACGTCTTCTGTTTCACAGTTATGTTTGCGGTGCCTTTACACTTCTAGGTACTCGCTCAGTCTCTGAGTTCTCAACGCCATGCATTTCAGTTCTTTACCAGGTCTCGTCACTTTCTTCTCCTTTGCCACTGCCTTGTTTGAGGCCCTAGGAGTGTATGTCGGAACTATGCAGTAGTCTCCTAACCCACCTCTTTGCTTTTCTTAATTTTACACTTTCCTAGTTAATTCTTTAAACTCTAGCCCGAATTATCTTCCTGAAACACACCTGTTTCCTCAGCCTGTATGTCCTCGAACTCAGGATTGAATGCTCCATCCTCTTATAAAGCTCCTCTGTCCTCCCGTGCTCCAGTTTTAATTAATTGTATTGTTTGGGAAATGTCAAGTACACACTAATTGGTTCTTCAATAATCGCCATATCATTTTGCTTATGTGTTTGATTCCCATCTAAATTTGCAAATGCTTTGAGGCCAGAAACCAACACATCTTTACTCATCTTTGTATCCCATGGTTCCAGCTCAATGCTCAGTAAATAGTGATTCAGTCAATCTAAGCCATGAATCACCTAGTGCTTAAAGACCTCATATGCACTAGGTAACTCATTTAATCAGCAGACAGGTTTCACCAGAATTATTTCCATATAAGCTAAGAAGCTACTTCTCTCTTTCTCTCTTTTTTAAACATTGATTTTAGTACTCTATAATACAAGCCCACATATATAATTCTCTTTGATGACTTATTCCACAAACTTGTCAGTAGTATATTCCATGGTGTCTAAGTTGTTCTTTGGTAAAAGATAACTACTTTGCCTTCTGTTAATTTTGGTCTTTTCACATACTTTTACATTTCTAAAGATTCATATTCTTGTTTTCCTCTTTTGTAAAACAGGCTTTAGGTGATAATTTATTATCAGTTACTTTAGAAAACATGAGTAAATTTTAAGAAGTGCCATATTTTAGACATAGTTTGACATTCTAGAAGCCTTCCACAGTACTTTATTTTACTGTGTGTGTGCCTGTGCACAGTTGTGTGTAAGTTTGTAGTCTTAACTCCTCATTTAGAAATGGACACCGTTTCTTACATCTTGCCCTGTAGGAGCCAGCATAGTGTTGGACACATTGGAGTGCCGAGTAAGCTTAAGACAGACTGCAGAATGCCAGCAGGTTGTGTTTGCTTTCTGCTGAGGATTGTATAACTCTTCCTTACTAGTAGGAAATGAGAGAGGCCATCATCATACTCCACATGAAACTTTAGCATAGTTCCAAACTAAATTGGAAGCATTTAGTTGATTCATTATCATTATACTGGGTTTTCTTTCTCTCTTCTTGTTTTTACCTTAGATATATTAAAAAAAAAAAAAAGAATTTGTAATGTTTGTGTGGTTTTGGTTGAATTTAGAAGAACCTTTATTCTTCTACAGAAGGAAATGATTGCCCAAAAATTACCTTAACTTTTCAGTTCTTTAGGTTATTTGTCATTTTATATAAAAAAGGTATAATTATATTAAAGTAATGTAAACTACATAAAGGGAAGCTGATAGTGAATGTGGGAAAATGAGCTTGAAACCTCTGCAGAGAGAGACTTTACTTAATTTGTGGTCCTTGGGGCATATGTAGGATTTATAAACAAGAGTCCATGAAATATTTTACCCAAAAGCTCTATTTTTCTAAGTTTCTTCTACAGTTTTGAGATTCAAAGAAATATGCAGAGATGTTAACTGCAGCCAGTTGGAGAGAGTGCAGGCAACCAGTAATCTGTCCTCCTGGGGAAATTTGATTTTCACTGAAAAGGAAAAGATGAGGTCTTTGAGGGGCGTGTGGTCCTTTGTCGTGTATTAGGTGTTCTAGCCCATCGTTTAATGTACCATATTTTCCCGAATAGGTGGATTTTGCAAATCGTTTTGTTGGAGGTGGTGTAACCAGTGCAGGACTTGTGCAAGAAGAAATCCGCTTTTTAATCAATCCTGAGTTGATTGTTTCACGGCTCTTCACTGAGGTGCTGGATCACAATGAATGTCTTATTATCACAGGTTAGTTTGGGGAAGGCTGGAGGATGGGGTAGTTTCCCCATCTATTCATATCTGTCCTGAAATCTAGAAGCCACTCAAGTATAGTTTCTCTTCCATGAGCATTATCGCCTATATTTTTATTCATTAATTTATACCTGATTTTTTTTTTTTTCCTTTATGAGAGAGAAGGGGGAAGAGAGAGAGACAGGTATTTCTAATAGGGTCTCACCTTGTTGTAGTCCACCTGTCCCAGCTTCATAATTAGTCAGGATTACAAGTGCATGCAACTGGCCTGGGTGTGTTCAAGTTGGCCTGGAACTGAACGCAGGCCTCTAGCCTCCCAAGCAGTGGCACTACCTGTATTGCCATGGCTGGGTCTATACTTGATTTTTGAAATTGTAAGAGTTTTATTTTCCTAATCTTAAGTAAGACATTTTATACCCACACCTTTTCCTCACATCGTTTTCTAAGGAACAGAGATAAAAATATTCAGTTACTCTCCAATTTTAAATCTTATGACATAATATTGCCATAATAAAAAAGAAGATGATGTGGGGCCAACAGGAGGCATGGTGGATCAGGTGCTGGATTCCCACATGGCTGACTGTGGTTCAAGTCTCAGGCTCAGTGGCTTGAAACACACTGTATGCATGTACATGTGTGCCCAAAATCTCAAGAAGAGAATGGAGGAGGAGGAATTGTGGTATGGCCATCCTGCCTGAGGGGTGGTTTTTCACTTTCCCTCTCTCTGTTGTCTCTCCTCTCTCCTCTGTCACTCTCCAGCTAGTGTATTGCCCTATGACAAAAACCAGAAACACACACACACACACACAAAAGAAGATGGTATATACTTTTCAGTATGTATTCATTGTTATTCTTTCATTGTATTTTGAAAATGATTTGTTCAATTAAATATCAGTCAGTATTTTTTTAAGTGATTCATTATACTTCAGTATGAAGACCACATAAATACAAAAGGCAGTTATAGCATCTGGAGAGAGTCAGCACAGCAGTGAGCTTTAGATAGAAGAGAAGTAAATGAGTAATCCTATGTTTACCTTTAATTTCTAATCCTAAAAGAAAAAGTGTGATAACTGCAGTGTCTCTCCTTCATTTCATTAAGTTAGCAGGTGAGAAGGACAGAGGGAAATTTAGTCAGGTTTATACTTTAGGTCAGTTTTAGAGATTAAATTTTTTTCTAAGATTTTTTTTTTGTTTTTATTTTTTAGTCTGAGCTATCACTGTGTCACAGTATTCTTTTGTGAGTAAGCTACTAATATAAAAAATTAACAGCAGGTAGCATGGTAGTTAACATCCTGAATGTCCACATGGCTGACCATAGTTCAAACTCCAGACCTGATGGTTTGAAAATTATGCCAGGCACATGTACAAAATCCCAAGAGAATGAAAGAGAAGGGATTACAGCATGGCTGTCCCCCTGGGGAGCTGATTTCTCACTTTCCCTCTGTCTGTCTGTCTCCAGTGCACATGCCCTATGGCAAAAACATAAAAAAGAAAACAAACAATTACTTCATAGCTCTTAAGAAACTCTTAATTAGCTACCTTATTTAAATTGAGCTGTTTTATTTGAGTACATGAAAGAACATCCCTACCATAAGTTGCTGGTACTTTTTTTCCCCCTGAAAAAGTGAATTTCTCTTTATTTTTAGTTGCTATAGGATCTGCGCACTCACTGGGGAGAGACAGTCAAAGAGAGAGAAAGAAAGAAAGAAATCACCTGCCCTCCTCCCGTCACAATCTCTTCTCTTCTTGGAATTCTGGACACACACACACACACACACACACACACACTGTTTACTGTTATTTCCAAAGATTACAATGGAAGAAAAGCCATCCTCTGTGAATGATCAAATGTGTACTCCACTAAGTTAACTACAAAGAGGTCCATAACAAAACTAAGACTCCAGCGTGTAATCATGAAGCAACCTTCAGGAGAGTATCTGAATGTTGTTTATGTGTCTCTTTCAGAATTCTCTGTCTTTTATCTTTCAGCAGTTTGATTACGATATGTCTAGGTTTGGATATCTTTGACTTTATCCTGCTTGGAGTTCATTGAGCTTCTTGAATGTTTAGCTTAGATTTTCCTCATCAAATTGGGTAAATTGGAGCTGGCCCCATAGCACAGTGGTTAAGCATTATGCAGAGGGAACTAGATTGCACATGGCTAATCACAGTTCAAATCCTAGCTCCTGCTACTTTAAAAAACATGATGAGTACATACACATGTTTGCCCAAAACCCTGATGTGATTGAGAACTGGAGGGAAAGGATTGCAGTGTGTTCACATCCGTATTGGAAGAGTTTTCTTTCTCTCTCTTTCTCTCTGGTAAGCACACATGCCCTTTGGCAATAAAAATGTTTTGATAAGTTGGGGTTAGATAGTAAGTAGCATAGTAAAACATGACACTCTGTGCAGCAGTCCCACATGGGAAGGCTCCTGGTTCCAGGCAGGAAGCGTCCCTGAGTAAGCTGGGCACGTATTGCCAAGGCCTCTGGTCTGGCTGAAGGCCGAGGTAGAGCGTGGCATCGAGATACTGTAGGGGGTGTTGTTTCTCTCTCTTACTCACTTGTAGGAGAAATAAATAAACTTTTTTAAATTCGGGGGAAAGTTTTGCTCGTTTCTTCAAGTAAGTTTTCTGTCCCTTTCTCTCCTCTCCTCTTGGGACCCCCAAACTATGTCTATGCTGCTGTACTTGATGGTGTCCCTGTGGTCTCTGAAGCTTTGTTCATTTTTCTTCATTCTTTATTCTTTCTGCTTCTCAGATGGGATAGTCTTGATTGACCTGTCTTCAAGCTCACTGATTTTTCTGCCACTCAATCTGCTTTTGAATCCCTCTAGTGAATTATTGATTTTACTTATTGTACATTTCAATTACAGGATTTCTACTTTGTTCTTTTTTAAAATTTCCCTTTATTAATGTTTCCTGTTTGAAAGATACCATTCTCATACTTTTCTTTAGTTTTTTAAACAGTTTCCATTTTTCTTTGAACATATTTTAAATAGTTGCAGTATTCATTTATGTCTGGCTTCTTCAGGGACAGTTACTACAACTGCTTTCTTCTTATATCTCATTATTTTTGGTTGAAAACTGAATATTATAAATAATATAATGTAGTAAAGTCAGATTTTCCCTTCTCATCAGTTTGTTGTTGCTGTTTGTTTAACGACTCTTCTAAACTAATTCTGTAGAGTCTATATTCTTCCTCACGTGTGGCTGCTAATGTGTTCGTCCAGTTAGATTAGTGGTCAGCCAGTGATTGCACAGATTTTCTTTAATACTGCAGCCAGTAAGGTTCCCAGTCATTGCTGGAGGGCTGTATGGGTCTTGGAGCTCACCTTCAATACTCCAGAGTGCCATTGGTGACTCAACTTACTTTTTTTTTTTTTTTTTGGAGAAGTTTTTGCTATAGCGCGCGTGCGCTTGCCAGACAGACAGACAGAGACAGAGAGACAGAAAGCGAGAAATCACCCCCCAGGGGGGATGGCCACGCCGCAATCCCTTCTCCTCCATTCTCCTCTCGGGATCCTGGGCACGCACGCACACGCGCCCAGCGTGAGTTTAAGCCACTGGGTCCGGGACGCGAACCACGGTCGACTACGTGGGAGTCCAGCGACATAGCCATTATGCTAACTGCTGGTCCTCAACTTACTTTTTACTTCCTGCTTGCAGAGTCTCAAGGTCAGGCAGAGGGAAGGGCTAAGGCCCTTCTCAGGTTTTTCTTGAGTGTTCACATGTAGCCATTGACGTTTGTAGCCGCTGGGTTCAGAAGAATAAATTAGAACTGTTCTAATCCCAGGGCCAGCAGGTGACATGGTGGTTAAGGCGCTGGACACTTCTACATGGCTGGTCGCGATTTGAGTCCTGGACTTGGTAGCTTGCTTTCTCACTTTGCATCTGTCTGTCTTTCTCTGTTCTAATGAAAATGAATGAATGAATAGATAAATATTTTTTTAAAAATAAGAAAGAACTTTTCTAATCCCTTTATTGACATCTTTCTTTAGCTTGTCCTTTGAAACTTTTTGATTAGCCTATTGTTTTGTCCCATTCTTAGTCAATACCTCAGGCAGCTTCCATGTTAAACAATTACCTGTAATTATTTTCATCAAACACCCTGGAGACTAGGTTTTTCATAGTGGACGAGCTCCAGGCCTGGTCAAATAAAGACGAGCGACATCTTCCAAACAGTTAAATAATGACATTGCTCTGAGAATGGGATTGAAAGAGTTTCAGCCTTCTTCTGTCCCCACTGGTGGCTGTCAGGCTGCTGATTTTCACTGTGATTACGGGCAGTTTTTTCAGGCTGTTGTGGCACTTAAGATGAGTGGCATGGGAATGGGACAGATTAAAACATTAAAAGCCCTTCATAAAGCTTGCTGCTTATTTTTTTTTAAAACCAGGATTTAGCTGATTTTTGTTAAATAATCCCTACCTGGATCGCTGTAAGCCTTTAGTTAATTTCTCCAGTCGATTCTCCCAGTATTTTCACAGCTTTGCGAAGGAGAGAATTTTCTGAGGTTTTTACTCTACCATTTTTACTTATGTCCCATCTTTTGTAAATGCCTGTTTGTAAAAGGGCTTTCAGTGAGTTATTTCAACCATTTAGAATATCCTGTATTAATTCTCATCCCTGTAATTTTGACAAAAATGAAAATTGTTAATTGTCTGAGTTTATATAGGAAATTAAGATTGGGACCTCAGCAAAGAAATTTCTTCTATAGAGCCTCCATCGGCCATTTGACGTTAATGGCTTGAAGTATTCACTGTGGAATTATGTGATTCCAAATTATACTAAAATTTTAAGGTAAACTCCTTTTGTTCTCAACATCTCTTCAGCTCATATATTGGTCATCTGTTGGTTACCATGTATGTAAATAGGAAAAATGCCGGTGGGGGGGGACAAAAAATGGCAGGATAAGATACTAAAATTAACTGGTATAAATCCCTTGTTGGACAACTAAAAATTTTGAATATTGATCCCGTACTGTTTTAGGATCTCCCTGTTTGAGGGATCTCTGAGGGTCTAGAATGTGACTGCACCATCATTTGATCATACCAAGCGATACTTTTTAGAATATTTCATTTTTAGTAGTTAACTGTTACATTTGAATTGAGAACAAAATATCCCATCATTAAAAAAAAAGTTTGTTACAGTGTGTATGCTTTTTCCCAAGAGAGAGAAAGCACCCTTCAGGGGAGACAGCCATGCTACAGTCCTTCTCCCCCATTCTCTCAGGATTTGGGGCAGGTATGCATATACCCCTGGCATACTTTCCAAGCCACTGGGTCCAGAACTCAAACCACACAGTCGACCATATGGGATCCATCCACCTTAACCACTATGCCACCAGCTAGGCCCTCCCATCAACTTTTATGATGAAGTTACCTACTTGAAATAAAAACGTGGTTCAATATTGGACATTTAAACTCAAAGCTCATTTGTTTCATTGGCCTCATTTCTCTTGTACTGTAAAAGCAGTAAGTCTCGTCATCTGCCAGCAGTGTTGCTGCAGATGAAGGAAGTCATCTGCTCTGGGAGTATTAAGAGAAAAACATTATAATGATTTTCTTTTTCTAAAGATAGTCTGTCCCCCATCTAAAGGACCCTCTGTAGTTATGTCTGCTCTGTAACTTACCTGTAGCCATTGTAAAATGAGTAGGAAATTGCAGATCCATGACTCACCTTCCAATCCCAAATTACCTCAGGCTAAGGACATTCGGGGGGTGACTTTTAACTCAGCATATTTTCCCGCATCCACTTAACTTTATTATAGTGCCTCCTAATTAATATCTGTGATGTGATGTTCCCCTAATGGAAATGGCCATTTCATCATCTATTTGATGTCTGGATTTCTGCCATCACCCTTCTTAGGAGACTCTTAGCCATGCTCTGCCATTTATCTGCCTGATCAATTTCATTCCTTCAGTGATGCATCCAGGCACAGTGAACTAATGGCTGTTACTGTGCTGCCCGAATCTGTAGAAGACTTTGAGAAATTGGAACTAAATTAAATTTATCATCATTGTGAGACATCTGGTTGGCATCAGACTTTTAAATGAATATGGAACAGGTCAGGCAAACAGGCAAATACTTTTATCTAGACAGTGATTTCCCTCTCTTTGCTGTGGTCCTCCCTGGGGCAGCAATCTGGTAAAACTTTCAGTAAGTATGGATAGAGGGAAAGAATGAAAACTCCAAGCTTCCCTTTTCTTTTTTTCCTTCTCTTAATGTGTTTCTCTACAGCATCCTGCAAATACCTTCAGTACCAAAGGATGTTAAGTGGCTCTGGGTGGGGCGGGAGAGAATCTCTGTTTCGTGAACACATATAAGTAAAGCCAAATGCCTAGACATGGAATGTAGAACTTTACGCAGCAGATGATCGATGTATTTAAGGTGAAACCTGCCCTCTAGTGAATCAGATCATCCCAGACACCACAGGCCCTTAGGCCTCTTCTGAGTATAAGCAGAACTTAGAGAGATGACTGCGAATCGACCCGTTCTTATATTGACAGCATGAGTGCCATCTTACAGAGTCAGTGTTAGAGCTGCTCACTGCCGAGGGACACCAGCTCATCGGGAAAGATCCAGATTGTTTTATAGTTGTTTTTTTAATTAATCATGAGAATTAAAGGCAAGACTAGTCTATCTACTGCATAATCAACCTCTTTGAGTGGTGCTCATAAAAGTTGGGTAGATGGCTTTCATACAAACCTTTTCAAAGGCATGACCCATTGGTATGTAGAATTATTTTTTTAATCTCCAAATAATTTCTCCTGTGTTCATTACAAACTTTCGTTCTTAATAAGAAAAAATAAGAATGCTTCTTAGAGTAAGTCTAAAAACTCATAAAGTTGTCATGAACTCTTGGTAAGAGTTTAATGGGTTCCTTCTGTTGTAGCTTTTTCCTTAAGTGAAGGTCTGTGTTTGGCTGTGAAGTCTTACAGCCCATCCATCCCTAGAGCCATCGTGAAGATTATGCAATCTTCTGTCTCATTTGCCATTGTCACCACTTACCTTTCTTTGCATTTTCATGATAGTTCATTGATAAATTTGAATTTAAAACAAGATAAAGGCATCAATTTTACACAGTAGAGAGTTTGTGTAGTTTTGACAGATGTCTGCTTTAAAAATCCAGGGTTGGGGCTGGCAGGTGGTGTATGGAGGTTAAGGCACTGGACTCCCACATGGCTGACCATGGTTCAAGTCCTGGATCTGGCGGCTTACTTTCTCTCTGTCTCTCTCTCTCTCGTCAGATTGAAAAATTATACATTATAAAATTAAATAAGTAAATAACAGCAAAAACCAGGATTAAGTTTGTTTAGAGAAAAAGTATTTGTAAATGCATTCTTGATTTTCCATACCCAAAGGAAATAAACCTAACCTTGTTCCTCTTAGGAAAGAAAGAAGACTGCTACCATTGTAACTTGAAATAGAACCATGATCATTTATATTTTTCAACTACTTTCTTGTCAAAAGATAGAACAAGTGTTTATTTTCATAACTAAATGAACGGATAGTATGATTATTTTTGTATATAAAAATAAATTAGGGGGAACCAGCAGTTAGTGTAATGGCTATGTCGCTGGACTCCCACGTAGTCGACCGCGGTTCGCGTCTCGGACCCGGTGGCTTACAACTCACGCCGGGCGCGAGTGCGTGCGTGCCCAAGATCCCGAGAGGAGAATGGAGGAGAAGGGATTGCGGCGTGACCATCCCCCCTGGGGGGTGATTTCTCGCTTTCTGTCTCTATGTCTCTCTCTGTCTGTCTGGCGAGCGCACGCGCCCTATAGCGGGAAAAATGAGTCTCATCTATTGCTAGGGGGAAAATGTGCCTGGCTGTCTTGGTTCCTGGGAGGCCAGTATCTTTGGTTTCTCTATCCCCTTAAAAGGTTCATTCTAGTGGGGCCGGCAGGTGGTTTGGTGGTTAAGGACGCTGGATTCCCACATGGCTGACCACGGTTCGAGTCCCAGACCTGGCAGCTTGCTTTCTCACTCTCTCCTCACTCACTCTGTCTCTCCCTTGTCAAATTAAAATAAATAAATAAATAAAGTTAAATAAACTAATTCTTTTAAAAAAAAAAGTTTCTTTCTAGTGATACCAATACTTTGGTGTCTTACAGTTTTGAAGGACTTTTAACTTTTGTATTTTTTATTTTTAAGCAATTTCTGAGGTTGACAAAATAAGAGTTATTTCCATCACTGAATTCAGATAACAAAATGAAGACCAATGAATTTTGTTTTGTTTTTGTTTGTTTGTTTCTGAGAGGTTTTTGCTATAGGGTGCATGCACTTGCCAGAAAGACAGAGAAAGACAGAAAGTGAGAAATCACCCACCAGGGAGGTTGGCCATGCCGCAATCCCTTCTCCTCCATTCTCCTCTCGGGACCAGCAAATGGCATAATGGTTACGTCACTGGACTCCCACATAGTCGACCCTAGTTTGAGTCCCAGGACCACCAAGTTAAAACTCACGCCAGTTGCTGGGACCAGCAGTTAGTGTAATGGCTATATTGCTGAACTCTCATGTAGTCAACTGTGGTTCAAGTCCCGGACCTGGTGGCTTAAACTCACACTGAGTGCGTGTGCGTGCGTGCCCAAAATCCTGAGAGGAGAAGGGATTGCGGCGTGGCCATCCCCCTGGAGGGTGATTTATTTAATTTTATTTATCATTGTTACTATTATTTTTAAAAATTTGACCAGAGAGTGACAGAGAGGAAGCAGGAAAGTGAGACGCAAACTGCCAGGTCCTGGACTCAAACCGTGGTCGGCCACATGGGAGTCTGTCACCTTAACAACCATGCCACTTGCCAGCCCTTTAGATTACATTTTTTAAAATTATTATTTATTTTATTTTAACCAGATAGAGAGAGAAAGAAGAGGGAAAATGAAAAAGCAATGAGTCTGGGACTTGAACTACAGTCCAGTACCTTAACCGCCACACCCACCTGCTGGCCCCAGATTACATTTTTAAAAAACAGCTTTATTGAGGAATAATTGACAGAGAACAACATGTATTTTATTTTCTGTATAGAAATAGCAAGTTTTGACATATAACTACACCCAAAAAATAGTTTGTCCATGTTTTAGTTGGGTTTAGTTTTGGTGTTTTATCATTTAGCTTTGAAAGTGCTTTATCTATTTCATATGTAAATCCTTTATCAGGTATACATAGCATGTCATTTCATTCTCTTTTTTGTTTGTTTGTTTTTTTGGAGAGGTTTTTGCTATAGGGTGCAAGTACTCACCAGAAAGACAGAGAGAGACAGAGAGACAGAAAGTGAGAAGTCACCCCCCAGAGGGGATGGCCACACTGCAATCCCTTCTCCTCCATTCTCCTCTCAGGATCTGGGGCATACATGCACATGCGCCCGGTGTGAGTTTATGCCACCGGGTCTGGGACTTGAACCGTGGTCGACTACATGGGAGTCCAGCGACATAGCCATTACACTAACTGCTGGTCCCTGATTTCTCTTTTTCCCTCTCACTGATGCTATTTATTCCTCTCTGGTGAGTGCAAGACCTTAAAAAAAAAAAAAAAGTGATGGGATGTGCACACACCCAGACTCTTCACAGAATAGAGAATCAAAAGAAAGATAATTGCAGTGTGACCAGGCTGGTAGGGGAGTGCGTTCTCTCCTTCCTTCCCTCTCCATATCTCCCTTTCTCTCTCCTTCTCATGTGCACACATGTATCGGAGATACCAAACTTTCACCTACTGATTTTAGCAGATATTGATCATTTTCCTATATTTAGTACATGACATTCTGCTGTAAGGAAGGCTTTTCCCTTTTTCTTCATTTGCGTATATTTATAACTTTAAATAGACTCGTGGGCTCTTATTTTATTCATTGGGTTATAATCCTTTATTATGTATTGGGACAAAATTGTCCCAGAGTTGATTTCTGTGCCATGTGCCCATTATTCTTTCATTGCCAAAGGGTGTGTGTGTTTGCCAGAGAGAGAGAGACTCACCTCTGCGGGGCGTTCCTGCTGCAGCCCTCTTCCTTGCGTCTCCACCCCGTAAGAATTTGGGCATGCGTGTGCATGTGCTGGTGTGTTTTCCAAGCCTCTGGGCCGGGATTCATGCAGCTGTGGGCTGACCTCCTCAACCACTGCACCCAGGGCTGTCCTGGGTGCCCATCATTCTGACATGCCCTTTCTTCTTTAGGCACCTCTTTTTTAGCACAAAAATGTATTCTCTGCCCTAGCTCTGGAACCAGCCATTTCTCCTAGGAGTCCTGGATTTTAGTTACAGTAGTTTTTGGAAACCAAGACTTGAGCTAGGACCTGGTGTGCATGTGTGTGTGTGTGTGTGTGTGTGTGTATGTGTGAGTATACTATGTCTGTCTGTCTGTCTGTCTGTACACAACTGTGAATTCATGCTGATACCACCCATCCACCCTCACGGCCTGCGTTGCAGTCTTCCCCCTTTCTGAATTTATAACTCTTTCCCTGCAGTGAAAATGCGGCTCCTGGTGTCTGCAGTTTATTTTCTTACTCGTTTACACTTAATATACAGAAGGTGATTGTAAAACTGCCAAGCCATGCTGACTGCCAAAAGCAAACTGTTAAGTGGAGCTTAATATTTGTTTTTCGTTCTTTTGTTTTTCTTTTTTGTCTTTTAAGTTGATTTTTATGTGAGGGGGGAAAACAAGGATCTCTGACAGGTCAGTGTGATCCTCCCCCAACCTCCAGACAGCAAGGATCCAGGGGTCCTTCGGGTGGACCCGTGGGTTCAGGCTGACTCAGGATCCAGACCTCAGGCCTTCTGGTGACTGTCCTGTCTCATAGTACCGCTCCACTACCTGCACCACTGTGACTGGGCTGCGTGTGTGTGTGTGTGTATGTGTACATAAAATTTCACACGCTGGAGTACACAGTGTTTGCTGTATACTGTGGCAAGCAGGTAGGTCCTTATATCCCACAGCCCTATCCAGACTTAAGAGTGTTACGTCCCTCCCAAAAAAAGAAAAAAAAAAAAGAGTGTTACGTCTATCCTTTCAGGAATTTCCCTTGAGCTTTTTCTGGTCAGTCCCCAACCCAAACCCAGAAACAACCACAACTTTTTTCCCCAATGATTTAAAATTTTTTTTCATAAATTAGTTTTGTCTTTTCTAAAAAGTTTATTTAAATTTATATAGTATGCACTCTTCTGTGTCTTGCTTTCTTTTGCACGATATAATGTATGTAAGATTCAGCGATGTTTTTGGATGTATGGGTGGTTCTATCATTTTATTACCAACTAGTAACCCTTTATGCAATTATGCTGCTCATTTTGCTAATTTCCTATTTATAGTCAGTTGGGTTGTTTGCACTTGCAGGCTTGCAGTAGTCTTTTATCATATGTCAACCTGGCTAGGCTACAGCCCCCAGTTACGCAAACACTAATCTAGATGTTGCTATGAAAATACTTTACAGATGCAATTAAAGTCCACAGTCAGCTCACATTAAAGAAGGGAGATTATCTGCAATAATCTGAGTGACTTTCATTCAGTCCATTGGATGTCTTTAAGAGCAGAGCTGAAGCTTCTCTGAAGAAGGCATTCACCCTGAGTGCAGTAGCTTCAGCCCAGCCTGAGTACTCCAGCCTGCCCTTTGGACCTGGCTCATCAGGTCCCATAATCACAACCAATTCCTCGTGATAGATTTCTTCATAAATATCTTCTACCAGTTCTGTTTTTTGGGTTGAATCCTGACTAAGACAAGGCCATTATGAATAAACCTGCACTGAACATTCCTTCTATACAGTTGTTATGGCCATACATTTTCATTTTCTGTTGGGTATACCTAGGAGTAGAATTTCCAGGTCAAAGGGTAGTTATATGTTTAATTTTATAAGAAACTGACAAAAAGTTTTCTGAAATTCTTTTACCATTTTATGTTCTACCAGCAATATGAAGGGTCTTCAAAAAGTTCATTCAAGATCTGTATCATGAAAAAGACTACATATGGATTTCAATATTTGTTGTCACCCAAATTTATGCTTTAATTTCATTTTCCCATAGGTTTTGAAGTCCCCTTATATATTAGATTTCTGTTTGTATAGCCTCATCCACATTTAGTGTTGTCAGTCTTTTTTATTTTATCATATTTTGGGTTTATAATGGTATCTCACTGGTTTTTTAGTTTATACTTCTCCGATGACTAATAATGTTGGTCAGTATTTCAGGTGGTTGTTTGCCAATTACATATCTTCCTGTGTGAAGTTCATGTTTGAGTGTCTTGCCCATGTTTCTAAATTGGGTTGTGAGTGTTTTAAATATTCTGACCTGTCCTTTATCAGATATTTCTTTTGTGAGTATTTTTCTTCCAGTCTTGCCTGATCATTTTCCTAAAGATGTTTTAATAACCAGAAGTACAATATTTCATTTTGTTCTGATCTAGTTTTTGTTTTTGCAAATTTTGTGGTCACTGTGTTCTTTATAGGTCTAAGATATCTACCCATCCACAATGTTACAAAACTATTCTCTTGCGTTTTCTTCTGAAAGTCTTAGAGATTTAGGTTTTAAGTTTATGTATGTGAGCCATCTCAAAATAATTTTTATTCATAGTGTGAGATAGCAGTTGAGTTTATTTTTTTCCTATTAAAACCTATTCATCCCAGCAGTATTTGGTGGAAAGATGATCCTTTCCTAGATGGATCGTTTCAGCAGCGCCTTGGCTGCGAGTCAGTCGATCATACCCAAGTGGATTTGGTCCCCCGTATGGCTTCTGTTTAATGCTGTGGATCCTTTGGTCTTTACTTAGGCTGAGAGCAAGGAGAGTTAAACCCAAAGTAACTAAGTCCTCCAACTTCCTTCTTCTTTTTTAATTTTTTTTTCCAATTCTAGATTAGATTAGCCATTTCCATGTAAATTTTAAAATTACCTTCTCAGTTACTACTTTTTAAAAGTCTGCTGGGATGATTACAATTGAGGTGAATCTGTGGATCAAAAAATTAAAACATTATTGAATCTTGTATCACAGGAGCCCAGTAAATCTCTCCATTTATTTAGGTCTTCTTTACTTTTTCTCACTGGCATCTACTATATTCCTTGTTACATTTTCCTACGCATTTTATGGTTTTTGACGTTATGGTTACTGGGCTTTTGAGAACATTCATTTTTTTTTTTTTCATTGTTTGCTGCAAGTGTAATTAGATTAAATTTATGAGCTTTTCTTTTAAATTTCTCTCTTCCAGTGATTCCTTAGGATTTGCTATTTAAATAATCACAACATCTAAAAAAGGAACAGTTTTACCTATTTACACTCTTCATGGCCTCATTTCTTTTCCTGCCTGTTGCATTGACTCAGGACCTTTGGTGCAATGCTGAGCAAAAGCAAAGAAAGGGGGAGTCTTCCTGTCTGGTTGCTGATTGTAGCCACACCGTTTCACTGCTGAGTGTGAAGTTAGCACTAACACTATCATTTGCTTCAGGCACTGAACAGTACAGTGAATATACAGGCTACGCAGAAACGTATCGCTGGGCCCGGAGCCATGAAGATGGGGCTGAAAGGTGAGTCTGCTTCTGACTTTAGTATCACTGACTCAAAGTGAAAGAATGTGGGCTTGACTCTGGTACATTGTCTTTCTTCTACTCGAACTTCAGCACCTGAATTTTCTTTTAAAATTTGGTATGACGAGTTCATTGGCAGTTCAAACACCATCTTCATCTTCACATACCAAAGAGAAGACAGAAACTACAAGTCCAAAGCAAAACCAAGGGCAGCGTTCCGTATGTTTCTTTATTGCCGAGGTGCCAGCTGGAAGCAGTGGAGGTTAACTTTCCAGTCCAGACTTATTAGAATAATAATGAGCTGACCATTAATTGGTCATCTTCAGTTTTCCTGTGCAGTTAGATAGATGGGAGAAAGCTGTTTGCTTAATGCCACAAACCTGCTGACAGAATCTTTGGGTGCTGTTGCTGTCTCCTATTTCTTCTTGAAATATATTTATATACTTTGACATCCTTACTTCCCTACTGAACTGTGTATTTGACCAGAGGTAAATTTTTGCAGAAATGCTGTCTGAAAGCTTAGGTTTTTTTGGTTTTTTGTTTGTGTCTTTTTTTTTTTTTTTTTTTTTTTTTTTTAATAGAGATTTTTGCTGTAGGGTGCATGCGCTTGCCAAAGAGACAGAAAGTGAGAAACCACCCACTGGGTGGGTGGCTACACTTCAATCCCTTTTTAATCCCTTCTCCTCCATTCCACTCTTGAGATTTTGGGCATGCATGCACATGCATCAGGCATGAGTTTAAGTCGCCAGGTCCAGGATTTGAACTGTAGTCAACTACATGGGAGGTCAGCACCTAAACCACTATGCCACCTGCTGGCCTCTATTTTTTAAAATTAATATTTTTGAGAGATTTTTGCTATAGGGGGCATGCGTGCTCTACAGAGACAGAGAAAAACAGGAAATGAGAAATCACCCCCACCAAGGGATGGCCATAAGGCCATCCCTTCCTCATTCTCCTCCTGGGATTTTGGGCATGCATACACATATGCCCAGTGTGAGTTTCAAGCCACCAGGTCTCGGACTCAGAATGTGCTTGACCATGTGGGAATCCAGCGCCTCAACCACTACGCCACCTGCTGGCCCCTGGTCTTTGAGAAGCCATTATGGCAAGAAGAACCAGCTGGCTTATGTAGCAAAATCTATGCCACAGCCTTATGGTTTGAGCATCTCAAATGTTGACTCTGGTTTCTTTGCCTTCATTTTGTTTAAAATACGTGGTTACCAGAAACATTTATGTGACTGTTTATTCCTCATAATTACTTACAGACTAACATAAAGGCTTTCTTATTGCTACCTTTCAGTGTGAAAAGTTGTTCAGCATATCAGCGAATGCATATTTATAAAAAGATGACATGTTTGTAACTTTGTGTTTCCAAAATTACCATCTCAACTAATTCTTTTATTCCCACAGGCAGCATGTTATTGTCTGCTTCAATATCTTTCTTTTTAAAACATAATTTCTCACAGTTGGCAATTGAGCATCATACAGACAGCATTGTACTGAATTACTAAATGTTTTTCGTAACTCTTGACTTCTTGGGATTGTTTCCTGAAGAGTATATGGTGACGTTACTAAAGCAGATCTCCCAAAGCAAAGGAAAGGAGCTCTTGTCAAGATAGAAATGCCATCTCTTTAGTATCAGGGGAAAGCAAAGAAGGAAATTCCTTTGGTTTGCACCCAACCTTTAACCTCTGAGACTGACCTTGAAAGGTGTAGCTGCTTACAGTGGTCCTACATGTTGTCTTTGGTAATTTTCGTTTGATTGTTCAGGCCTGACCGTGCAGTGCGTGTGCCTCTGTATCAAAAACAAAACGGTGTTTCCTGCCATCTTGTTCTGCTGCAACCTGTGGGCACCATTTGTTGTCAGTATTTCAGCCGTGCCCTAGCCTCAGCCACCTGGCCCCCGTGAAAGTTTCCTTGGAGTGATTGTACTTGTTCCTCATCTTTCTCCCCTCTTGGTCCCACCCCAGGGACGACTGGCAGCGGCGCTGCACGGAGATTGTCGCCATTGACGCACTGCACTTCCGACGCTACCTCGATCAGTTCGTGCCTGAGAAAATGAGACGAGAGCTTAACAAGGCCGGTAACCGTATTTGCTGGTTCATCTGGCAGCTGTCATCTCTTCACTGTGTTTTATTAATCCTGAAATTAATGCTTTCTGGTCATTCTTGCAGTGTCAGTCTGTCTGCCTGCGGCTCTCCTGATTGAATGGCTCTGTCAGCTTGTACAAGATGTGCTTTCCATTTTGTAATTGTTTGATTACTGACCGAGGTTGCCAGATAGACTGTTGTGTGATATTAAACCCCACACATGCACTTATCTCATCAAGTACTTTTAGCTGCTTTGGAACATTATCGTTGTAAAACCATACAGGGACGAATGAGTCCTAAAAACGGCTTTACTGACCTACCTAGTGACATTTTCGCTACGGGGTATGCTATGAGGATTAAAAGAGATAAACCAAAAAAGTCAAGTTACTGTTTTTATTATAGGTGGGATTCATGTGTTGTTAATTAACTTGGTAGTTTGACATATTTATGATGAATCTATAATTTTCTGTGATGCTTAGTACTATTTACTATCATTTTCTTCTCTTTTGTTATATTACAGTAATATAAAGATGAACCAGACCTGTTCACATTTTCGCTCCTGTTAACCATATAAAACAAGCTCTGCCTTACAGTAGAGTGCTAATTCAATTCTGTAGTTTTGGGGGCCTTATCAAAACAGCTGAGAATTTCTTTTCCTCAAGTCACACTCAAAACCAAGAAGACTGACCCAAGGGGCCAGCAGATGGCATAGCAGTTACGTCACTGGACTCCCATGTGGCCAACTGTGGTTCAAGTCCCAGACCCACTGGCTTGAAACTCAAGTTGGATATGTGTGCATGCGTGCCCAAGGTCCTGTGAGGAGAAGGGATCGCAGCATAGCCATCCCTCTTGAGGGGGTGATTTCTCACTTTCCGGCTCTCTGTCTCTCTCCAGTGAGGGCATGCGCCCTAAGGCAAAAACCTCTTAAAAAAAAAAAAGAACCTGACCAACCCAACTCAAAAAGTCATTGTTCAACTCCCCTCCGTAGGATTTGGCTGTAAGCTGGCTTCTAGAGGTGACAGGCACAGCGGATGAGGCCCTGCCAGGGGGCTTCTGCATCCCTGTCACAGACACGTGTGTGCTCTTTATCATAAGATAAAAGTTAAACATTCTAGGGGACCAGCAGGTGGCATGGTGGTTAAAGCGCTGGACATTCCCACATGGCCAACCACAGTTTGAGTCCCGGACCTGGTGGCTTGCTTTCTAACTTTCCCTCTCTCTCTCTCTGTGTCTCTCTCTGGTCAAATTAAAATAAAATGAATGAATAAATAAAATAAAATAAAATAAATAATTCTTTAAAAAAATAAATAAATAAAAGTTAAACATTCTAGAAATTAAATCAAGAAAAATAATACAAATCGTGAGGTATTTTTATTCTTCAAGCACTCAGTAAAGCCTTGTTACTAAGTCTGCTGTCAAATCAAGTTTGGACAGGTGAAACCACCTGAACCCTATGATAGGTTGTTTTTAAGGTGTAGAGTCGCAGTATTTATTCATTTTCAGCTGGCCATTGTTTTTGGCAGTATACAAATGAGTCTAATTTATAACTCATAAAAGATCCTTTCAGTCAAGTGCAGGTAGTTGTGTTGTTTTTTCCTCCCAAATTATATAAGTAAAAACAGTAAAAGCAGTTGCTGTCACTGAATGATTGTTTGCCATGCTCTGGGTACTGTACTTTAAATGCATTGTCTGATTTAACCTAACCACCCGGGCATGCATAGGTACTGTTATCTCTAGCTTAGAGGCAGTAAACTAAGCCTCGGGAGGTTGAGCAGCTCATCCCAGGTCACACAACTGGACAGTGATCTGGGCTGTGGCCAGGTCTTAAATCCCCTAACCTCAGGTCACTTTTTAATATTTAGTTAATTAATTAGTTATTTTTGCACAAAGTTATTCTCTCTCTCTCTCCTTTTTTGCCAAGAGATTTTTTTGCTGCAAGGCATATGTGCTCATAGGAGAGACAAAGACAGAGACACAGAAAGTGAGGAGTCACCCCCTGGGGGGATGACCACATTGCAATCCCTTCTCCTCCATTCTCCTCTCAAAATCTTGGGCATGCACAGACACAGGCCCGGCATGAGTTTTAAGCCGCCAAGTGCGGGACTCAAACCATGGGAGTCCAGCAATGTAACCATTACACCATCTGCTGGTCCCGACTTTTTAAAGAAATAAATTCTCCCACACAGAGATTGTATAACTAGATCTGCCCTCTGGACTTTTTTTTAACCTAGTTAATCTTCAATCATTGAGAACATTTCCTGCCTTTGGCTAACACCTGATCTCCTATACACACGTGCCAGGTCACTTCTCTTCTCTATTTTTCTTTTTATTTTGTTTTGTTTTGTTTTATTTTATTTTATTTTATTTTATTTTATTTTATTTTATTTTATTTTATTTTATTTTTAGTTTTTTTGCCATAAGGTGCATGTGCTCACCAAAGAGAGACAGAGCAAAGGTGGGAAATCACCCCTGGCAGGGAAAGAGGGGGAATGGCCATGCCACAGTCCCTTCTCCTCTATTCTCCTCCTGGGATCTTGGGCATGCACACACACACACATCCAGCAAGGTTTTCAAGCCAGTGGATCCAGAGTTTGAACCATGGTCGGCCCTGTGGGAGTCCAGCACCTTAACCACTATGCTACCTGCTGACCCCCACCTCTCTTCTCTTTTGATGATAAGCTTTAGTGTGGCTAAGATGCACATTGAATACTTATCTCCATTTTCTTTTTTGTTCGATGTACTTTTTCAAGGAAATTCACGGGTTTTTCTCAAACCTCTTCATTGAATTTCCAGGAGATGAGGCATGTTCTGCACATGTAATACAGCCTATGAGCACATGGGCTAACATTGCTGAAGCACCTGGTTCAGGGCCAGCACATGCAAAGGCGTTAGATAAGTGCATAGTCTTTCATTTGCTGCTACATTAAAACAAACAAACAAACAAAAAAAAACCTGTTCTTTTAACCAAAAAAAGTTTACTAGTTCTTTCACTGAAAAAAAGAAAAAAGCAGCCAACTATGTAGTTAAACGTCATTAACAGCTTAATTAAAAGTCGAATCCAAGGTCCAGCATGGTCTGCACACTGGACGTGCTGCTGCTCAGCAGACAGGCCACGTGGGAGCCTGTGCTCTGTTCCAGGCCCGTGCTTGAAAGCCAAGCACAGGACCAGCAGTTAGCGTAATGGCTATGTCGCTGGACTCCCATGTAGTCGACCGCAGTTCAATTCCCGGACCCGGTGGCTTAAAATTCACGCCGGGTACGTGTGCATGCGTGCCCAAGATCCTGAGAGGAGAATGGAGGAGAAGGGATTGCTGCGTGGCCATCCCCCCTGGGGGGTGATTTCTCACTTTCTGTCTCTCTGTCTCTCTCTGTCTGTCTGGCGAGCGCACATGCCCTATAGCAAAAAAAACCTCTCTCTCCCAAAAAAAAGAAAGCCAAGCACAGCAGTTCACCACCCCGGTTGACTGCTCGACAGGCTGAGACAGGGAACTACAAACTTGGCCTGTGTGGGCAACACAGTAAGGCCTCGCCTGAAAGGGCCAGGCCCGGTGGTACCGCCTGTAGTCTCAGCCACTCGGGAGACTGAGGCAGGGGGAGTGCAGCACAGCAAGACCTTGTCTTTAAATAAAACACTACTCCACACACACGGGCACGCGCACACACAAGAATCCAAATAACTTTCAACCTTCTAAATTAAAGCTTTCCATCTCTTACTAATTACTTTTACTTATTAAAGTAAATCATTAATTTTAGTAACAAGCAACAGGAATCTCACATACACTGAAAAGAACAACTAGCAGAGGACATTTAATGTTTTATATCAGATGTTTGGAAAGCTTGGGTTTACAGCAAAGGCTTGTATTAAATCATGTTAGAGATGACTTGTACAATTATATCCTTTCTTTTCACATGCTGGAGAGAAAGTGAGGAAGCGTAGAAAACTATATTTCTCTAAATGAAACAAGGTGTAGACCAATTTTGACTGTTGGAATTCAGTGTAGATCTGAGCTCTGGGGCCACTTTGCTCCTTTTAGACATTGCTCATCAGATAAGAATTGAAACACGCAGCTGCTTCTTTAACCTTTGGAAAAGGTCTGCTCCCTCAGGCTGCCGGTCCTAGTGAGCCCACTTCATGACCAAGCAGAGCTGGTTTTAAAGTAAGGAAATGGTCTCTTCGTCTAACTGATACTGGGGGACAATCCTATGAGAGGTCAGCGGGGTGACATTCTAGAGCAGGATTACCGCTGGGGTGGAGAGATTTCTGAGTCCATCTTGTAGCTCGCAAGTGAGGTGGGACATCACCTGTGAGCACCTGTGTGTAGCCCTGTTAGACTCGTCGAGGTGAAGATTAAGTAATGAGTATGTATTGGGAGACTCTGGATCAGAAATTGAATAAAGAAGACAGAATCCCATCAGGGAATCACTGCCGTTTACTTTTTTTTTCTTTTTCACCATTTACTTTTTTTTAACAATTGATTTGTTTATTGATTTTCTGTTATTACTTACTGCCAGATCTGGAATGGGTTTGTTATTAAACCAAAGACTGATAACAAAATCTATCAGTACTTACTACTGTTATTTCTAAGTAGCTCAACGTTGATCATTTCTAATAATTTCTTAAAGTATGTATCACTTTACTTTTCAGGAATATTTGTTCAAAATGCATCATTACTAATGAGTTCTCCTTGAAGTTTTTCAGTATATAGCATCAAAGCATATGGTCCCTACCCTAGTCCTCAGCTTGGTGTTATTTGAACAGAACACCAAATGTACTTTAATTTCAGTTTCATGGTTTGTTTTTGTTACAGATGTTTTTCAAGATATACGTGTAGGTTTAGAATACATAATTGACATATACACAGATTATTTGTATATATAATTACATAATGTTTTCTGGAAATTTGGCTAATACTTTATGTCAGCTTTTATTTCTAATAATTGCAGTGTTTCAGATTTTCTATTGTTAGGCCTTAGCTTCATTAAACTATTTTTGCTCATCGAAGTAAAATTAGTCCAGTTAGAGACAGCAGTAAGGAAGAAACTAAAATCATTGTGACTGAAACAGAGGCATGAACTGGAAAGCTAAGAACGGCTCCGTTTCATCCAGGCATGTTACAAAAAAGGACAGGGTACAAGTGGCGAAGTTATGTTTATTCTTACAGAGGGTTTGTTTTCCGTCTTGTTCGTCAAACGGCATAGACTCTTTATCTTTGAAGAGCCTGCTCTAAAAAATGGAGCTCTCTGATGTTTTTGACCTGAAAGAGATTTTCAGAAGCTCCATGCATCTGATTATGCAGGTAATTTGTGAGTTCTTGTGTAAGCTCTGTACCACAGCATTGAGTAATGGTCTGGCACCAACTTATAATTAATACCTGTCAGGATTTACAGCCTCAGAGATGGTGGAAGAACAGCCTTGTTAATCCATCCAGACAGTGTGTAAAATAAATTTTTATACCTCTGTGGAAATTTCAGAGAGCTATTAGCTATATTTCTATATAGAGGGTTCCATAGAAGCAAGAATCCGTCTTGGTTTTTCCCTGGGAACAGTTGTCACAGATCAATCTTTAATTTTATTTACCAGTACCTATAAGCTGTATTTAGGCTTTGTTTGGTATTTGAGAGAACCCAGGAGAGGTTTGCCTTACTGTTACATTACACCTCTTAGTATAGCATGATGATTTCAGAAAACTGAGAGTCCTAGGAGACAGACAGATGGACTAAACTGACAGCAAAGACGTGGAGATCAGGAACTCTGGGACCCTAAGCCCCTCATGTACATAGCAAGGTTTCCAGTTAATTCTTAGCCAGCATCCTTGGGCTATATTATCCTTTCTCAGGTTACTGGCAAAATCTTAAATTTTCTAGCTTAGAACAATTGTGAAACTAGAGAATCTTAGAAATGAAAGGGCTCTTAAAGGTTATTTCATACCTAGGTGTAGGAATCCCTTTTCTCGACAGTTGCTTGCATCTTGTTAAGCATTTCAGTAGCAGAAAACACATTTATTAAAAGCTAATTGCAGGGAACCAGCGGTTAGCGTAATGGCTATGTCGCTGGACTCCCACGTAGTCGACCGCGGTTCGCGTCTCGGACCCGGTGGCTTACAACTCACGCCGGGCGCGTGTGCGTGCGTGCCCAAGATCCCGAGAGGAGAATGGAGGAGAAGGGATTGCGGCGTGACCATCCCCCCTGGGGGGTGATTTCTCGCTTTCTGTCTCTATGTCTCTCTCTGTCTGTCTGGCGAGCGCACGCGCCCTATAGCGAAAAAAACCTCTCCAAAAAAAAAAAAAAAAAAAAGCTAATTGCAGTTATTAAAATGATCTCAACCCTGAGTGCTGAGGAAGTGTAATGGTAAACTCCTTACCCAATGAAGAATTGGTGATCAAACACCTTCAAAGAAAACAGTGTTTTAGCAAGTCCCTTCCTTGGTACGTCTTAGTGGGTTGTAATCGGGATCCTATTAGTTCTTGAAATACCTCTGATATTTCCCTTTCTGTTTGAATCAGAAAAAGAAACTGAAACCCCACTTAAGAATTTGATTACTCAGCAACAAAACAAATAAATATTAGAATCTGCCATTTTTTATTGTTTATTATATAATCCCAGGCTTTTCTCTCTCTGTTCTTCCCTCTACTTTGACCCTTCAAAAAAAAAAAAAAAAAAGCAAGGAGAGAGAAAGAACAGAAGCTTGGTAAAAGGTACTGACCCTCGCCCGTCAGTCACGCATGCTCTGAGTGTCTCGCGCTCACGTATTTTGATATCTCTGTCATCCTGCAGGCTTACTGTGGATTTCTTCGTCCTGGTGTTTCTCCAGAGAATCTTTCTGCAGTGGCCACAGGAAACTGGGGCTGTGGTGCCTTTGGGGGTGATGCTCGATTGAAAGGTAGGTCGTAGAGAGGTCCAACAGCATCCTGACTGAGAGAAAGGCTGTTCAAGCCAGAGTGCTAATGTTCTGTCTAAGAGGCCACAAAGCCTAAGAGAAAAGAAGAAAGAACATGTGGAACCACCCTGTTTTTTCTTGGTATGTTTAAGGGAATTCTTATTATCAACTGTTCCTTTCGCAGGTCTCTCTCTTTTTACCCCAGAGACAGTTTTTAGATGAACATGGAGAAGGTCAAGGGGAGAGAAGAGTCCAGACTGACTATGACGTTTCATAGCAAGGCACCCGCTCGGGCACCTCCTGCACGGGAGTGATTTTTGGCCACAGAGCTATTTCAGTGGCCCTCCCATCCACCCACCAGACTTAGGGAGCATCTGCCATGTTCTCAGCGCTGGTAGGCTCTGGGGCTCACAGTCCAGCAGGTGAGGGAGAGGCATTGACAGCGCAGCAGAGGTGACGAGAGCGGTGATAGAGCCCACATGCTCTGGAGGGCAGCTGGGGAGAGCTGCCCAAGGGCACTGTGGGGGGAAAGCTGGGTACCCAAGAGGGATAAGTATTTCTTGTGTTTTATTATTTGGCATAGAAAAATCACAAAACTCGATCAACAGAGCTATGATAGGCCATTTACCAGATCATCAGTTTTGAAAGTGTCATCTGTAGAAAACAGCACTATATCATTACTTAGGACTCCTACTGTCCAGTTGCGTCCCAATTGGTTGGATATCAGCTGGTTGTACCTCAGTGCAGTTTTTTTTTTTTTTTTTTTAAGAGGTTTTTGCTATAGGGCACGTGCGCTCACCAGAGAGATAGAAAGCGAGAAATCATCCCCCAGGGGGGATGGCCATGCAGTAATCCCTTCTTTTCCATTCTCCTCTCGGGATCTTGGGTACACACGCACATGCACCTGGCGTGAGTTTAAGTCACCGGGTCCGGGACTCGAACTGCAGTTGACTACATGGGAGTCCAGTGACATAGCCATTACGCCAACTGCTGGTCCCCCTCGATGCAGTTCTGACACAAGTACCTGGAATTAGCGGGTCCCACAGGGTGAGGGCAGAGTCCCCCACGAGGCTGTCCCTAACTCCAGCTGCACATCTCCCGAGGCGCCCACATTTCTGATTCAAAGGGTATCAATCTGATACCTCCCCCCTCCAAGTTTCCTAATTCTCTAGAATGGCACAGAACTCAGGAAAGTCCCTTCCTTCCAGCTGCAGTTTGGTTAGAAAAGGGTACACCAGGGCAAGGCCTACAGGAACACAGCTTCCAGGACCTCTCCTTGTGTCAGGGCACTGACTTCCTGTATGAGACTGTTCGCCAAGCGGAAAGCCCTGCTGACCTGTGAGGTGCAGGGTTTTTATTGGGCTTCATTGTGTAGGATGCTTGATCTCAGTCTCAGCCTTCCCCTTCCTGGAGACTGCTCTCTGAATTGTCTCATTAGCACAATAAAGGTCCTAGCACTTAGGAAATTCCAAGGGTTTTTGAGGCTCCTGCCAGGAACCCAGCACAGTTATCAAAGTAACAATAAAACTATAAAAACAAAGATAAAACAGCCACAGACCTTGATGACCTAGGTGGATATGGATGAAATCCATATCAGTGGGAATAGAACAGTTGAGTCTGTGATAATGTAACTGTTTTCCCCCAAACAATAAAAGGCTTGTTATTATTTTTATAAAAATGTTATATTTTGGGGTGCTAGTAGGTGGCATGGTAGTTAAGGTGCTGGACTCCCATATGTCCCTCTGTGGTTCAAGTACCAGACCTGGCGTCTTGAAATAATGCCGAGTGCATGTGCGTGTGTGCCCCAAATCCCAGGAGAATGGTGGAGAAGGGATTACAGCACGGCCATTCCCATTCCTGCAGGGGAGATTTCTCACTTTCCCTCTCACCGTCTCTCTGTCTCTCTCCAGCAAGCACATGTACCCTATGGCAAAAAATAAAATAAATAATTTTTTAAATGAAAATTTTTTTAATCTAGAAAAATTCCACCAAATTTGTAAAATTCCACCAAGCATTCTTGAGAATTCACTGTTAAGACTTTGGTGGCTTTCCTTTTGAACGTTTCTGTGTAACAGTCTGTGTTACTTTTGACATTTGATGACAGAATTTTGACTACTTTTTCCTCTTTCCAGAGTTGTTTCCAGAGGGTCTGGGGGAGATTTCTGGCCCACTGACAGTGGGGTGCTCCATCCTGTCCCAGGCATAGTGTTTTATGATGCACAGTAAGCCTTTTTACTTCTTAAAGGAAAGCAGACATTGTTTTGCTGATTTTTTTCAAGAGCAGAGGCCTGTTTTTCTTTAAGCAATTACTAATCTAAGAATTTCAAGCTCACATGTAACTTAACAAGCCTCCACTTCCAGATGTCCCACCTCTTCGGGCCAGAACAATGTAAAGGACTCCTTATGCTGATTGACAGCTCTGCTGCTCCCAGAAATATTTAGAAGGAACCACTGTATCTCAGCACCCCAAGAAACCTTTTGTCTTTCTCTGGGCTAGTCACTCAATCTTGTGATTAGTAATGAGCCACATTAATTATTATTTCTGCAGAATTGTTATTTCCATCAACTCTTAATGAGATCACACCATATTTCTATTCTCTAACCTCTTTTTAAAACATTACAGGCTCAGAGATAGTTTTACAATACCAACAAATGTAAATGTACTGTCAGCATTTTTTAAAGAATTGTTTTATTTATTATTACTTGTTTAATTTGCGATAGGGAACATGAGCTTATCAGAGAGATAGAGATAGAGATAGAAGTGTGAGGAAGCAAGCCACCAGGTCCAGGACTTGAACCGCAGTCAGCCCTGTGGAAGTTCAGCACCTTAACCACCGCACCACCTGCTGGCCTTGATCTTTTGTAATAGCTACATATTTTCTGTTGTGTGTACAGATTCTCCATTCACGGAGGGTTGATTCATTTCCTTTATTTTTTATTGTGAGCAGTGCTACCATGTTTAATTATATTTATGTTAAATGCATTTTGTCTGCGGGCGAATTCCTAAGATAAGATGAATAGCTCACGGATGTGTCTATTCAGTGTTGCAGACTGCCCTAGGAAAGGCGGTCAGTTTGTGTTGCCTTCTTGGAAGAGCAGCCTCACCATGCATTTTGTCAATCTCTTTCATTTCTCAGGTTCAACAATTTTCACATGTTTATTGTCCTTTTTTAAAAATTTGTTTTTTATTAATTTTTTTTTTTTTTTGGAGAGGTTTTTGCCATAGAGCGCATGTGCTCGCCAGAAAGATAGAGACAGAGAGACAGAAAGCGAGAAATCACTCCCCAGGGGGGATGCCACGCCGCAATCCTCCTCCTCCATTCTCCTCTCGGGATCTTGGGCATACATGCACACACGCCTGGTGTGAGTTGAAGCCACCCAGGCTGGGACTCGAGCCGTGGTCGACTACATGGGAGTCCAGTGACATAGCCATCACACCAACTGCTGGTTCCTGTCCTTTTTTTTTTTTTTTTTTTTTCCAGTTTGCAAATTGCTTTTTAAAATGCCTTTTGCCCATTTATCTTTTTGGAAGTAGTTTAATTTTTCACTGGCTAATGATAACTCTTTGTATATTGAGACATATTAACATTCAACTGTCATATGGCATAGGCATTCTACTGTTTTTGTTTTAGTTTTTGTTTTTTCACTTAATTTCAACCTAGTGGGCTTTTGCCATACTGAGTTAATTTTTGTGTCTTCAGATTTTTGTGGCATACTTACTTAGAAAAATCTTCCCTGTCCCATACCCTAAAGACTTCCACCCATGGATTCTGCAGATTCAAAACCAAACACTGCATGGTACGTTCTTCAGTGTTTCAAAAGTGTAGGAGAAGAGAGGGGTGATACCTTTCTTCACACATCATAAGGGTCATGGTTGACACCCCTGTAAAAAAAAGACAGGTTAGCAAGAGAAAAACAAGATTTATTTAATCATAGTTCTTTGTGGCTTGGGAGCCTTCAGAATGAAAGTCCAAAGATTCAGGGGAGGGTGCCAGAAGGTGACATAGTGGTTACATCCCTAGACTCCCACGTGACTGACTGGTTCAAGTCCTGGATTCAGTGACTTGAAACTCATGCCAGGCATGTGTGCATGCGTGCTCTAAATCCCAAGAGGAGAATGGAGGAGAAGGGACTGTGGGGTGGCCATCCCCCCCAGGGGGTGATTTCTCACTTTCCCTCTCTCTCTCTCCAGTGAGTACATACACCCTAAGACAAAAACCTCTTTTTTTTTTTTTTTTTTTTTAAAGGAAGCTATAAAAACTCAGATTTATGGTTGGGTTAGATGGAGCAGGGGCAGCTGTGTGTGGAAACGTGACTGGACAAAGGGTATGAGCTGATGGAAGTGGACGGATGGGGAGCCTGGCCAGGCCAGCCTGTCCCGACTCTCTGCGGCCTCTGTCGGAGCATTTCTTCTGGGCATGACGCAGGACCCCAGCAGAGTGAGGGTCTTAATTTCTTAATGACCAACTGCTGCACAGAATGGCTGGGGACACAGTAGTACTTTTAGGCTTTATGGCTGGGCAGGTGCGGTAGCAGGGTCTTGTACTTCGGCCTTAGGGAAGAATTCTGATTTCTGTGCCTTGCTTCAGCGGAGAATGAGGGGTGAGCGGGACAGGAGAGAGCCCCAGGTCAGAGAAGACCTTTCCAAGGCTGCCCTGAGGCCTTCACTTCAGCGTACCATTTCCTGAGCCTCAGCAAAAGTCTGTAAAAGAGAATTTCTGAGGTTTATTTCATGAAATTCTTTATCATCCTTGATTTCTTGGAGGAAACCTGTTTTTCACACTGGGCTTATTGATCTTATGACAGATACTTTTTCTGTTTTTCTCTTAAGTAAAATGAATGACTAGATGCGTGTCATCAATCCAGAACCCTGGGCTGCCATAAGCCGTGACCATTTGTGATGGACAATTTGAAAAGCTTTATAAATGTGTTCATTTCTCGTTTTTATGCCTTAAAAGCCTCTTGCAGACTGCAGCTTTGGGACTCCAATCACTATCAAGTGTGGTGTTCCTGGTGTGTAATTCGTCTCCTCAGTTACTGGGATTTAAACTTGGAATAACTATTTGACAGCCTCCTCGCCTTCATTTGCTTGAATAATCATTAAAAATTGAAAGAGTCATAATGCCTTTCAGTGCGGGGCTTGGTACTAACACTGATTTTGAAAAGAAAGGAATGGTGGTACCTCTATGAGGTAAGAGATTATGCAGCCATCAAAAACCATTTCAGAAATACAGGGCACTTCAGAACGTTTGTTTAAAAAAAAAAAGAGAGAAGAAGAATTAAAGTATTAGTTTATTTTGATACAAAATTTGAAACTTACGTATAAATTTTTCATCATACACATTTTCTGTGAACTTTTTGAGATCCCCTTCTTTATCTACTGACATCAAAGATGTTTTAGGGGCCCGGCCACAGTGGTGCAGACAGTAGGTGCTTTCGCTCAGTGCTCTAGCACTGAGACCTTGTCAGAAGGCTGCCCCCCCACCCCCCCGCTGTGATCTTGGCTGGTTGCCAGCTGTGGCATGGGAACCCTGGAAAGTACTGGTCTACTGCGGCCCCCCCACTGTCTCTCCCTCATAGGAAGTCAATAAGCCTTTTTAAAAATTTTATTTATTGTCATTATTTTCTTTTATTATTATTATTTTTTGAAGTTTACAAGGGAGACACAGAGAGAGAGGAAAGTGAGAAAGCAAGCTGCCAGGTCTGGGACTCAAACTGCGGCCAGCCATGTGGGATTCCAGCTACCTTAACCACCATGCCACCTGCTGGCTCTAATAAGACTTCTTAAAAAGCTGTTTTTGGAATATTGCCAAATGGAGAGAAGTATACAGTCTATGTCATATAAACCATTTAAAAATTAAATTATGGATTATAAAATATCACACAATTTTTTTTTGAGAGGTTTTTGCAATAGGGCGCATGCGCTCGCCAGACAGACAGAGAGAGACATAGAGACAGAAAGCGAGAAATCACCCCCCACGGGGGATGGTCACGCCGCAATCCCTTCTTCTCCATTCTCCTCTCGGGATCTTGGGCACGCACGCACACGCGCCCAGCGTGAGTTCTAAGCCACCGGGTCCGGGATGCAAACCGTGGTCGACTACGTGGGAGTCCAGCGACATAGCCATTACGCCGCTAACAGCTGGTTCCCAATATCACACAATTTGAGGTTCTCTATGTTTTTCTGTACGCAGAGATTAGGATTATTGTCTGAGTGGTAATAGTCTTTATTTTTAATCAGTATTTTTCTGTTAGTATATATTGTTTTTGTAACCAAAAAATCTCATCAAAAAGTTTGGGAGGCAAACACAGGCATGTGTACCTACTTTATCTTTGATTGCGAGCAATGCTACAATATTTAATTTTAAATATGTATTATACAATTCTTTCCTTGTATTCCTTTATTAAAAATGGGGCTGTTTATTTTTTTACATGTCTGCTGCCTAAATTGCACATTAATGTGACTATTATTAAAAGAACATGTTTTATGTATTAATTCAGCAGGCATTTTGTAACAACTTTCTGCCCTAGAACTCGTGGCCCCAGAGCCGCAGGGAGTGGGGGCGGGGCAGCTTGTGCTTGGCCCCAGCTGCAGCCAGTGGCCTCCTGCACACCACCACCTTGAGGGTGGGTGACGGGTCACACCACCACCTTGAGGATGGGTGATGGGTTGCTCAGTCTTCCTGATTGGCTCTGTCTTTCTGAGCACCCCCAGGGTCCTGTGGGAAAGCACTTCTGAGTGAATACAAACTCCTTGTTGCTGAGGCTCCTCACTTTTCCAAAGAGTCATCCTCAGTTCCCACCACAGCTGAGACTTAGAGAGGTAGGAATTAGCCTCAAGTTACAAGATAGCAAGCACAGTGCCAGGATCAAAGCCTCTGTCTGACTTTTTTATCTAATGGGTATTGGCAATGAAATCCCTATCTAGGTCTGGGTTTCAGAGTAGCCATTCTAGAGCCTTTAAACTCGTGCAGAGAGAATGTATTTAAAGCAGGTGAGAGACAGTGGGTGGCATGGAAGTTTAAGGAGGCTGGATCCCACATGGCCGACTTTATGGTTTGTGGTTTTACTTTATGACTGACTTTATTCCTGGACCTGGCAGATTAAGATTTACACTGGCATTGTGTGTGCATGTCCATGCCCCACATCCTGAGAGGAGACTGGAGAAGGAATTGCAATGTAGCCATCCCCCAAGGCGTGAGCTCTCATTTTCCACCTGTCTATTCTCTGTAGCGAGTACATGCGCCCTATAGTAAACTTTAAAAAATAAATAAAATAAAGCAGGTGAGAGACCCAAAGATTAAGCTTTTAGTAATTCCCAGTGGGAAAGGGGCGTGTCAGGGTTAAGAACAGTAGCCAGAGGACTTGACCAGCTACAGAACAGGGGTTGGTTAGAAGCCTGCTGTGTTGTGCAGATAGTAAGCAGAACACCCTGAAGGACTGGTGAGCAGGGCTTGAGCTTTCTGGGTAACCAGAGAGTGTGGATCTCACGAACACCTTGAGTTTCACTAAGATCTGAGTAGTGCTTCGGACCTGTACTGTCTTTGCCTCCTTGCCAGCCTGCGTTTAAATAACGTAAACGAACAGCGTAAGGACATCCATCTGGCTGGAACACGGGGGGGCCTGCGTGAGTGACTCCACAGGGGAGCGCAGTGGGTGAAAGCACACGGCCCGAGTGTCGCTGCCGGAGTGACTCAGCTCCAGCACAGCCTGGCGGTGTGAGCGGAGACGAAGTGTTTCACCTAACTGTCTTTATTTTTTAAATGGAGGTGAGACTCTAATACTTACCCTGTTCTGTTTTTATAAGGGTTAAGTGAATCAACGCTTATAAACTATTTAGTATAGTATTGGGTTGTCGGAAAGGTCATGATGGATTTTGCTGTTTTTCCAGGCAACAGTGTGTCATGACTCTTCCGATGACCCAAGACTTGTAAAGCTGCTAGAACAGTGTCCAGCAGGTGGCAAGAACTTGATATAAGCAGTTATTGCTAATACCACATGCTAATGGCCTCAGACCACAATGTAGTATATGTGATTTTACCCATGTAAATTTTTTAAAAAATTTTTTGCCGGGGCCATGTGCTCACACCATGGAGAGAGAGAGAATGCCCTCCCCAGCTTGGGGCTACCACAGTCTTCCTTCTCCCATCTCTCTTTCCTGTCAGGATTGTAAGCACATGTACACATAAGTCTGGTGGATTTTTCAAGCTGCTGGAGCTGGGATTTGAACTTCAGTGGAGCATGTAAGATCCGGTCCCCTCTACACAGTACTTAACCACTGCACTACTGGTCTGACCGTTTTTGTGTGTGTGGAGGGGGGAGCTTGGTTCATTTGTTGCAACAGGACACTATGAATTATTTTTTGTTAGTCATATTTATTTGTATTTTCTTTACAGCTTAACATTGATGCCAAAAAAGAAATTAAAACCAAGCTCCCTGCAGGTTAATTTAGGTGATTATTTTGGCACCTAGTTGTGCTTGAAGTTAGAATGTGATGTTTTTATATCATTCTTGGAATCAGTCCACAAACCCTATTAGATTTCGTGATTTATTCTCATCTAACGTTTGATGCAACAGAGTTCACTTAAATCATGAAGTATAATTCTCCAGATTTGCAGAGCTTGGGGATGTCTACAGCGAGGTCTGAATACAATGCTATTTTAAAATGATTTTTTTCAGTGATCACTGAGGTATCTAAGGTCAAGATTAATTTGTCTTTCTGGAAATTTCATCTGAGTATTTATAGCCTAACATCTGACGTAGGGGAAAAAATTATAACAGTGATTATGTAATTCTAAACTCTGAAAGAGTCTTTAGGGATCATCTGATTCAACTCCTTCATTGTATAGCTGACAAAATGAGGCCAGGAAAGTTAAGTGACTGGCTGACCCATAGGGCTGGGAGCTAGCGGAAGGGCGAGGAGCAGCAGGTCTCGTCTCCCTGTCCTCCAGCCTAACGTGTGCTGTTCCAGTGCCCACGCAGCAGAAGCAGGTGTAAGTCATGGATCTCTGTAGGCTGGTGTTGCTTTTCACTTTTGTCCCCTAGGCTCCAGCCTCCCTTTTTGGTAGTTCTATCAAGCTTAGCTCCAGGAGGCTTTCAAGGACTTTCTGTGGTAGCAAAATGACCTATGGAGCATTTTAAAAATAAGTTCCAGGGACCAGCAGTTGGCGTAATGGCTATGTCGCTGGACTCCCACGTAGTCGACCGTGGTTCGGGTCCCGGACCCAGTGGCTTAAACTCACGCCGGGCACATGTGCGTGCATGCCCAAGATCCCGAGAGGAGAATGGAGGAGAAGGGATTGCGGCGTGGCCATCCCCCCTGGGGGGTGATTTCTCACTTTCTCTTTGTCTCTCTCTCTCTGTCTGGCGAGCGCACGCGCCCTATAGCAAAAACCCTCTCCAAAAAAACCAAAAAGATTCAAAGAAAAATAAGTTCCATACAGAAATAGTTTTAACTATTTTTATGAACATTTCCTTTTGCTAAATGGTAAATGACCAGCAATCTCGTAGGAAATCGGACTAAAAGGATTTTGCTCTGAGTCTTTTTTTTTTTTGGAGAGATTTTTTGCACTAGGGTGCGCGAGCTCACCAGAAAGAAATCGCTCCCCGGGGGGGATGGCCACGCCACAATCCCTTCTCCTTCATTCTCCTCTCAGGATCTTGGGCACACACGCACACGCACTTGGAGTGGGTTTAAGCCACCGGGTCCAGGACTCGAACCGCGGTTGACTACATGGGAGTTCAGTGACATAGCCATTACACTAACTGCTGGTCCTGAGTCTTTCATTTTTTTAATGAGCAGTGCTTAAGCCAAATTTCATTCTCACTAACAGGTAAGAAATGATACCTTGGGGCCTGCAGATGACATCATGGTTACATCGCTGGACTCCCACACAGTCGACTGCAGTTTAAGTCCCAGACCCAGCAGCTTAAAACTCACTCCGGGCACATGTGCGTGCGTGCGTGCGTGCCCAAGACCCTGAGAGGAAAAGGGATTGTGGTGTGGCCATCGCCCCTGGGGGGGGTGATTTTCTAGCTTTCTGTCTCTCTGCCTCTCACTGTCTCTCCAGCGAGGACACGCGCCCTATAGGTAAACCTCTCTTAAAAAAAAAAAAAAAAAAGTAAAGAAAGAATACCTCTTGGTAAAGGAAGATGACAATTCATTAGTTTCCATTTTATGTGTAGTTTGGGTTAATTAGGAACCTTTAAAAATTGGGCATATTGAAGCTTTAATGTATGCATAAGTTGGTTGAGCAATTTTAATTAAAACTTATCCTTCTTTTGAAATTAATTAGTTTCAACACTCTGAGATTAATGAGGCCTAGTCATAGCACCTCCCATGTTGTGGCAACTTAGTAAATATTAGTTTGGAAATTGGGATATACTTTGATGGTATTTTAGGCTCTCATGTGCATTAGAATGTCACGGCTTCTTTCCCAAATGTAAGCAATACTCAGCTATATCACATTTTGCTAGCCAAGAAGGCTGATGTCAGTGGCAAAGTTAAAAAGGGTGACCCTAAGGCTAAAAAGCCAAGGAAGGGGAAGCCCCATTGCAGCCGAAACCCGTCCTAGTCTGGGGCATCGGCAGATACTCCCCATCTGTTGTGTATTCAGGAAGGCCGTGCACAAGAGGAAACACTCGGCCACTAAATCAGGGCTGAAAAGAAAAAGAAGGAGAAGGTTCTCGTGACTGTCACAAAACCAGTTGGTGCAGACAAGAATGGTGGTACCCGGGTGGTTAAACTTCACAAAACGCCTAGGTATTATCCTACTGAAGATGAGCCTCAAAAGCTGTTGAGCCACAGCATAAAACCCTTCAGTCAGCCAGTGAGAAAGCTGCGAGCCAGCATCACTCCCGGGACCATTCTGATCATCCTCACTGGACACCACAGAGGCAAGAGAGTGGTTTTCCTGAAGCAGCTGAGCAGTGGCTTGCTGGACTGACTGGTTCTCAGTCAAGTTCCACTGCATAAAACACATCAGAAAGTCATCACCTCCCCCATGAACATTGATATTAGCAAAGAAAAAATCCCAAAGCACCTTACCAATGCTTACTTCAAGAAAAAGAAGCTGCAGAAGCCCAGACACCAGCAGGGTGAGATCTTTGACAGAGAGGAGGAGAAATATGATATTTCAGAGTAGCGCAAGGTTGATCAGAAAGCTGTGGACTCACAAATTTTACCAAAAATCAACACTGTTCCTCAGCTCCAGGGCTACTTGTGATTCGTGTTTGCCCTTACAAATGGAGTTTATCCTCACAAATTGGTGTTCTAAATTTTTTGCCAAGAACCTGATTAAATAACTGAGCATATTTTTTTTAAATAACCTTCACCTGAATTACCATAGTAAGCAATCCTAGTAGAAAGATGGGAATTTCTCTGTAATTCTTTCCTAAAACTGAAGGAATATAGTCAGATACTGTATTCATAAATTGTCTAGAGTCTCTCTTTTCTCTTTCCTTTCTTTCAGTGTAGTTCTGGTATTCATTTGTACTTAAGTTAGGCACACTTGGTTTAATTTGCTGTCAGTCATGGATTTCCTCCCATTCCTATTCTTACTATTTAGTTTTGAATATACAGAGTGTTAGCACGCTCACAAAAATTAAAACTATTAAAAAAAACTTTGTTTTAATTTGATTTGCTTCTTCCCTTTTCTGAAGTAAAAGATGCATCATTAGCTAAATGATATTTATTATAACTATATTCGGGTTTATTGTTACTTAAAAAAATGATGTAATTAAGGCAGCTGGATCCTACATGGCCAACCACAGTTCCAATCCCAGACCCAGTGGCTTGAAAATCATGCCATTCCCAAAATCCTGAGAGAAGAATGGAGGAGAAGGGTTGCTGCGTGGCCATCCCCTGTGGGGGTGCTTTCTTTCCCTCCCTCTCTTTTTGTCTCTTGGTCTGTCCTAGCAAGCATGCACACCCTATAGCAAATTAAAAAAAAAAAAAATTCTATTGAGAATAAGATTGTGAAAGTACTTGATTTTGGGGTATATGTTCAGACCTAGTAATTTGTGATATTGATTTGTGGAGCTGGTGCCTGTGAACTGTTTGCCATTGCAACATGCCAAAGAGTTACTGTCCATCGTCTTCAGGAACATTGACTCCATGCTGCAGCAGAGCAGCACAGGAGGGGTGCACTCCAACCCATTTTGAGTTGAGAATTTTTGTTGTGGGGTTAATGAGAGCAGTGGAACATTCCAGATACTTCTGCGATACAAAAGACCCGTGACTAAGTAATACAACAAAATAATTAAGTGAGCAAACTCTAAATTTTAGTTCCAGATGAATGTAAGTGAGAATGAATACCACCTTAATGCTTTGGTTTGCTGCTTCCAACACGTCTTCCTTTATCTGTGGCCCAGACAAGCTGCCTGTGTGGGAACTCTAGTTTAATGATATTCTTGGTAGCATATCTGAAAAGTAACACAACTAGATGATTTATGTCCGTCTTGTAGTCACCATTTCTACTAACGTGTATATTGGGTTTATAAATCTTTAATCTGGAGTAAAGCTCTGGCACCCAGCTATAACTTAGCCAGCTGAAAGAGCTAAAAGTATCTTGTCGGGAAGTGTCATAATAGACCTGAGTCTTTTCTCTTTGCCACAGCTTTAATACAGATACTGGCCGCTGCTGCAGCTGAACGAGATGTGGTTTATTTCACCTTCGGGGACTCAGAATTGATGAGAGACGTTTACAGCATGCACACTTTCCTTACTGAAAGGAAACTGACTGTTGGTAAGTAGAGGCTAGTCTTGACACTTGGTATCTAGATGGATTACATGCCATCCAGGAGGAACACTTGCCATGTCCGATGGATCACAGTGGGTTAGAAGAAACAAAAGCATGACTGAGAGGAGAGGACAAAGCTCTTAGACAGGCAGCGTTTGCATAGTCCCTCTTGTTTTTCCTGGCAACGTTCCATTCACAGTCTTGAATGATTATGTCAGCTTATCAAAGTCAGGCCAAGAAGCTGGAGTTAGTGTACATCGTTCCTTTTATGTGTGTAGAAAATAAAAAAAGGGGGAGACTTCTAAGGCTTCTTCAAACGCAGGAGGCTGCACTGTGTCTATTTATCTGACATCCCCATGTGCTCACCCACAGTGTTTGCTACTTCAGGAGCTGAATGTAAAGCTGGAATTACTGCAAGATCCCATTGATGGCTGCATAGACAGTGTGCCACGTATAGCTGTTAGTCATGAGCCAATAAGCAGTTTCTTTAAAGTGTTTTTAAATTCTCCAAGTTATGTCAGGAAAGTCTTCCAAACATACAAAATTCATGCAGTATTTCCAAAAGCCAAATCTGAGCATGTGCTAGTTAGATTAAGATAAAACTTGAATATTCTTTCAAAGTTTTATCTGCATACCTCAATGTTTGAATTGTTCTGGCCTTTCACTGTGCAGGAGAAGTGTATAAGCTGTTACTCCGATACTACAATGAAGAATGCAGAAACTGTTCCACCCCCGGACCAGACATCAAGCTTTATCCATTCATATACCACACTGTGGAGTCCTGTGCAGAAACCACCGACCAGCCAGGGCAAAGGACAGGGACCTGAGGAGCCAGTGAATAGGACCTCCCACCTCTCACCAGAGACGTCTGTGTGAATTATCAGGTGTAATATATGTTTGACCTAAGTTAATATAAACATGTATGTAATCTACATTTGCAGTCAATGATGCAATCTCTTACACATATGCAATTGTCGATTTATACATCTAAACCTCCTCCATCCCGATTCACCTCGGTCTAGATACGTTTTGTTTCCATTTTCTTCTACTTCAGCCTTCATTCTTTGGTTTTTCTCTTTTGCCCATCATATTTCTTGTGCGATCCCATAAAAGGTTGTGCTCAGCCTGTCGGGTCTCTTTCTTCAGGCCGGTAGGTTACACAGGTCAGCTCTGCAGCTCGCAGGTGCCACTGATGCCAGGGAAGAGGGTGGCACCCAGGGATCTCTGTTACTGGGTTTGCTAACAATCTCCCTTCCACCCTTATTTGTGTTATACTTGTATCATTTGAGCTTTGGAATTTTCAAAATTAAGAATTGGGTTTTTTTCTATACATGTTGCCTAATGCAAATCTCTTAGGTTAAAACAATTTTTACTTAAGACAACAACTCCCATAATTGTTGTGTTGAGATGTCACCTTTATCTGTACTGGTTTGTCTATCCTTTTGTCCTTGATCGACTTTTATTGACACTGCTCTTGAAAACTGATCAAGATGAAGGGAAACGTAGAGTCAAAGGGAGTTTCCATATGACGTTAAAAGACAAATTTGAGAGACTCGAAGGGCTTTTTTTATTTCTTGAGTTTTTTTGTTTTTTTTTTTAAATAAGGGTTAATATTTGTTCTGTGGTGCTTGAGGCCTATTCATATAACCAAAGTTTGGGACTGGGAACTTCATGCTGATCTGTAAATAGTGAAGTTTCTCTGGTATTCAAAGGTTATATAGTTAATAAATTTTCATGAATAAATCATTTGTCAGAAACCCCCATATCTATATTTTATTATATATATATATATATATACATATATACATACATATATAAACATATGCTCTTTAAGTATGTCTATATGCGAGCACATTTAATCAAAGTAAAACTGGTGTGGGAAATGATTAGGTTTAGGCTTTATCAGGGCTCTGTTAAGATCCTTAATTCACAGTTGTATCCATATAAAACTGGCAACAAACAAATACTAATGACTGTTTAGAGACGGAAATAAAAACCAAAGCCAATCCTATGTTTAGAGTAGAGTTTAATTACAAAAGCACTTATTCAGATTTCCAGAATAACCCAACCCATGCTGTTGAAGTGCTGGTTTATAGTCAGCTGTCAAGTAGAGCTAATGGAGGTCAAACCCTATTAACAAGGGGCTTCCGCCTCTGGTCTGCGCTCCATCGCAGTGCTGCCAGGAAGAAACAGGCCCTTAACAGTCTCCACTCCACACAGAGATCGAGAGGGCAACAGGACTCGGCACCTGAACGCAGCCACTCGTCATTTGACTACATTCTTAACATAGAAACTAAGTTTTTTATTTTTAATCATTTTGCAGATTAGGAGCCTGGGTTTATTTCTGCTGGTACTAATAAAATCTTCTCTTTCCTCCCCAGCTCACTCTGTCCCCTGGTTAAGCATTAGGTCACAGTTCATTTCCTCCTATTTTTCATTTGCACATTGTCCCTCTGACCCAGTCCCAAGAGTAAGTGAACAGTTAAAATGTTTCATGGACAGTATAGCTTGGCTCTGGTGACCAAGAAGTCACTAGGTCCAGATAAGAAGACCACCCAGCTGGTATTTAGGAGCCCCCTCCCTGACTGCCCGTCTGGCTTTGAGTGGTTCCAAGGATACAGCCTACTTCTTTGTCCCATTATGTCCTGGCATTGGGACAGCTCAATCAGGTGGAACACGCAGAGAACTAACACCGTTTTTTAGAAGGTAGAATAGAGGTGAAAAGATGATGACTGTGTCCTTGTAGGCGCTCCGCAAAAAAAAAAAAAAAAAAAAAAAGCAAGCAAGAAGAGAAGGAAGGAAACCTCTGATTAGCATTTGTATCACTTCTGAGATCTTGAACAGCACCTTTTCATTCTTTTATCTAGAATTTATTGATTTATTTCATTCTTTACTTGTTCCTTCTTTTATCTACCAAAGCATGAAAGAATATTTTTAGTTTCGAATTCTTGTGTTTTAATGAAACTTTCACTTTCTGGCTTTCTCAAATGTGCAGTAACAGTGTGAGGAAGCAGTGTGCAGTAAGGGCGTGAGGGCTTAACTCAGGCAGGCTGGGTTCAAATGCTTCCACACTCTTAGCTGACATTTTAACCTAACCTAAGTAAACTGAAGTTCTGAGCCTTAGTTAACTCAGTTAGAAGGTGGGAAATAAAACAGAAAGTGTAGGCTCTGGCACCTCATTTGTGCTCAGTAAATGCCAGCTATTGTAGTTGACCAGGGAACATTTAGGGAGCACCTACTATGTGTTAGATACTTGACTGGTTGCATTTGATCTTAGCCAAAAGGTTAAGAGGCATGTTTTTACTAGTTGCTTTACATATTTTAGCCCATTTTTCCAGTGAGCCCAGAGGTTAGGGATTATAATGCCATTCTGACCTCCAGGAATTTATTGCGAAAGGGACTTACAGTGTCACCACTGTAGGGACCCTGAGAGAGCAAAGGCCCTGACACCCTACCAAGTCCCTGTCTAGTTTGTTTTTCATCATGAGTGACTAGTTATCAGTGGGGTACATCCAACCATTTCTGAGATGATCTGTGTTCTTGTTGGTTACAGTGACATTTGGCAGACGTACCCAAGCCAGTATTTTCAAGGAAGGTTGATAAGAATGTCACGAGGGCCAGCAGGTGGCATTGTGGTTAAGGTGCGGGACTCCCATGGCCAACCATGTTTTGAGTCCCAGATCCAGTGGCTTAAATCAAGTTGGGTGCATGTGTGTGTGCATCCAAAGTCCCGAGAGGAGAGTGGAAGAGAAGGGACTGCAGCATGGCTATCCCCCGGGTGTGTGAGGGAGGTGATTTCTCACTTTCTCTCTGTCCCTCTCTCTCTGGTGATCATGTGCCCAATGGCAAAGAGCTGGAAAAAAAAATGTAACCAAACCTCACGAGTGCTCTGCCAGTTACAGTCACGCACTGCAGAATGAGGTTTCAGTGAGCAGACCACATATGTGCTGGTGGTTCCATAAGGTGGTACTAGGCCCTACCACATAGCCTAGGTGTGTAGTCAGCCGTGCCATGTCGGTTTAAGAAAGCATACTCTGTGCTTTCCGCACAACTCGGTCACCTAACGATGCATTTCTCAGAACACACCCTGGTAGGTAGGTGACCCGTGCTGTACTGTCCAGTATGTACCACTGTGGAAACCAAACTGACTGAGCTTCCCCACTCGAAGAACATGTTGAAGTGAAGAAATTAGTTGAGTTGTATTAAAGACCTGAATCCAGTGTGTCTGCTCTACAAATAAGTAAAGATTTAGGGAGGCTGTACTTCCTTCTCTCAAGCCTGTAGGTACTGACCTAACCCATCATCTGGAGAGAATGACAGTCCTGCCATTACTGGGACATGAGCTTAGAATATTAGCCCTGTCTGTTTTGGGGAAGGGGAGTCCAGTATGATACTTAGTATTAATAGATCAAATTACTGACATCCACTGAGCCATGTTGTCTGTCCCAGGAACAGGGTCCCCGTGGTCCCTGCTCACCAGAAGCCATGTGGATCTACCTTCAGACAGAAGTTTTCCCAAACAAGACAACCAAAACTGTATATTTATCTGATAGCTGGTTTTATTTCTCTTGTTTATTTTCAATGTAGTATTAATGTGTCATGATGATTCTGAATTTGGGGATAAGAGAGATTGTGCTAATGTTTATGTGATTTTTGTAGAAGAGAATAAAGCAATTCTGATCCCTCTTGTCATCATTTCTTTTTTCTCAAATAATTATCCCACTTTTCATTAGAGATCTCATGTGCATGCTCTCATTTATAACATTTAGAGTATGTTTAGGAATTTGGTGAACATTTCTGAGGTGCAGAGCCAGGGTAAGTGATCTCACACCCACAAGTACTGTTTTCTTTTCATTACTCTGTCCCAATTTAACGTAAAGAAACCAGTTGAGTTCTTATGCTTTCAATCTGTAAATATGGGTAGAATCCTGTGCTGTGTCAATTCACCATGTGTTGAACTCCCTTATACATCTTTCTCTGTAGAGAGTTGTGTAAACTTGTCACATAAGGTGGACTGGGCTAAATCTCAGTTTTTGAGAAGAAACACTTGCTATAGAATTGATAAGAGCCTCAAAATGCACCTCTGCTCTTGAACACATGTGAAACATCTTCATAGTCTTGGCCTCATATTATTACAGAGTATTCTTTACCCCCTAGGTGATTGGAGAACACATGGGAACCCTGACTTCTACTTCCACCTGAGGACACGGCTTCCCTTCCCCACTAAGGGGTGACTGAGGAAGCCTAACAGAATTAGGATTTTCCACCACTCATTAGAATCCTCCACTCATTAGAATTGAGGCTACTCATTCACCTCCATGTCCCCGTCCTGCAGTGTCAATGGAGGACACGTGGGGAGGTGTAACAGGATGCTCCACCCCTTCTTGGCCAGACTTCACATCAGCACAGCCTAGGGCAGAGCCTGAACTATTATCTCTACAAGAGGGCCCCCTTTCCGAATGTCAGCCAAAGAAGAGAAAACCTGGCTGTGATGGAACTGTGTCTCACCCTGTACCACTCCATCCCACTCCCCAAACAAGCCATGCCAGAGGTGGCCAGCAAAAATGAAATTCAGAATCGTATAACATAGTATCCAAATGTTCACGTTTTGATTGAAAAATCACTTATAATACAAAGAACTAGGAAAATCTCAACCTGAGTGATAAATGATATCAGCCGGCAACATTGAGACATCACAGACAAGAGAATGGTCTGACAGGGATTTAAAGCAGCTGTCATAAAAATGCTTCAACAAGCAGTTTCAAGCATGTTGAAATCAGTGAGGAAGATATTTGCAAGAAGCTAAATCTCAAGAAATAGGACCAGCTTTGAAACCTAGTGGTTAAGACCCTACACAGCTGACTGCAGTTCAAGTTCCAGTTCTGGTGGCTTGAACAGCACACCAGGCATGTGTGCATGCTTACCCAAAGTCCTGGCAGGACGAAGAGATGGAGGGAAAGGGATTGCACTATGACCCACCCCTTGTGGGGCACTTTTTTCCTATTCTCTCTCTCTCTCTCTCTCTCTCTCTCTCTCTCTCGCGAGTGCACAAGCTCTCTGGCAGTTAAAGGGAAAAGAAAAAGTTTCAACTTCAAATAGAAGATAGAAGAAGAGCCAAACTGAAATTTTAGAACTGAACCATGACAGCAACAAACAGACCAGCTGGACTCAACAAGAGAAGAGGAAAGATTGACAAAAAGAACCAAGTGAATTTGAAGAATGAACAATAGAAATTGGCCAATTTGAACAACTAAGAAAAAACCCTGAAAATTGTTTACTGAACCTCAGGACATTTGAGACTGAAAAATATCCAAAATTCATGTCACTGGAGTCATAGATGGAAAAGAGAAAGATGGAGGGTGAAAAAGCTTTGAAAAATTATTTCAAAAAAGTCCCAAATTTAGCAAAAGATATAAATCATTTAAGAAGCTGAGTGAACGAACTCCAAACAGAATAAACTCCCCCTCCATACATACCAAAACATGTCATAGTCAAACTTCTAAAAAATTAAAAAAATCCTGAAGTCAGTAAGAGATATTACATACTACCTGTCGGACGAACACAACTAATGACAGTGAATTTATCAGAATTCTTAGGTGCTAGAAAAGCACCACAACCCCGTTCAAGGGCTGAAAGAAAAGAACCACAAATGCAGAATTCTGTATCCAGCAAAAATACATTTTAGGAATAAAGAAATAAATCCATTCTGAAATTAAAAAAAAATAATAATTCCCAGCAGACCTGCCCTAAGACAGCAACTAAAGGAAGTTCTTGAAACAAAAAGGAAATGATAAAGAGAAGGAAAATGGAAGACCAGAAAAGAACAGAAAAAGTGAAAATATGGGTAAATAGACTTCCTCTCTCTTAGGGTTACTATGTTTGCTGAAGCAAAATTACAACTGTTGTGGTTTTCGATGTATATAGAGGATATAACTGACAGTTATCAATGTGGGCATGTAAAGGGGTATAAAAAGAGGTAAGGTTTCTGGACCTCCTAAAAACTGGTAAAACGCTGACACCAGTAGATGGGGATAAGCTGTGCATATACGATGTGCACAGAGCAGCTGCTCAGAAAGCTATCTATAACGAGATCCACTCAGAAACAGTAAAAAATATGTAATGTTCAGATATAATGTTCAGTTAACCTGTAGGAAATCAGGGAAAGAAGACCAGAAGACACCCCCCCCCCCCCAAAAAAAAAAAAAAAAAAAAAACCAGAAAAAACAAAAGGTGATACATTGAAAACACTAATAAATTCAGTAAGCCTCTAGTCAGACTAACAAGTGGAAAAGACTAAAGATACAAATCAATTAAAGAGTAACAAATAGGGGCCAGCAGGTGGCACAGTGGTTAAGGTACTGGATTCCCACATGGCCAATCATGGATGGATTCCTGGACCTGGCAGCTTGAAAACCACACCAGGCACATCTGTGTGCATGCCCAAAATCCCAAGAGGAGGGAGAATGGAGAAGAAGGGATTATGGCATGGCCATCCTCCCAGGGGGTAATTTCTCACTTTCCTTCACTGTCTCTCTGTCTCTAGTAAGCACACACACCCTAAGGCAGAACCCTCCCCCCCCAATAAAAATTTTAAACTACAAATGAAAAAACACAGAATCTGAATAGATCTATGTCTACTAAAGTAACTGAATCAATAATGACCTCCCAACCAGAAAGTACCTTGCTCAGAGGGCTTTGAAAGAATAAGGCAGCAATGATGCCAGTTCTCTACAGTATCTTCCAGTGACCAGAGCAGGTGGAGTGCTTCCTGTCCAAGTCTAATACCAAAACCAAAGACAAGAAAAGCCACAAGTAAATACCATTTATGGACATAGATGTGAAAATCTTCAACCAAATTATAAGTCGACTGAATCCAGCAACGCACCAAAAGAATTATGCACCATAACTAAATGAGATTTATCTCAGTTATTCAAGGCTGATTCAACATTTGAAAATCAATGTGTGTCATCAGGGCACACTGAAGAAGAAAAGTAATATGATCATATAAGTAGATAAAAAAAACATTAAAGAAAATCCAACTCTCATTCATGATAAACATAGCAGATAATGGGGGAACTTCTTCAACTTGATAAAGAAAAGGTATGTTTCAAAGCACAAACCATGAAAGAAAAATGTGACATGTTGGGCTTCATTATGATAACTTCCTCTCTGCAGAAGATGCTCTAGGCCCAGCCGTGGTAGTGCATGGTGGATGGTGCTGCTGGCCAGGCTGAGACCACACGGGAGGTCCAGGTCTGACTCTCGGCCCACCCTGAAATTCTGGGTGTGGTGGCACACACTCATGTTCCCAGCAACAGGGAGGCTGAGTCAGGATCACAACACAGTGAAACCCTGTCTAAAACACCACCACCATGTAGCAAAAGACATTGTTAAGGGAACAAAAAAAAAAAAAAGCTACAGGCTAGAGAAAATATTTGAAAGACATCTGATAAAAGATTTGTATCTGTGGGACCAGATAGTGGCACAGTGGTAAATGTGCTCTGTGAGGAGTTTCCACTTGGAAAGTTTTCTGATTCAAATCTAGAGACTCCCCCCACCCCCACCCCCACCCCCGAGTCCACTGGGCACACGCCTGTGATACAGGGTCTCTGAGGGCGAATCATGGCATCAGGACCCTTTTGAGGAGGGCCAACAGATGTAGCAGTTACGTCAATGGACTCCCACTTGGCCAACCACAGTTCGAGTCCCAGACCCAGTGGCTTAAAAACCCACACCATGGGAACCAGCAGTTAGCGTAATGGCTGTGTCGCTGGACTCCCACGTAGTCGACCGTGGTTCGCGTCCCGGATCCGGTGGCTTAAAACTCACGCCGGGCGCGTGTGCGTGCGTGCCCAAGATCCCGAGAGGAGAATGGAGGAGAAGGGATTGCGGCGTGACCATCAACCCTGGGGGGTGATTTCTCGCTTTCTGTCTCTATGTCTCTCTGTCTGTCTGTCTGGCAAGCACATGCACCCTATAGCGAAAAACCTCTCCAAAAAAAAAAAAAAAAAAAACCCACACCGTGTGTGTACATGCATGCTCAAGATCCCAGAAGAAAATGGAAAGGATTGTGGTGTGGCATTCCCTGGGGAGTGATTTCTTATTCTCTCTCTCTCTCTCTCTTTCTGTCTGTCTCTCTCTGGAGAGTGTACATGTTCTAAGGCAAAAATCTCTTAAAAAAAAAAAAAAAAAAAAAGACCCTGTTGGGAGTGTCGTCTCATTGTCTCTCTTGCTCACTGAATGAATAAGTAAAGAAGGCCCAGCCTTGGAGACACAGCTGGTAGCATACTGGGCTAAACTATAGTACCAGAAACCCCATGGCCTACCATGGGTTTGCCTCTTGCCCCAGTGGACATGAAACATGCTGAAACATGCATGCCCAAGATCCTGAGGTGGAAGGCTGGGAAAAGGGGGTGATGGTAGAACCAGACCTTGTCCGGGGGTTTCTTTGTCTCTTGCTCTCTCACTTGCTTTCTCTCCCTCTCCTCGCTTTTCCTCTCATCCACATGCACACACTATCATGAATAAAATAAACTTTTAAAAAAAGATTTGTATCTGAAATGTACAAAGAATTCTTAAAACTCAATAATAAGAAAATACCTAGTTAAAAAGTGGGCAGATCTGAATAGGCATGTCCCCTAAAGAGGCGTATAGATGGCAGATGAGCTTATGAAGACATGTTCAATGTCCATTCTCTCCAAACCCAGCAGCAAGTCTTGGCTCTGTGGAACTTTCCTAAACTTCATAAACCTTAGCTCAGTTCTCCTTTCTAAGTCCCCATAATGAGAATTATCTGACAGCAATTTTGTCTGATCAAACCTCTCTTTCTCCTCTCTAATATTTTCTATTATCACTACCATTAAAAACAGCAATAGCAAATCTCTCGTACTTAATTCTTCACTTGTTTAATTTATCTCCCCTGCTGGAAAGAGATCTACTTAGAATTGGACCTCTTGCAGGATTTAACAAATTTTAAAGAAAATCTTTAAAGGAATAAATAATAGATAACTTCTTATTAATTTGTTATTACTAATATTTCAAGGAATCAAATGGATCCATAGACTTAGGTTTGTGTAAAATACTCTATCTGTGAAATATAGACATGGAAACTCTGTTCTGGAAAAACTGTAGATGAAATATCTGTCAACAGACTACTTTTTAAAATAATTTTATGATTACTATTATTATTTTTAATTTTACTATAGGGCACATGCACTCACCAGAGTGAGAGAGGGAAGGTAAGAAAGCAAGCTGCCAAGGTGCAGGACTCAAACCACAGTGGACCACGTGGTAGTCAGGTGCCTCAACCTCCATGCCACCTGCTGGCCCCAACAGACCGCATTAGGCACTAGGTATGTAAAACCTAAGCTGAAGTCGTCTGTAAAGTAAAACTGTTTAAATAAAACAATCATTATTGTATCTGATTATACATAATTTACAAATTTATGTAATTTAATGATCACTATTCAATTAATCTTTTTATCTACATGGATTTTATCTGCTTTTCTGCCCTTTTGGTGCGTCTTTTCTGAAAGCTAGACAAACTCCCATAAACTCGTGATCTCTTAGAGACTTCAGGATAGCAGTTGTGGGTAGTGAGTTTGTGGCCAACAGCAAGGTTGACCTAGACTTCAATCCCAGCTCTGCACACCTGGCTGTGGGGTCCTAACAGCTATCTGCACCATGCCCCAGGTTCCTCATAACATGGGGCTGACGACAGCTATTTTGTAGGTTGTGGACCGGATTAGGAATGAACGCTGTAAAGCACTCATTACAGAGCCAGCCTTTAGTGGGTGCTAGTGCTGGAAGCCTTTTATTTTTCCTTCCCCCACTTCTACACATTGTAGCGTTAGTTAATTCTTCCTGCCAGTTCTCTGATTTGTGCACACACACTTCACCCCAGTCAACCAATCCCAGTGGTCCAAGGACTTTGGCTATAGGAAGACACCTTCGGGTGCTGGGACAGCTTTATCTTTAAAAGTGGGAGCTGCCAAGATTTGAGCTGAATCATCGGGGGCTAGCCTGGCTGTGCTTCATTATTCCACACACACAAAGGACCACTTAAGAAATTGATAGTTATTAAAACAGGGTATGACAAATGTCCTTCCTCTGCCATTTATGAAAGCCCTGGGTTTCCTCTGGCTCATCACTGAAAAGATCTGGCCAACTGGGAGCTGTAGGTAGGGCTGGGCCTCCAAGGGGACGGTAGTCGCGTACCGAGGCAGGGCTCTGGGCGAATACTCAACACCCAGGCAATCGGCTGCATCCACTGACCAGGACACAGCTTTTGCCCTGAGTCAGAACTGAGTTTCAGCTGGAGGGAGGCAAGATTCTTTGTCCACTATGGCTTTCTGCGAGGCTCTTTAAAAACTAAACAGTTGCTACTTTGCCCCTAAGTGAAATTAATTGGCACCATGTTTTGGCTTCATACTCTTTAGAGGAATTGATAATTAATTCCCTTGCCTCTGTCACCTTCAGAAAAAGAAAAAAAAAGAGAGAACGAAAGAAAGAAAAAGAAGAAAAAGAAAAAGATGCCAGTAGATGGAAAAGTTTCTTTCTTGTTTCCGTTCGAAGTTCTCCCACCCTCTGTGAGTAAACCTGAAGGGCACTGGCCTTTCTTTATTGATTCCCCCTGGAAACACTGAACACGGTCATCAGCGCCTCTAATGTCTGAATACCCTGGTGCCGATCAAACATCAGCACGGCGCCCGCCCAGGAGAGGATTTGCTCTCCTCACTTGATTTCCCTCTTCAGGAAACAAACAAAACACAAGTCAGATTCCAGCCTGCGTTCCCAGTGAAGCCCCATCCTTCTTCGGTCTGCTCCTTCCTTGTCCTATCCCTTTCTTGACTTGAATTTCCTCTCCTTCGAGAAGAGTCTCAACCCTGGAAGAGCCAGCCCAAACGTGACTTTCTGGGGGGAGCTTTCCCTGAGACAATCAGCCCTTCTCCCTACCTCGTGCTACCCCCAGCCTCTTCCAGAGAGGCTCTCTCACAGAGACTAGAACTTCTAAACCTTTGGGGTTCCTGGTAAATCCAGGCTTTGACCCTAGAGCCTCAGATTGGTTTCTAATGAATGCAGCTGCTCCGTGGCCTTCCTTGGAAGGGTACGGACTGAGAGTTTTCCACACAAGGTGTGTGTGTGTGCGTGTGTGCACGCACGTACGCTTCTGCTCTAGCAGCACAGTGACTTACCATTTCAACCCTGAGTCTCGGGCACTGAGTTCAGAGGATCAGCCTTGCTGTTGGCCGCAATCTCACTACCCACCACTGCTATCCAGAAGTCTCTAAGAGACCGCAAGTTTATGGGAGTTTATCTAGCTTTCAGAAAATACACACCAAAAAGGGAGAAAAGCAGATAAAATCCATATAGATAAAAATTTATTGAATAGTGATCATTAAATTACATAAATTTGTAAATTATGTATAATCAGAGGATTCCCCATCAAACTCCCTGACATCAGCTGTGCCTCCTCCCTCCTTAAACACAGTGCACAGCTGTTTGTGTCGCTGCCGTGTGTGTGTGTGTGTGTGTGTGTGTGTTCACTTTACTTTTAAGGCAGACACAGGCTGTGTGTTGCTTTTTAACTCAAGAAACATATTAGAGAAAATATACAGACTACCTGGTCCAGCAGACTATACGGGGGGACTTCAAGAGGTTGTGGGAAATGGAATTAAAGTCGAAGTTGACTTCAATGCCAAAAATGTTTGAAATCCATACATAGTTTTCTCCACTATGCATTTACATTTTTGAAGACTCCTTGTATTTCAGCAGCTTCCTTTGCTGAGTGGTTTCAAGATCCCAGCACCCTGCTGACATGCCCCTCTCATTCTGCTTCCTGTCTGTTCGCTGCTTAGCGCATGGTTGGGATCCGGTGCAGGTGGGAAATAGATTTTATTACTAGTAGATGCCATCACCCAATGAGTGTCCTTGTTTAGATGTTGGACTCTGAGGATGGCGGAAGAAGGTGAGGTTGACAAGGGAGGGTGGCCCTCATCCGTCCCTCTATCCCAGGGTGGCCCTGGGTTCTCTACAACATGAGTACTCAGGAGTTAAAAGGGTCTCGCTTCTTCACCCAAAATCACCGTGCCTTTTCCCTTTTGCCCTGCCAGGGCTTCGTTTATTTATTTGGAGTAGACCTCTAGTCTAATGTGCATGATGGATTCACAAGCAAAACCAAATTGCATCATAAAGTCATAAAATACATACTCGGAGGGAGTATTTGAGATGAGTTCTGCCCCACTTTAAAGTATCAGGCTGCCGTAGGTGGTTCTTATGGTTTGGATGATGGTTTGTCCCCCAAAGTTTCATGTTTTGGAAACCGACATGGGAGGTGGTGAGGCCTAGCAGGTGGTGACTGGATCATGGTGATTGCATCAGTCTCATGAATAGATTTTTTTTTTGAGAGGTTTTTGCTATAGGGCGTGTGTGCTTGCCAGACAGACAGAGAGAGACAGAGACAAAAAGCGAGAAATCACCCCCCAGGGGGGATGGCCACGCCGCAATCCCTTCTCCTCCATTCTCCTCTCGGGATCTTGGGCACACACGCACACGCGCCTGGCGTGAGTTTAAGCCACTGGGTCCAGGACTGGAACCGCAGTCGACTACATGGGAGTCCAGCGACATAGCCATTACACTAACTGCTGGTCCCCAGTCTCATGAATAGATTAATGGTAACTCACAAGACGCACTGAGTTCTAGTTCTCATGAGACGGGGCTAGTTCTCTCACGAGCTGGTTGTTATAAGAGAGCTGTAAGGAGTTCTCCGTCTGCATGTGCTTCTGGCCATGCTGTAGGCCAGCCTGATACCAGGCCATCAGACTTTCCAGCCACCAGAACTGTGAGTCAAAATGAACCTCTCTTCTCTTAAGTCCATCAGTCCCAAGTACTCCTGTGAACAACGCAGCAATAGACCAAGACAGGTGTCCTGCCTGGAAAGGAGCATGCAGGCATTGTTGGTCTAAGCCAGTTTTCAGAGAGGGAAACAGTTCAGAGAAGCTGTCTGGCCTGCTGGGACCCCACAAGCAGAAAGCACACCCACGCTATACGCAGAAATGAAGACACCCAGTGACTCCTCCCTGGTGTGTGAGAGCTCTTGCTCTTGAACCTGATAGGACCAACTTCCTGTAATAAAATTCCAGTGTCTGGGGGACTCTGGGCCCCTCAGAAAGCTATTATTTTTTTTTAATTCCAGATTCATTGCTGTTTGCTCAAAAATTCCATTGCTCTTCTTCCTCTTGACTCACATGTCAACTTTAATCCCAGACGTCGGAATTCTCTCTTCTTGGGCCCTGAGCCCTCTACTTTCCATCAGGCATGATTTATCATGCTGGGCACAAACTCCTGTTGATGGATCTGTCTCCACTGTGCAGACTGTGGGGTCTGGAAGGCAAGGGTCATGTCACCAGTACAGCGTCTGGCACAGAGCCAGGTCTCAGTAAAGAAAGTGCCTACTTGTCAGGAGAAGGAGCGCCTCTGTGCATCCAGATGGCATGCGCATTTTGCATCCAGGCCTCTTTAGCAGTCTGACTAATGCCGGCTGATGTCTGAGCTCATTCCGTTGCAGGAGGATGCTCTCAGGCCGCGACCCAGAGGCTCACTGATTAGACTCTGCTTTTTTCTCTCCAGGTCTCTTCTATGATGAGAGGCTCTTATAAATTGGCGTCAGTGTTCAGATGCAGGTAAGCTATAACAGTCTCAGAATTAGCCAAGGAAATAATAATTCACCAGAACAAAAGCCATTGTACCTCTGGCCACTCATTTGTATTAGAAGTAAACAGATCTTTTTTTTTTTTTTTTTTTTTTTTTTTTTTGAGAGATTTTCGCTATAGGGCGCGTGCGCTCGCCAGACAGACAGAGAGAGACAGAGAGACAGAAAGCGAGAAATCACCCCCCAGAGGGGATGGCCACGCCGCAATCCCTTCTCCTCCATTCTCCTCTCAGGATCTTGGTCACGCACGCACACGCGCCCGGCATGAGTTTTAAGCCACTGGGTCCGGGACGCGAACCATGGTCTACTACGTGGGAGTCCAGCGACATAGCCTTTATGCTAACTGCTGGTTCCCAGAAGTAAACAGATCTTAATGACTAAAACCAGCATCTTACAAGACTGTTGCACACTGCTGGGGTTTGAATGTGTTCTTCCAAGTTCATGTGTTAAAATTTGGGGGACCATGGTCAGGTGTTGGGAGAGTGGTGACTTAATCTGAGTATGGTGTTGAAAGGTGGGGCCTTTGAAGGTAACTGGGATTGGACAGGGCTATTGAGTGTGGGGCAGGGTTGCCCCTGATTGGCTCCTGCTTGTTTATAAGTAGAGCAGACTCTGGGGAGTGGTGCTCCTGCCCTCTGCCATACTGTGATGCACCGAGAAGGCCGTACTCTTGGGCTTCTTGGCTTCCAAAGCTGTGAAGTAAGGAAACCTGTATTCTCTTAAGTTGCCCAGACTCAGGTATTGCAGTTATAGGAACTGGATGAACTGAAACACACACCTTTCTCTCACACTCGAAGCACAAGCGAACACTTCACATAGGGTTGTTTCACCCCACAATTACACACTAAGGATTATGATTTGACCAGGCCGACTCAGCAACAGATCTGAGGTTTGGAGTTAAGTCCTCCTTTATCAGGCTGTATCATAAATTTTCTCTTACGATAAGGCAGTATGCCACATACTAATTGTAGCAACAGGCTTCCAATAGTTGGAGATGAGGAGTTCAGTATATCCTTCACTAGGAGGGTGCCATCTTTAGATGGTGAACAATCCCATTTCCAGGATTCTTCCCCCAAGGAACTTCTCTGTCTTTCCTCCACCATCCCCTTTTTATAAGACAACTGGGTGAGAAAATCCAGGAGGACAGTTCTCCACAGAATGCTAAGCTTCCCTCCATGACAGAGCTGCCATTTTGTTGTTGTAATGTTTTTGTCCTCCACATGGCCTTTGCACACACACACACACACACACACAAAATTTATACAAAGGAATAAAAAGAAAGAAGGTAGAAGTGTAAATTGGTAAAATCACTTTGGAAAAACCATTTGGCACTGTCTGCTATAGCCTAAGAGTCATTCTACTCTTGGATATGCACATAATACAAATGAGGACTTAGGCCCTCCAAAAGACATGTTCTAAAATGTTCACTGAACCAGTGTTCACAAATGGTTAGGAAAGAAAAAAAAAAAGGCCAACAAGAGTAGAATGGATAAATTGTTGTATAGTCACACAATGGAATACTACACAGCAATGAAAAGGAACTACTGAGACATGCAATAAGGTTGCATCTAAGCCAGCCTGTGGCATGATAGTTAAGGAGGTTGTATCTCACATGATCAACTATGTGATTCAAGTCCCAGACCTGGTGACTTGAAAGATAACACTGAGTACATGTGTATGCATGTCCAAAGTCTCAAAAAGTAGGAGAGGTGAAGGAGAAGGGATTGCATGGTGAGCATTCCCCATGGGGTGGAGGAGAGCCTTCTTACTTTTTCTCTCTCTCTTCCCCATGCACATGCACTTGTGGGTGCAAGCACACATGCCCTCTGGCAAAAACTTACATAAATAAATACCTTACAGAGATAATGTTGATTGAAAAAAGCCGGATAGTGTATACTGTAGTATTCCATTCATACAAACTTCCAAAACAACCCAAATGAATCTATGTTGATTAAGTTCAGAATGATGGCTGCCTGTTCAGAATGAGTCACCATGGTTAAATATGGACTTGTCATTTTCACCATTTTGGGCTTTGTGGCATTAATATTATTTATTTTTTAAAAATGCTGTTACTGGGACCAGCAGATGATGAACTAGACTCCCACGTAGTCAACTGTGGTTTGAGTCCTGGACCCGGCAGCTTAAAACCCATGCCAGACGCATGTGCATGAGTCCACAAGATCCTGAGAAGAGAATGGACAAGAAGGGATTGTGGTGTGGCCATCTAACCTGGGGCATGACTTCTCGCATTCTGTCTCTCTGTCTCTCTCTCTGTGTCTCTCCCGTGAGTGTACGTGCCCTATAGCAAAAATCTCTCTTAAAAAAAAAAAAGTTCTGTTACTTCCCTGACTGTAAACTACTGTCCTGGTTAATTTTTAGAATGTATTACTTCTGAGGTTGAGAAAGTTTTGAGAACTCCGTGGCACCCTGAGGTGTTATAATGCAGAGGTGAGAATCGTGCTTTCAGGGAAGAAGCTGCCCAGCTGGCCCCACAGATTTCGTATCTTTGGTCATTCCTTCAAAGATGGGAGTGTGTAGCTTCACCCCAGCCTGTTCCTCCTGGGCTTCAGGCCACTAGCAGGCCACAGAGCCCCATGTATCTGGGGGTGCTGTCCTGGGTCCTGAAAGTTCAGACGCTTCCTAGCCACCTTCCCTCCCACACCTAGCGTGAGCTCACTAACGTTTCTTCCACCAAACAGCCAGGTCCCTTGCCCTCCGCAAATCACTAGATATTTAGGAATGACAAGCCCATGTAATCAGCGTCCTGAGAGATTCATTCCTTTTGTTTCCTCCTTTTACAATTTTTTTTGCTCTCGGATGCAGGCGCTTGCCAGAGAGAGAGAGAGAGAGAGAGAGAGAGAAAGCACCCACGGGGAGAAGGTCATACTGCAATCCCTTCTCCTCCATTCTTCTCTTGGGATCTTGAGAATGCATGCACACATGCTCAGTGTATTTTTCATACCACAAGGTCTGGGACTCAAACCATGCAGTCAGCCATGTGGGATCCAGCCGTCTTCCTCTGTTCCTACCCACTGGCATCTGCCCCCAGTCCCACCCACCCCACTGCGAGACTAGCCCGCTGTGTTCCTCTCCTCGGGCCCCACCGTTGTGACCTTGGCTCACTTGGGGCCTGATGGGTGGGTGCTCTCTGCCTTTGAGGGAAGGTGTGGAGTCGAAAAGAACCTCTGTCAAGCAATGTATAGGGTAAGGGGGGGGGGGGGTATTGGTGTCCCAAAGTTAGCAGCAAACGCAGACCCTGGGACAGCCTGTTGGACCCGCCAGCAACATGGCCAGATGTTCATAATAACATGCCCCTCACCCAGGGAAGGCTGGGGTCTTTGTTATTATGATTATTTGCTAGACAGCATGTACACTCACCAGCCTGTCCTTGCGGTGGGGTAGGGCAGGCTAGGCGGGAGGGCTTCCCCAGCCCGGGGTTGGGCCTTGCAGGACAGGGTGAAACGCATTGCGGGCTCAGGGTCAGGAGGAGTGTCCACGCCGGCCGCAAAGAGCGCGGTCCCCGCTCGGCCCTGCGCCCGCCGAGCCCTGACAGCCCCGCGCAGCACCCTCCTGCAGTTCGGGGCCCCGGGCCCCGGGCCAGCTGCTCTGCCTGAGCTCAGAGCCTCGGGAAACGCTCCCTTCTGGGCTACGGCCCGGGTTCAAGATCGCGGGCCAGGGCCTTCTCCCCTGCTAAGCAACACCCATCCTGCAGGGGGCACCCGCAGCTGGGGGGTTCGAGGATGTCACCGCCTCCCCAGGCAGCAGGCGGGCGGCGCCCGTGAGTTAGGCGGGAGACGAGCGCCTTTCACCCCCGGGGCGCCTGGCCTCGGGGTCCAAACCCAGAGTGGCAGCAAGGGGAAGTCCGCCAGGGCCGCGGTGGCCGGCGAGTGCGCGGGATAGCGGTGCCCCGAGGCAGGCCCCTGCAGTCCAGGAACCTGCTGGGCCTTCCCGGGTCGCTCTAGGAGGTGGGTGGCCCAGGTGCTGCCGGGGGCGGGGTGAGGGGGTGCAGGGCTGGATTTGCCTCGCGTCCTGCAGCCTCAGACCCCCGTGCTCCCTGCTGGTGTGAAGGGCTGGCCGAAGTGGAGGTCGTGGGGCAGGGGTGGAGTGGGGCGGCGGGCGGGGCTTCACTCTTCCCGGGTGTAAAATCCGGCCCCTGTGGAGGTTGGGGGCCAAGGCGTAACGCTGGGGCAGTGAGGCCCGAGAGAGCAGACTGTGACCTGGGGGGCTGTCACGTGCTGCCGTGACAACCCTGCCAGAGGCTTAGAGGAAGCCCCTTCGCAGCTGCTGGGCACTAGGGGTGATCTTTACTAAGTCCTGGATCTCGCTGGGCACTAGGGGTGATCTTTACTAAGCCCTGGATCTCGGAACAACTCTTTTTCTTAAGGTGGTAAAAGTCCCCTTTGTTGTCATCCAGACGTGATGAAATGTTCCCCAATTGCGCACACTTTGTGCACAACTCTGTGCCCACCCTAAAACCCACGAAACGGTGCACTTTACCTTTTTTTCAGAGGGTGTGTACGGTTGCTGGAGAGAGAGAACGTGAGAAAGCTCCTGTCTATGGGGAACGGCAGCCACATCCCTTCTTCACTTGGGGAAAATCCCCTTCCTGGGATTTTTAGGTACACATGCCCATAGTGTTTCTCAAGTTGCCAGGTTCGGGACTCGAACTGTGCGGTCATGTGGGATCCAATCCACCTTAGCCACCACACCACCAGCAAGCCCAAAGGGTATATTAAAAATGAGTGAGTGGTATGGCATAGGAATTACATAGACACACAGACTATATTCAGCTGATTACATTTTCCTTTATTCCTGAGAAAGTGGTGGGGGTCAGAGAAGGTCTGGTCACACCAGATCCCAGTCCTCCAGTCCTCCAGTCCTTCAGCCGGTCAGATCTGGGGTGCTGCTGTGCCTGGCTGTATTTTAGGCTGATGGGCTGTTAATTCAAACAACAGTTGTCACATGGGATTGTTGGTGGGGACGCTCAACCCTCGGGGGGTCTCTCCCCTGGTGCGAGGTCCTTGTCTTCACACCAGAAAGAATTCAAGAGGGAGCCATTGAGGGAGAGGAAAGCAAGTTCGTTAGGAAAGTGTGACGTGGACTACTCCATAGGGTGTGCGGTCCACAGGGGAGATGGCGGAACAGGAGGGGAGAACAATTACCCCAAGGAAAGGTAGAGGGGCCCCACATAGGCAGAGGCAGGGCAGGGGCAGTGGGTGGGGGTGGCAGCTGGTTTATAAGGTTGACTTAGTGCCTGGCTAGTCAGGGGCGCTTTATCCCTGACTTTGCTCAGAAGGGGGCAGGGGTTGTCCTGGAGCCACTCTCCTTGCCGTCTTCAGGCATTTTTAGGGTAGGTGGGTCGTTGCCATGGTTACCCCACACTGTCAGGGCGTGTGGGCATGTCTTCTAGCATGCTTATAGGGTGCAGTAAGCTCTAATGAGACTGCAGGCCAGGCAGCCCTGCTTCCAGGCGCCATCTTGGTTCCAATTGGTTCAGACCCCGTCTCTCAGCCGCTTCGTGTCTGTCAGGATTTAGGTGTTTGGGATGTCCCTTGCCTCACTTTGGACCGCCCTCCTGTCTCAGGATCCAGCTTATCAGAGCCCACCCCCAGCTGATTTTAGACACTGGTGCAAATGCAATTCAGTGGAGGAAGGTGGTAACACTTCTCTAACGGTGCTGGAGGGATTGGCTATCCATAAGAAAAAAAAAATATATATATACACACACACACACACACACACACACACACACGTATATATATATTTATTAACCTAAGTTTCACATCTTATCCCAGAATTAACTCAAAATGTATTATGGACTTAAATGTAAGCTAGAAAACAATAAAGTTTTAAGGGAACAACTAGGAGAAAATCCTCAGGACTTCGGGCTAGATGAAAAATCTTAGCATAAATGGACAGTGAAAACAGGAGGCATAAATAAGAAACTGATAAATTGGGCTCATCAGAATTCAAAACTTTTGCTCAATTTAAGACCCTTTTAAGAGGATGTACAGGCAAGCTACAGACTGAGAGAAAATATTTGCAAACGCACACCTGAAGGGAGAGTACATAGACTCTGTAAAAAGCTCTCCAAGTCCAATGATAAAAGAAGAAGCAACCCAGTTAGGGAAGGGTTAAAAGACGGGAACAGACATGGTTCTGAAAAGGGCATACCGTGACAGGGATGTGAAAGATGCTCATTAGCCATCAGAGAAGTGCAGATTAAAGCCACCATGACATATCCCTACATACCTTTTAACATGGGTTTAAAAAACTAGTGGTGGGCCAGCCAGTGGTTAGGGCTGCTGGATCCCACGTGGCCAACTCCGTGGTTTGAGTCCTGAACCTGGTGGCCTGAAAAGCATTCTGGGCACGCGTGCATGTGTGCCCAAATCCCAAGAGGAGCGATGGAGGAGAAGGGATTGTGGCGCAGCCATCCCCACTGGGGAATGATTTCTCTCTCTCTCTCTCTGTTTCCTATAGCAAAAAAAAAAAAAAAAAAAAAAAAAAAAAAAAAAAAAAAAAAAAGTGGCAGCACCAAATGCTGGGGAAGGTGCAGAGAAACGGCGTCACACTTACCTGTACACCGTTGGGGGGATGGCTGCGCTGGCTCTGGAGAAGGGTTGAGCAGTTTCTTAAAAAACTACACATGGGACCATAGGACCCAGCAGTTACAGTCCTAGGTGTTTATTCCAAAGAGATGAGAAGTGTGTTCTCACAAATACCTGTAAGTAGATGTTCATAACAGGCTTATTTATAATAGCTGAAAACAATCTCGATGTTCGTCAGTGAGCGAATGGCTAAACGAGCTGGTAGATTCAAACCAAGAACTATTGTGCCGCGAAAAATGAAAGAGAACGAACAATTGATACACGCAACAACCTGGCCGGGCCTCCAGAGATGTGCACTCAATGGGAAAAAGCAAATTCCGAGGGTCGCCTGCTGCCTGAGCCGTTTATGCGTATCATATTTCTTTGTCTCTTTGTTTTTTAAAGACAATTACAGCCTAATGTCTCCTGAGAGCTGCAGCCGCCCTCACGGGAGCCTTGATTGCCCCACATGTTTGCTTTAATCAATGTAATTAGCAGAGCATCAGTTAGGCTGGCAGGCCCAGCAGCCCTGCGGTGCCCTTCGTCCTTTGCTGCCCCACTCATGGCCTTCAGTGAGTGACTCAGCTTCCCTCCCGACGTGGTCTCCTCCCCTACGTGGCTGTCTCCATCTCAGGACTCCAAAGACGCTGTGGGAAACCGGGACGCCCACTGCTGTCATGGTCCCCTCCTCCACCCCTCCCTTCTTTCTTTCCTACCTTTGCCAGAGGGCATGTGCACTTGCCAGAGAGTCAGAGAGAGAAGAGAGCACTCCTCAGTAGGGTGTGCTGTGCCACAATCCCTTCTCCTCCATTTTTCCGTCCTGTTGAGATTTGGGGCACACATGCACAAGTATCTGATGTGTTTTTTAAGCACCCAGGGCCAGGATTCGAACCTCAAGGTGGGCATTGGGGGATCCAACTCACTTACCTACCAGGCCACTGGACTGGTCTGCTGCTTCAAAGTGGTTTAGCATTGGCTCTGATTTGTAAACTTTTCCCCTGACAATACAAACCCCCAAATATCTCCAAATAAGCATTGGGAGATCTCAGGTACAGGGACATACTTGATTATATTCCTCTGTCCCTCCTGAGCTGCTGCTTTTCCTGTTTCTCAGCACCCTGAGAAGTTCCGCTGCACCTGCATCACTGACCCCGGGCGCCCTGGTTACCCTCGGCCCCGCCCTCACACCCCCAGCCACTGGGCAGCCGCTGGGCAGGTACTGCTGAGTGTCTGTCAGACTCAGTGTTTCTCACAGCATTGCTGGGACCCTGTGGCCTCTCACCTGGGGAGATTTTTATTCTCACCTGTAGCCACCCCATCCTCCCTCCAGCTCCACTGACCGCCTTTGATGAAGCAAATCCCCCGTCGTTCACACTTACAGCGTTTCTGGTGCTTCATGGCACCCCTTAACACCAGTGGGCAAAGCCGGGTCCCACTGGCCCAGGCCAGAGCCCCCAGCAGGCACTGGCAGTTCCTGTTCGGCCAGCACTTTGTACAACGCCCGATCCTCTCCTGCCGGCAGTCTCCAGGGCACGCCAGTGACTTTGACCCCTGCCCCCCCAGCACCCACTCCTCTTTCCTGTGGAGGTGCCCCAGGAACCCTCTGCATCCCCTCTCTTTTTTTTTGTGGGTCTGACTTTAAAAATTAAAAAAAAATTTTAATGAATTAATTTACATTCATTCACTGAGCATAGTCACAGCATA